>CM052359.1:12171582-13371582 GCA_028551475.1 Casuarina equisetifolia
TTTACTTTTAAAGTTCTGATGAAAAAGTGCATGCATGTAAGCTCAGAAGGTGTTATAACTCTTCTTGCTTTTCCTTTTTTTGTTGGCTGATTTTAGTAGTCAAAATAGTCAATTTTTGAAGGATTGAAAAGAAATCTTGCATACACTTTTATCCTTTCAAGTCTGGCAAAGCAATGAAAAACACTTCTGGTATGAACAGTGAAAATCATTGATAATTTCGCTTGCAAGAGTTGCTTATTACACATAGAAAACAAGCTGAAGGTTCCTGAACTACGAAATTTGCTTCTAGGATACTGCAAAACGGTCTAGTACATAAAAGAGCTTTAGATTGAGACACTGTTGGGAATGCCCTGGCCAGTTAGTCCTTCTTTACTGGAAGGATGGAGCAGAGTGTATGGCATCTTGACAGGACCAACACGGTTCTTTAATTTCTCATCCTCGTTCCTCCTCCTTATTTTAGACTCAATTTCTGCCAGACTGTTTCCAAATTTCTTGAAGGCTTCCAGTGCCTTGGTGTCTGAGGTCCACTGATCAGGAGAGTCTCTTTGCCCAAGATAAATCTCATCAGATGAGTGCCTGGACAATATTTCTATGAGGGAAAGGCCAAGGATGGTCAAAAACTGGGAAGTAAATCTTTTTAAGAAAGCTTTTTCTGGGTTGGTCTTCAGCTCTTCATATTCAGGCGTGCCTTCTTCAGGCATGAACTTTGTGCTCATTGCTGGGCGGTTTGGGGGGTATCCTCCATAAGGGTACTGTCCAAAGTTGATAGCTGCATGGAGGGCTGAAGCAATCCATATTATGGTAGTGCATGTTTCTACTAGTTCTTCACGCGTCTTCATTTTAGGCCACCAGGGCTCGTCTTTCTTGTCGCCATGACCCTCCTCTCTGAGTTCCTTCCACCAGGACTGAAGTTCAGAGTCATCCTGGACCATGTCGTCAGTCTCGTAATAGTAGCAGCAGTAGTCCTCGACCCACTGTTTGATTGCTGACCAGATTTCCAACCCATCAACAGCATAAGGGTAATCCTCTATCAGTAGGCGGATTCCATGTGGGGAGTTCGCATCCTTAACCGCCATTCCTCTTAATAAAGTAAAGGAGTACCATGTCAGTGAAATATGATCATGATCATGACAACATATAACCTCAATTTTGGTTTTAGTTTTGTCAACTTCAAAATTTTTACCAAAATCTTTTCTAGTCATGTTGCAATACATTGCATAATATAGCTAAGTACTAGTTCTGGAATAGTAACTCCAATGATTGATATGTTGATAATGCTTCTCCGTTTTTAAAGTTCACATATCCAACAATATATAAAGCATTAAAATTTACCTCTTGATGAGATCAGCAGGCAATGCTTGCTCAGGAAAAACCCAGTTCTTATAGAGTGCTGATGACAACTCCATGGAATACTTTCCTGGAAACACTGTCCACTCCAAGGCACCACCAGCATTAATGAGGACCTGCCGAGCCAATGCGTTTATATTCATAGTGTCGCGGAAGTGAGGATGCAACAATTTATGAATTGGGTGAAGCACGCTCAACTGCCTATTGGTTGCTATCACAAACGGCTCAATTGCGGCGTGAGTATTTAACCTGTGATAAAAAGAAAGATATCAAAATCCCATTTCAAAATATGGACTAAGGTCATTTGTTAAACTTTTCTTAGGCGAAGTCATACCAGTGGCTGATGAGCTGATGATAACCGGAGTCATTTGCAGCAACATAAGCTTTAGCCAGCTGCCAAATGCAACTCTCCACCCCTTCTTCAGCTGGAGTGTATACGTTGCTAATGGCTCCAAATTGGTCTCCTCCAGGATGCGGCAAGCTTAACTCAATTGCCAATGGTTTCAGAGTTCCGTCCTCTTTCAAGAAAAGAATTGTCCTGCTCGCATAAATCTTTGTGGAAGTCTCGTTTATCCTCCTCAGGTATGGCATGAGTGCGTCATGGTGATCTAATATGAACAGCTTGTTGTTCTCAATTGCCTATGAAACCAATTTGATTTGTGTTATCATGGGTTATTGTATGCAGAACAACTGAAGACTATTGCTAAATGCTAATATAGCAAAATTACCTCATCTATGGAGAGCCCATCTAAGTATTTTCCAATGTGTTCCTTGGTTATTGTACTTGTTTGGTCACCGTATACTTTACAGTCTAACTTGCTCGAGGGGGGGAATTCCTGCAGGTGAATTAGAAAGGATTACTTTAAGACTAGGAAACCATGACCTTGATTTCAGTATTGAGTAGATTGAGAAAAAGAAGCTGAAATTTCTTGCCCAAGATGAGGATTTCATATCTTCTCCCAATTTTGAACTTTTTGTGTTTGTTTTCTTTTCAAGGAATTGCAGCAGTTATCAATGAAGATTTAAGTTTACCTGGAGACGACGAATGATAACAGGGTCTATTCCAGCCAGCATTTCTCTTGCAAATTCTTCATCAGTCCTCCAACCATACTTATTTTCTGATCCAGACCATCATAAGAATCGAGTTTAAGTCCAAGAAAATAGCAGAAAAAGAAAAAAGACCTGTTGTAATCCACAATGTTATTTGCTATACTAAGCCACAATTTCCCAAGCAAAGTATTCTTTACCCTACAAGTTTCAGATATATGCAGTACCTTTAATTACTTGAGGCACTGGGAATCTTAAGAGTCCTTCACCATCCGTTCGGAAGATCTCCCTGAGCATTTCTGCTGGGACGTTTTCCCTAACATTCTCGAGTAAACCTCGGGGCAGTTCAACCCCTCCTTCATAAAGCTTGAGTACATCTTGTATGCTGTCAAACTCATTTGGGGTGCTGTCAAATGGAGCTTCCAGCTCAGGCCTGAGGAACTGAGCTATGCCTTTCAGTGCATAAGCAAGGAAGTCTGACATCTTCAAGTGACCAAATCTTTCATCTCTTGGAACGTAAACATTTATGCTCATAAGAATGTTCAGCGCACTCTCAGTCTTAGGATCTGGTAGATAATAATGGAAAATCTTAGGATAGAAAAATAATAATTAGGAAAATCTAAACTACTCTCTATCTCTATCATTGTGTTTTGAATAACCCATTCAAAATCTGATTCATTGTTAATAATCTGTCAACTGGGTCTGATACACAAACAATGACTAAAATCTATAGCACTTTCCCCCTATCATAGTCCCATCTGCAAAACTACCATTCCAGCATCCATAGAGGCACAATAAAGAGTTCCTTCACTGGTTTCTATCCGTTATACCTTGCTGCTAAAAACTAAACAAACACTAACTTGAGGAAGGGAACGGAATTGATCATAGTGTCTAACCTGATTCTGTTGGAGGTCGGCCAGTTCTTCCCCTGCGAGGATAAGGATAGTTAGTAGACCCTCCAAGTATTGGACGCACATAGTTTGGACCCTTATCTGGTCTTCCCAAATCATTGTAGCAAGCATAGTCATAGACTCTGTCCCACTCTTGGAGCTCTCCCTCTCCATCACCTCTCAAGTTCACTAGTTCTTCTTCTCTGTACTTGCGAAGCAGCACTGGCGTTTCACTTGGAAGATATGTCTGCACAAATATACATCACGAACTTGAACCTTATTCATAAATAAACTAAGGAATTGCAGACAGATATGGACTGCACATGAGTTAAGCTATTGCAGTTTTGTTTTAAGAAACACAGTTGCATACAAGTCAAGTTTGTAAGAGTAGTCATCCTAACACAAGCAATTACCTTGTTAGAGAAGAAAATGCGATCTTTCTTGTACTTGTCAGCAGGGTAAACCCAGGAGTTGCAAACGAAGTGGATCCGGCCTTGTCCTGGAACGTCTTCAAGCGTGACACTTTTCAGGTAGAATTCACTGTGATGATTATTTCTTATTGTAAATGCTCCCGGAACTCCTAATTCATGGTTCCAGTCGAAGGTGACCTTGAATGCAGACTCGCCTGCCGTCAGAGGGGTGATTGTGGTAATCCAATCTTCCAAATGTGCCGGCTCTCCAAGTTTTGCTTGCAATCCATTTTCTGAGGATGAAGTCAAATTCTAGATTAGTCCCAATGCTGCCTTCATGAACCTGATAAATAATCAACTATTCATATCGCTTGTACACGTTGATCCTGCAGTATTCATCAATTGGTCTAAGTTTGCACCGCGCTATCAACTTTTGGGTGATGATGCTTGAACATTTCTTTTTGGATGCATCAAAAACCCAAACCTTTCGGAAAATCCTGCGTGGCATATCATGCCATAGAGGGTTCATGTTAGTGTCACTGTCAGTCCTAGTCCAGACAACTAGTACAGGGAACTTGATGGTGCGCTGACTCGGTTCACCCGTTGAGTGGGTCAGTTTTTGTTGTTTGGTCTTCGTACGTCTCTGGGAAAGACGACGCCGGACCATGGGAGGCAGGTTTGGTAAACCCAGAATTAAATATAAACATAATCAAGATAAAAATCAGTGGGTACACGCAGGAATTCCCGAGCCCAAGAGCTCCGTGGACTGGGAGTTTTGGTTCATTGACTTGTCGTTGAGCGTCAAGCCCCTGGTTTTAGTGTGCTTTGAAATTCGTGAACCCTCATCATTTCTACCCAAGAAAAATGAAAAGTTCACTCTAAAGGCTGTGGCAGTTCGCTGGCACTGTCTCTTTTCCTTTGTAAGGCTGTGATTGATGCTCATAGAAGCCTTGACCTGAAAGTCACTCTGGAATCTTAACTCAAGTTCATCTCTTATCTCCATCGGAGGGTATTAAGAGCTTCTGAGTAATTCAGGAAGAAGGACAGATTAAAAAGGTCAAAAAAAGAAAAAGAAAATAAAAGAAAAGAACGAATCAATCTTAAGCAAGTGAGTTTCTCTTGTTTATTCATGTATGCACTCCCAGAATGGCAAGCCGATCATTTCCAAATTGAAATAATCAAAACCAGTAAACTAAGAAGAAAAGGGCCGTCGAAACTTGGAAAGCGAGGAAGCGAAGAGAAACTCACCGTCTTCAGCATTAACAGCACTAATAAGCTGCAGAGAGACCTTTTTGCCTAGAAATTCATGCAAACGATCCAGAAACGATGCATGAAAGTCATTGAAGTCCAAAACATTCTTCTTCATCAGCACCACAGTCCCTTTGATCTTCGTATTCTTGTTCTCGGTATCGTCTACTCCTCGCCGAGTACGGGCCGTTTTGGCCATCGAAGTGATGATCAGGGGTCGAGCTCGTGTAGAACCAGTCACGCTTGCAAAACCATGTCTTTTCCGGGTGAAAAACATGGGTCTGCTCATTACTGACGGAACGAGGTCTCGACCATCGATTATGGCCTTGACATTTGAGGTTGGCCGAACTCCAGTGGAATTTCCTGCCACCGACTTCAAGGGAGAGAGACTCAGATCTTTTGCCCGAAACATCTCTTGCTTCAAGAAGTATCAGAGTAGAATATTGGGAATGTTTTGAGGAGGAAGGTGTGAGGAATGGGGGAGCAAGGTTCGCAGTACTTATAGGGAAAAATGAGTATGCATCATGGTCTACTTACTGCTCGGGAATTTGGAGAACTAAAAAGGCTCACTCGTTCACACGTCGTTCACACTGGCAACTTCCGTGGCTTTTCTTATTATACTGTTTTAACTTTGTGCTATGCTGAAGGCTTTAATGGCATCACTCTCTCCTTCCTCGTCCTGTATTGAATTTGTTGTCCCAATAGATGGTTGACTCGGAGCTCAACATGTTTGATACCCTTAAGTTAGTCCAACTTGCTGGATTGTCTATCATTAGATGGGGAACATTTTGATTATAGAGAACGATCACTTTGGTTTGTAGCGATTAGCCCATGAGATCCAATCTGCAATTCATTAACTTGTTCGTACGGAACTAGAATCAAGAAAGTGCTCGATCTGAATTTAATAGCTTGACTGCTCTTTCCCGGAAAGTTTAGATCTTGGGTTCTTAAAACATTTGGTTCTCAATTTTCGTGACCCCGCCATGGTTGCCTGTAACAAAAGGAAATCTGGACGGATTTGCGTCCTCTCCCAAGCCTGTTCTGCTTCCCAGAAGTTCCATCGAAACTTGAATTTTCATATCGACAACCTGGCTTTTTACTCTTAAACAAGGCGTCCTTTTCAATCCAATTAGGCCAAGTTAACAAATATGCAAGGTCCGTTGCCTGAGTCAAACCACATATCCTTATCTTTTAGCTGGAGGGAAAATTCTGGGAGGTCAAGGTCATCAACTAGATAAAGGGAATCACAGTTGAAAGCGAGTGGTAAATGTTGTTTGCCAGTCACATACGTTTCAAGATGCCATCCGAGGACATTCTACCTACTCAAGCCTACTGGAAAAGTATAAGAATAAGAAAGCAGTTGAATCTTCATTTCATACAAGGAGGTATGGTCTATCACCACAAGTAGCTGAAAAGGACATTCTTCGTATAATCAATGAGAATGGAACACTCGTATGAAAAAGGGAGCAATTTGTAATTCTCAGTCCGCGTTGCACCTTTAGACAAGTCATTGTGGCCAACAACTTCCTTAAGAAACAATAGCAGACTTTTCTTACAAACTTTTGCATGGAAAAAGGATGGAACCTGGCATTTTAAGAATCATTTAGACTTTTGCAAGTAAAGGGCGCGGAGAGGATGAGTATAGTAGACCATTTGCTTGGAATGGATGACTCGACCAATGGAGATCTAGCTTTGATTGCTGGCAGGGGCTGCTAGTCTAAGGGCTTGATGGATGACAATGACTGCCTTGCCTTCACGTTACCATATAAAAATGGAGTTTTTTTTTTTTTTTTTTTTTATAAAAAAATAAAAAAATATTATATTAAAGTATAAAGATTTATTTAAAATTTTAAAATATTAAATAAATAAAAATTAATTATTTATAAAGTTAGAATTTTTTTTTTTTCAGGTTTCTAATGTGAAACATCACCCCCTTTTAACCGTGTTCATACTTCCCAATTTCAGTAAATCCAAAGTGCGCCAGGCATTGATCTTGGCCAGCTCTGCCGACGGGACGTTAAATGGGTCTAAAAGAATGACAAATCTGGGAATTGATTCGTATTGTCGCACATCTTAAAGGCGATGCTTCAGCACAGAAACCAAATCTTTTCCGGGGAAATAAAGGTTCGCGACTTTTGCCGGAAGGCTGCAAGAGATTTGCGACACCTATTTTCCCCGCCGCAGCAGCACCAGGCCAGACTGCTTTCTGAAGCCGAGTCATAGACCCAGCCCTGGTCAAATCGAACCTCTAAATTCCAAAACCAGGAACCTTTGGGAAGAATCCTGGAAAGTCGTATCTTTCCCGGTGGAATCCGTGAACGTCAGAGCATCATTCTTTTGCTTTTCTTTTCTCATGGATTATATATTTTAATATCAGGGCGCTGGTTCAACGTCCTTTTTGTGAAGGAGAATGGATGCTCAAGCCCCATGAACACGCAACAGAATTAAAATGCAACCCTTAAAATTCCATGTTCCTATTGTTCTGCTAGCCCCACCAAAGTTGTTCACACCTTACTTTACGCTTGTATAGAATTGTTGCTGTTAGTAATTGAGTCTTCTGTTTACCACGTCTTCGTCAAGATTGGATCTTCTGTTTACTAAGTCTTCTATGGAATGCTGTTGAAGATGGTAGACAAACTAAAGACATTTGAATGAATTTTATCAGAATTCTAGAGATTGGGGATGTAGTTTACTGTTCCCACAATTTGAGTTGTATTTCGTCTAGTTTTCTATTCAAATTTTTGTGTCAATTTTTTTAAAATATTTTTGCTCGAGTTTTAACATATTACTAGAGTATTATCTTTGATACATATTTAAACTAAAACATTACATCATAATTTAGAATTTCAAATAGTCTATTTTTTACTTCAATTTTCCAACAAATATCTCATTACTTTAAATTTCAATTGAAACCCCATGCGGACTATGAATCCTGGTCTTTCCACAACTTTGTATCTCACCAATTTTTATGCTTCTTTGCAAACAGAGGCAACCACATAACCCCAAGTTCACCTCAAGTTATCCACCTTTGGGGAATTGGACCTATTTATTGGTTTTGAGAGAGGTCTAAATGGATTGAAAGTGGGAGACATGTATTCATCACTTAAATTACTTCTTCAACGACCATGTGCTTCACTTTTCACTTAGTTTTGCCATGGGTCATTATTGCCATAGCATCCCACGTTGTGAAGGATTTCTACGCCGGAAAACATTTAAGACGAGAAGTTTAACTAACTCTCCAGTGAATGTTTTATAGAGCAGTGAATGGCATGCAATTTAGGAAAGTCAAGACGGATATAAGGAGACCCCGTAGGACTACAGAATCAGTGTTTTTCTGAAGACTAGACTCAACAATTCCAACATCGGCAGAGAAGTCTATCATAGATCAGCCAAACAATCTACTGTACTGAAGTTCTCCACAATTAGCAATCAAACTTACAAACTTTCATTAATATAATTTGTTGGCCGCTCATTGGTATCAATTTTGAACCAACATTTGAGTTATAGCACATGTTTTCTTCATGCCATATGTCTTATTTGTCCTTTGGGCAAACAGTCATGTGCACCGCTTCAGTAGTGGTTTTTACGCAATCCCTCCATTTTCATCAATTCATCTTGACATTAGGATCCCCATCATCCTTACCGACTATTATAGATGTCTACTCTTGTGGATGACTATCATACTTACCAAATACTGTTCACATAATCACTTCTAGTCTCTTGTACGCACAAAGTTTCATGCCTTTATTTAGCAAGTTTGCTCTAATAGTTCTGCCTTATTTTTAATCATGAATGCTCTTATTTTTATTTTTATTTTTATCTTTTTTTATCTTTTTTATTTCTCTTTTTCAAGGCATTTTCCATTAGAGCTCTTTTTTCTCTCTAAGTTATCTCTCATATTTCCCACATGCCCTATGTCCGTTTAGTCCTTGTGCAAACAATCATGTGCACCGCTTCTCAGACCCAAGTGCTTACCCACAGCATTCACTTAATCTCCCTTAGGGGCACTCAATTTCATACCTCTACTTAGCAAGTTGCTCAGTTAACGCCCACAAATTTTCAATCCTAAGTGTGCTTTTTTCCCCCTTTCCTTTTAGGACATATCTATGACAGTTCTTATTCTTGTTCTCTATAGCGTTGTCAATCTATTGGAAGTTGTTTGAGTTCTAAGATATCATACCTTTATTCTATCAGCTATTTAGGATGATTGTGTGAACACGATTGCTTGAATATATGCATTTTGCTCTATGAGAGAACCTTTACACATACCTTTTTGTTTAAAAAAAAGGAGAGAATATAGTACAGGCTTTACAAGGATAGTATGAACATATGTTAGAGCATATAGTATATATCTCTGCATATTTCATTACGTTCTTTGTCCATTTAAAAAGTTCACAAACTATGACTCCAAACTTTGAGAGTGCCGAAGTGCCATCAATGAGCAGGTATTATAGTTGGGAGCAATAGCTTTTTGGATGAAACTTGTATCATCCTAATTGTACTTAATTTTTGTATCTTGTCAAGTGTTTGTCAAAACCAAGCGGAAAGATTGAAACCCAAATACCCGGCCCATGGACGGAATTCCCGCCTACTAGCTCTTTAAGACCTGAATCTTCTTCAAATTGGTCACTTCTTCTATCATTGAAGACGTGAAAAGATAAAAATGAGCGATATTTTTCTCACTCTCAGCCGTATCTTCGTTTATAAACCACCAGTGTCACATTTTATCTGGTTTTAAGCTAAAATGAACTGCTTGTGATCTTTCTCCCCAAATTTCTACGTTTTCTAATCTTGTCATAGATTTCTTCGCTTTATTATTAGGCTGATCTGCGAGCATAAGGATAAAAACACAGCTGTGGAGTTCTTTGCATGGAGCAATTTCAACTATATACATGTGTTTATTAGGGAGAAACTTGTCATGGCACAACTAGGTAAGCAAAGTTTTAAATTATGACGCTGTTGAGAATTCCCTTGCCAGCAAGTCCACCTTCACTAGTGGGATAGTGTTAAAATATAAGGGACATGTCGCCATTTTGGGTCCTATAATTAGGTCCCAATTTATTGTAATTATTGTATATATTCTCATTCCTTACATAATATAGGTAATCTTGCCTACAAATGTATGCTTTGTATTGTATAGCACATATAGCAATAAAGAGATATAAATTGCTCCCTTGAGGCTTCTCCATCTATTCCTATACCTTTCTTACATGGTATCAATTGCCAAATGTTCCTTTGGTCCTTTTTCTTTGCTTCCACACCTTTCTTCTCAAGCCGTTTTTTTTAAGGTGTGAGCTTACTTGTTTTTTTTTTCTTTTTCAATTCCTATTTTTTTGTTTTTTATTTTCCATTTTGTTGGCAATTCCCTGTCATTTTTTCTTGTCACCTTACCTTTTTAACCCTCCTTAGACAACACAAACCCAAGCCACTACTTTCACTCATTTTCAACTGTGCCTTTTCCCACTTTCCTATTCACCAAATCAACCTTATCTCTTTTGAAATCCCAATGCCTTTCCAAAAGCCTAGTTGCCATCTTCATCATCAATGGGTATTGTAAACAATTCCTTTGCCGATTCCAACTCCACCATTTCTCTTCTTTGCAACCTTATCATCTCAATGTCGTTGTTCTTCAATTGGCAAGCATTATCTCCTAAAAACTCACTAGCAAGTCTAATTGGCACATCTGGAGTGAGTAAATATGAATGATCTTCCTTACCTAGAACAAAATGAGATTTTTGATTGGCAAACTATTGTGTCCAATTGAGGAGTGTGATGTTGCCAACTCCTAGGACCAATGTCATGGGATAGCCAAACCATGGTTAACCTAGTCAGTTCACTCTTCACTGGAGCACATGGTCTCCATTGCTTGCACCAACACTGAGATATGGCAACTCCTTTAGGATAGCTTTGACAAAATAAGCAGTACCCATAAATTCTCTTTAAAATAATTAATCGATGACCTCTAATTGTCCCTTAGCACTTATAATAATGACCTCACCTCCTTCGACCTCTAGTTAAAGGAATTTTGGGGTGATTTAGAGGCTTAACAGCCCCCTCCCCCCTCTGATGTTGTTGTGGTGGCTAATATTGTCATCTTAACTAGTAACTCTAGGTGCATGAAGATGAAAATAGGGCACTTAAATTCCTTTTAGCCTTACTAGAGGAATTTCAAACTCTCTAATCCATTGTCCTATCTTGAGACAAGCTTCCTAGTTTAGAGAAACTTTATTCTTTCACAAAGTAAGATTTGCATTAGAAGGCCTTTGCCAATGGGAATAATGCCTTCCAGGTGCAATGCATAACCCAGAACCATTCTAGGTTAGGTGACTTTCTCTTGTGCATAGGTTGACCTCAAGAATCCTAGGCCAAGCTACAACACTTAGTTGGACTAGACAAGCCTAACTCTAACGATTCCTCCTTAGCCTCCTTTACCTGGCCTATGTTCACTCATTGCAACAGGCCTAGGCCTAGTGGTAACCCGCTTGGCTAGAAGCCTAAACCATGAGGCAAGTTATGCAAACAATCTAGTAGCAATAGGCCCATGGCACACAATGTTGTTGCCATTGGGCCTTAGGTGCCTTTTTTTTTTAGGTCCTCCAACCCACTTGATTATGACCCCTAAAACCCACCAACGATGGACTTCTCTAATAACCCACATTATTCTCCTTATCCTAGTGTAGATATTTTAGGCCATTACCCTTTTAGCTTTAGCAACATCTATGGTGGGCCCACTAGCCTTAATCTTATTACAAATCAACAACAAAAACTTGTGACTCTTATCAACCAAATGAGTACATTTGACTCATTCATAGGTATGGCTTCATCTTTCTTGCCCTTTTCATCCTTATGAATTATTGGCTCTAGGACTAGTGACCATATTACATGCAATTACATGTCCTTGATTTTGTGTGTTACACCATTTAGTATTACTTTGTTTGATAAAATATTTTATATGCTTTGTAATTTAGACATAACTTACTTTTATATTCAAAAACTAACTTGTGACAATAATTGTATATAATTTTTCTTTAATGATTTTTGTGTTTTTCAAGATTGTACGACCGGGAATCTGATTGGATTACACAAGGCTAAGTGAGGGCTCTATTTTCTTTGTTTTGATTTTCTTGCTAATTTTCATTCTATTTTTTATAATATTTAGTTTTCTTAAAAAATAATTTCTGTACCTCAAACTAGCGCTTTGGTTGTAATTTCATTTTAATAAATAATATCAATTATAATCTTTTGCATCAACGATTGAGTCACTTCTCTTTGAAAACTTTAATTCTTCTAAACATTCATTTTCTTTCCCTCCATTTTTTTCAGGCCATGTTTGCCCTTAGGCCAAACAAACTCAATAACCTTTTCTTACTAGCCATACAATCATTTGCTCAATTTTTTATTTTATTCATATGGATGTTTGGGATTCCTATTAGACCCCTATCTTTGATAGTGCTCGATATTTCCTTATTATTGTGGATGATTTCTCACAAGATAGTTAGACTTTTCTTCTCAGATTTAATAGTAAGTTTCTTAAAAAATTCAACATTTCTCTTTTTCATCCATACTCAATTCAATTTTGTTGTTTGACACATTTGTATTGAAAATGGTTTGGAATTGTTTTCCTTCAAATGTTAGTCTTTCTTTTCCATGAAAGGTATCTAGTATGAAATATCTTGCATTTACACTTTTCAACAAAATTGAGTTTGTTAGAATATATTTTAATAATATTAAAATATATAAACATTTTGATGATGAAAAAAATGGATATTATGATCACTTTGTTTGAATATATTGATAATTAAATGTAATTATAATATAAAAATATTATAATTAATATTTAATTATTTATAGGTTTTATAAGAAAAATAATGCTGAAATTGTATATAGGAAATTAGGCTAAAATGAGCCCAGTTCGCAAGTCAGACCCAGTCCAAAGAGGTGTAACCCAATCTAAAGTGTGTGACCCAATCCAGAGAATGCAACCGAGGCCTACAGTGTGACCTAGGCCCAAATTGCGATCCAAGCCTAGATCGCGACCTAGGCCCAGATTGCGACCTAGGTCCAGAAGGCACAACCCACGACCAATTTAAGCACCTACGACCTAGAACTCGACTCACAATGACGCTGTGACTTCGCAAGTAAAGTTGGCAACCCATTTCACCTTCAATTAAGGCACAAAATAACTCGTTGAAAAGCTAATGAAAAGAAGATTATTTTTATAAAAAAAATTGAAGACCCACTACTCAAAGAGGATTAATTTGAAGAAATTGAGGAATTTTTTAAGTTCTAGCCCTAACTGCTCAAAAGTGAAATTAGAAGCAGATTAGAGAGTGTTTGAAGATGATTTCAAAGGACTTTTGTAAGGAAGAAAATGCTTTATCAATTTGTGAAGGACTCATAAAGAATTAATTCAAGATTGAAGATAATTAAGCAAGATTTGAGGAATAACCCAGTAACTCATTTTTAAGATCCATGAAGCTACGATACCATTTGTTAGATCCTATAGCAACCTAAGATGGGGGGTGAATTAGGTTTCTCTTTAAAAAATCACTTCTAATTGGTGTTCAATTACTTTTTGTAATCAAATAAAACATCTAAAGATAATTAAACAAAAGAAAGATGAAATACAAATTTACATGGTAGTTCGACATTTTTTCACCTATTTCCACCCTCTTCTCCTTCAACAAAACTAGTTGAAGCCTACTTTACTACAAGGTTAGGAAAAGCTTTCTCCTTCACTTTCCGACTCCTCCTCAAGGAGTCAAATAATCCTTGCACTAAAGATCACAATTATGATGTGTGTCTCAACACACATTAACTAGTCAAAGTTTCTTAAACTTGTTACAAATTTAAACAATTCCCTTAAGATATGAAATATATATGAGAGATTGCTAAGCTATGGGCTTTCTAATGATAGCAATTTAGATAATTAAGCCTTAATCACGAAACCCTCAAATAATAACAAAGTTAGGGTTTTGGATTTGCAAACAAGTATATGTGCAAAAACAATATTTAAAATCTAATTAGCACATATACAAGTAGAAATCTTAAGTAAACTTAAAGTATAATGAAGTGAAAGAACTTCTTTGAGATTTCTCTTCAACTTAAGCTTCACAAGTAGATTTTCATTTTTGCAAATTTGAACAAGTCTAACACCAATTTGTTCTTCTTTTTCAAACTAAATAGACATGAAAAAGGAACCTCATTAACTCCATAAACTAGTCGTTCTACTTCTGATTTTCTTCATGTTTTGAGTTGATAGTTGTTGGGTTTTATGGCTTAACAAGAAGGGGGGTTGAATTGTTATAACCAACAATAGGATACTATTTTTTTTTTTTTTATAAATGCTCAATCCAATTGTATACACAAGTCATACAAATAACATCAATGTAAAGTGAACAAATTTCTATCAAATAATGCTTTACTTCTAAGTCAAACAGCAAGTTATCTAGAATATTTTCACATTTATATGTATCAAATAATCTGGTAGGTTAGGAAAAATGATTGATAGAATAAGAAGTAGCAAATATTAGAAGATATTTAGATCAATAGTAAGCAAAGAGACTAACATCAAATTTACCACGATGGTTCAGTACTCAATCCTTGAGTCCTATGTCGACCCTATTCTCCTTCAATCAAACCGATTGAAGTTTCCTTTACTCAACCGAATTAGGTGAAAATGTTCTCCCTAATTCAAACAATTCTCTCTCAAGGAATTCTTGTACAATGTTACACAATATGATCAAAAGATCACAGTTCACTTACAAATCCCAAATAATATAACAAGTTGTGGGATTTGTAACCTAAAGGAGCTGTTTTAATGTGAATATAATAACTCAAAGTTCCTATCACGAAAACTTTAAATTGAAATAAATTAGGGTTTTGGATTTCTTCCAATGTTTATGTGCAATAGATATTTTTAATGAAATAAGCACATAAACAAAGTTATACAAGATGCAATTGATGATATATTAGAATGAAAAACTATTTAATCACAATATCACCGTAATCTTGTATTTTATCCAAAATGTATAAGGTTGAATAATCAAAAGATGAGCTCAAGAATCAATTCTTCACTCAAAGAGAATTTCAGATAATCATCCATGTCAAGCCTTTCTCCATAGATTAGCTCTTCTTAAATAGAAAAATTAGAGCTAGGGTTTCAAACGTTCAAACCTCAATAATGAAGCTTTTTTCCCGTTAGAACAATGAATTAGCCTTTAAATCAACTTCACATCTTCCATCTAAGTCACAAATCCAACCATTCTGACACCAATCTTCTTAGAAATCCTCCCTTTGAGGATTCTGTCACCAGCGGCACCATTCCTCCATCTCTCTCTCTCTCTCTCACATTTCTTCAGTTGTCGTTCGTATGCTCTTAGGGCATCGTATTTGAATAAGTGAGACAATGTCTAAGTGAAATGGTGAGTTTCATTTGACACAAGCTGGGCTCACTCATCTGATGGATAGATAAGCAAGCCATGAAACGTACCGAGGGTAATACCAGGCCAAGAACATTAATAGGCCGAGTGTGATATAATATAAGTTCTTGATAAAACTAAAGTTTGCTCCAAAAATAAAACTAAATACTTCATACCTTCATCCAAGCAAGAGCAAGTATCATTGTTTCTTAATCACAATATATGACATATTTAACTTCAATTTAGTAAGCCTTGTTTTTAAGACATTATATAATGAAATTAAATAAATTATTTCTTAAGAGCACTATATAGTAACATTATATCAAGAAACATAGGAACCCGATTACTTTATAATATTATTAATTGATATTATAATTTGTACACCTTTTACTTCCTATGGTTTTCTTTTGCACTTATGAAAAACATATTTCAAGAAATATATTCATAAATACATTTTGTCACAACAAAACTCTTATTTTTCAATAATAGTGACTGGATTTTAAGTTGTTAAAGAGATAGAGAGTTGAGATTGCTCTTGCTTCTTTGTTCTATCTTAAAGACATTCAAAATTGGGCTCTAAAATAACTTCATTCAAACGAAATGTAGGAGAAAGCTCCTCTTAACTTTGTAGTAAAGTGGACTTCAACCAATTGTGTTGAAGGAGAAAAAGGTGGGAGTAGGTGAAAAAGGGTTGAACCACTGTGTAAACTTGTGTCTCATCTTTCTTGTGTTTAATTATCTTTGAATGTTTTATTTAATTGCAAAAAGTAATTGAATACCAGTTAGAAGTGATTTTTTAAAGAAAAACCTAATTCACCCCCCTCTTAAGTTGCTATAGGATCCAACAGAGTTATCGAATGCAAACACTGACACTTGCTAGATATGGCTCAAACTTTGATTTCTTAGGCTTACATTTCTCCCTTTAGGGCAGAATGTCTCCTTACTACCACCCTTCTTGTTAACCGTTTTCCCTCCTCACCTTTTTATGGAATTAGTCCATTTGAAAAATTATTTTGTAAACCTTTTATTTTTTATCATCTTCGTATTTTTGGGTGTTGTTACTATGCCACCACATTAGGTGCTCATGACAAATTTAGCTTTTGAGTAACCCCTTGCATTTTCATAGGTTACTCCCTTTTTTAAAAAAATCCACTACTTATATGATTTTGTTCCCAAAAAAAATTTTGTTAGTTGCAATGTTCTTTTTTAGGAAATTATTTTTCCTTTTTCTCCTTTTTCTTTTTCTTGCTCAAATAGCCTATTAGCCTTATTGCTTCCAATCATCATAGATCTTTAAACCTATGCTTCATCATCACTTTTGGTTGACCTCCTAAATTTTCTTAACCCTCCACTGGCTCTTACTACTCTACCTACTTTCCTCTTTTTCCCTTAAAGACACTCATTACTCCTTCTAAGCCTATCCCTCTTACCTCCCATACCACTTTCGATGTACCTCCCAACCCTTTACCATTTGGCTCCTATAGATCATTCTTTTCATCGATCTACTTGCATCACTCACCCTCTAATTTGGACTTTAGATTATTTATGTCTTACATTTCTCACCTCCTTTTGCACCTCTCTAAGAACCTTCCACCTACTAAAAAGCCATCATTAATCCTAATTGGATTGTAGCTATGGACGTTGAGTTCATTACTCTTAATACAAATCATACTTGGGATATGGTCCTTTTACTCCTTAGTCATTGTCTTATTAAATGCAAATAAGTATACAGGATTAAATATTATGTTGATAGCTCCATTGAATACTACAAAGTTGGTCATGTTGCAAAGGGCTTTAGTTAGCATAAGGGCATTAATTTTCAAGATACTTTCTCTCCCATGGTGAAGCATGTCACGGTTGCCTCATTATCACTATTGCAATTGTTCATCACCACTTTATCAATTAGACATCTAGAGTACCTTTCTTCATGATAATCTTTATGATAAAGTCTATATATAGTTTCCCCCTGAATTTCACAAATAGGGAGAGCCTCTTGTATGTCGATTTGCATAAATCTCTAAGAAAACCTTTAGGTAATGGAATGCCTAGTTCATTGAAATAATTTTCAGGATACTTTCTTTCCCATGGTGAAGCATGTCGTTATGTGCCTCATTATCACTATTGCAACTATTAATCATTAGTTGCTCTATCAGATGGATGTCCAAAATACCTTTCTTTATGATGATCTTTCTAAAAAAGTCTATATGTAGCTTTCCTCCGAATTTCACAATTAAAGGGAGCCTCTTGTATGTCAATTTCGTAAGTCTCTTTATGGGTTGAAGTAAACCTTTAGGTAGTGGAATGCCTAGTTCATCAAAGTATTGTTTACACAAAGTCTTCATTCAATCCTATCATTTTTTTTTTTCACTAAAAAGAGAGGTAGCTCCTTTATGGCCTTATTCATTTATGTTGATGACATCTTGATGATGGGGAACAATCAAGATACAATTTCAAACCTCAAGAAATCTCTATATGCTACTTTCTTCATTAAAGATCTCAGTTAGTCAAATTTTTTCCTAAGTCTTGAAATTGCTCGTTCTCCATAAAGTATTTCATTAAGTTAGCACAAATACACACTATAATTGATCTTTGAAGCAAGCCTAATTGGTTCCAAGCCATCATTAATTCTCATAAAACAAAACAAGAAGTTCACAAACACTGAGTATGATGCTAGCTCAAAAGAAAAGTTGGATGATCCACCTTTTACAAAGCCATCAATTTATTAGAGGCTAGTTAGACAACTAATTTATTTAACTTTTATTAGACTTGACATTACCTTTCCAATAGGTCTTCAGTCAATTTATGCATGATTTGAAATAATCTCATATAGAAGCTACTCTAAAGGTGATCAAATACCTTAAAAGTTGTCAAGACTTGGTCTCATGTTTCCCTTATCTTCACAATTTGAGTTATAGGCTTATTGCGATTCAAATTACAACACATCCCTTATGACAAAGAGATCTACCATTATATTTTGCATTATGATGGAAAATTGCTTAATATTACGGCGATCTAAGAAACAACCTGTTATTTGGCTTTCATCTACAAAAGTATAGTATCAAGCCATATAGGTCATCACTTGTGAGATAGTTTGGATCATTAAGTTACTTAAAAATTTCATTTTTCATATGAAATGACATGCATTACTATATTGTGATAATGAAGCTATTAAGAAGATCAAAACCAATCCTATATTTCATGAGCGTATGAAGTACATTGAGATCGAATGCCACTATGTCAAAGAAAAGCTTCAACAATAAATAATTGCCACATAACATGTCTCAACCAAAGAACAAATTGTTGATTTACTAACAAAGGCATTTTGCAATAAACAACGTTGACATCTTCTTTCCAAACTTAAAGTATTTGATTTGTTCAAATCTCTAGCTTGAGGGAGAATGTTAACATGTAAAGGACAAATGGCCATATTAGGTTTTATAATTAGGTCTCGTTTTGTTGTAATTATTGTACATATTCTCATTTCTTAAATGGCATAGGTAATCTTGCATATAAGTGTATGCTTTGTATTGTATATCATACAACAATAAAATGATATAAATTGCTTACTCAAGGCTTCTCCATCCTTTCTTATACCTTTTCTTATAGATAAAGTAAAGTATATGGCATTTAGACTACGTCAACACCATTTTTTCATTTCTTGTCATTGTTCATTTTTGTACTTCTTTCCTCAAATTTAGCAGGCTTTTGTCTAAATATCTGAAAGGCTTCTAGTGGTTTTGTGTTCGATGTCCACTCATGAGTATCTTTTTGCCCAAGATACACCTCATCGGAAGAATACCTTGACAAAACCTCAATGAATGATGTCAAGAAGAGTCTGTAGTTGGGCAATAATTGTTTTCAAGTAAATCTTACTAGGGTTTGACTTTAGTTCATCATATTCAGGAAAGCCTTTTTTAAGGCATGAACTAATGGCTTGTTATTGTGTAGCTAGGGAGGAAGCATGCATAAGGTACTATCCAAAATTGACAACAACATGGAGTGCATAAGCAATCTATATAGTGATAGTGTATGTCTCTACGAGATCCTTATGCGTTTGCATTTTAGGCCACCATGACTCATCTTTCTTGTCATTGTGACCTTCCTCTCCTTCCACCAAGATTGTCATTTGTACTCACTTTGTACCATGTCATCAATCTTATAATAAAAAGAGCAATAGTATTCAACCCATGTCTTGATTCCTGCCCGAATTTCAAGCCCATCAATTGCATATGGATAATCATCAATTAGTAGGCGAAGACCATGTAGGGAGTTTGAATCCTCAACTGCCATTCCCCTAAATGCAGTAAAATGAGCTTGAATCGTCAACCCTTTTCTAAACCTATTAATTTTAGGGAATCTATCATCTAATAGTTTAAATCATTTTATGATTTTAGATTTTTGTTTCCTCAATGGTTAATTCACAATGCATTTCTATTATGTACGCCAGGGAAGAGCCAGCATGGAAAGTGACATGAGCCAGATCAAGAGCGGAAACGCTTCCATGCCACTAATGACCCTTGTTGGGATAGGGGACAACATGGTGTTGAAGAACTTAGGCGCATGCTCGGGAAGGCTAAGAAGTGATAGAAGAAAGAAAAACAAGTTATTATTAACGTGCTTTGGGATGTAGGGAAGTACTGTGTTAGTCCATACTTTTACTATACACTAGTCTATAATGATTATCTAGCTCAACTGCAAGCGTACGTTAAGGAGAAAAAAGCGTAATAGCTACGTAACACTGGAGAAGATGACCTGTAATTCAAGGAGAAAGGTGGCCACTCAACCGTGTCAGCTGTGCTATGCCTTCATCACGTAATAGCTACTTAATCGTGTCATGTATGCTATGGCGACGTTGAGAACAGCTCAACCTCGTAAAAAAGGAAAGAAAAGATTGCTTGTAAAATGCAAAGGGTTGGATACAGGAACTCTTCATCATGTTCTGATTAATGACTTGTTGACTTTAGGGCGATTGGTTTGAAAAGCCAAGAAAGTTGGGACCTTATAATTCTTTTTTACTCAGATTCTTTCGCAATTGAAGGAACGTCAATGAGAATCATATGCGCTGTCGTAGTTTGAACAAAACAAAATAATACGTTTTCTTTATTCTTGGAGGTCAACCTTTTACACTTGAAAAATTCAAGGATACACGTGTTAAACAAATCTTATTACGCTAGTGGGTACATGTTCTTCATATCCTTGCCTAATGATAAGATAATGAACTACTTTAACAATATTATTATTATTTAACAAAAATTAATACCTACTCGATTTATGTGGCATTCGGTTTGAAATCTTGAAGCATGTAGCATAGGTATGAATAAAACCACATATCCAATCTAGCAATTAGCATACAGGAGCATATCCCATCAAACGGAAACACCTTCGAAAGAATAA
The DNA here is from genome assembly GCA_028551475.1 of Casuarina equisetifolia. Taxonomy (NCBI): domain Eukaryota; kingdom Viridiplantae; phylum Streptophyta; class Magnoliopsida; order Fagales; family Casuarinaceae; genus Casuarina; species Casuarina equisetifolia. The sequence goes on from CM052359.1 coordinate 12,192,340, forward strand.
GGAGAAACATATTAGAGCACAAGAAACTGAACTACTCACACCCTTTACAGAGTTTCCAACTCTTACATCTCTTTATTTGGGAGAAACTTATTATAGCACAAGAGGGGAAGCAAAGTTTTAGATTGAGACGCTGTTGGGAATGCCCTTGCCTGTAAGTCCACCTCCACTAGTAGGATAAAGCAAAGTATATGGCACCTTCACTGGTCCAATTCTGTTTTTCCATCTCTCGTCATTGTTCATTCTTATGATTTTATCCTCAACCTCGGTCAGCTTCTGTCCGAATTTCTCAAACGCTTGCAGTGGTTCTGCGTCCGCTGTCCACTCACGGGTATCTCTTTGCCCAAGATACACCTCATCGGAAGAATGCCTTGACAAGATCTCAATGAGTGAAACACCAACAAGCGTCTGGAGTTGGGCCGTGATTGTTTTGAGGTACATCTTGTCTGGGTCTGACTCGAGTTCAGCGTATTCAGGAGTGCCTTCTTCAGGCATGAACCGACGGCTGATTGTTGGGCGGTTGGGGAGGTATCCTGCATAAGGGTACTGTCCGAAGTTGACAGCGGCATGCAGCGCAGAAGCAATCCATATGGTGATGGTGCATGTATCTACGAGCTCTTTGCGCGTTTGCATTTTAGGCCACCAGGGCTCATTTTTCTTGTCTCCGTGACCCTCCTCTCTAAGTTCCTTCCACCAGGATTGAAGTTCGTGGTCATTTTGTACCGTCTCATCTGTCTTGTAGTAGAAGGAACAGTAGTCTTCGACCCATGTCTTGATCGCTGACCAGATTTCCAGCCCATCAACAGCGTATGGATAGTCCTCAATCAGTAGACGAAGACCATGTGGGGAGTTTGAATCCTCGACTGCGATTCCCCTAAATGTAGCAAAACGAGTAAATGACAATTGCAATGCATAGATCATAACTGAATTGTTGGATTTCTCTTTGTTTAGGACTTTGAGCCAATAAATCAACCAAAATTTGAAGCCCAAAAATTGGCCTCAACTCCTCTCTTTAACTATCATTAAACAGTGTAAACTACTTTATGGTGTTAGTTTTAGGTTCTGTGGATAATAATTCATATTGCATTTCTGATTGAAGTTAATTATGAGAGCAAATATCTAATACGCCACGACTGTCATTTTGTTATGGATAGTAACATTTACCTCTTGAGGAGATCAGCAGGAAGAGCTTGTTCAGGGAAAACCCAGCTCTTGTAAACTACCGATGACATCTCCATGGCATACCTTGCTGGAAACACTGTCGCCTCAAGAATCCCACCAGCATTGATCAGGATCTGCCGGGCAAATGCATTTATATTCATGGTGTCACGGAAGTGAGGATGCAAGAGCTTGTGAATTGGGTGAAGGACGCTCAGTTGTCTGTTTGTTGCCATCACAAATGGCTCAATCGCTGCATGGGTATTTAACCTGTTACCGGTAAAAGTTGGCATTCAAAAATCCGTCATGACTTATAGACTCAAATCTATTAAGTTTTCAGTAAAAGAGATGTACCAGTGGCTAATGAGCTGATGGTAGCCGGAGTCATTCACAGCCATATAAGCTTTTGCCAGTTGCCAAATTGAACCTTTAACACCTTCTTCAGCTGGTGTGTACACTTTGCTAATGGGCCCAAGTTGATCACCGTCAGGGTGGGGCAAGCTCAGTTCAATCGCCAAGGGTTTCAAAGTCCCATCGTTCTTCAAGAGAAGGATTGTCCTACCGGCATACGTCTTTGTGGAAGTTGAGTTTATTCGCCTCAGATACGGCATGAGAGCATCATGATGATCCAATATGAACAGTTTGTTGCTCTTGATTGCCTGCAGCCACAGACATTTCAATCGTTGTACTTTATGGTTCTTAGAACAAAGCACTACAATTCAAAGCGACTTCATCAGAATATTACCTCATCCACGCTGAGCCCATCCATGTTACTTTCAATGTGTCCTTTGGTTATTGTACTGGTCTGATCGCCGTATACTTCAGGATCTAGCTTGCTTGCAGGTGGGAACTCCTGCATTGGTTTCAGAATTAGTTATGAATAGAGATGGAAAGCCATGATCCTGTGTTTGGCTGTTGAGAAAGACAAGTTTGATATCCAGAATAAAGAAAAATCTAAATTTACTCTAGCGAGAACAATTCAAATGGAGTTAATAATAGAAATTTAAGATTACTTCAAGACGACGAATGTCGACAGGGTTTACTCCAGCCAGCATCTCTCTCGCGAACTCCTCGTCTGTCCTCCATGAAGATCTATCCTCTGCTCCAAGTTATTCAAACACCATTCTCAATTCAAACAACTAGTATTTGAAGGCACAAAGTTCCAAATTTTTCAACTAAAACTACAATGTCGCGTAAAATGACCATGCCTAAAAGAATACAATACCTTCAATGACTTGGGGCATTGGATATTTGAGGAGTCCTTCACCATCAGTAGGGAAAATTTCCTTGAGCAGTTCTGCTTGGATTTCGCCCCTAATATTCTCAAGTACGTCATTAGGTAGCTTAAATCCTCCTTCATAGAGATTAAGTACGTCTTGAAAGCTGTCAAACTCCTTCGGGGTTTTGTCAAATAGAGATTCCAGCTCTGGTTTGAGGAACTGACCTATGGATTTCAGTGCATAAGCGAGAAAGTCTGACATCTTCAAATGACCGAAACGTTCATCTCTTGGAACATAAATGTTTAAGCTGTCAACAAGCTTCAGTCTGCTCTCGCTTTTCAGATCTGTAAAGGTTATTACATGCAAATTTTTAATTACAACAATTATGACAGTCAGAAACACCAAAATATTTCCAGTTTTTTTCAGAAAAAATTTGTTCTTGATTCTATAACTCAGAATTCATTAATCCATCAAATTCTCCAATTTTCTTTGGGACACTAGAACGCTTACTTTATTATTATTCTTTGTTGTATCAGTTGTGTCAACCCGTGCCCATACCAAAAGATTCTCGATTGCTTCAATCATGCCTAATGACTAATCAAGTACTAGACGTAGCATGTGCCTGAAAATTGAATTGAATTTCTAACCTGTCTTGGTTGGTGGTCGTCCTGTCCTTCCCCTTCGAGGGTATGGATACTCACTTGACCCTCCCAGAACCGGACGAGCATATTTAGTGCCCTTATCTGGATCTCCCAAATCGTTGTAGTAAGCATAGTCATAGACCCTATCCCATTCCTGAAGCTCTCCTGTTCCATCCCCTCTCAAGTTCACTAGTTCTTCTTCTCGATACTTCAGCAATGGCTTCGGTGTTTCGCCTGGAAGATATGTCTGCAAAAAATATAGACGAATAAACTCTATGTCAACACATGTTCCACACAACGGCGGGGCACCGTGAAGACGGGGGCACCACTTTGCCACTGTCCTACTAGGGCATTGATTTCAATACAACTTATTACCTTGTTGGAGAAGAAAACACGGTCGGTTTTGTATTTTTCTTCAGGATAAACCCATGAGTTGCAAACAAAGTGGATACGACCTTGGCCCGGAACATCTTCCAAGGTAAGACTTCTCAGGTAGAATTGGCTATGATGCTTGTTTTTTATTAAGAATGCTCCTGGAATTCCAATGTCCTCGTCCCAATCGAAGGTGACCTTGAATGCAGACTCCCCTGCTATCAAGGGGGTGAAGGTTGTTATCCATCTTTCCAAGTATGCTGGACTTCCAAGCTTCCCTTGCAACCCATTTGCTACAAAAGCACAAAAAATGCAATGACTGGTTCAGCAATGGCAAAAAGGCCAAGTGTCATTCATTTTTTTCATTAGCAATGGCATGTCATTGGTCCATCAAAGTAAATTTAGATGAAAGTCCATAGAAAGGATGGATCTTGGCCAGCCAAAATCCTGTTTATTATTTCTTGAAACTTTTGCTGTGCTTAATATAAACAAAGCATGGATTTCTATGCCCAGCTTCCATATTTGCCAAACTATTTAGCTGAACTGAAGTTTGACCCATGGAAGATTTTGTAAACGGTCAAAAAATGGCAATTGGAGAGCGAACCCTGAAAAATTAATAATATTAGCAAAGTCATCAAACGCATTCACCTTAAGTAGGCTGCACGTTCAAAATAACTATGTAATAAGATAATTGAGATTTAAATCGAGTTTCCAGTTACTGATGATGAAAAGTATTTATTTTTTCTCAAGAAGAAAAGAAAGGAAAAATGACTAGGTCACTTGCTTACAAACTACTCGTGGCATTGAATAAACCCCATTTGACTGGTCTTGGTGATAGACACTTGCTAGATAAGATAAGCTTTTTTGCCTGTCACCATCGCCAAACCAAAGCCACCACTGTTAAGGACCTGTTTCTGTATATATTCTAATTAGCGGACATCTCGACAATACCATGAAATTGAAGGATGACCTTAGATAACCGAGAAACCAATGACTGTACGGCATCAATGATGTTTGATGCGTTTTGAGAATCAGCTGTAGAAAGTCATAATTTTCTTGGCCATGAAACACGACAGTCTCAAATCCTGCAGTTTTGCCTCTAATAACCCATCATTATGAAGTGCATGGACCAATTTAACGGTCGAGAATTCATCATTTTTTAATGATGCACGGTGCATGGGAAGGAACCCACCTCACATGGGGCCTCCGTCGACCACAACGAAGAAAAGATGTCTTCAGAAGTTTGCAATTCACGTGATCAATAGAGTAATGAAAAACAGTAATCTGACTGGAATATATGGTTTTGTTGACTCGTTGTTCAGTCTTTTGCCCGTCTTCTTCAACCATTTAAAAAGATGAACAATAACGAAAAACTCGGGAATCATTAAATGAAAATTACTTGACCAAGAACAGCAGCCGGCAACGCGAACTCTTCCGCAGCCTTGGATCAAGTAAAACAGCAGGCATATTTACAGGACCGTGGGAATCGGAAGGTGGAAAGTTTCCATTTTTCTCATTCTAACTAAGGGAAAATTGAAAACCAATGGAGATGAAGGTGACGATGACGACGTGACCATAAAAATGATGGAGGGAAGCGAAGGAGAATGGTAGGACCTAGAACAAATTCAACTCACCAAGGCCCGAGCCAATAGTGATGAACCCATGACTGGAACAGAGTCTTGTTGGTTCATGGATGAGTTTCTCAGATCTTTCGTGTGAAGCAAGATATTTCATTCAGAAAAGACTACAGATGTAAAAAGCAAAACGGGAAGAAGAACTGGAAGAGAACTAAGAAACCCCTCGTCAACTTGTCATCAAGGTTGTGAATATGCCCTTAATTACGAGCCAGTTTCCACTCACCTCAGTTCGTCTCAGCTTAAGGTTTTCACGCCAAAAAGAGGCCTTTAAGGGCCGGAAAATCAAGAAGAAAGGAATATTTTGGCTTGTTTAGATCGTTTACTTTTTAGATTACAGGCATAACTATTAGCAGCATGCACCATGAGAAATCAGTAAGATGAAAATGAAAATACTCCTGCAGAAAGAAAGAGCCATAAAAACCTTGTAAACAAGGGAGGAAAGAACTAACCAGTTGGGTCAGCATTAACCGCACTGATAAGCTGCAAAGAGACCCTCTGGCCTACCAACTCATGGAGACGATCCAGAATCGACGCATTGAAGTCGTTGAAGTCCAAAACATTCTTCTTCATCAACACCACAGTGCCTTCAATCTTCTTGCGCCTGTGCCCATCATCATCGCCACCGATCGCGTCCTTAATCTTCTGAAACATGTCTTCGTTCAAGCACTCGGCAAAGAATATGATGTACAGCTTTTGAGGGAAAAAGTTTGATGGGTTTGGAAAAAGAACAGACCGGCCTGTGCCATTTATAAGATAAGAACTGAGGAAGACTTTTCCAATGAAACTCCAGTCATTCACATGGATGTGATCCTTCTCATCTACTTCAGGGGAAAAGCCCAAGCGCCTAGTAGTCCCGAAAGAGCATGGTACACGCAATACATTTTCCACTCAATTATTTCAATTATCATAGTTTTACTGACTTTTTCTAGAGTGGTCAGAATTCAAACTTTCTGTTGCAGTCATTTAAGTCTGCTAAACAATATAAATTTTTTTGGCGTGTTTTTTAATAAGGAAGAAGAGCAGAATTTTGGGTGGACTAAATTAAAAAAAAAATTTTGAGAAGTTGTTTCTTTCTTTTAATTCAAATGTAGCGAAAGGAGTATGCAGAAAAGTCAGCCAAATCCCAGAAGAAAGCGTGTTGTGGTTTTGTTTAGTTTTCCCAACATGGGCACCTTGAAGATCACTTATCTTTATCAGAAGGAAATGCAGACGACGGCTATCCTGTTCCGGTTAGGGTGTTTAGATTAGTTTCGAGATCACTTTTCTTTGTACTTTTTTGACACATTCTTTTCTGAGTGGGAATACTTTATTCTTACCTTGGCATCTTCTAACATCGATTATCACATAGAATCTCTCTCACTTCCTTTTCTGCAAAACGTGCACATTGCGTGGATTGCAGTTTGTTTGGGTAATTACAGCAACCGGGACCGCATCATCTTAGACGGTGTCTTGTACTATAAGAGAGCCCTTAACAACTATTCCGCACAGATTCGCTATATTGTGCTCAAAATCTGATTTCTAGTTCAACTTTACAGTCCTCGGTCATCAGAAAACTTCTTGCTTTTCCTTGATCATGTATTGACCACGTCCATTTCGTCTCCCACAACATGATGGCATCTAGATTAGTCTTACTTGGTGGGCATTTGGCATTAAGAGACTGGAAGATGAGTTTGCCGTGTTTCTGTGAGAGGATAGCACCGAAATAAAATATTTTACGTCCTTTTCGTCTCATGAGACGTCTCCCGTACCATGATGGCTTCGAGCTACAGTCTTTCTCGGTGCATTAAGAAGAAGATGAAGCTCTGTGTGCTGTGGAGTGGTTGGCATTTAACAGACAACTAAAGGTAATTCATTTCGATGATGAAAGACCAACTAGATACCACTCTTTGGCCTCTTCTTCCGGTTTGGCCCGCATTTTTATTCAATTGTGTACTTGCCAGCCCCGGGGAAAGGAGAAGAAGGAAAAGATGAGAGGAAAATGAGAGAGATGGGAAGAAAGAATGAAGATAACGCTTTTCATATGTAGATAACTTATCCGGAAAAGTTTTTGCCCATCTGCGTATTCCTACGGGGGGATAAAATAGGTGTCTTTAATGCCTCAGGGAGATATGATCATCTCATATTTGGTAGATAAAGGAAAATTCATAGAAGGAACCACAAGAGGTGTCAGAAATGCCGTAAACGAGTAGATTTTAACAAAACTGTTCCTTATAAGCGAAGGTAAAGACTTTTTGGAAGGACGACGATGCGCAACGAAGCCTCAAATGTGCTTAGCCAGTTTTAACAGAAGTCCCATTACACGGACCCATACTGGTCGTCGATCCGTATGGACTGTGTGGGTCGAGTCTCAATCAATGAAGATCTTTGCAATGCTGTGAAGTAGATGGCGCCTTGATGGAAGACTCAAAGCCAACCAAATCGGCACGTTTCCCCATTTTCTTCGACTGTGAACACACGGGAAAGTGGAAGAGAAGACGCCGAGGGAATTGGAAGGCAGGACAGAAGAAAACAAGGGGACGCATCTTTCCTTGTGTTTGGACGTGCAGAAAGATAAGGTAAAGACGAATAATGGAATGTAATTTTAGTCTCTTTTAAGCTGTATAAAAAGAAAGGGAAGAACATGATTCGAAGTGTTAATTGAATAACTATTCATATTGACCTTTTTTTGGGTTGAAGCTTATAGATCAAAAGCTGCCCCATCGAATAAATTAGTTGGGTCCATTTTCATTGTTTCTAAAGTGTTTTTCTTGGTATTACATTGATTGCATTAAAGTGATTCTTTAAGGCTTCACCTCTCTTTAGCATAACTTGCTTATGCGTTAAGAAAAAGTTCTACCTCAAACAGAACGTTACCTAGAAAATGCAACCTCTTTCCCTTTAACCAAACATAAAAAAAAAAAAAAAAAAAAAAGCTTCTCCATTCATAACTTCGCTTTCTTGCATTTCCCATCTCTTGATTTGCCTTCTAATCACACGAAAGTATTGCTGCGTGCATCCCTTAGCCTACAAAAACTTGCGGAGATTTGCCATCTAATGACTAAATTCGGACCATCCAGACTTTTCAACGTTCCTTTTAGTCCTATGATTAGCCAAAGCAAAATACTCAAATGCTGCATGTCCCATCGGAGATGTAACCCCATTACTATTGTGAGCTTTTCTGTCGTTTTGGTTTTGTTTCCTTCTTTTTCTTTATGATAGAAGGTGATGACGATCCCAGAAACAAGTAGTACAGAAAACGACACACCGCTATCAGAAAAATTAATAGAAGATCACCTGCAAGTCACGGAGACTGGTGGGCACTCATGTGGCCAACAATACCATCTAACTCCCCTTCAGAGCAGAACAACCCGGAAGGAAAAATTATCGCTGGAAGTTCTCTGAAGCTAGTCGCTTATCATGCTCGGATATGTTAGCTGACAAAGAACAATTCAAACTAAGCTCGGGAATGGAAGACTTTTTTTTCGCAAGGGAAGGAGCTTTATTTTAATCATCAAATCCACCATTGGTAGATTGTACCAAAATAATAATAATAATTGAAAAACTAAAATAACACGTTTTCGAAGATATTCGGGAGTCACTTTCGTGCTAAAAAAAAATATAAATGTTGTTTCTTTTCTTTATATTGGAAATCTAAGGTCTTTTTCAGATCTTTGAAGACGTCATGATAGCTGTTTGTATGTCCAAAATGAGTATCACATTTAATATCAAAACCTGGATTAAATCTATTTTATTTTATGTGACTTGAGCCTACCAACGTTTTGTATATAGAACAAGAATCTTAAAATTTGTAGAATAAAGTTTAAATAATAAAAAAAAAACCTGCAACTTTTGAATTAATTTTTAAATTAGACTTTAAAGTTTTTGATTTTTTTGTTAAGATACTATTATTTAGTAAAAGTCCCCCTATAAAATATTTTGTAGGATATGTGTCAAACAAATCTCCTTTACTCTCACTTTTTCATATGTTTACCTAGTGATTAAATATTGAACTACTTAAATTTCTAAATTGGTATAGACGAAAGAAAAATGAGCAAAATTTTTTTTGTGCCATCTTTGTCAAAGAGTTCATACTTTTTCTGATTAGATTCATTTATATGTTCTTCTAAGAGAAAATAACAAATACATTAATAAGTAGATAGTAGTTGATAAAAAGAGGCAAAGACAAATTCTGAAAGCTTTTGTTTTATAAATTTATATTATGAGTAATTACGTTATGTGGGCAAGGGCAAAAATTTTAAGGAGAAATTGAGAGAAAGGGAATACTCAAAAATAAATAAAAAATTAAAAAGAGAAAAAGAACCCACAAGAGATGCAAGGAAAAGAATATGTAGAACAAAATATTTCCACATTGAAAAGGATGGTAGCTATTGATAAAATAGTTTTTTTTTTTTTAACATACACACCCAAATTTATACATGAACCTAGAGTTAAGTCTCAAGCCTTGCTAACTTATCACTAAACTAATAGGTAATAGACTAAAATAGTGATTTGCAAACTCAAAATTGGAATTTATTACCAAATATCATTAAGGTTTTCTTTTCTAGTTTTTTATCTTTTAAATTGAACGACAAAAAATAATATTAAAATTGAATCGTTAAAATTAATTGGAAAAAGAGTATAATATTTTATTTTAAAGATTATTCTTAGAATTTAGATAATATGATATAATAGTACCAAGTTTAATATATTCTATTCTTCTTAGAATTTAGATAATACGAGATAATATTTCCAAGTTTAATATATTCTTTCATGTTCTTTAATGTGAGTTGGGAGCCTCTTGAATAACATATCTCCTTGCAAACTATTGTGAGTTATAGGTTTCATAAAAAAAAAAAAAAAAAACTTTTAAACTTAAATTATGATATTATTTTTAAAAAGTTTATTATTTCTTTAAAAAACTGACTCATACATGATGGACTTAAAGAATGAGCTCATCCAAAACAAACATGCATTTTATTTTAAACAGAATTCTTAAACATGATTAAATTGCACGCGGGTATGACCATTCTCTGATCTACTAAATAATATATGTGCAGTTTGAGCTTATTACGCATCCATGGTCAAACATAACCGACGGCAGCACCCTCTCGACGTTAACAACCATGCAGTTCTGTCAATTCGACCATGGACTTTGGCAATTCCGTTAAGAAGGTGAACACAGGCTAGATGGTTTATTTTCTCAACGTGTCATTTGCTTCACATTTGAACTAGTCGATTGTAATGTCAATCTTCACCATAGTATTAAAGAGATTAAAGAGAGAGAGAGAGAGAGAGAGAGAGAGAGAGAGAGATATTTGGCATTTACTTCTAATAAGGTAAGCAAGTGTCTTAAAACTTCTTGTTGGAGTTGAGGACATAGCCCATTCGTTGGCCTATTACTTTATACAGTTTTACTCGTTCATTCATTTACGTATATATGTGAATGCTATTACATTTATTTGATAATATAAATAATAAATCATGCCCGCAGGCTTCCTCTACAAAGTGCCTTCATTCTGGCGAGTTTGTGATGTTATTTTTCAGTTTGCAAATCGTGAGGCTTTTTTTTTTTTTTTTTATGGCATTAAAGCTTAATTTCTCCAACCCTATGAATTTGAACAAGCTCATAGACCATACATGGTTAAGGCATGTATGTGTACTTGGTTATCCATTTTTGGATGATCCCTCTCTGTATTAACAATTGATAGGTTAGCTAATATACCTCATTACGACTCATCCAAATGTTAATTATGCAATTTCAGGATTTCGTCGATTTAATTATCTGCCAAAGTGCGTTCACATGAAATCCACTCATTGAGTTTTAAGATATATGTTAAGAGGCCTCCAAGACTCTTGACTTCTTTTTCATTGCTCTTTTTGCTTGAACATGATAGCCTAGTATGATGCTACATACGAAACATGCCACATGTCTCAAAGATCAATAATAGGCTATTGTATCTAGTTTGGAGAGTGTTTAATTTCATAGAGGACAAAGAAGTAGCTAAACATATCACTTAGTCGAATTACTGTATGTGAATTAGTTTGGACCGTTGGACTCCTCAAGGATTTGAGAACAAATGTTATTTTGTGATAATGATGTAGTAAGGTATATTGTAGTGCGTCTTGTGTTTTATGACATAACAAAGCATGCAAAGATTAACTATTATTTTATATGTGTAGAGTTGAAAGAAGGACTAATAACATTAATTCATTGAAGCAGCCAAACCAACATTTTAACTAACATCCTTTGTAGTAAATAACATTAATCCCCGTTGTTCAAGCTTGGAGTGTATTATAATTGAGAGCCTAATCCGTTTGTGGGCCCATTTCTTTATGTATAGTTTTACTGCTCATTTATTCATGTATATGCGTGAATGTATATACATTCATTTGATAATTGCTAAGTAGTAAATGATGCCTGCGGGCTTCCACCAGGGGTGCCTTTATTCTAGTGTGTTTGTGATGTTGTCGTTTTTCTGCTTGCAAATCATGAGGATTTTGTTCTTCTTCACTTCTCTTATCCATTTTCGGGTTAATGTCGTATAAGAAAATTATGCCCTTTTTTAAACATCAAAATCCAGAGAATTAATATTTAATGCCAAACGCAGAGAAAAGCTTCGCGTTCGTTTAGGGACAGATAGAAAACAAGCCATGGAAATTGTTGGAGGCTTTCAAAAATAGGTAGCAAACTCTTGAATCATTACGTATGTGCGCCTAATAAAGAAAACTTGAGTGTAAAGCAAGGTTCTCCGAACTTCTGAAACTGTATTTAGGTAGCCGTCCATGGTCGACAGCACTAACAGGATACAGGGATAGTTGGGTCAAGATTCAGGTCGATATTTCTGCTGTCAAATGGCATCCTAGTAGCCATTTGATGTGATCTAGGATTTCAAGTGCCTTGCTTTGACGAAATAACACTAGGAGTTAAACTTCAGTTGTTGATTGGAGATGTAAAGAAGCCAAACTGGAGTGTTACAATGGTCAATTGTGTTTAATTTTCATCAATCACTAATTTCTCACGATTGAACCACAGACTTCATCCGCTGTAGTTGACTGCATCATCGAAGGAATGCCCATGAAAAAAATGATGAAAATCCAGATCCCAGATTCTTGAAACAGTGGCACCATAAAGAGAGGACAGCATAGTAAACTCTCTAAAGAAGCTGAAGAACATAAATACGCTCAGAAACTAGGCCAAGCCCACTTGCCTCTCCCACCTAAGGTCCTCGGAGAACTCAGAAAGTGCAGCCCGGGGATCACCGTTCGAAATAGACAAGTAATACTGAGCAGTCCCATCATCAACTTGCATGCTTCTCTTCAACGATTCAACAATCTTCTTCTTCCCTTGCTCAGTACTGATCTTGTTCGACAGATGGCTAGGCTTCCTATCAGGACCACCATCAAGATACAACACTGCCACTTCCCTTTTCGCACATGTATCGAGCTCTATGTAGCATGTTGCATTTACAAGAATGTCAGGATTGCTTATTGGGATTAACAGCCTCTCCCTTGAGTATATGCCATGGTCACTCATCATGTTGTTCAAACGTTTTATGTCCATAACCTGAGAGCCCAACAAAGAGAAAGAAGAAAAAAAGACACCAATGACTCTGAAGGGGAAGCTAACTTTTGAAGTACAATCATAAGCAAATAACCAGAAAAATGAGGTTTTCACCAAGGAAAAAAGATCAAAGAAAAGAATAGATGATTGCCGGCCAAGTCATGAATAAGTCCTAAAATTGGCATTTTCCAACGAAATGTCTCCTGTTGCCAAATGCTTATATGACAATGCTGGTCTGGTGGGTAGCTTTAACAACAATCTTTGGATAAGAATAACAAAATGCATTATAATTCAAGACTAAATCATTTTTCATCCATTTCCCTATCCAGTATTATCATGAAAAAACTCGTCAATGGTTCCACCAGCCAACCTCTTCTTATAGCCTCCCGTTATGGTAACAACACTCATGCACCGCACAAAAACCTTTACAGAGTAGATGGTAAGTTTAGAGCTAAAACCTTATGCTATGGCAGGGCGTCCTAAAGAGTCTAGCAATACTCAACTGAAAGCTAAAACTATGCGACGCTTCCATAGAACAAAAATATCCAGCCTGATACAATTCGATCGATGAGAAAACTTGCTAACCAACAACAAACTTTTATCCATTTCCTCAACGGAAATACTGAATATCCTAACGGGTAACTCAGTGTTTAGAATGATAACAACCTTCTTTCTCTTGTTTTTCCACCCTTCTTCCTGTCTTTCGCCTACCTCCTGAAGCTCCTTGAAGCTCCATACTAGTCTCCAATTGAAGCACCCATACATAAACCGTAAGCCATTTCATCAATTACACAAACAGGAAAAGAAATTGGGGAACTTGTATGCGAGTTTGTACAGTTATACTCCCTGTGACACGAATTAGACCAAGATCTCAACTATAGAAATTGAATTTCTCTCCATTGTGGTGCTTCAGAAGCAAACATTCAAACTCTACAAGCGAAAGTTGCTAACGTGAAGCATATCTAATCTAGAGACGACGGAAGCATAAAGCAATAACGTTTTAATCTTCTTTGATTTTTCTCAACCATCTCTGAGACCAATAAATATTTAATCTACTCATGCATACATGAGGCCCAAATCAATTGTCATATTCAATCAGCATAAGTAACAAACAAGAAAGAATAAAATAAAAAAGGCGTATTTTTTTTTGTCGTTTCCTACGTTTCTCCCCAGCCAAACAGCTTGGGATCCATACCTGAACGGCGTACTTGACAGCAAGACCGGGAAGGCTGTCTCCCTTCACAAGGCGATGAGAAATGGCGAACTTCCCGATCCCACAGTCCCTCCAGAAGATCCCGGAGGCCGGCTTTCCCACAACATCCTTAAGCTTCCAGGGGGCCTTGAAGGCAACAGCAACGAGCTCGGGGTCGGAAGCGACGGAGTTCCAAAGTCGGCACACGCAGCTCGCCCGAGCGAGGTCGGGGAGGGGGAGCTTCTGGAGGATAAGGCGGAGGGTGTCGCGGCACGTGAGCCCCCAGAACTGAGAGTTCATAGGGGATTTCACCACCGATGATCGGGCTCCGGACATGGTGCCCGGTGCGTGGTGTTGGGCTTGAAATGAAGACGTATGGTCAAGGCGTTGATGGATTTGGTTATTGTCTTCGCGTTTATCGCCCCGGCAACCCATTTCTGGAGAGGTTTAATTGCATTTCGCGGGGCTCTCCCTATGGCTGGACTGGTTGGTGGACATGATTGGACAACGCTCGCATGATCCGACCCTTGCCTATCAACGTAATTATCCATCCATTTAATTTTATTTTCTGAGTTTTTCTCTCTCATATTTTCAACAGTCTACCAAAAAAGAAAACCAGACGGATACCTTTAGGATTTTCTTTGTTATTACGGAATAACGGGAAAAAGGGACAGCTAATCTACGGTTGTTCTTGGGTGATTCAATTCCTTTAAGAATAGTTGTAGGACAGTTGATCAGTGAAAGCTCGAGGACATTGCTTATGGGTTTCATCACCCAAATCCAACAGAACATTTTGAGCAGGAAGTTCGTGTAATAAGGCACCGATATTTTAGAAAGCCATTGCTTGAGAATGCCTACTTAAAATCGTTCTTTTGCTTTAATAAAAACCTACTAGCCTTGGAAAAAGAGGAAACGAGATAAAATAAGGTACTGAAGAATTCAGCTCCCCTAGATAAATAGATTAAAGCTTTGCAGCTTCAAAAGTTCAAAGTAACTTACCCTTTCAACCTTTATCTTGCACAACACAAAAAAGAACTAACAAGCATCTATGGCATTATAACATCTAGCTTTCTTGCAAACACCGCCCAGAAGGGGTGAAGACTGAGAGCCAGCAACTTCACCATCCATGACCAAGCCCGTAAGCATCCATGTAACCAGCACCATGAACATGAGCATGACCATCATGGTGGTCATGATGATGATGGTGATGACCGCTGCTCTTTGCTTCATCAAGCATCTTCTGAATATGCTCTGGGATAATCTCTTCCTCAACTTTTCTGACAGACTTGGGTAGTGAGGACACAAACCGAACAATACTTTCAGCTAGTTCATCTGCTGCATCCTCCTAGAGATCATGATAACGAAGGGTTTATAATGCTATCAAATGGCAACAGAAACATTATAATAATTGTACCAAGATATTGAAAGTGGGTAGGGCAGCAAACAGCCACAATTTTCAATCTGCAGGCTACACAACTCTCAATTCAATCAAACATGGCGAAAAATACTCCTCCAACATTGCTTATGCATGACAGAAGGGAGCCTTGGATGCTAAATGGCTTGCCGATAATATGCTGATAAGTCAGATAATAGGAAAAAAAAAAATGAAGAAAGCAAAGGGACCCAACTTGTTTCTGAAGTAACTCTGATAAGCAACAGCTTAACTTTAGTTCCAATTTATTGTTAACAAACCAGCTTAAAAGCGCCGTTAGCAACAGTGAAATTCTTACACTTTTCACCATTCACTATTTATAGACATTTCGTAAATATGATTACTCATAGAATAAGTTTTACTTGAGCCGATTCAAATTCTCCTTTATCTTCCCTGTGATGAACCCAAACCATCCTGCAGTACTGCAAATCTTTAACTATGGATACATGCTGGCTCTACCGTGGGTTCACGAAACGATAGTTGATACTTAGACCTTGTATCGTAAAATGAACTTCTTACTTTAAAAATGAATCACATTTTCTGATTGAAGACGGCAAAGAGTTGTCATCAGGGCAAGAAAGGTACACATGTAAGAGTACCAAGAACAGGTTTACCCATCTCCAGAAAAACATAAAGAGTGTTTTCAGAAGCTTGCAGTTAACTATATCCATAATAATGCATGGCTTCTTTTCAAGCTCATGCATCTGTCCAAGTTATTGAAGATGGTGAAACAATTTTTTTTGTTTGAGACACCTACCCCCACCAGGAGTCAACTATCTTTATGGCTTCTCACCTGATTTGGTAGTTTCATCCGAAATACCCTTGACTTTACCTTGTCTACTCTAAATTTGGGGAAAAAAAAAAAAGAGAAGGGGGTGGGGTTGGAATCAGTTAAGGACAACACCTAAAACATGCCATCAACTAAGGCAATGCAGAACTCAAACTTCGTACTTCAAGTCACACACTAACTAAAGTCACCAGCTCCATTCACTGATGATGGAGTGCACAATTAGTCAAGCACGTCTAAGATTTTTGTAAAATACTTCATACAGTCAGCCATACGTTTAGCACAGATGGTCTGGTTATTCTGAGTGTCTGTGAAGACCAAATTTAGAGATTGCCTTCCACATTGGTCAGACCAAGCTTGCTCCATAGAGAAGCTTACATACGACCAGAAAAGGGTTGGATAGCACTAGCTAATCATACGGAGTGATAAAACTCCATTTGATGTGCCAGACAAGGCAGTTCTTGCTGGAACAACTTTAAATTGATCACTAATGTCAATAGCGTTCCATCAATTACTATTTACAAAATGTCTTCGGGAACAACCAAGTTCAGGCTACGATTGAAACCAATGGTCTCATGACATACAAGAAGAAAAAATCACAGTAGTGCGGGAGATACAGAATAGTTACCTGAGGCCACCGTCCACCAGAATGCGTCACAAGATCTGCCTGTGGAAGTGCACCTGCAACTCGGCGTCCCTCTTCACTCCATTCTTTGGACCAACCATCAGACCAAAGCACTTGCATTGGCATATCTTTTAATCCATCTGAACGACCCCAATCAGCAATATCAAAGCTGTAATTCATTTTCATTCCCATACCCACAAGCGCTCTCCTGCCATCCCTACCCCTCAAAAGAACCCTGTGTGCTTCGGCATCCGAAACTGCAATCCCCCTTGAACAACACAGGTTAATCAACTTCGCATACAAAGACGAAACCCCCAATACGACCTCTCTAATCACTGGCATTCTTAAAACCCACAAAGGCAATGCCCCTGACCCTTTAGAATTGGTATCAATAAGCGTCACACTCCTCACTAAACCCGGATTCTCCAAAATCCAATTTGCGCCGAACCCCAAAGCCGAATCATGCAAAACCATATGCACAGGAGCCAATCCCATCGTCTCCACGATTTGCCCCAACACCTTCCCAATCTCTTCAGGACCCAATTCAAGTGGCCTAACAACCTTCCTCTTCGAAACCCAGTTCCCAATTTCCTCATAAGGAATCTGGCCCGTCTCAATCACCTTATCAAATGCCCAAAATAACCCCTTTTCTTGAATTTCATCATACACATCCAAAAGCCTGCCAAAAACACCGTTCCCTCCTTCAACGACCTCTTCCACCGACTTATCCGAAAACCCATTTCCGGGTAAATCAATAGCAACCACATGAACCCCTTTTGAACCTAAACCTTTAACAACTTCACGAAAAGAGTAAGAGCTAAGACCGAGACCATGAACTAGTACCAAATTTTCAGACGCCGATGGACCGTGTTCTACAGTAAAAACCTCAACAGGTGCTTGATTTGGGCTCGTTTGGACCTTGACAATGCGACCATTCGAGTAATGCTGGCGAAGACTATCGGGTAGGCTCAAAAACCAAGACTTGGGATCGTGATGGGGAGATAGAGAAGAAAGGGAAATGAAGAAAAATGTGGCAAGGGAGACTACGAGAGTGAAGTGGAACCAGAAAGTGAAAGGGTTTGCAGGGGGTGATTTAGAGGTGGGGGGTGAAATGGGTTCGTCGGCTTTGGGGGATTTAGTTGGAGATTGCGACTGCTTGGCTGATTGGGGCTGGTCTTCCTCTTCGGTTATGATCGCCATTGATCGGCTTTCGCAGCTCTGATAGCAGTTACCAGAGTGTAATGGCTGTCGTAAGCGGCGGCGAGGGATACGGCGGTCTTGAGCTCTTTCAGAGACTGAGATTTCTTCTTCGACACCACAAATCACCCAAATCAAACCGTACCGTTCATGGAATCGATGGAAACAAAAACAGAAACAAACCCCATTTTATGCTTCCTCATCTCTTTTCCCTTTAGAAGAACATCATCATCCTTCCCCAATGAACGTGCCTCCTCCAAAAACCATCATTAGCCCACTTTCGTCCCTTTTTAATTTTTTTGATAAAAAATGCTGTTTTATTAATTTTTTTTTCTAATTGCAAAAAAAGGGATGAATAATATGTTTGTAAATCCTCTTATCATTTCTACCACTTTCAAGCAAGCGATTTTGAAGAGTCTTGTACCATATGATTCTTGTGAAGTTTTAAGTCAATATCCTCGTTTTTTAAAATGAGGATTATACCGTTCTTAATAGAAAAAATATATTTATTGATAAATTTTAAAATACTTTTGTTGTATACTTTGTCCAACTATGTAATAAGCATATAATACCTTTTGTAAACTTTAATACATTTTTTTAACCATATTTCCAGGTAATTACACAATAGCTTCTTGTCAAGTAAACTCGAGGAGTGAAAGGATAAGAGGCATGAACGTGCTCCCAAGTCCATAACCATACAACTTTTAGAAAATAAATAGGCAAATTCCTGCAATTTCTTTAATTTTCTTTCATTAAAAAACGTGCCATCTTCTCCCTCATCCCCAAGCAGTGATTCTTGTTGCCATCTCTCTCTCTGTGCAAATGGCTTCCATTTGCGCTCTACCATCGACGCTAGAGTTGACTTGCTCGCGCCCATGCAACATCCGTTTCCTCTCTCTCTCGCTCCCAACTTTCCGCAAATTCACAACCCAACCCAAGCTGTTCACTAGATCATCAAACGCCCCCATCCTCACCGTCCGAAACTGCAGCTCCATCACAGCCAAACCCTCTTCTGAAATTAAGAGGAACCGTAGCGGTTCAGAACTGGACGAGAAGCTCCGCAGGCTCCGGGTGCTCTTCTCGAAACCCGGGGTTAACATCGACGCGTATATTATTCCTTCTCAGGACGCTCACCAGGTTGAATTCTTGGGCTTTAGTTGAATTTTTCATTAGTCTCCGATTGAGTTTGTTGGTTCTGTGGCCGTCATTGTGTCTGTCGTTGAGAATTCAACTGAAATTTGAATGTTTTGAGTGGTCGTGACGATGATTTTAGCTCTGTGATTCTGAGGCTTTTACCGTTTCTTTTCTTTTTAGTTGAATTTTGGTGGGTTTGGGTTTAGAATTCAACTGGGTTTTGCTTTTGAGTGGTTGTGTTCAAAATTTTGAGCCTTTTTTTTTATTCATTTTTTTCGCCAAATTTTGTATTGGTGGTGTATCAGTGGAGCCATGCACCTGGTTTGAATTTATTCCCCAACTATTTCTTGAACTTTTTCATTAATTGTTGTGCCTTGTATGAGAATATAATAGCATACAAAGTAAT
This sequence comes from Casuarina equisetifolia, assembly GCA_028551475.1. NCBI lineage: Eukaryota > Viridiplantae > Streptophyta > Magnoliopsida > Fagales > Casuarinaceae > Casuarina > Casuarina equisetifolia. Next base: position 12,211,678 of record CM052359.1, read on the forward strand.
TTATAAAGAGATGAGTTCCTTTATTTAATATTTTAGGTTTTAAGTTGGGTATGAAACACACTTTATAATTCTTAGTATGAAATTGGAGCCCAGTTTTATCTTTGCCTTTTCACTTGTAGACTTCATCCCCTTGATACCCCCTCCCCCTTCTTTTCCCTCTCTCTACTCGTAGACTTCATCCCCATGATCTCATGTTCCACCACGCTCAGGGTGAGAGGGCGAAATCCTACATAAAAATGTAATAGCGAGGGAGAGTGGTTTATATAAAGATGAATTCTCTCACTAAATGCGTAAGGCATTTAAGTTGGATATGGACCTTTATAATTTCTGACATTGATCTCGTTGGTGTATTGGCTTAGAATAGATTTGGTGTTACTTGTTCTAGTCAACTGTGTATACGGTTAGTTGTCACTGAACTAAAGTTGGTTTACAAGTTCGTCGGCGGGGTTTTGTACAAAGTTTGCTCTCCTTGGCCAAAATTTAGAGTCTCTCCATATTCTTCGCTACATACTGTTTTGACACCAGACATTACTGGGGATGGAGTTTATTTCTCTATGTATTGGAGGGATTAATAAAATTTCTTCATAAATTGTTTGCTCTGGGATATTTGAATTTCCTTCCTTTTGGCTTCCAGAGTGAGTTCATAGCTGAATGTTATATGAGGAGAGCCTATATATCAGGCTTTACTGGTAGCGCTGGTACTGCTGTTGTCACAAAGGATAAAGCAGCCCTGTGGACAGATGGGCGTTATTTTCTGCAGGTTTGAGAAAAGGATACTCTTTATCTATTTCTCGTTTGATAGACACTATTTTCTGTTTGTAGTTGTTATTAATAATTTTTTTCTCTCTGTAATGATTAGGCTGAGAAACAGCTGAGTTCTAGTTGGATTCTCATGCGGGCTGGAAATCCTGGAGTTCCAACCACTAGTGAATGGCTTAATGATGTTTTGGCTCCTGGTGGTAGGGTTGGCATTGATCCGGTGAGCAATACCTGCGACTTAAAATGCCTGCACTAATTTCTTGTTTTTGTTTTTCTGTACTGTGCAATCATCATAATATTTGCTGCTGTTGAGTTCTCCTATTTTCTTTCACTTTAAAAGTCAGATTTTTTCCCCTGTTTTCCATTTGTAAACATGCAGCGTATGCTGACTGTTTCAGCTTGTCTTGATTTATTACTTTTTTAGAAGTATAAGGATTATCATCTAGTTATTTGGTTCACATTCTGACTTGGTAACTTGTACTCACTGTCAGCATTTTCATTGCTTGTTGTAACTTTGTTTATCTCATGATGGGTTTCCTTCTTTCTCTCTCTTAATGAATATTGATGGGCTCCATACTTGTCTGGCTCTCATTAGCCCTCTTCATGCTTGTCTAGCTCTCAGTAGCTTTCTTTATACTTGTCTGGCTCTGATGACATGGTGTCTTTGGCAATGTGAAGGGAGCAGTTTCTGCTTTCTGCCGATGCTGCAGAGGAACTGAAGGAGGCCATTTCCAAGAAGAATCATGAGCTGGTTTACTTATATGATCCAAACTTAGTGGACGAAATTTGGGGACAGTCACGGCCTATACCTCCAAAAAAACCAATCAGAGTGCATGACCTAAAATATTCTGGTCTGGATGTAGCATCAAAAATGTCATCCCTTAGATCTCAACTTGTCGACTCTGGTTCATCTGCAATTGTTATATCAATGCTTGACGAGATTGCTTGGCTGTTGAACTTGGTAATATATCTGAACAACTTTTTTAGAGTGGAGATGATGCATGTAGACCGTATTTTGTAGAATGTGTTGGGATTTTTGCTGCTGTACATAGGACTTCCTTCAGAGCTTCACCCCCCCCCCCCCCCCCCCAAACTTTTTCTTTTCTTTTCTGGTGGTTTTCTTTTTAAGGGAGGGGGGCTTTGTGTTGGGGGTGGTGTTGTGGGTGGGTGTCCAGGGGTGGTGCTGCTCTTCCGGACTGAGTTGACATTCCCAGTTCTAATTGGTTATCCACTTATTGCAACTGCATATATCTCTTGATCTTTCAACTGATACTTCAACTTTTGCTTTTCAGAGAGGGAGTGACGTTCCACATTCACCTGTTATGTATGCATACTTAATTGTGGAGATTGATGGAGCAAAATTATTTGTAGATGATACTAAAATCACACCAGAGGTGATGAAGCACTTGAAGAATGCAGGTATAGAGCTCAGGCCATACGATTCTATCCTTTATGAGATAGAAAGGTAAGTCTGGGATCTGTCCTCTCTCTCTCTCTCTCTCTCTTTCTATTCTTGTGTGTGTGTGTATGCATGCACTGGTGTAGTGTTTCATGCAGTATAGGTGAATATTTCTAGACTATCTTTCTAAGAGGTATGCTTTCTAGTTTGCTTGTGCCACCACAATATGTATTGCACAAGTACAAATAGCATCTTCCAATATGCTTATGTATGATGATATCAAATGTGCACAAGAATGTGTGTATGTGTGCACAGGTGTAGCATTTCATGCAGTATAGGAGAATAATTTCTAGACTATCTTTCTAAGATCTTTGTGTTCTACTTTTCTTGTGCTACAACAGTATGTATTGCACAAGTACAAATTGCATCTGCCAATATGCTTATGTATGATGATATCTAATGTGCACAAGAATGTGTGATCCTCTTTAATGATGAACTGGCTTGGTGTTGACTTGCTAACTCTAGGAGGTCAGGCTCATAGCTTGTAAAAATAAGGTGAAAATTGGTCAGTTTATTCCTGTGTATAATGCCGAAAATGCAGAACTTCATCTTTATCTGAGATATATTCCAACATATTGGGGAGTGTGTGTAAGGCATGCTCTTACATGCATTCTGGGGAAAACTGCTTCCATTGGCAGTGAATCTGAAAATTGCAACATAACTTCCTTTTCTTCAGGTTGGCAGTGCAAGGGACTCACCTTTGGTTGGACAAGTCATCTGTTAATGCAGCCATTGCCAACACCTATAAGTGTGCCTGTGACAGATATATGGGAAGCCTCAGGAATAAAACAAAAGATATGAAGAAGATGCATGATGCCTCCAACACTCAGTCTGATGGACCTGCTGGAGTGTATAAGACATCTCCTATTTCTGTTGCAAAGGCAGTGAAAAATCATGCAGAGCTAGAAGGGATGAAGAATTCTCATTTAAGGTAATTAATGCGCCCTTTGGGACCTCTAACTATGTCGATAAGTTTATGAGGCTGTTTGGCAAGATTTTGATGACTAATGATAATGTCGGACTAGTAACACAGGCAGTTTATAGTTTAGCGTTAAGTTTTGCATGTCTATCAATTGCCCAATGGTTTTAGTAACTTTTGAAACTTATAAAAAAAATATGAAGGAATTAGGATTAGTTTTGCCAATTTTTAGGACACTAGCCTCTAGAACACCAGAAACTTTTTCATATGTCAAATATCTAAATGAATTTTTAGATGTGATCCTTATTACTAACATATTTTCTACAAAAAAAAAAATCTCAAAAGAAAATTCTTGCTAATGGCTATCCAAAGAAACAGTCACTTGCTCTTTTAATATGGACTTTCTTTGTTAGCTCTTTTTTTCCTGTCTAGAGTGCTGCAAATTATCCATTGGAAAAGCTTAAATGGAATCTAGTCCGTGGGTTCAAATTACTTCTTTAGTATCCGATTAGTTACTGCAGTAAGATATATATGCTCTCTCTGGGATTGTGATACTTTTTTCCTTCCCCGTGTGCCGTCCAGTTTTGCTGCATATGGGCGGGCCTCACTTAATGATTGTATTACTTTATTTGTATAAGAGAAGCTGGGAACTAGAAACAGAAATAAAAATGCAGATTACTAATTCATGATTCACTATTTTGTTTGTCCATCAGATTTATTATGCTTTACAGAATGCCTTTAATTAACTTGTATGTAACTGTGGACAATTATCTCTAGAATTCTCAGTAAGGATAATATTTTCTTACAAGACTGGGAGAACCTTTAAAAAAGAAATTCTAAGCAAGAGTAGGATAATAGTCAGCCTCCATATGCATGCATGAAGGTGTTCCTTTGTGGCATTGAGACTTGTTTTTGTTTTCTTGGGAAAGCTTGGGATGGTATGGTCACTTGCAAGGATGAATTTCACTAAGAACTTTGGGGTGGATGTCTGATATCTTCAATGCAGGGATGCTGCTGCTCTAGCACAGTTTTGGGTCTGGCTGGAAGATGAAATTCATAGGGACGTGAAACTGACAGAAGTGGAAGCTGCAGACAAACTTCTTGAATTTCGTTCAAAGCAGGCTGGTTTCATTGATACAAGCTTTGATACTATAAGCGGTATATGAGATTATGTATGCATGATTTTTTTACTTGTGGGGTTTTTACATAAAACTTGAGTGCTAAATGTCGTAGTAACTTGTGTACTTTTGATCTGTTTCTCTTAATTCATTGAAAAAGTTCTTTCCCATACTTTCCCAGTGTTATTTGCTGAATTTCACTGCCCATTTTTTCTGTACTTAAACCTTGCATTTTGGCGGTCTACGGATATTTTGTCACTTCCTTTGCAAATTTTAATATATGCACAGATGTTTCTATCTGTTATCAATGGTCACACTTAGGATCTTCTTTCAGCTTCTGGTGCAAATGGGGCTATCATACACTACAAGCCAGAAACAGTAAGTTGTAGTATTGTGGATTCCAAGAAACTCTTCCTGTTGGATAGTGGAGCTCAATATGTTGATGGTACTACTGATATAACTAGGACCGTACATTTTGGTGAACCTACTGCACGACAAAAAGAATGCTTCACTCGAGTTTTACAGGTAGCTTATTTTATTTGCACTAATTTACATAGATGGGAACCTCATGGTTGCATAAACTATTTATTTAAATGTATTTGGTCAAGGGGATATGATAAAGAGAAAGAATGATTCTTCTTGAAGGCTGTCTACTATCTTGAAGAGGTGCTAGAAAATTAAGGCTTGGTTGGTGTAGTTGTTCCATTCAAATATTGCCAAGAAAGTGTTTCCTGTGGTTGTTGCCTGCAGTATTCTGCATACAGCTGATTGCTATTACATTTCTTATGACTCTAACATTGTATGCCCTCATAGTGGAATGGGAATATATACAGAATTTTGGACCTATAGTAGTGTAACAAATGTTTTATCATGTCAAAGCTTTGTAGCATTTTATGTGAAAGCAATTTGGTGTTGTATGCATCGTGTGTTGCACTCACTTTAACATAGTGTGAACAGCATATATTGCATGTACCATGTGCAGTATGGTTTTACTTTCATCCAGCACTTCTCAAGAGCTGAGTGGCTGGTTTTGACATTTATGGACATCGTTCTTTTTGGATTTTTCTAATAGTGTCCTATTGCAGGGTCACATTTCTCTTGATCAGGCAGTTTTCCCCGAAGGTACCCCTGGTTTTGTATTGGATGCATTTGCTCGTTCTTCCCTCTGGAAGATTGGACTTGATTACCGGCATGGTACATCTGATGCCATCTATCTTATTATGTGGCTGTGAAGTACCAATGAAGTGAATCTATTTCAAATGATGTAGTGGTTTCCATTTCTCTTACATATTCAGGAACAGGGCATGGTGTGGGGGCGGCATTGAATGTCCATGAGGGTCCGCAAAGTATTAGCTATAGATATGGAAATATGACCCCCTTACTGGAAGGCATGATTGTCAGCAATGAACCTGGCTACTATGAAGACCATGCCTTTGGTATTCGAATTGAGGTATGCACTTTCAGCCACTCTTTTATGCCTTGGGAATTCAATTCAGCTGCAAATTCATGGATTGTTTACCATCTTAGACTGCAGTGGATAAATTGATTTTGTTTCTTTGACCTGAATCCAATGTTTTCATAGGTCACCGGCTGGACAAAATCAATGCCTTTAGTGATATAGAAAAAGAAATTATACATAAGAAGCTAAGTGGCTTCAAATATTTAAGCGGGCTTTCATCCTTCTTAGCAAAGGTGGAGACAGGTCTCGTTAGATAATATTTGTAAAACTTGATTGCAGTTGTAATTGTGTAAGATTTGCTCAGTTGACATCTCGATGCATTTTGAGATGTTAAAACCTCTTAGAGGTGTTTTAGAAACTTGTGGTGATCAAATGAGTACTCACTTGCCAATCCACAAGACATTCAGTCTAGCCTTGTTCTCTTTTTCTTTTCTGTAAGTTTGTTACTATTCAAAAAAAAAATTGAAAAAGATAGACAAAAAGGGCATGGTGGTTGCTAATTTTCACCCACCTTTTAGGCAATACGCTGAAACATGTTTCCTTCTCTCTCCTGCTCTTTTGGACATTGGCTTCCCCCGGCCACCCCCTCCCCCTCCTTTTTCTTGATGCTGGTTTCTCTTTGATTAAAATTTGTTGATGCTCTAGCTAAATAAGATGTGACAATTTTTTTTTTTAATCTTAATGTTTCCTGTGCACAGTTGCATTATAGTTTGGGTTTTCTTTCTACAGAATCTCCTTTATGTGAAAGAGGTCAACACAAGCAATCGTTTTGGAGGAGTTGGATACCTGGGATTTGAGAAACTCACATTTGTGCCCATTCAGGTATGCTATCTTGCCACAGTTGGTAAGTTTATTTAAGAAATCATATTAGAGCTAAGCCCACGACCTATGACAGAAAAATTAACTCAAAAGTGGAAGCAGATATCCTATTTTGCAATATAGTGGATATCAGCTGTGGTCACATCAAGCTGTTCGTATCAGTTTCCTGGCCTTTCTTGGAATTCAGTTCACATGCAATGATGATCATATATAACGGGTCCTGGATCAAGGGGTCATCACCTTAAGTTTAGTGGCGATGCTAATTTTTTGGCTTGTCAGGACTAGTCATGCTTTAAATGCATGCATCAGTGAAATAGAGCTATTCTCCCTTGCAAAATAGGATTTTCCAAGAGTCCGTTTTGGTCATATTTCAAATTCTTTTACAAGACTCCAACACCTTTATAGATTTATTCCCCTAATAGAAGAATTTATCAAGAGCATAGGTGTTAGAACTGAGTTTGAAGTTCTTATCATAACAATGTTCTGCCATAGCTCTAGTTATCATCGCAAATGGATAAGTGCTGTATAATTGCTAAATACAAAATGGTTTGTCCAATGTTTATGATGATCCGTGTATTGTTGGAACTCTAGGTCTAATTTAACAGTCACATGGGTTCTGAAATTCTCTGGTAGCATTTTGAAATTTCATGCTAGCTGAGTTCCTTGGCAGTTCTATGAATGAATTTAGAAGTTTAGCTTTAGTAAGAATGCCCTCTACAATTTATTTTATTTGGTATTTGTCTACTTTTTGAGATATTCCTTTCAGTTTCTGTAGTTGCTTCAGTTCTCTGTCTAGGACAAATTAATAGATATTTTCTTTTTTCATTTTTTCTGCATACTTACTGGTTTTGCTACTTTTCATGCAGAGTAAATTGATCGACTTATCCTTGCTCTCGATTGCGGAGGTTGATTGGCTTAATGAGTACCATTCACAAGTTTGGGAAAAGGTAAATAACACGCCAGGAAACTATTTTCTTTCATAAGTAATTTTGGCCTTGGCTCTGAAAAGAAGTCGGAATCACATTGACAGTTCTGAAATGTTTTTCAACAACGATCTAATGTTTTGAAATGTTGCTATCTGAGAACCAAACACCAGCCTTCCTTTTGTGGATCTTTACATGATGAGGGAGAGGAAAGAAAATTTTGTGGATATAGAAATGTCAGGTTACTGATGTAGAATGAAAACATGTTTTTGTGCTTGGCCCACACTTTTTTGTCTCTGCTCTAGAGTCCTGGCTTTGAAGGTGTTCTTTATCAATTTCAAGGTCTAGTCACACATTGTAATCATTGTCATCTGAAAATTATATGATTCTTTGCACATGCATCCTTGTGATTAATTAAAAATTATCGCATATCTTGCTTCTTGTTTATTTGTGATTACTAACCTAGAAATGTGACAGGTCTCACCTCTGGTGGATGGTTCTGCTCGTCAGTGGCTTTTGAACAACACAAGACCCCTTGAGAAGCAGTGATCGTTGCCAACCTTATTCTTTGCTTGACTTAGGTTTCTTATTAGCTGTTTTCGTATTTTAATCATTTATGCTTTACAATAAGAAATCAATCCCAGCTGGAATAGAAACAGCCGTAGTTTGTACAGATCGTAAACAATAGGCATTGCTCAGTTTTCTGTTTGCTAATAGAAAAAGCTAGAGAAACTGTTCAATTTTCAGGTTGCTGTTTCAGACGTAATAGGATCACATTCAAAGGTCGCATACGTGCAAAGTCAGGACATGTTTGAAGGTAACAGGATCCAATGATGTTATTTGTCAGCTGAATGGAGAATTCAGATTAAGTAGCTTATGCCGAAAGCTGCTAGTGATTATGCTCCTTCAAGTAGTGGGATTTAAGATTTCGTAGCACTTATAGTGCTAAAATTTATCTATTGTGACTTGAGCTAAACAATACCCATTAGTGGTCCAATGGGGACACAAATCCAAATCTACCGATTTCACTCAAGTTTTTCCGAACATGCTGTTATGCTACTGCATCTAGAGTGCATCTTTGCCAAACCATAATTCATAACGCGATTAAACTTGTACGGGCTTGAGAAGTCAGTTTTGACACCTCTCACCAACTAGGCAGTAGTGAGGATTGAGCTGAAATTCCTATAATTGTCTAATGTTTTCCGATCTGTAGCGAATGGTTTGATCGCGAAGTGCAAACACTGCGTAAGTCGCTTTATGGCATTGCAAGTCTCGGATCAGCGCAGGGATGCCCGCCTCAGTAAGAAGTGAGCAGACCAAAAGCAGCTAACTAGCTATGATGGTTGTCATGTTCCATTACCTGATGTGCCGAGATAATGGGCAAATACCCAGCAACCAATGCAGTCTTATAGTTTACAGGCTTTGGTCGATGAACTCCGGAAACGATAATATCTTCGTCACGAAAACCTTGCACGTTTTCCACAACAAAAATGTTCGAGGCCTTTTAGGGCTAAAAATAAACAATAAGGAATATGTATTAAGTCTAGTTTCCATACAGGTCATCAAGGGAATGACGTCCCCAACAAATGGAAATCCTTTAGAAGCATGGCAGATTGCAACAATAAGCCTTGTTTATCAAAGAACATGATAGTATGATTCTTGTTTTCATTCATGTTGCTGAAATGGACTTCAATTCATGATATTTGCTTTGGCGCTGGATCTGATTTAGAAAGAGCAGCGTACATGTCCGATATTTGTTTGGCAAAGTATGCCTTTGCTTGAGGCCTCTTGATCTGCAACAAAGTTCAAGTTCATTCAGTAAGATACTCATTCGTTTCACATTCTATGCCTTTTTGGAGCAGACAGAGGTAAGCAAACAGCTGGACTCCATTCATACTTAAATGGTGCATTAAGATTAACAGGGCTTGAAGTATACCAAGAGGAAAAAGAATCACTACCTTGAACGTTGGAGTGAGAAGGTCATTTTCCAAAGTGAACGGTTCAAGCACCAAAGTAACAGCTTTTGCAAATTCAAAACCTCTCAACTGCATAACCAAAAGAAAACCATAAAAAAAATAAGTTAAAAAAATTAAATACTGTATCTCAAAGCATTACCTGAGCTTCCCTTCCAACTTCATCCATTTCAGCAAGAACTGCAGCTCTTGCTCGTGGATCATTGCACAATTGCTCTAAATTTTCATACTGTGAACAAATGCGATAAGGAAACGCCATTATAAAGGGGGAGAAAAGAAGCTCCTACAATAATGCTTCGTACAGTATAATGACCGAGCATGGTACAGAAATTAATCATCTAAGAATCTGGCCTCCAATTTATGTAAAGCACTCACACCAGCTGAAATCATCTTTTTGCACAAACAATAGGGAAAACAACCCTCCTATACGAAATGCACAAAACATATTTATGCTGTCGCCTGACTGTTGAATAAGCTGCCCATTCAAATCTCTAACCAACTAAAAGTGAAATATCCACTGCTGCTTTATTTCCCGATTTAAAATCATCATGCTGTAAATAACCGTTTAATACAGAAAAGATACGGCACTGGGTAGGGAATTTCTCAATGCCCTTGAAGGAGATTCAACCAAACAACTCCGCTTTTGGAACTAAAGAATAAAAAAGAAGTACAAGAATAAACCCTACGCAGTCAAGTTATTACCTTGATTCCTTCTGTTGCAGCCCAATCTTTTATTACATCTGGGTCCACTGCAACTATGGCTACTAGACTAGAGTTCAGGCTATCACCTAGTAACAAACTAAGCATTCAGCATAACCATAGCTGAAGAGCGTAAAATACAAAGCAACTTACATCTCCTTACCATATATGAAACATTGAGAAATAAATTTGCACTTGGCATACACATTCTCAATCTTCTCTGGTGCTATATACTCACCCTGAGCCAACTTAAAGATATTCTTTTTCCTGTCATAAGTTTACAACAAAAATTCATTGAGATGCCAAAATCGCCAATTCTATAAAGCAGTCATACTTTCACTTGAATGGTATCCAGTTACAATACTCAAATAGAAAAGGGGGGAGAAGTGTCATTATTTTTCTGAAGGCTGGGTCCACGAACATAGTCAAAATCAAACCCCTAATTATCTTTTTCCCTTCAAAGATTCCTTTTCTCTACTTTTGTGAAGCACTAAAAACAGCCATCATTGGCTTTCCAATTTGAGAGTTGGACTTTGTCTACAAAGGCCTATTTGTGGTCATATTTTTTCTAAAAGATATGCAGAGGAAGGATCAGTTTATAGCTGATGTAAGTTCTCTTATACATAATTATGGTCGTTGCCATGCATGGAATTGGACTTGACCTAACCATTAGGTTATCCTAATTACGTAATCTCAAAATTCAAAATGTGACCTTACTGATAAAGTCCATTCATTTCATCAATGTGATTTCCACCTTGCATAACAAGCACCAGACGGTAGTTATCAGTAACGGGCATATGACAATAGATAGGCTTTTATTAATGAGAGAAGATAAATTGTTTTACCGTTACTTGTAATCATCCACTACAACATCAATTGTTTACAGCGACAAGTATAGACATCTCCCAGTGCCCATTAATTTTCCAAAATCCTTGGTCTTTTTCCAGTGAAGCCAGGTCTAGTTGGTCTTTCACTGAATAATCCAAGATGTAGTTCAAGAGTCACTAGTCATACTTCAACTGGGAATGTTCAGAACTTAGAGATATTAGATCTTCATTTGACATTGTGTTTAAAGGGTAAGTAGTACAAACACTGTTGTTTTTAATGAAAACCAAACATTAATTATTAAAAAAAGAAAAAAGGGCAAAAAAAAAGAAGACGAAGCATTGTCAGTATCAATTCTTTAAGATAACACAATAGTGAATCAATAAAATCTTACCTATCAATAATCTTAAGGCGGCCTCCAGGTAACCACGACCCAATATCTCCTGTGTGCAGCCATCCATCATTATCAACAACTTCTTTCCTGTTTAATCACTTTTATGGTCAGGTAATTCAGGTTCTACATGTCATTAGTTGCATAATAGAATAACACATGCAAGATAAGTACGTTTGGATTTCGTCCTTATAATAGCCTTGAAACACAATAGGACCCCTCACACAGATTTCACCACGAGGATGAGGCTGATCTTCAGAGGAATAATTCATCTCGGGAACATCCACAAGTTTTATTTCTGAAAGAGAGAGGGAGATAGAGCTAAGGACAAATCAAGGCAAACGTATCGCAAAAGATAATCTGAATCTTGTAAGCAGAAAGTACATTAATTAATAGGTGCACTGCAATTTTATATAGTAAATTAGCATGTCATTATTCCATAACTTACCACAGGCAGGACTAGGGGACCCAACATGACCAGACAGCGTATCACCCTCGTCCATTATGCTTATGACACAAGAGGTTTCAGTCATACCATATCCTTCAATTACTTGACAGCCAAAGCACCTGTTGTTTGTGGTTATGTTCACAATAACGATATAAGTGGTCCTTACTAACATCTAAAGGGATTACCATTCTACATTCTATACTGTGCCCTCCAAGACAAATAACTTACACCCTCAAAAAGTCCATGACATCAGGAGACAATGGTGAAGCACCTGAGCCCATAAAACGGACTCGCCCTCCAAGCTTTTCCTTTATCTTGTTGAATACCAATCTATCCCACATTGGTGATGGATTCCGGCCTAAGATGATCGTATAAAATGAATCAACAAAATCCCAATGAGTGATAGCGTAGCCTAGGGTAACTATAAAAGATTCAATTTACAGTCTGTTTCTTCACACTTGTAAGATTACAAAGTTTGGCATGGGAATCAATAGGAAGTTCCTGCAATAATGTGAAAGCGCTCTATATTTTAGCACATGTACCACTCATTATGGCTTGCTTCTTAGAGTTGAAGGCAGCTCTAAATAGTCTCTCCTTCAGCATTCCAGAAGTGGATACAGCATTTGTAATTCTATCACAATAAACTGAATTAGACCTGATTGAATGTAAAATGAATGGTCAAATGAGAAATTTAGACAACACAAAGCCCTGGTACCCAGCGTATATTCGATTATACAACCGAGGAACACTGCAAAATATTGTCGGCCTAAGAGCAGCCAAGTCATCCATTAATTTCATATTGTCCTGAAAATATGAAGAGAACCATATGTAAAGCTTGTATATAAAAATTAAAAAAATTAAAAAAATTAAAAAAAATAAATAAATAAACATTAGCTACTGTACATCAACTTGAATATAGCCCTGAAGCTTGCCGTTTTGACATTAGCTACATTATACTCCTTCAGAAATCTATGCAAAACAGAGCCATGCTGTTTTGGTATATTTAGATATTCATTGTAAGGGAAAGTTCAATTATCTTCAGCTAATGCAAAAAGTTGAGCATCCAATCCTTGTGTGGTGATAAGAACTGAAATTACAATAGCTAATTTTATTCAAAGGCTAGTAAGTACTAAGCTTATATACTATCACAGGCACTAACATTAATACTGCATGTACCGGGTTGCCAAATCAGAATATTGAGAAGTCCTTAGTTTTCATAAGCAAGTTGTACTATTAGATGGTTATCAACTCGATGCTGAGAAGGTTTAAATATTGAACTGTGTGTCTTATGTTTTCTAAAGCAATAAGCCATTTAGTATGAAAAGCACGGTCAAACAATAGTCAGGAATGTACAAATAGATGGTTTCACATACTGAAAAACTTGGTTCCTATATTTACTTATTTAGCATTACCAGAGTGCCAAAATGGAGTCTCATCCGGAACACAAGTAACAGGGAAAGAAAAGACAGGAGCACCAAAAATAAAAAAATAAAAAAAATTGTTCAAGTCCCGGTTTTCTCTACCTTGATGACATATATTTTTCTAATCGGCTGGTTTGGATAGACAATATATGCTCTCAAGGTTCTCAAACATACAAGTTATTAAAAATTTTAAATCTAAATGTAACACTTACACCTTGATAGAAGCCAACACCCAAACCATAGTAGACCAGCACAACTTGGTTAGTTCTTTCGTAGATATGTGCTAAAGGAAGATACGACATATATCTGTCAGAAGCAATATATTGTTAAAAGGATATTTCAAAATTTAGAAAAGTTCTAATCACTTGCAGATTGACATAGGTTAAATAATAAATAATGTACTCACACATCAGAGGGATAGAATTTGATCGCATGACCAAAACCAGCAGCACTTGCAATCAGATTTCTGTGCGTCAATACAACTCCCTTTCCAAAAGGATAAAGGAACATAAAATAAAATAAAAAATAGAAAAAGAATAAAAATACACCACTTAGTGCACGTTAAACAATGTAGGTGAAAAAATCAATATAGGAAGCACTTTCTTTGCATGGAACAAGTGTGCTACCTTTGGTGTTCCAGTAGTACCGCTTGTATAGCATATGGTTGCAACATCTTCCGGCTTAGGAGGGCAAAAAGGTAGCAGACTACTGTGGCCCTAAAAAGAATCAACTGTGAGGTGATTAAACATATAAACTTCTTTGCTTATATATTCACCATCGGAAAATGAAAGGTAGAGAAGAATCAAGCATTTTAAATCTAAGATCAATAATCATTAGATTGGTTTCAGATCATAAATGGAGGTAAAAGCCAATCAACTCATAGCATTTCATAACAGATTAGGATCAACAGAATCAACAGAAAATTCAGATGTTGTAGACCAAAATCAAAGGGCCTGTAATTATGATCCTATCACCTTAGTTGTGTTCAACCTTTAATACGTGGAAAGAGTTCAACTGAATCAATAGTTGTCCATGCCATAATTTTATGCAATTTAATCACGATCAGATGCAAGTTATGTATATCCAATTACCTTTAAGCACATAATGATCCTTGTCAAAAACCAAACTAATTAGATAGAATACAGAAGTGCGAACATGCAAAATGAACAATTTTCCTTTTCATGCAATGAGTATTTTAATATACTCACAGTTGCATTCTTAGAAGAAGCAAAATGTGAAAATTCCAATATTACCTCACTGAGTAGTTTCAAATATGAGACAACCTGCACCCCAGATGTTGGCGGAAGTGAAGGTAAATATTCATCCATGCCACCCACTACCTATGTCATCGTGGATGCAGGGGAAGAAAATATTAGAAGACTAGCTGACAAGCATCAAGCATTTATCAAGCATTTCTTTAACTTTACAAAGAATATGCATTGCGTTTTTGGCAGTATATACCACTATAAGACGTACAGATGGAATCTCTGATAGGAAGCTCAACAACTGCAAATCCAGAAGGACATAAGACATATTGCAAATTAGGAATCACAAGTTCAATTTCAAAGAAAAAGCAAAACTCTAATAGAGACCAAAAAAAAAAAAAAATTGAAACTAAAGTGGGATTACATTTTACTACTCGGCTATTAAGCCCATAAGAAAGCATATACATAGAACTTTACAGAGCAAACTAAACCTTCGAGAAATGCTGAAAGAAATTCTGCTTCTTATGAGATATAAAAAATATAAAAAATAAATAAAAATTGACAAGAAGAAAGCTACACTTATGAGAAACTGATTTATTAGGCAAAATCTACTTGTGATGAGCAACCTAAAACCCAAAACATGGCCCAACATTTTCAACCTAGTTGAAAATTATCTAAAAGGTCCTTAGTTGCTACAAAATAACAAAATCAAAATCAAAATCATCATAAGCCAAGTTTCCATTCATTAAAGAATTAGAAGATGCTTTAATGGATGGACTATCTCACAGTGATCAAAATCCTACAAGTATATCACAATGCATTAAGAATTAGAATCAGCATATTAAAATCTCATTCAGAAACATATCAGAAAACTTACCAAAAACATCGAAATATGAAAAATGGCAAAATAAACGAAAAAACTAGAAAAGAGAGCCAAAATAAAAAAATAAAAAAGATATACATTGTGTGTGATATCAAATTTTTACAGTCATTATACTGGAAACTGTCAGATATTCATTTTCATTTGAAGGCATCAATCTAACAAGATAATCAAATATAACTACCTAAAAACACATCCAAAAATCTTTGAAAATATCACTTGTCAGACCTTCCTGTTATCATTTATAAAATCTATAACTTTGCTGCTTTATCCACTGCCTCCTTCAAAATTCATGTTCGGTTCAAGGCTTTTTCACAAAGTTTTTTTTTTTAAAATATTCAACACATTTATTCACACAAATAAGGAAATGATTACTTAAAATAAAGAAACTATAAGAATTTTACTCCTTTCCTGCTTTATGTTCCCATCACTCTTCTTTTTTCTTTTCTTTCTTTCCTTTTCTTTTCTTCCTTTTGAGGTACAAAAAAATAGTTAAAAGAACTAGAATTCCTTCACAAGGGCAACAGTTACCCGCATCACACCAATTTATAGACCTGTCCATAACTAAGAACAGTCCCTTGGCCTATAAACCAAGCTTAAAGAAGTAAAGATTACACTCACGCTGTTCAAAGTCTCTGGTACACAAAATATAGCCTGCAGACCAGCATGATTGACAACAAACTTAACAGCATCTGGTCCTGTACATAGAGAAAGATACTGTCAGAATAGGCTCAACAAACTGGGAAGACACATCTTGCCAATTAGATACGCACCAAGAGTGTCATACAGGGGAACTGAGATATATGAATAGGCTGAGCACGCATGATCCACAATCAGCCACTCTTGTCTATTTATAAAATAAAGTCCAATACAAGCTCCCTGTTCCATCAAAGACCAGATGAGGAACTGACACTTGTAGTGCCATAAAATTAATGAAATAACGGCATCTAAATGAAGAGGTCCTTAACATAGACTGAATTTAGTATACAAGGTAAATACCATAGATGAGAACGAGTTATTTCAACCATGTTGAGGATTATATAATCACTAAAAAAGAAGAATCTAAGGATTCAGAAGTAACTGACTTTCTGTAACCCATGATACCGTAGGCCAGAACCTATTTCTTCACGAGCAGTTCCAGCTTCCCCATATGTCATCCATTTATACCTTCAGTTTCAGGGAATATGCCAGACATTCTTACGTGAACACTTATGATGTTTCATCAACAAGAGATACATGCTTAAGAAATAGATAACCAACTTACTCTCCAACTGTGCCATCTATCCGAATTCGTGTACCCAAGTATTTGTAATCGTGGAAAGTTTCAACAGCATGCCTGTTTTCAGGATATTTTCAGCAACATCTCATCTCTCTCATAAGGTAATAAGTTCAAACAAAAAAATTCAAGCACATGTACTATGATGATTCATTTGAAAGAAAATTCCATAAACAAAAACCACATTTAACACAGACAATATTTACAAGAGGCACAAAATCAATAAAGCTTAAACTTAAGTTTAACCAAAGATTAAGAACCCTCACGTAAAATTATCATGAAGTGTCGCAATTTCAGGATGGTCTGCAAATCTACTTATGAGCTTCAAAGGAGAACGAGCTGATCTGCCACCAAAAAGTAACAAAGTTTCCTGCTGTCCTAGGTAAGAGAATGAAAAAAAAAAAGAAGTATAAAGAGAAAAAAAGAGATTAGTGAGTACCTGTGCACATTCCACTTGCCTGTTTGTAACTTTTCTGGGAGAACCACACTATACCCCTGCCCTGCTCAGAAATTAAGGCCAACAGTTTTGATGCACAAGGATATAAAAGCATATCACAAGACTATCACGAAATCTTAGTTCCAAATTTTATTGTCATCTTGACTAAAACAAGTTCCATTCATCCACAAACAGCAAAGATTTTTACTCAAAGAACTAAGAAGCAGTATAGGGATCCAAGGTTTTTTCTCTTTCAGCTAAAAGAAGCAATAAAGGCGTTATGTAGTGTTTCCTCCCCTTCGTGAAAATAAATGGAAGATAGGATCATAAGTTCAAACCTTACTATGTAGCGCCTTACTTCTTGCTAATTTAGAAAAAAAAAAATTACTAAGCTTCAAATTCGAACGGTATAACTCTCGATTCTAGTGGAAGTAATAGCATCGTTCATTCCAATGGACAAAGAAAAGGCAAAAGTTAAAAATCCAATGCAAAACTATTGCAAAGGCGGAACATAGAGTAATAGATCAGTCATTGAATCTCTGATAACTATTTTTGGGGGGAAAAAAAAAAAGAAACTTAGAAGCAGTTGTTTTATTCTCCAAAACGCATCTAAAAAAAAGAAAGAAAAAAAAAAAAGTAAATTTCAGCGTTTTGGCGGTAAACTGGAAACGGATGGGAAAATCAAACTAGCCTTCCAGTGCTACCAAACAGACATGTCCTACGAATCACAATTCCAATCTCACATAAGCTACAGAATCACGGCAGCTACAATATCAACCACGCAGCTCCAGAATTTCAACTGATCAGATTAAGCATCCATCGCTGACTAGCTCATATGCATATATACAAATATATTCACGTAGATATGCCACACATCCCTGCATCATTATGCCCAGAGAAAGAAAGTACCATGCACAAACTCCCCAGCGGTGAGGTTGGCTTGAACAAGGGAGCCGGGATCATCGGAGGTAGGCAGGAGATGGCATTGGATGGCATGGAGGCGACGCTGCGCCGGTGATTCCATATGGTAAGAAGATTTTTCTCGGGAAAATGAAGAGTGGGTAGGTTGGAGGAGCTTCGTGTTTTGATGTTGTTGCTTGTAGCTCCCAAAAACTGATGATAAAAGAAAAAGCGCAGCACATTTTTTAATGTAACTATCATGTAATTATGACAATTAGGATAAGATCGGAGCAGGTGCTTTACGAATATCATATAATTGACGTCTCGTCAGCAGGTGACCACTTTGTACGGATCCAAACCTAAAAAGCGGGAAAATGATTTTTTTAATGTAAATGTACTGTTGGATTAAAGTTTTTTACTTATTCGAAATTTGCAACCTTTTTTCTGTTGATCCAGTGTCTAATTGAGCTGCGAGAATTTTTAAATCCCAATTTCGGCCGTTACTTCTCATTGACTTTCCATGGTTTTTACAAGATGAAGAGGATAAAAGAAGCATCTTCTCTAAACTAAACGACGCCGCTGCACTCATTAATGCAAACGGATTTGTAACAGTTGCTAACCGAGCGACCTCCTCGTGGAGGAAACGGGTATCCCACGTGACCAATGAATGGGCTTGACGCCACACCTCCATCCTCGCTCTGTGTCTCTGTCTCTTTGTCCCACCGACAGAGAAAAGACGCTCAGGGACTTACTCGAGACTATCTGCTCCTCTTGGTCGGTTGGGAATTTCGTGAGTGAATCGGGCTTGGTCTAGGGTTCTAGGAATGGTGGAGATAGGGACGACTCGGCTCGACTCTGGATGGCTCGCCGCGAGGTCCACGGAGGTTAGCCTCAGCGGGACCCAGCTCACCACCACTCATCCTCCCACCGGGCCGACCTCCCCATGGATGGACGCCGTTGTCCCGGGAACGTAAACTCCCATCCTTTAATTGTTTGTGATGGTAACAACAGAGCAAGTAGTTATTGCTTTGCTCAAGTTGTTGGCTACTTTGAATATAAAGAAAAAAAAATGAATTATGGGAACTTTTAAAATGTGGACGGCTGCATATCGGCCCTCAGTTAGAGATATTAGATGGTATTATTATGTTGGTGAGATCTGTCCAGTGTTCAAAATTTATTTTGATTACGAAGCATTAATGCTTACGACCTCCGTTTGTTTTTTTGATGATACATATAGTTGTCCTAGCTACATCAGAGCAGTTTTTACTAGTAGTCCACGGTGGTCAATCGCTTCTTTAACCCTCTGTCGATTGTACTGATGGATTTTTCACCCAAAACTGGGAAGAAAACATTGTATATGTTTATACCTGTTGTGATGAGATGGCTGTTGAGTAACTTACATTTAGAAAAAGAAAGTCGTGTTGTTTGAGAGATCAGGACTAATGGTGATATATTTGACAGTGTCTTGGCAACATTGGTGAAGAACAAGGTTGTACCTGATCCTTTCTATGGGCTGCAAAACGAGGCCATTATAGATATTGCTGATTCTGGGAGAGAATACTACACATTCTGGTTCTTTACAACTTTTCAGAGTAAGCTGGTATGCAATATTGACATAGAATGAGATTCTTGAAGTTTCCTTATACCTGAAAGAACTTTTTGTACAATGGATTAGTACATCAGTAGTTGGATAATGTTACTGGTTCAAGTTTCAACCAGGAGGTGCTCTGATAATTTTGATTTTTGTGGAAGCTTTAAATCTGATTTTGGCATTAACAATTGAGTCAGAATCTCCAAGCTTGTCTAGAAGCTAGGGATTTCCAAGCCTGCTTGCTTTGTATTCCTAAATGTGATCCTCTTTCCTCCTCCATCCCCCAACCTTAAAAAAGGTGGAGGGAGGGGGCCGGGGTGAAGTTTCTAATCGATTGATCTTTTTCAGTCAGGAAATCAGCACCTGGATCTGAAGTTCCGTGGAATCAACTATTCTGCAGAGGTGTATGTAAATGGGCACAAAACGGTCCTGCCAAAAGGGATGTTTCAGAGGCATTCTCTTAATGTCACTGATATTCTGCATCCGGACGGTCAAAACTTGCTTGCTGTTCTTGTTCACCCTCCAGATCATCCTGGGAAAATTCCTCCTGAGGGGGGGCAAGGTGGTGATCATCAGGTTTATAGCAAATGGACAACTTATTCCCTTTGTTATTTATTTGGATCTCATGTAACTTGAATGATGGAGTAAAGAAATAAATCCTGTGTGCTTGCAAAACATGCAATGTAACATTAGTTTATTTTCATGGTAGATTGGAATGGATGTTGCTACACAGTACGTTGAGGGTTGGGATTGGATGGCTCCTATAAGGTGACTGGTGTTCTTGTCATAAGATTGGTTTTATCGTTGTTGTTCTTTTAATAATGGCATTGTCCCCACTGCTCTCTTGTTGGATTGTGGGAGATGGCCGCATCAGGTGGACAATGATATTATTAGAAATTCACTCTTGCAACCAGGCCAAATGAATTCATGGCATGAGCACTCACATGCAAGAATGAATGTGGACGTAAAATATTGGAAGTTTTATAACTCAAAAACTTTCAATACTTATCCTCTGGTGCATTGTAGTTTTCACTTTAGAATGTGCTTTGATTCTATTATCACCTGTCCGTTTGTTCACCTGCCATCAGAATGCAGCTCAATATCAGTAGACCATATCTTAATCTAGATTTCTAGTCTAATATACTTGAGCTTTATGCTATTGAACACAGGGATAGGAACACTGGCATATGGGATGAAGTATCTATTACTAAAACGGGGGTGAGTTATCTTCCAAGTGCTTAACCTCTTTACATGATTAGATATGCTATCAACAATAATGGCATTTGGAATTTTTTTCTTCTTATACATGCTATCATTGCACTCGTGCAGTTATAAGCAGTGCCTTCATGAGTTGCATATGTGGATGCTTATAAAAAATTGTATTGCATACTTCTTTTTTCCTTCATATAGGTTCTTAATATTAAAAGGTAATATATGGAATTGCTGGTTATCCCAAAACTGTAAACTGGTCAGATATCGTGAATTGATCACTTAATTAATATTCTGATACTCTTATTACATGCAGACTAAAACATCTCCTCAGCAAGTAGCGTCAAAACATGTGGAATATTTAACTAAAATGGGGTGTAAATAGTAAATCCAGGACTTAAATTCAGGACCTATGTTCTCATACAATATTAAATTACCACTGAATTCAGTGATACTCTTAACAATTCTTTTGACATGTGGCTTCAATTTCTATTTGGGAAGTAGAGCCTAAAATGTGGAATAGCTAACTAAGAAAGTAGATAAATTACATTATGGTTTGAACTCAAGAGTATATTTGCTCCTATATTAAATTACTAATTGTCAAAAAAAAAAAAAGAATTGGAATAAATGATGATTCAATGATGAGAATAGAGACCCTTATATTGAGTTTTAATTTCACAATTCACTCCATAATTTAGTTAAATGTTTCAAGTATTAGACTTTGCTTGTTAAGGAGAAATTTAGGCTTACATATTAGGTAAAGCGTTATGGAGTAGTTATATAATGTAGTTCTTGTTCCTCAGTTTAAGATTTTAAGATCAACATGCTTCAATGCGATATTGTAGTATAGATTTTGAGCTCAAAATTTAACTTTATAATCTGACCTTTAAATAAAATATTGCATAAATTGGACCCCAGTTGTTAGGGGGAGTTTGAATCTACATGTGAGGAGAAATGTTGGAATATAAATGATTACGTTCTTTGGTTTTTTTTCAGTTTTGGCTCTTGAGTAAGAGGTGATTTAACTATTTGCTCTTGGTAATTCAATTCATGGAGCAAAATAAATCCATATTATTGATATTAGATTAAGTTTCAGGCGTTGATGGCTCATATTTGTTGCAGCCAGTGAAAATTATTGATCCCCACTTGGTTTCCTCATTTTATGACGACTACAAGAGGGTATATTTGCATGCTACAACAGAGTTGGAAAACAGAAGTGGCTGGGTTGCGCAGTGTTCCTTGAATGTTCAAGTGACAACAGAACTTGAGGGAAACATTTGTTTAGTAGAGCATCTTGAGACTCAACATTTGATGATCCCAGCTGGATCACAAGTGCAATATACCTTTCCTGAGGTTAGTGATAGTATGCGTTCTTTCTAATCTTGCTAGACAGTAATCTTCTTTCTGTCTGTCTCTTTTAAAGCAGTTTAAAATTTAAGATACTCTTGATTCAATGAAAAGTTATTGAGTACCTAGACTAAAACTTATTTTATTCTTGTATCTTAAGTAAAATTCAAAAGTAATGCATCATTTGATTCCCTGCACATAGATAAATTTTAACAAGAAGATTAGAATGGGTGCGGATTCTTGCACCACACTTTTTCGGACATGACAATGGGAAGAAATAAAAAATATAAATAAAATAAAAAAGAAGAAGATGATGATGAAGATTATACTAGGTTTTTGTTTAAATCAGCATGGAGATTTTCCATAGGACAAGGGTATATGAGTTATGAACATCCTTCTTCCAAATGAGGTGAGGAAGATTTGTTGACTTATTTT
Organism: Casuarina equisetifolia; assembly: GCA_028551475.1. Taxonomy (NCBI): domain Eukaryota; kingdom Viridiplantae; phylum Streptophyta; class Magnoliopsida; order Fagales; family Casuarinaceae; genus Casuarina; species Casuarina equisetifolia. Next base: position 12,234,170 of record CM052359.1, read on the forward strand.
AGCATCTTAGGCAACCAGTAATTGTACTTATCATAGAGGTGTGCTTGCTAAGGTACCTTAACTCTTTTGTTGCTAGGGAAATGTTCCTGGTTCTTCTGATAAAGAGGTGTTATAGCCTCTTGGTGCTAGGCAACCATGTCTGTATTCTTGGTTAGCTGAAGGATTGCTTTTGCTCTGGCACATTAACATGCTCTTAATTCTTTTTTTGTTCTCAATGCATAGTATTTAGAGGAGAAACTATGGTTCATCCTGTAATATACTATTCTTGGTATGGCTTAATTAATTAAGAGATTTTTTCCTGGAAACTCATATCGACACTTTTCCGTGTTAGTCTGTAGATTGACTATTTATGACACCATATAGGATTAATGTAAGTACTAAATTACCACATTTAGGCAACAATGTTCGTTCTTAGTTCAGTATGTTGATATTGTGCATACACTGTAAAGGGAGGCAGAAGCTTAAAGCACCTTTCAAATTACCATTAAAGAACAGAAAACTGAAATAGAAAAGAGATATTGGCCCTATAAACTAGAAGGAAAATAGGCTTCCTGCCAAATCCATGCCTTGAACTCTTCTAAGTGGAAACCAAGATATGTGTAGTCCACGCAGACCAAGTACTTGGAGCGTTCATTTATTATGGACTGTGATGTGTTGCACTCATCCAGTTTGTCAGTGCCCTTGTTGAAAGTGCTAATAGTACTTATTTTGCAGCTTTTTTTCTACAAGCCAAACTTGTGGTGGCCAAATGGTATGGGGAAACAATCCTTGTACGATGTTCATATTACTGTTGATGTTAAGGGATATGGAGAGTCTGATACATGGAGCCATCTATTTGGATTCCGGAAAATTGAGAGCCATGTTGATAAGGCTACTGGTGGAAGGTATTGCTTCTAATATGTTGTGTAAATGACCTTACCTTCACCACGAAAACAGCAGCCCCCACCCCCTTCCCCTTGCCCCCTATGTCCATTTTTGTTATTCTGATCTGTGTTCTACACATTTTTGTTCTAAAGGTTGTTCAAGGTCAATGGCGAGCCTATTTTTATTCGTGGTGGTAATTGGATATTGTCAGATGGGTTACTACGTCTTTCAAAGGAACGTTATAAAACAGATGTCAAGTTTCATGCTGATATGAATTTTAACATGCTTCGTTGTTGGGGTGGTGGATTAGCCGAGAGGCCTGAATTTTATCATTATTGTGATCTTTATGGTCTTCTGGTAAGCTTTGCTCCCCCGCACTCTCTCCTCTCTTACTCGGCATCTCTTGCCATCTTCTTCTTGCAGTGTTTTGTTAACTTTGATATAGAATTGATTGCTGATGAGGTTAGTGGTCTCTGTTTGAATAACGAAACCATCTTAATCAACCTCCTATCTTCTTCCACACGGAAGCAGACTCCAGACTTTAGTGTAGTCTATCGTTCATTGCCTCTGCCAAACACTTAACCACTCTAGATAAAGCTAATAGGAGAAAACGAATTCCTATAGCCTACCCAATTTCTTCCAATAATTGCTTGGTTTACTTCAGAGTTGTTTTCAATTGCCAATTATCCATTTGAGCATCCTTCTTCTAGAAAGAGCTGTTTACTTATTTTCTGCTGTTTTGTTTATTGCAGTAGGATTTGCTGTTGCACTTTAATTTTAGTACACCTGCTTATCTAGTAAATGGACTTTGAAACATTCCGAACAGAGACTATCATGTCTAGTAATGTGTTGAAGCTAAACTACAGCTGGCATAGCCTGCAGGATTCATATATGTTACTCTGATTTGATATTTTATGTTAATGCACTATTCTCTGGTATTACTTGATCCATATGCCCCAGCTGGTTTTGTAGGTGTGGCAAGAGTTTTGGATTACTGGAGATGTTGACGGACGGGGTGTCCCAGTATCAAATCCAGATGGTCCCCTGGATCATGATCTATTTTTGCTATGTGCAAGAGACACTGTCAAGCTTCTCAGGAATCACTCAAGTCTTGCTCTTTGGGTAGGCGGGAATGAGCAAGTTCCACCAGATGATATCAATGGTGCTTTGAAAAATGATCTCAGACTTCATCCTGATTTTGAAATTTCTGAGGATACCAGCTCTTTTGAAGATTCAGCTACAGTGGGGCAGGATCCTAGCCAATATCTGGATGGTACACGTGTTTACATACAAGGATCCATGTGGGATGGGTTTGCAAATGGGAAGGGGGACTTCACTGATGGCCCTTATGAAATCCAAAATCCCGAAGACTTCTTCAAAAAGGATTTTTACAACTATGGATTCAATCCTGAGGTTGGTTCTGTTGGGATACCTGTTGCACATACCATAAGAGCAACAATGCCTCCAGAAGGCTGGAAGATTCCATTGTTTAAGAAGCTTCCTACTGGGTACACACAAGAAATTCCAAACCCCATATGGGAATACCATAAATACATACCCTACTCGAAGCCTGAAAATTGTGTTCATAGTCAAATTGAACTTTATGGTACCCCAAAGGATCTTGATGATTTTTGTTTAAAGGTAAATCAAAATCTTTCTGTAGCTTTTCCAGTGGACTCCTTCAGTGTCTCAACGCTGTTCTTGCAGTGACTAACTTGAAAAGATTGTCTCAGGCTCAACTGGCTAACTACATTCAGTATAGAGCTCTGTTGGAGGGCTGGACTTCACATATGTGGAGTAAATTCACTGGTGTCCTGATATGGAAGACTCAGAATCCTTGGACTGGCCTTAGAGGTCAGTTTTATGATCACCTCCTTGACCAAACGGCAGGTTTCTATGGCTGTCGCTGTGCTGCAGAACCAATCCATGTCCAGCTGAATCTATCTACTTTTTTTATTGAGGTAATTTCAACAGGAATAAATATTCCAATTCATGAGAGCCGATTGCAGTTTGAATCCAATGCATAGTTATCGTACTGAAAATGCATCTAACTGGTATACCGAATTGTTTTCTTATCCTGCCCATACACAGGTTGTGAATACTACGTCGAAGGAACTATGTAACATAGCCATTGAAGCCTCAGTCTGGGATCTGGAAGGCTCTTGTCCTTACTATAAAGTTTTTGAAAAGTTGTCTGCTCCACCTAAAAGAACAGTGTCAATTGTTGAGATGAAATATCCAAAATCTAAGAGCCCAAAGCCCGTCTACTTCCTTCTCCTCAAACTCTACAACATGTCAAACTATGGCATTATATCTAGGAACTTTTATTGGCTCCACCTGTCTGGCGGAGACTACAAGCTATTGGAGCCATACAGAAACAAAAAGATACCCCTGAAGATTACATCCAAGGCTTTCATCAAGGGGTTCATTTACGAAATTGAAATGCATGTTCAAAACACAAGCAAGAAAGCAGATAATAGTAGTTTGACCTATTTGAACAAGTACGTGAGAAGGCAAGAAAATGGTGATTTTGATGTGGCCTCGGTGGAACCCGTAATTTGTGGGACTGACGAAAAACAGGAGGTTGATTTCTTCCAAAGGATATACAGAAGCTTTAAAAAGGAAAATGATGGATTAAAGGTTGCTGAAGTAAATGGAGGAAACGTAGGAGTTGCTTTTTTTCTTCATTTCTCCGTTCACGCTTTGAAAAGAGACCACAAAGAAGGAGAAGACACAAGAGTACTTCCTGTTCATTACTCGGACAACTATTTCTCATTAGTGCCCGGTGAGGTTATGCCCATCAAACTTAGCTTTGAGGTCCCTCCCGGTGTCACCCCTCGCGTAACCCTACATGGCTGGAATCACCATGGTGGGCATACTGTTCTTTAAGCTGGGTAAAGGATTCTTATTGGTGTTTATTGTAGTCTTGTGAAACCAATAAGTGTATTGAGGTCAATTTTCCATAGTAGATCACTATCATCAAGGACCCACCGCTGTACACTCAATTGCTTAAGGTTCCACCAATGATCGAAGGAATAAAGCGATTAATCAATTGAAAGAAGGTTTAAGTCTTTCTACACTTGTCTGGTGTTTCTTGGAGGGAAATTCATCTGTGTGCTTTGTATTTGAAAGATGGTCTTTGTTTTCAATTGTAATAGTCGCGGACATGGATCTATTCATATAACCTAAAAATCTCTTTTAAGTTTTGTGATATAATGACTTTGTTGATTCAGGGAGTGATATAGATGGTATAGTACGATCACATTTGAATTGTGTCCAATGATGAAGATGCCCGCAGTTGAAAACCTTGCACCATTGACACTTTTATGTTGTATGGTAGATCTGTGGAAGTGTCATCAAGTGGACATGTTCTTTGTTATACTTAACCATCAGTCCCATCTTATGTGATTGCATCAAACGTACAGAAGTTTCATTTATCATTTTGTAAGGAAAAAGGTTGCCCTGAGATTTGTTATTACTTCTTATATTCCTTTTTCTCCCAATAACTTGTCTTTACCAAGCATCTTCCTTGGTTTACATAGAGACTTGACAACAAAACCTTTCTATGATGAATTTGACTAAGCCTTAAAGTGCAATGATTGCAACATTGTGAATAGTTGTCGTGTACAGATAAATAAACAAGGAGCAAGGTTATAAATTTTTACAAGACTAGAACAAACCAAAGTAATAGAAAACAACAACCACAAGGAAAAGAAGAGGAAAGTGAGAGAAGCATAATTAGATAAATAATACATAAAAAGAAACATGTGAAATAAGAAGCGGGCAGGTTCACAAAAGGAATTAAAATTTTCAAATCTGTTGTCAATGCTAAGTAGCAACCAAAAAACAACGAATAAAGAAAGGATTATAACAAAACCGACCCATCCTTCGCATACTAGGCTTTGATCCGTTTTTGCTGGGTTCAACTCCATACTCGACCCAACTTCTGCACATTCAAGACCCACCTATTTTTCTTTCACCCAACTCAATATCTCTCAAATTTCAATACCATTTGTTATGATTTTGGGCTTCCAATCACCTTAAAACTAGTCCATAAGGTGATCCCACCCTTCACACATATAAGCTCTCTTTTTTTCTTCATTTTTTTTTTTTCCAATATGGGATTGTTTCTCAACAATTTCCCTCATCCCACGTCAGCCCTTTTTTTTACTAGTTCAACCCGACCCAGCCTCTACACATCAGGCTTTGATCCCTTTTTGCTGGGTTTGACTCGATATCCAACCTAACCTTCACAAGTTAGAGCCTAAGCCCTTTTTTTATTTCACCTAACCTAATCTCTCCTAGGCTTTGATGCCATTTGTTGGGATTTTGGGCCTCCAACCAGCTTCACAATTGGTCCACGAGGTGATTCACCCCTCACACTTATAAGCTCTCTTTTCTTTTCACTTTTTTTTTCTAGTATGAGAATGTTTCTCAATAATCTCCCTTGCCCCATATTGGATCTTTTTTTTTTTTGGTTAGGTCAACTCAACCTAGCCTTCCCACACTAGTCCTTGACCCATATTCACTGGATTCAACTCCATATTTGACTTTGCCTCCACACATATGAGCTTGACTTGTTTTTCTTTCATTGGACCTAGTCTCCCTGAAGCTCTAATACCATTTGTTATGATTTTGGGTCCCCAACCACCTTAAGAACTAGTCCATATGGTGGTCTACCCCTCACACATGTGAAATCTCTTTTCTTTCATTGTTTCCTAATGTGGGACTTTTTCTCAACAATTTCTCTTGCTTTTTTTTCTTTTTCTTTTTCTTTTTTTTCATTAGGTCAACTTAACATAGCCTTCGCACACTAGGCATGCCTATTTTTTATGGGTTCAACTCAACTCATTTTTCTCTCACCCAAACCAATTTTCCTTGGCTTTAATATCATTTGTTGTAATTTTGGACCTCCAACCACCTTAGAAACTAGTCCATAAGGTGGTCCACCCCTTATCCATATAAACTTTCTATTCTTTTCATTTTTCTTTCTAATGTGGAATTTTTTCTCAATAACCTATTCATTGATTAATGCAAAAATAAACACAATATTATGGCATCTTAATTAATTATCTCAATATAGGAAGAATGAGAAACATATCTAAAAATCTTGTGCCTGTAATGCAAAAAAATCAAATGACCCACAAAGAGGCTCCAAGACCTATAATCAAAGGTAAAACCTTATACAATTATATCTATGATGGGCTTGATATTAAACTTTCTAAGATTTTCTATATTGTTAAGCATTTTGATCAAAACTTTAACTATCTACAAAAAGTTGATTATAAATAATTGCATTATATTAGCAATGCCCTTTGGAATCCTATTCTAATTTAGGATTTACCTTATAGAAAAATCTTTAGATACAATTTACTTCTTCTCTAGGCTTCACTTTTCTCTAGTTTGTTTATATGATCACTTAAAGGTTTCTAAAAATTCTTTGCTTTCCTTGTTGATAGGATAAAGACTTCCAACACAAATTTCAGCCTCAAACATGTTTGGTAAACCATAAACATTAAAGTTCTATATCCACTCGATAGACCCTTAACTTAAATCATACAACACAAGCTTCCTCTTGCTTAGCTTTAACAAAACTTTTCTACTAATCTTGGAATAATTTAATGATCTCAAAGTTTTGATGAGTCCAAAGTCTTCTTCACCTTCATCTACATAACCTCAATTAACTTAATATATGATTTGTTGATCTTGTACTATCTTATCACCCAAACACTAGTTAAAGAAATGTTAATTATTTCTATCATGCGTGCACATCCAACCAATGCCCCCCATTCTATATGAATCATCCTATAACACAACACCTATTGATAGTGTGACTTCTCTATAAGTCTCATCCTTTAGAATAAAAGTCAAAATAACCTTAGTGAAAAGCTTTCAATTTACCAACCAATGCAAGGCTCCTTCCATAAAGATCCCATTCTTCTCATGTATGAGCTCATATGACATATGATGGGTGTTTTTCTACTTATTGACAAACTTCAATGAACTTTTAAGAGAATTCTTGCCAACTCATAGTTAGTGTTCACTAGGTAATACCCGAACCTAAAAACTAACAAGCCAAACATAGATGCATGGTTTGTAGAGCATAAAATCTTTACCTTCAAATTAATAAGTTTCAAGTAGCAATGATGCATTGTTGACTAAGCCTTTAATACATGCTTGAGCTTAATTAGTAGTGTGGGTGGCCCTAAAGTTTAGTTGCAAAGAAAAATTTGATTCTCCCTACCAGCGATTAAGGTTTTAAGTTCATTTCTCTACCTTTCATGCCTCAACAATACGAGGAGTTTATATAAGGGGTTACCTCCAATCTTTGCCCTTGATTTAAACAGTCAAGGATATAAAAGGAAAAATACCCTAAATAGAAAAGAAACTACTTAACAAAATAAAAACAATGACCAAATTTAGTTCTCCTTGCTGGTGATTAAAGGTCTTCCTATTTTTTGGTCCCTATCTTGCTCACAACTTAGCAATTCTCCCTTTTTCTCATGAAATCACACAAAAGTAAAAATCAAATGAAGTTTTCAAGTTTATTTCTATGCCTTTCGTGCACCAATGATAAGAGCAATTTATACAATGGGTTACCTTCAAACTTTGCCCCTAACTTAAATAGTTGGGGATATAAAAGGTCAAATACCCTAAATAGAAAAGCAACTATTCAGTAGAAAGAAAATGGTGACTAAGTTCCAAAGTTTCATATTTATTCTCTTGCTACTCTTGATTATTCTAGCCAATGTTCTTTTTTTATTTTGTGTGATGTCAAAACAGGGGAAGTTGGGTTTGGACATGGGATGACTTGGGCTTTGTGAAATCAATTTAGGCTTTGGACCTTTTACATTTCCTCTCCCTTAGGAGGAACCTTGTCCCCTAGGTTTAGTCCTAGAAAATGAAATTGCAATTAAACCAAATTTGCTTGACTAATTTTCCTTTCTTCTTCTTATATGTTAGTAAATTCCAACAAAAACAACTTTTTACATCAATGGCTTGGGAAAAATTGTTCATCATAATTGAAGTAGAATCCATTAGCTTTCTAACCTAAGATCTCTTCCAACAACAATTTTTAAATCATAATCGAGGGTTTTGGCTACAATGCTAGTATCTTCATTGGGCTTGGTAGACTTGCCTATGTGATCATTAGATTGGACCTCTCATATCATGGGTTAGGATTGTATCTTCCTTAGTACAATTTTACAAGGCCTATTGCCAGAGAAAGTGTTATAGCCCTACATGACTATCAACCCTTAGGCCTTCTTTCAACCCAATTAAAAAACAACTAATTTCGTGAGCTTGAGTAAGCTTTCTAGCCAAATTAGGAATCTTGATATACTACATATCCAAGTCCTTCTATGTATCAAGTCCTTCTTGCTTTAGCTTAAACAATTCTTTGAAACTATCCTAATACATAGAAAGACCAAATCATTCCAAAATCTCATTAGTTAGTTTAAGCCAAGTAATATCATTACCTTAGTATTCTTCCTTAACAATTGATACTCCAAGAGAGCATCTCCGTCAAAGTTCCTAGAGATTAGTAGCACCTTCTCTTCCTCAAGAGTTTATTGGTAATCAAAGAATTAATTTGCTTTGCAAATCCATCCTATTATTCCACACTTGCATTAGATTTTGAGAAATGCATATGAATAAGGAGAGGTTAATTAAAGAGGAAGCTTTGGCATGGAAGGTTTAATCTTCCCCTATCTAGCCATCTAAAATATCTTTCCCTTCATTGCATTTATGCATTCCTTCCACCTTTTTATTCAGGCTGACAAACACATGTTACAACTACCACATATGTTCCATCAACTCCCACATAATTCTTTGGTTTCCATCTTCATGGTCATGGCACTACTCAACCATTAAAGTTGGCTATGATACCACATTAGTATGTGCTTAAGCTTAGGTAGCAACACAGGTGACCCTTTGATTTGGTTACAAGGAGAAATCTAGTTCTCTATATCGGTGATTGAATGCATCTTCCCTATTTTTGAGTTCCTTTATTGCTCACAACCCATTGATCTCCCTTTTTCTTACTAAATCACATGGAAACAAAAATAAAACAAAATTTTCTAGTTTATTTCTCTACTCTTTTTACATTGATGAGAGGGGAAATTTATACATAGGGATTACCCTTAACCTTGCCCTAAACTCAGACAGTTAAGGATACATAAGGAAAAGTACCTCAATAAAAAAAGCAACTACTCTATAGAATAAAATAGTAGTAGAATTCTAAAAGCTTTAGATTTATTCTCTTACCATTTAGGATTATTCTCACTAGTGTTCTCCCTCTTTTGTGTGACATCAAAATAAGGGATTAAGTTTGGGTGTGGGATAAATTAGGCTTTTTGAATTTAGTTTGAGATTTAGGCCCATCACATTCCCTTTCCCTTAAGAGGAACCATGTCCCTATGGCTTAATCCTGGAAAATGGAGCTACAATTCAACCTAATTTGCTTGACTCCTTTCCCTTTTTTCTTTATTATGTTAATAGCTTCCAATTTATACACTTTTTTTAATACGCAACAATTTATAGAATCTATTAAGTATATTACAATTTATAGAGTGTATTATGTCTCATAATTTATATATATATATTTAGTCTATTACAATTTACAAAGATTGTTAAGTTTGTTATAATTTATACAATTTATTAAGCATGTTACAATTTGTATTATATGTTCATTTTGTTGCAATTTTATGCAAAACATCCTTATAAACAACATAACACTAGCCGAAAATCAAAGCTTTTTGTAAGTCTCATCCATTAAATTAAAAGCTAGAATAACCATAATTAACAACTTTTAACTCCCCCTCAGTGTAAGTCTTCTTCCACAAAGATTTTATTCTTTTTATATATGAGCTCATAAATTATATGTTGGGCAATTGTTCACCTATTAGCTCTTAAATTATAAACTTTGACCTTATGTATAAAAATTCCGTGAACATTTAGAAGAATTCTCATTAGCTTGTAGTCCTTATTCACCAAGTCATACTTAAACCTAAAAACTGGTAGGCCAAATATTTGATTTATAAAGCGCATAATGTTGTTCATGTTGATCAATAGGTTCTAAAATAGTGATGATATGTTGCTGATGGAGTTTTCTATGGATGGCAAAGACATAAGATATGCAAACTAAACTTTGAATGAAGCCTAAGACTTCGATACAAGTTTTTTAATGCATTAAATGGTGAACTAGCTTGATTGTGTTGCTTATGTGGTCAATACTAATGTATAGAGGTTGGAGTTCCTTCTATGTATAAGCTATTGGTAAGACCTCATTGTTATAGAGTTTTGGAGGTGATTGTGGATGAACTTTTGGCTATCAATTTTGGAGTAAATCATCTAGTAAACATCCCAAAACCTAAAGAATGGCTTGGTTGGAAGCAAGATGAATAATAATTCCATCATATCTAGCGATATGTCAAGTTCCTAAAAGAAAAAAACCATTAAAGATATCATAATGCAATTTTAATTTAAGAATAGAAAAACCTTCTGAGGAGGATCACAATTAGTCTTTACAATATTGTTGCCTTCCTCCACAACTTTAGAGTTTTTGTATTTGTATGCATCTATTCTCACCTTTACTTTTGATTTGGTATAGAAAAAGAAAAGAAAAGAGAGAAGAGATGTTTCTATCTTTTTATTATAGAGTCGATTTAATGTGTTACACTTTATATGATATGCTTAGTTTGTTACAATTTATACTATTTATTCAACATATTAGAATTTATAGAATCTATTCAACCTTTTACAATTTATACATTATTTTTAATATATTAAAATTCTATGCAAACCGTCCTTGTAAGTAGCACAACATCCATTTGTATTAGACTTCTTTGTAAGTTTTATCCTTTAAACTAAAAGCCAAAATAATATATATAAAAAGGTTCCAACTCATCACCCAATGCAACGCTCTTTTCACAATAATCTCATTCTTCTCATTTATGAGCTCATATGATAAATATTGGGCATTTGTTTACCTATTGGCTCTTGGACTATAAACTTTGACCTTATGCATAAAAATTCTATGAGCTTTTAGAAGAATCCTCACCAACTTGTAATGCTTGTTCACTAGATCATATTTGAACTGAAAAAGACTAAACATAGATGTGTTGTTGATGAAACCTTCTATGGATAGCAAAGATGTAAAAGATGTAAAAGATGTAAAGTAACCAATGAATGGAACCTAAGATCTCTATATAAGTTTTTTAGTGCATCAAAGGGTAAGCCAACTTGATAACATCTTTTTAAGGTAAATATTGATGTAATAGAGGCTTGAATTCCCTTTAAGTGTGAGGTAATGAAGAGACCTCATCCTTATAAAGTTATGGAGGTGATTGTGGATAAATTTTTTACTATCAATCTTAGAGCAAATCATTTAGAAAACACTTTGAAACTTAAAGAGTACTAGGCCAAAAGCAAGCTAAGAAAGAATTCCATTGCATCCAATGGCAAGTCAAGTTTCTAGAAAAAAAAAATTTAAAGATATCACAACATAATTTCAATCTAAGAAAAAAAAACTTTTTGAGAAGGTTCGTAATTAGTCTTCACATTATTGTTGCCCTCCTCCACAAATTTGGATTCTCTATGCTCGCATACATCCATTCTTTCCTTTGCTTTTGATTTCATCTAAAGAAAAGTAAGAAAAGTGAAAAGGTGTGGTTTCATTTGTTTATTATAAAGATTGTTTAGTTTGTTATAATTTACATTGTTCACTCAATCTATTGCAACTTATACAGTCTATTCAATCTACTAGAATTTATACAATTTATTTATTCTATTACGATTTATACAATATGTTTAATCCATTACAGTTTTATATGAACCATGCCTATTCAATTCATGAAGTCAAGATTGATGTAATAAAGCTTGAAGTTCCCTCCAAGTAAAAGGTAATAGTAAGACTTCATCTTTATAGAGTTCTTGTGGCAAATATAGATGAACTTTTTGGTATCAATCTTGGAGTAAAGTAACTTAGACACATTCCAAAACTAAAAAAGCAACTTGGCCAAAAGCAAGCAAAGTAACAATTCCAAAATATCTAGTAAGTCAAGTTCCTAGAAAGAATTGAGGAACATGTCAAAGATCACAAAAAGAAAATGAATTTAAATCCATCAGAAATATCATAACATAATTAAAATTGCAAAGTCATTCTAAAACAAAACAAAAAAAAAGATCTTTTAAGGATCTTTATTAGGCTTCCCAGCATCCACACTTCCCTTCTCTCCATCCATGTTCACTATGTCATTACCTTCCTTTACAACTAAATCCTCATGCATGCAACCTTAGTAAACATACAAGCAACAAACCTATAAATCAAACTCCAACAAAAGAGCAATAATATACAAATTTGGAGCTTCTATACTTGTATGTGGAAGGGGAAAGTTAGGCACTAATGCTAAAATGATTTGTGTGGATGTAACTAAATAAAAAGAACTTTGAGAAAAATAAATAAATAGGGATTAGAACACACCTTTCCAAATAGGCATAAAAGAAGGAAAGGGAAGAGTTATTAAGAATAATTGGATTGGACTTGTATTGCTCGATGAGTTGATTTAACTTCAACAACACATCCATTCTTTACTTTTCCTTTTCAGTGGATTTGATCTAGAGGGGCAAAAAGAAAAAAATGAGAAGTAACAATCTATTTATATAGTCTATTCAATCTATTATAGCAAACTGCATGATCCCTTTGTATAGGTGACATCAATAACCAACTATTCTTTAGCTTCACTTACTTAACTAGACTTTAGCTCTAGCTAAGGATAGTTCATCCAACAAGGTGATAGCTCTTGTCACAACATAGGAACCTAGGCAGCTTAGGAATAAAACTCTAATATTTTGCAATCGCCATATATAGGATACCTGTAATCACCATATATTTTTTTGTTCCAACTTGAAAGCTTTTAAATCATGTTGATGATTGAAATAATTGATTTCTTTAGTTATTTCAATGTAACCTCTCCTAGTTTCATCTTCCTCACAACATAAGCTAATGATCCAATGTGATCACAAGTTAGTCATAATTATTTTATTCACAAAATATATAAAAGCAAAAGAAAGAAGATCAAGACCAAGACAAGCATGGTTGATAAATCTTTACTAACTCTTTTATGGTTCTCTACTTTAGTCTCCAATCTTTGAATGATGGGCATTGGATTCCCTTTAGTGTCGTTATGTGGCATAGCACTAATAATGCAAATACAAGTTGGTCATGATTTTCCAATTCAAACGCACAAGTTTGTAGATCATGGCTACATGTCCAACATGAACACAAGTCGGTCACGATTATTCTATTCACATAATCAAGTCAATGTACATGTGAATTTGTTTGTTCTAATCACAGGAAAGAATATCTTGTGTTTTATTGTTGTTTCACGCAAAGTAACTAGCAAATTAGTAATTATTATTTTCATTGAGGGTTCCTCTAGTGATACAAGGAAATGACACTACTAAAATGATTGAGAGAATATTGGAATCTTTCTATTATAATCATTTTAGTGTTTTTCAATGGAAATTCTTCTTTGTGTATACTTTGAGAGATGGTCATTATTTTCACTTGCAAATAACTTGTAGACATGGATCTTATTTATATAATCTAAGATCATTTTTTGAGTTTTGCGACATATAGTCTTTGTGAACTAGTAATATTAATTGTCAAAAAGTTCAATTATATCTAAAACTCAAGCAAAGATTAAATAAAACTTTCTTTTATAAAAGAAGATTTCCAAATAAGTTTTAAGTAATGTGAAAATTTTCTTAAAACATTTTAAAAATTCCTTATATGGATCTTTATCCATGAATAAATGTTGTTATACTTAATTTGCACCAAGATACCATACCAAAATTTTTAATTTTGCCAAAGATTAATTTAATTTCTTCATTTGAAGAGGTTTCTTTAGTAAGAAAGAATTAGTCAATGTGAAATTTCGACACACAATTTTCAACACCAAATTTTCAAACTAGATAAGCTTTAAATTAGTCTTCATGAGCCTTAAGTGAAAGCCTTAAAGTTTCTTTTGTTTTGAGTCCGTGCAACCGAATCATGCACTGGTCTCGAAAAAGAAAGAAGAGAGGTCTTGCACCGGGTTTCCTCGGGCCGAACCTGAAAACTTGACCCATTATCACAACTCCAAATCGGACCTAAACACAAAAGATCCACCTCTCTCTCCCTTCTCTCTGTGATGCGCATACCCAAACAGAGGCACGCGCACTCGCACAGGCAGTTGGTGTAGCTGTCCCATTTTCATGGATGAAATCCAAATGGATCTTCCACAAACTTAGCTCTCACCTTCCCTCTTGGGCTTCCAGTTTCCTCTCCGTCTTCGAATCCCAAACCCATTGGAACCCATCTTCAAAATCCTCAATATTTGTCCTCGGTCATGCCGATGTCAGCCTCCTCTTGTCCCTTTGTGGAAAAGAAGGCCTCATTCATTTGGGTTCTTCCATTCATGCCTCTCTTATCAAGAACTTTGAACTTTTTGATTTTGAGAACCGGTTCAATGCACGAAATGCCATTGTTATTTGGAATTCTCTTCTGTCTATGTATATAAAATGCGGGGAACTGTCAAATGCAGTTAAGATGTTTGATCATATGCCCATGAAGGATACGATTTCGTGGAATACAATTATATCTGGGTTTTTGAGGAGTGGTGAGTTTACTACGGGTCTTGGATTATTTAAAAGAATGCGGCAGTCTGGTTTTTATCAATTTGATCAAGGTACTTTGACTACAATTTTATCAGCTTGTGATGGACCTGAGTTTTGTCACGTAAGTAAAATGATCCATGGTTTGGTAATTTTAAGTGGGTATCCGCAGCAAATTACGGTGGGGAATGCTTTGATAACATCATATTTCAGATGTGGGAGTTTTGTCTCAGGAATGCGTTTCTTTGATCAAATGCTTGAAAGGAATGTAGTTACTTGGACGGCTGTGATCTCGGGCCTTGTACAGAATGACTTCTATATGAAAAGTTTGGAACTTTTTGTTAAAATGCGGTGTGAGTCGGTGGATCCAAATTCTTTGACATATTTGAGCTCGCTGGTAGCATGTTCAGGCTTGCAGGCATTAAGGGAAGGGCATCAGATTCATGGGATCCTTTGTAAACTGGGAATTCAATCAGATTTCTGCATTGAGAGCGCACTAATGGACATGTATTCAAAGTGTGGAAGTGTTGAAGACGCATGGAAAATCTTTGAGTCTGCGGCACAGCCTGATGAGGTTACTTTGACTGTTATCCTAATGGGTTTTGCACAAAATGGTTATGAGGAAGAAGCTATACAAATTTTTGTTAAAATTGTTGATGCAGGGATTCAGGTTGATCCAGACATGGTTTCTGCTGTTCTTGCGGCATTTGGAGTTGGCACTTCTATGGGTCTTGGTATGCAAATTCACTCTTTAGTTGTCAAAAAAAACTTCGACAATAATACCTTTGTCAGCAATGGACTTATAAATATGTACTCCAAGTGCGGGAATTTGGAAGATTCTGTGAAAGTGTTTAGTCAGATGCACCAAAGAAACTCTGTCTCCTGGAACTCCATAATTGCAGCTTTTGCCCGCCATGGGGATGGCGCCAAGGCACTACTGATGTATGATGAGATGAGATTGGAAGGCATAGAGCCAACGGATGTTACATTTCTCTCTTTGCTCCATGTTTGCAGCCATGTTGGCTTAGTTGAAAGAGGCATGGCGTTGTTGGAATCTATGGCTAAAGATCATGGGTTAAGTCCAAGATCAGAACACTATGCTTGTGTGGTTGACATGTTGGGTCGTGCAGGACTTCTCATTGAAGCTAAAGAATTTATTGAGGGACTACATGAGAATCCCAGTATAGATGTTTGGCAAGCATTGCTCGGGGCTTGTAGCATTCATGGTGACTCAGAGATGGGCAAATATGCTGCAGATCAGTTGTTTCTGTCAGCACCTGAAAGCCCTGCACCCTACGTTTTGTTAGCCAATATATATTCCTCTGAAAGAAAATGGAAAGACAGAGCAAGAACTATTAAAAAGATGAAAGAGATGGGAGTCACAAAAGAAACAGGTATGAGTTGGATTGAGATTGAAAAGAAAGTCCACCGCTTTGTTGTTGGGGGCAGAATGCATCCACAAGCAGAGAGCATATATGGCGTCTTGGCGGAGTTGTTTAGACACTTGACAGAAGAAGGATATGTTCCAGATAAGAGGTTCATTCTCTGTTACTTGGATCAACATGAGCAAGAATAGAGATTGACTTGACTAAAGACTCAAATTTGCAGTTCTAAATGTTCCTTCGTCAGTGCAATAATCTCTCATATGGACATCATGCACTCCTTGATTTACATAAGTAGTGATCTGATGCTGGCCCAGACAGTAGGTGGTTCAGATTGACTATCAAAGTCTAATATCATCCTCTGGCCTCAACAACCAAGACTTAAAAGCATTCATTGAAAAACAACATGCTTCAGCCTAAAACTCGTCCAGTTAGGCAGTAACTGATGGATGTAGCCTGGGATGCTTAGATGCTTGGAATTCAATTACCTATTCTTGAAGTTGAGGAGCTCAGTCCCTCTGATGAATTTTTATGCGGCATTAAATGCATCGAACTTTGCAATCACTGTTTCTAACATTAGCTCATTTTTAGCTACCATGACCGTCATAAAAGATGAGGAAAGATTAAACATTCTTGGAAAATGGATCTTAATTTATCCAGCCGAAAATAAAAACAGAGTATAAGAACTTGGAAATGGCAGAACTTCTCCCATGACATCCAACAGTTATCATCTATGAGAACTTTTTCATGCCCTAAATCTGCCAACTGCCAAAAGGATCTCCATTAATGCAGGATCATTGAATCGTCTTCTGGGTAACATGAAGTCCACCAATGACTAGATACGCTGTGGGGGATAACCCTCCCTGTCCTCAACCGGATCCCCACCAGTTGTTGCCTGGATCGAATCCAAGACTGGAAAAGACTTAACTCTTTGGGACAAACGGTGCCACAGCTAATACTTTGAACGACCAATTATACTCCAGTTTGCTTGCGAAAATTTTGCACTTTAATCAGTACTATCTATGGCAATGATTTTGTCAATTTCGTTCATCCCACATTAGGCCACTGACAACTGATTCTGTCTGTGAAGATCTCGCTTCTAAGCTCTTATAAAGTTCAAGAAGACATAACTAGTGATCCAGTTATCATCTCCAAGCTTAGAAAAAAGCCTAACTCCTGCATCTGGACTGGAATAGCATGCCATCCATATCTCCAAAATCAGGTTAAATCTCTTGAGCTCATTAACATTGGCTTGTAAAGAATTGTTCCGCATTGCTCTCAAACTTTCCTTCTCACCACCCTTTCTTTGGACCACAATCGTTGCTGTGGAAAAATGCCATCTACATTTGGAAGATTTTCAAAATTAGCACATCTAAAATGATAGAAACCCAATTGAAGACAATTTTCCTTCCTCACGAAGAGGCTGTCAAATCTTTAAAACCTTCGAGTTTAAGTGGCAACATTTTTGCCTAGGACTGTTAAAAGTATTAGAAAGCCCCAAATCTAATAGAAAAATTTAGTTTATGAATTAATAAGGACATTTTTTACAATTAAATATTATTCAAAAATCTTGTTTTCATTGTAAAACTTTTACTCTCAATACTTTTCTATAAACTAAACATACTTTAGATTTAAGATTAAATGAGATGAAATGAATATTTTCCCATGCTCAAAGTATTTTTTAAAGGTTCAAAATTATATAGGAATTAAAATATGTCAACTTATATTCTAATATCATATTAAAAAAAATTAAAATTTAATTTAAAAATTATTTCCTAAGTTCAGAGGAAATTTTTTACATTCAAACACTATGCAAATATCTTTCTTTTTTTTTCCTTTCAATGTAAAATTTTTATTTTTAACGTAAAAAAAAAAACTAACAAACATAAATCACCTCACTAGAATTGTACCAATAATTGTATCAAAACTTGACCCAACTAGTAAGATTAGGATGAAATACAAATTTCTTCATTGAACTTAGGGCTTTTCTATGTTGTGAGAAATGTCCACTCCCTCCTTCAAAATAAAAAGTAAAAGAGGAAGACATCTTTACATATAAAAAGAATTAAACCAAGATATTAGTAATCTATGATACTTTTCTACTTTGTTTTTAATACATACTTCATCTCTAGCGTGGAAAGGCATTTTCTATAGGGCCCCAATTCAAAAACAACAAGTGTCATACTTGAAACCTAACTCTAATAATACAATACAAAGTGAAAAAGGATCAAAACTCAAAAGAAGGAAATGGAAACTATAAGTTAATATATTCTAACTTGTTGATTTCTATATATTTCATTACTTATATACAATTTCACATAAATGTGTAGACATATGCTTCTTTTTTCTTTTTTCTTTTTTTTTGTAGAAAAATAATATTTTTAAGCCTTCCTAAAGTACAAATACATTTAACTATCTAGACACGCCTCGAATGGATGCGGCTGCCCTTACCACATAAACTATCTTTAAGAGGAGAATCCCTTCGGAACAGGATGACAAGTTCCAAAACTTGCGGAAGTTGCACTTCCTAATAATGTTTTTTTTTTTTAAATTGTTGACTCTTGTTTTTTCTCTGTTCAAATGAAGTAATTGCATGTAAAACTAGAAATTTTATCAACTTCACCCTACCAGTTACAAAATTTTCAATTCTCTTTTAAAAAAGGTTTCATTTTTTTGAAAAAGAAATTGATAATCTAGAACTTTTTTAAAACATTATTTAATATTTTAAATAGGTAAAAAGCAGTCCGTTCCAAAATATACTTAAATTTAATTGGAGAATTTCAATAAAAAAAGATTTGTTATGATCCAAAATTCTCTATACAATAAGAACAAATAGAATAATTTCAACCAAAAAAGAAATCTTGGAACAAAATAATGACAGATAAAAAGAGGATGGAAAGACAGGAAAAAATTAAATTAAATAAACCACCTAAAATGCCCGTACAGAGAGCCCCGTTTTGTTGTCACCAGATATGTTAACATATCCATAGCTGCTGGCTGAACCGGCGTGGCGCTCTAACGGACAGCTCTGCTCCAGAGTAAGAGAGAGACAGATAATGGAATCTTTGTGTCTCTGCAGTTCAACTCCTCCGACCTTTACATTTCGAAAGATGGTTGCTAATCATGGCGGTCAAAATTTTCCCTCGAATTTTATTAGGCTAAAGTTACTCTGCCCTTCTCTGTCAACTCGTAAATTTGCAGTGAATTGCAGAGAAAGAACCCGCGAGGAGAACGCTCCGCTGTCCTTAACTTCCGCTTACACCGTCCTCGGCGTCGAGCCGAACTGCTCAGCAGCCGAGCTCAAGGCCGCTTTCAGAGCCAAAGTACATTCTTTTATCGCATTAGATTAGTGATGCTTTTTTTTTTCGTTAATATCTATTTAGTTTGTCAAGAAAATTGAGGAAAAGAAAAAGAAAATGAAGGAAAATGGTTTTCGAGTAAAGGGTTTTTGTTGTTTTGGGAGATGAAGAGAATGGCTAAGTCAATGGGGTACAATTTGGTGGCCTAATTTTAATTTTATTGTGAACCAGAAAAATGGCAAGTCCGATTTCTTTTTCTTCTATCAAATTCCTCAACAGAGAAAAAATAGCACCTTGTTGCTTTTAGTTAGAAATTGGAAGATACATTTGTGGGTTTTGATGATATCAATTATGAAATTGGGTATTTGTATGCTTATAATTAGAACTTTTTTTTTTATTCTGATAATTTGAATTTTTTACAAAGGTCAAGCAATTTCATCCTGACGTGAACGGAGATGGAGCTGATTCTGACACAATGATTCGGCGTGTAATTGAAGCATATGAGGTACGACTTTTTACGAAAGGATACTCCACTATGTTTTCTTTTTGTCAAACACTTGCATGTGCCGGAAAAAAAAAAAAAAAAAAAGGTGTAGTTTGATATGAAATGTTGAATTTTAAGTGTGAAGAAGATACGTTCTTTCATTCAATACAAAGAATAAATCTACTGGTTAATTGATAGTGTCACTGATCTCAATTGTCATTTATGATGAAGTTTTGAATTTTATCCCCTGGCCTCTGTTCCTGGCTAATTATCCAGCATATCCAGTATCATTGTCAAAAGTTTTTCATCTTAAATAATGGCTCTTCGTTCGTAGTCTAAGCTATACGTTGTGACTGCTGTGAGATGACAACGTGTGCAGATGTTGTCTAACCAAAGCCGATCAGAGGTCATTGAGAGGTAAACATGTCCCTTCGCCTCTAGAATTTTGTAGCAGGGGTGTGGTTATTGTTGTTTTTAGGTTTTTTCTTTTTTTCCAACCCTAATTGCTGATTTGGAATAGTTACTCGTTGGTTCATGCATGCAGTATTCTAATGAGACTGCAACCTCTCTGAAAATGACAATGACTGTTCTTGCTATTCTTTTCTCTTAATAACGTATCAATTGTTTTTAATTATTGACTAATAATGCATTCTGAATATATTTTGCTACAACAGCATATTCATAAAATGACTACCAAGTATGCATATATCGTTGTACCACTCATTTTTTAGTCTCTGTTTGTAGGGAATGTTTAGATCCGTTCGAAAATCCAGAATGTGAAGCATTTGATCTCTTTGTTAATGAGGTTCTCTGTGTTGGGAGAGGTACTGTGGTATTCGTTTTGCTGTGCATTAAACTTCTGGTCAATTCTACCATGTTTCTTGCACATCGATATCACTGAAAAGGCTTATCATTATCATGCGCATGAAATTCTTGAACTGTTCTAATTATATCTGTACACTCCCAAAAGCACCTACTTAGCTTATCTAATAAAACTTCTTAAAATATCTACCTTCTTGTATGTTTGTTCCTCTACTGCTACAATGTTTTGTTTGCAAAACTGTAGAAACATTTGTACTATCATGTGATAGTACTAGGATCTTCTACAATCGGATATCTACTATATCAAAGTCCACTTACTTTTTTGAGGATGATCTTTCAGTGTAGCTATATTTTTGAAATCACTTGCTTTCTTTCTGTCGATTTGACAGAATTCACGTGAATTAACTGCCAATTGATCATGATACTTGGTTTTTCCTCTCCCACTTGCTTATAGTTTCTACATCATATGCAGGCTGTCCATATTCATGTGTACAAAGGGCCCCTCATGCCTTCTCTTGTGCTTCTAGTGGAACTGCTAGGGCATGTTCCCAAGGTTGGTTAACTACTTGCAAGGGCTTGCTTGGTTTCTCATGCGTTGAGTGTGTGTGGGAAAAATCGTATTTGATCAGAGTTAAGGACATCTTAAAACAAGAATACAGAAGATATCTTAAAAACAACGATGCAAAAGAATAATAAGAAAGGTAGAGGTTACCGTACCATGAATTGGAATCAATGAAATATAGATGTCTGTGAATATACATGCATGCATGTATGCCATGTATGTTGTTATCTATTTCAAGTTTACAGCCTCTCGATATTTTATTAGGACATGGTGAAGATTACCAAGTTCAGCTGGCAGTGGGTCAGTGCCCAAGAAGTTGTATTCATTATGTTACACCTTCGCAAAGAATTATTTTAGAGGAGCTCTTGGACAGGTGCGTAGTCATATTTCATAACTTCCTGGAAATAAATCTGGATAGCTGTAGACGCTCAAATTAATTCAAATGATTAGCACAAAACTATCTCCCTCTAGCTATAGCTGTGACCGAAATGGACCTAGCTTGTTCTCTCGATTCAGCTTGTTTGTTATGTTGTTGCAGTATCTTGTGTATGCCTTATGATACATCAGCCGACGCAGAATTGCTTTATTCTCTTATAGTTAAAGCCAGGTTTGAGAACAATCGATACCAAAGGCCAAAGAAGCAACCCAAAACTTCAGCCAAGCATGTTGATTGGTTTTGATATTTGGATGGCGGTATTTGTATCCTCCGAGGAACTCATCTTGGTGGACATGTAGCCTGTGGTGCTCTTATTTTATTGGAGAACACGGAAGCTGATGCTCCTTGTAGATGCCTTCAATCGTCTCTGTTATTTTAGGGAATTCGTGTGATGTCAATATAACACCTCGCTGATCTTGTTGGTTGCTTGGAGAAGCTGTCTCATTCTCGCATGTACATAAACCAAAGAGAGATTATACATAAGGGAATTTGCAAATCCTTATCGTTGTTGTGACTCCAATATTGAATGCTCTTACTCCAAGAAACTGCATTTTACTGGCTAAACACACCTTAATGACGAGTCTTAAGTGACTAAACGCTTTCTTGTTTTTATATATTGAAGATAAAAGTTCTATACCCAAATGAAGTGATTTTTAGATAATATTTTAAATATAAATTTCTTTCTACTAGCTCGACTTAACTTTTAAATTGATTTTAACTTCATTTATGTTGTGAAGATTCCACGATAGTCCAAAAGGTATTTTTCGTACTTTTTACTGGATGTATACGCAAGACCAACTTCCGAAACAGTTAGATTGGAACTTTTCTAAATTGAAACTTTTCTGAGCTGGTATCTGCCACTATTTCAAGAGACTGGGTTTTGTGTCTGTTCATGCATACAAGCATGTGCCTATGCAGTGTTTTTATTGCGGTGACGCCCACCAAGTAAATGAAGATAAGACATTAATTCGGAGCCAACCTGACATATCATTACGCAATGAGATTTCAACCATTGTAGGGGGAAAGAGTAGTTTAAGTCACTCAATATATGTAAAATTCAAGCTGCAAAATTTTACAGAGAAACTCAGGTTTGAAATACATTGATCCTCAACAATGCGCAGGAAATAGGAAGAAAAATAAAAAGATAATTTTTAAATGGATTTCATGAACCGTAAAATTCAAGCTGCAAAATTTTACAGAGAAACTCAGGTTTGAAATACATTGATCCTCAACAATGCACAGGAAATAGGAAGAAAAATAAAAAGATAATTTTTAAATGGACTTCATGAACCGACTAAGAGAAGAAAAGATGCCCGCAGCTTTATTAAACAAAGATGGACCTTCCTCTGACTCCTCCACATCCCCAAATATTATCTGCAAAAATCAGCACACGACGTTGGTTTTTTAAAGACGTTTTTGAAAAAAAAAAAATGTAGGGTTTAACTCAAAAATAAAGCAATAAACACAAACAAAAAACGTATATGCATTATCTATCACCATAGAAAGGCGCGCACCCTGTTAATCAAGTTCCTTCTACATTTTCCACAGTTTCAACGTCTCGCCCATACTTTGTTAACAAGTGCAAAAGTATATTTCTTTGTTTACAACATGTTGTACATGTTTTAGTGAAATGTTCCAAAATTTTAGGAACAAACTACCTCAAGTTCCTCTGCATCGGGACGGCTTATTATTTCTTTGGCAAGCAGGTATCTGTTTGGCCTGTCTTTATCATCATAGAACACCTTCCATAATCTAGTGGAAAAATCATAAAAACACATTCAGAAGTAGTGTTAGTCGACATACTCAACAAAAAGCATGACCAATAATAATAATAATCTTGTAAGGACCAAGCAGTAAGTTAAAGTGACCTAGAATTTGGTCAAGAGCTTGACTTGGGATAATTTTGGTGGCCTTCATCCATCATGCATATTACCATATGGAATATAACATGACAATATCATTGGTCATGAAGCACATGGTTACTAGTATAGAACTATAAAAGCAAAATGAAATCTAGATTTAGACTATTATGTGAGAGGTGCATGGCTTGGATAACTTCATGGGCACAATCTTCGGAGTTGCAGTGTAAAGCACCTCAGCCCAGAGCAATCTTTAACCATAGAGTAAAGGAACCTATGAGAAATCAGGAAATCAGTAAGGCACATAATGGTCCTTACCCTGGATAACACCTAAAAACGGCACCAGATGGCAGAGGTCTCATTGAGTAGACTGTCGTAAAGGTGCTGCACAAATGACAGTGTTGTAACTTGTTAAGATTACAAAACAGGTAGATTATTGAGATGAAAATTTAACGTAAGAGTTCACGCAATTCTACGGATCCTCTAAACAACTCAACATTTCAAGCAAACATGCGTAACTGAATGGAGAATCCTAAAAGGGAAAATGGTGAACCAAGATAATATAATCATGAATGGCTGTAGCTGCAATTTCTCTTCGAGGCACTACCACTTCGGTTGATTATTGCCTATGTTCATGGCCGAGGCAGTTGTACCAGCAACAATTTATTTCTAGTAAGGCATGGTCATTTTCCTAAAGAGAAATGCAGCATTGGGAAGGGGGAAACTTGGAAGTAATTATCCATGCAAAGCACAGCCAAGAAAGGCAACATTAAACCACGAATAAGAGAGAAGGTCACTATAAATGAATATGATCGTCGGCCAATTAATGAAGATGCAGCTTGCATCTCTGAGCTGACCTGAGTTTAGCTGGAAAATGTATTATAAAATTTCTAATTAACTAAAGCAGATGGAAAGGCATTACTCGTGTGCTGAGCTTTTAGCCAATTGAATGCTCATAAAATAAAGGAATAAGCTCATTTGAATGTAGAGAGTGCATAGTATACCTTAGAAAATATCGCCTTAACTTCCGAACATTAACCCCCACTCCAACATCTTCACTGATAAGACGTGGATTCCACATTATGAGAGGCCTTGGCTGCAAAGATGTGAGAGTGAGAGACTGAGAGAAGAAGAGTTCTTCCAACCTTGAGGTGGACATAAGGAAAATTATGACATTTACTTAATCCTTTTAGAAAAATCTTCCTGAAAATACAGCTTTTAAGCAATTTTCATTGCCATAAAATTAAATACGAGCAAGTTACCTCATGTAAATAAATCAAATACTCTTAGATGAAAAGAATACAAGGATGGTAAAATAATACTGCACAAGAAAACTTGATAATCCATAGTAAATAGTTTGAAAGGATATGGGTACTTTTGGTTTGCAGGTGTTCAAAAGTAATGACATGAACATGTGCTTGTTATAGGCATACTTTTAGGAATTGTTAGTTCAGGTTACCAACCTGCTATGCAGTAGTAATACGATATGGATCAGTTTCGTGTAAGAACTTACAGGGAAAAAATTTTTCTCAACATACAACCTCACAAGGATCTAACATTACAACAATGTATAGGTAGTTAAGATTTGTAGTTATCCTAGCCAAAAGGAGAAAAAATCCAGGGAAAAAGCTTTAATTTACTCTTGAGTTGCAAGTGATCTGATGTTCTTATCTCTCCAGCGTATACAGACAGAAATAAATTCTTTTTTCTCATTTTTAATATAAATTTTGAAGTAAATTTGGTTCACCATCATATTAGAATCTTTATATTTGATCATGAGCATTAAGCTAATAACAGAATTGGCGTAGCGAGACCACAGCTTCTAATAAAAGACTGAAAGATCAGTTTGGTACTGGATCATCTGAGAGATCAGATGCAATTCTCTCTACATATGCCAACATCTGATAATCAGGAACAACCATAACCACAATCTCGTCTTCACTCTCTACAGGCTTCCGATCACTTAAGCTGAATAAATGAGACAGAATATCACATATCTGAATGATGAAGTTCATTAATTAATATTTAAGCAATGCAGTGAGCAAAGTGTAGTGATCCTATGGCAGGAGAACATGAGGTCAAAAAATATGAAAACAAAGGGCAACATTTGTTTGAAAAAAGGATGATCCACCAAGCTACCAAAATAGATTTTTAGAGCACTTTGATAGCTGTGACAAACATTACCTAGAAAATCTGAATGCGGCATCTTTCCACCGGTACTTTAGAAGTGCTGCAGCACCAGCATCAGGAAATATGGCTTTGATTCTCTGACAATTAAATTTACTGAACTTAGTGACAGAGATCACGTGTACTGAATAGTAAACTGAACTTACTTACTGTAAGAAACGAATAAAGCATGCATCATTTCCATTATAAAAAAGAATGTTATCAATTCATTCAGAAAGATCGCTTGCAAACAAGTGCTACCCTACAGGATACATCCCTTTAATAAGTGAAAGTTTGACGCTACTTTTATTGGCCTACTAAAATTTCCAACTGCGAAGCAGAGGTTGAGCAAATTTGTAGCAAATATCCATCTAATATTAATTCATTCTCGGGTACTGTATGGTTCCAGTAACGCAAACCCCAACACTAAGTTTCTTAACTTAAGAAGTTCTTCTAGATAACCTGAGATCCTGTTTCTTCAATTAATGTATCCAAGAAAGTCCTAGAAAGTTCCCACAGCTGAGCCTGCGCACCTTCATCTTCTAAAAATTGCAACTGGGGAATTAGGAGCTCAACCTGTAAAAGGGTAACCAAGCTTTAAAAGAAGAGAAAAGAGCAGACAAACTAACAAAGCAAGAGAGTTTAACATCTCCATTAAGAGTGTTACTTTTCTTTGTGTTTCTAATGAATACCTCAAAAATTTCAAGGTTAATTTATAATTCAAAATAATAATTTTAAACTTGCCTCCAGACAAGTTTAAACTCAAGTTTTGCAAGTATTATAAAGAAAAAAAGGTTTAATACCAAAATTTTGACAAGCCAGTAGTAGAACTCAGTGCTTTCAAATTTGTCTAAATCAGTTTAGCTAGAATGACCCTTATTGTTATTTATGTGTCTTTAGAGGACAGTGGTATATTAATACCAGTCTTTACTTTTTCTTTTCATCTTTTGGGCAGAATACCCCTTCCTTTTGATACTGAGTCTTCAACAGAAAAGAAATAGCATCCTTTTCAGCAGGACTGCCTTATTACTTCAAATCTTCTGTTTCGTTTGTTTCATAGAGTCATTTAAACTTCAACCAATGGCATGAAGAAAAAACAAAACAAAGAAGCATCCATTTTATATCAATAAGATCATTTTTTTTTTTTTTTGTTTTTGCACGTACAATGGCTCTCGTTCCTCCTGAAGACACAAATAAGGCAGTTGCTTGGCTTGATTGTCGGACTGCCCCATCCAAGTCAGAAGGCAAGCAGCTGCAATGTTAAACAAATCATTAGTTGATTTCCTTTCACTCAATCGATTCAAGGCCAAAACATAACAGTTAGTCTAAAACACATTCTTCCAGAAGTTTGCACCGTTAGCATATTCGAGACTAAGGGCTTTCCCATTTGCTAGATAATTAAAAAATAAATAAATAAAATCCTCTTGGCCTCTTGAGCTTTGATAAGAGGCAAGCTTCCCAGAATGGTCATAAGCCTCTTGAGCTTTGATAAAGTGCTCATCCTGTCCAAGGACAATTTCTACCTGATGTAATGAAATTCTTTACCCTCCCATTTGATCAAACAGGTCATTATCTCAACAAATGGTCAATAGATCCCCAAAATATTTACAACTAATGTGAAATAGAGTAATGTACCAAAATATGAGATTGACACAGTTTGAATATACGAGCTAGTTTGGAAGGAGGGAAATCCTGGGGAACGAAAAGGAAGTGAAGTGAATTTCAGATATAAATGAGGAAAAGGAATTTAACACCACTCCAGCAATTCCATTCCCCTATGTACGCGTGGGCTAAAACCTTTCACCTTCTTTATTGAGCAGAAGTTAGTAATAGGTATAGTAGTAAAGTTACATTTATTGATTTTTCGTTCCTTCTTCAATAAATTGTCAAACCCGATAGAAAGAACCAAAAAAAAGAAAAGAAAAAAAAAAGTACTTTCTGTTCCATTTAAGTACATGAGTTTCTTTTCCATTCTTTTCCTTGCAAACTCCCAAGCCTAGAGAGAGATCTATGTCAAAGACACATGTAACATGGATGTACATAGAAATGTTAACATATTAAACTGATTTCAAATGCCTAATGAGCACGATGAAATGATTCAACCAGTGGGTATCGAAGCGCCATTACATGCCAATGTAGTCCTCTACCATATAATTACCCACATACAATCTAACAATGGATAGTCACTCATCTTTGAGGGAGATAAGGCAACTTGACACGAAAAAGCAATAGACAAATAAAATAAAAAATGTACCTAGATAAGCTAACTAAGTGCATGGTTTGTAAGAAACCGAACCTGTCATCTTCCTCCTCTTCTACTTCTTCCTGAACTGCTTGTGGCTGTACGGGTAAAGTAGATGGCGTGATGGCTTCAGGGCTGTCCTGGGGAGGATCACCTTGGAACTTATCAAACTTGGCACAAATCCTTGAGCTTAGCCCAGCTCTGTTCAGCGAAATTTCATTGTGCCCATGGAGGATAGAGTGGGAAAAAGACCAGGAAAAACGTGTGGCTGAGGATGGGTTAGGTGCAGATGGAGAGAAGCAAGAAGAGAAGAAGCAACAAGTTGAATACGAAGAAGCCATGAAGTTTTCAGAATCACTCCAGGGCCCGAGCCGTGGAAAACGAAGCGGGTTTTACCGAACTAGTTGATTCTTGTTTGATTTTGATAGTTCATCCACGGCCTAGAATGTGGTGCGGGTGTGGTGGGAACACCTTCCAATTACTGTCTGCCACATCATTGAAATCTGAGTATTCTGAATAAAAAAAAAATGGTTTACAAAGTGTGAATGGCCGTGGCTGCCACCATTGACAATATTACTCCATGCAAACAGAGTTTCAATATGAAACTCCACTGTTAGGGATTCTCCTGCAATACTGCATGATTTAATAATTATTTTTTATGTGTGAGAAAGGAGAGTATATAAATCTCAGTAACAGGGCTAAACTCTTGATTAAGTAAATAATTAATTATATCTGTGATAAATATATAAACATTCATAATAAAGAATCGGAGGCAGAAAAAAATTTGATATGATAATTCCTATTTCATTATACATGTTAATTGTGAAAATTTGCTACAATAATGTGTAAAAAATTGATAATAACAATTTATGATTATTTTTACCTGCTAAATGTTAAAAGGTTGCTCGTATGATTTTTTTTTTTTTGACGGTCAAGAAAAATTACTATTTATTTAATTTTACTTATAAAAAAAAGAGATATATATCAATTTATGTAATATTTTTATTTTTTATGAGTTTTTCACTCTAACTAAGTAGGATTCAAACATAGATATATTTATATGCATATACATATAAAATTAATACTATATATATTTATATGTATAAAAGATCTTTTATCATTTTTTAAAGGTAAAAGAATGAAAACAGTCATTACGAGTGTCGGCTCGGCTCGGCTCGGCCTTCTCTCCCCAAAAGGATCGAATATGGAAACGCTCCAAATATTTTTATAGCCGTTGGACACAGCTCCTTTAGATTTTAATCCGACGGCCACCACTCCCTGCAATTCAAACTTGAATCCAATCAAAACTCTCCCTGTCCGTTAGACGCCCGCTTCGAACACGACCTCTCTCTCTCTCGCTCTCTCTCTCTCTCTCGATCGCCCGCTCGTTCTCTCTTCACGCTTGAGCTATCACAGATCTTTGTTTCTTCTTCAATCTCTCCCTCTTCCTCTTCACTCTCGCACGTGACGCTCACTCTCAAACTTACCGATGGAAGGTTCTCTTTCTCTCTTTCCCTCGCTATCCCTACATTTCGTTAATTGCTTTTTTGTTCGGACCATTTCATTATTGGAAACTAATGTGCTTTTTTCAGATCAAAAATTGGCAGTGCTCTCAGAAAATTGTGATTTGAAGCCTTCGTCACCCTCCCCTTCAGGTTCATGTTTCCGCTGGTTTTTGCTTCCATTTTCCATTTTCTCCGAAGAGCCGAGAAAGAAAACAATTCTTTGGTCTTTGATTTCTAGATTTGTGTGTTTCGTTTTGATTCAATTCCTAGAGGATGTATTCTCTAACCCAATTATTTGGTTTCTTGTGATACTATTTTCATTTTGTTTGCGTTTTGTTTTCCGCATTCAAGGAAATATTGGTTTGACACTTGTCTGTTTGGTTTCAGTTCAAATCCCAGAGGATTCAACTTCTAACTCAGGTTCAGATTTCTCCGTTTCTATTTTTAATTCTTTGTTTCTTCTTCTTCTTTTGTCTTTTTCTTGCTGAGTCCAGTAAGTCATTTTTTCTTCCAGATCAAACTCTGGAAACTCCAGGTTGTAAGACAGGTTCGGATTTTTCCATTCCACTATTTCAGGCATCTTTTCGCTATTCTTATATTCAAGAAAACGATTTAGCCAAAGAGAATATTCAAGAAAGTGTAAATTTGAGGCATTTAGGATTCTTATTTCTATTGTCATTTTTCTTTTCTTTTCTTTTCTTTTCTTTTCTTTTCTTTTCTTTTTTTCAGTGGAAACCATGGAAACTGGAACTAGCGATTCAGGCATTGCCAAAGGTTTGCTGTTCTTTCATTTTGCTCTCATTTTTTTTTCTTTTTCTGTTTCTTTTCCTTTTCTTTTTCTTTCTTTTTGTCTGATTAACAATAAATCAAAGTCACGTTTCATTCCCCCTCTTCTTTTATTTGAAGCTGAATTAATCACTTTTTTATTTTTAATGTCTGTTCAAACCCAAAGTTTGCTTCCCAGAATGTGGATGTGAAATGTTTTATGGCATATGCTAACCTAACGTGGTTTTTGTGTAGACCCTCTGCTTTTCTAATTTCTTATGCTAGATAAAATTTGCGTTTGATCAATGTTAAAATTCGATATTATCTTATCTTTTTCTCTTTCTTTTTTTTCACCGACTGATGTAGAAATCAATTTAATTAAATAGTGTAATATTTCTAACATATGATTCTGAGGGCTTTGAAATATTGCTACAGAAAAAATTGAGGGGAATTCCAGTTTCACTGATGAAAATAGCTTGTCAAATGAAATTCAAGAAAATTCTCCAGACCAGGGTCAGACCCTTCCTATATTGCAGAAAATCATTGATTTGAGCGTGAAAGTGCAGGTAAATTTTGTAACAGCCTTGTTATTCGTTTTGTTGTTGACAAAATTTGAAGATGGATTAGAAAACAGAATTTTTTATGTTTTTATTTTGTACTAGTTACCAAACACCTGACCATTTATAGAGTAGATTTAGTCAAGAATTGAAGTTTTTCCCGGACTAAAAATGAGCGCCACTATTTGAGAAGTAGACGTCTTTCTGCTGATATCACTGTAAGGCTTCTGTTATTTATTTTTCAGGATCTCAAGAAAGAGCACAGTATCCTGTCTGATCAAGTGAAGCTCACAACAGATTCCTTCCCTGGCTGTGAAGTTTTCAACACTCTTCAGCTTCTCAGTAAGCCTCCAATATGATCTTGAAATGTTTATCCCGTCCCTTTTCTTCACCCAACTCCAATTGGTTATAATACTGTTTTTATGTTTTTTTATTTATTTTTTAAATGGTATCAGGTGCTGAATATGAACTTCTAAAGAAGAAGTATCTTGATGAGTCATCCCAACGCAAGAAGCTTTATAATGAAGTGATTGAGCTTAAAGGCAACATCAGGGTCTTCTGCAGATGTAGACCCTTAAACCAAACTGAAATTGCAAATGGGTGTGCGTCAGTAGTTGAATTCGATTCATGTCAAGATAATGAGCTGCAGGTCGTTTGCTCTGACTCTTCAAAGAAGCATTTTAAGTTTGAACATGTCTTTAGGCCTGAGGACGACCAAGGTAAGTTGGAAATTCGAACTGTTTCCGTCACTACAAAATTTTATAGTGCCTGATTTTGTTACTCAAGAGAACAGCTGATGGATTTAATTCATCAAGTCCTTGATTCTGGGTTGTGACATTATGCAGAAGCTGTTTTTGCTCAAACTAAGCCGATTGTAACTTCAGTGTTGGACGGGTACAATGTCTGCATATTTGCCTATGGACAAACTGGAACAGGAAAGACGTTTACAATGGAAGGAAAACCAGAAAATAGGGGAGTAAACTACAGGACGCTTGAGGAGTTGTTCCGAATTTCTGAAGAGAGAGTTGGTGTAATGAGATACGAATTGTTTGTCAGCATGTTAGAGGTTTACAACGAGAAGATACGGGACCTCTTGCTTGAAAACCCAAACCAACCTGCAAAAAAGTGAGTTCTTATCAACTTTATTCTTTACTGAGTAGCCTGCACTCCCAGAATAGATCATTTGAATTAGACAAGCAGTGATTTTATAAGCGATGGTACTACTAAATTATATATAGCAGTGAAAAATGAAAAATCACGTGTGAAATATTGTTAATTAACCTCCTCAACTCTTTTTCATTTTTTAGAAACAATTAGGTAACTGAAAGGTTTTCTTCAAGAGTTAGATGGCCGTGTTATTTGGATATTTGCAATCTGATTTTAAATAGAATGAATTCTGAAAAGGTGACTAATATTTAATGTTTGTGCGGATAAAGATTGGAGATAAAGCAAGTAGCAGATGGAACCCAGGAAGTACCAGGACTTGTTGAAGCTCGTGTTATTGGTACAGAAGATGTGTGGGAACTGATGAAGTCGGGAAGCCGAGTCAGATCTGTTGGATCCACCAATGCTAATGAGCTCAGCAGTCGTTCCCACTGGTAAGTTTGTACTGATATCTTCATTTCCTGCTTCTTGTTTACTGTTGACAATTTCGTCTTTAGACAATATAATAATAGTAATGAGAAGAAGAAGAAGGGGAAATGACGGAAAATTCTCAATTTCGATAGCTAGTTCACTTCTTTGAATTTTCAAATCAGAATGAGTATTAAATGGAATTCAGATGCTATTACAAATATGGTCGAGCAAGGTTTCCAATATATTCCCTGTAGTCTGGTAATGATCAAATTTTTTTCTCCATAGTTTGTTGCGAGTGACAGTTAAAGGAGAAAATTTAGTAAATGGAAACTGCACAAAAAGTCACCTTTGGCTCGTAGACTTGGCTGGTAGTGAGCGTGTGGGAAGGATTGAAGTTGAAGGTGAAAGGTTGAAGGAATCTCAGTTCATTAACAAATCCCTGTCAGCGCTTGGTGATGTTATTTCTGCCCTTGCCTCGAAAACAGCTCACATTCCTTACAGGCATTTCTCTCTCAATCCCTCTCTCTCTCTCTCTCTCTCTCTCTCTCTCTCTCTCCCTCTCAATCCATCTATCTCATTTATCAATCTTTTATTACTTACGACGTCTCGTCTTTTTTGTTGAAAATCAGGAATTCCAAGCTCACCCATGTGCTGCAGAGCTCCCTAGGTTAGGAATCTTTCAATTGTCCTATCATTTGTGATTGGGTGTGCTGATAATCTTATGCCGGAAAGCACCAATGGCCTCATAAAGAACTCTTATGTGTTTGAACTTTTCTTTCATGCTAAACATCCATGCCAAATGAATCTTGAATTGCAGGAGGAGATTGCAAAACCCTGATGTTTGTCCAGATCAGCCCCAGCGAAGCCGATCTAGGAGAAACTCTTTGTTCACTGAATTTTGCCAGTCGCGTCCGTGGAATTGAGAGTGGCCCTGCTCGCAAACAGACGGACTTTAGTGAGCTTTTCAAGTACAAGCAAATGGTATTGTCTTATAAATCAAGTTGTGAGAAAAATTGGCTTTTTGTAGATCAAATTGTTGCTTCTAAGATTTTCAATTTAACAGGCAGAAAAGCTCAAGCATGATGAGAAGGAAACAAAGAAACTACAGGATAGCTTGCAGTCCTTGCAGTTAAGGCTTTCAGCCAGAGAACATATCTGTAGGAATCTTCAAGAGAAGGTAACTATTTTGCTACAATTATCAATGTTTAAATTTCCTGATTTGACATAAAGCTCCTAACAACATTATCTTTCTTGTTCACTCTTGACTGGTCAAAAAACTGGATGTTCCACAGGTTCGAGACCTTGAGAACCAACTGGCAGAGGAAAGGAAAACCAGATTGAAACAGGTAGCCAGAACTTCTGCAGCTGCTTCTGCTCAGCCCTTAAAACAGGCGGCACAGAAATCCATAACAGAGAAGAAGCCACCGCTAGGTCCTTCAAAGCTGAGGTTGCCACTGCGAAGAATTAGCAATTTTCTGCCCCCATCATCTCCAAGGCCACCCCAGGAAAAGGGCACGGCCTCTTCTATTGTCGCAGCTTCAGGAACTGGAAAAGAAAACATTCCCAAAACAACTATGGTGTCGACAAACTCGAAAAACCTTATGAAACCGAGACGGTTTTCTGTTGCTGTCCGACCATCTCCTTCTACAACAACATCAACAACAACAACGCAGGTTCTTCAGCCAAGGAGACGTGTCTCCATTGCCACCCTTCACTCAGAATCCAACTCTTACATGATGTCGCCACTGCATACTTCTGCCTCTCGATTCAAAAATGGTCGACAGTCATTTGTTAAGGACCCACGGAAGGCACGGTATTCAAGGTTGTTCTCTCCATTGCCGGAGTCGAGGAGAGCAGGAGAGACAACACCAACTGCCATGAGGAGCAGTAGCAAGTTCATGAGAAGTCCTCCAACACAGGCTGGTTCATGGAAATCAAAGCATTCAACAGTTGCAATTCAACGAAAGCCATTGGTGTGGAGTCCGCTGAAGTTGAGAGGCTTGAAAAATAGCAGGAAGCCATCATTGTTGCCTTCAAGACCTCCAACCGAGATGCAATGAACCATGTTATCTCAGTTTACACACCCAAAATACCCTGGAACCTTAAGCCTTTTCCTTTTTCTTCAATTTGTTCTTCCTTTTTTATTTTTCTTTCTCTAGAGAATATTGCAAATGTATGCCTCTTGCTTACCATATCATCATTCGTGTTGCTTGAGATTAAATCATCTCTCAACCTGTATGTGATGCAAAACTTGCACCATTTTCCTAGTTGGATAAAAACTAGTGGCATGAGTATCTTCCATCCAAATACTTATTTTAAAATAAACAAATAAATTGTTGGATTGGGTCGGGTTGATTTGGAAACATGCTAGACCAAACAAATAAATTTTGTGGACCTATTAGTTGGATTTAATTGACTAAAATGGGTTGATATGTTGGGTTGGGCTAACCTGAATGTAGATGGACCAAGCTAAGTAATTGGGCCAAGTCGAGTGAATGGGCCAAGTAAATGGGTTGAAACATTGGGCTAGATTAGGTCCATAGAAGACAAGATTGTGTTGAGGATTGGGCTAAGAGAGCAGGCTAAGTAATTGGGTTGGGCAAAGGCCCAAGTCTATTGAGGTTGGCCGTTGAGTTGGGTTGAATTGCGAAAACAAATAAGGTTGGATCCAAATGCATCAAAAGATGGGTTTATTGTAGATGGAGGATTGAAAAGCTTTTTCAAAGATCTACCTTGATTTGGGGCAATTGTGAACACAAAAATGCTACCAAGTGATCTATGATTGTTTATTATCACAACCATGGAAGAATCACGATCATCGCTAGCAGCATGTGGCCAAAATTGTCAAGTTGCAGCCAAAATCCAGCAAAAGGTGGTGGAGAATTTGAAGGCAATAACTAGTTTGTTGATCAATTTGAGACTTGTTGATGGCAAAAATTGGTTGAGTTAGTAGTAGAAGATGATAAAAATGGCATTGGGTCATAGAAATAGGTCGAACGATAGAGTTAGGTTGGACATGTGACCCATTTGTGTGGAAGACACTATTTTTGTGTAGTACATGCACTAATGGCACATAAGGCCCACACGTAGACAATGACTGTGGTGTGTGAACCACACACAATTGGAACTTTCAAAGGAAACATTGTAGGACTAGATTCACTAGTTGATTAGTAAGTTGGCTGAGTGAGACTATCTGTGATGTGGACACTTGGTGTAGTATTCATTGAAAAGGAGTTGATTGAGAAGCATGAGTAGTGGATTCAGTTCAAGTTAATTGCTCTAAATTGATGTTCACAGTAGTAAAGTTTTGATACCTACCATCAAATGATACACCATGAGATATGGACAATGATGGAGTAATGTCTTTTCCTTTGGTAACTCAATTGTAGCTACTTGAGAGAGTTCAAACTACACCAAGAGACTTGTTATTAAGTTTTGTATGCAGTTTATAATGTCTATGGTGTGGATTGTTACATTAATTTTACAAATAAGGGGATATTTGTTGGATATTTGTAAAATTATAAGAACAAACACGTCCTTATCCTCTAAGACCCACTCTATTGTAGTCGGTGCTTTGTGTAATTAAGTGTAGAAACCAATTGTGAAGGTATCAATGTGTGAAGTAAGAACTAACAGTATGAAAGCTCTTAGGTGTAGAAATGAGACGCAAAGAGAGAGCTCTTTGTCGGTGACACTATAGATCCGGTAATTTTGATTTTCTACTTAATGAAAGGAAAAGAGGCCAAAATCTCCAATGACAATGGACGTAAGTGTTATTTGTTGAACCACTCTAAATAAATTGTGTTGATTTCTTACTTCTTTGATCTTAATAGCTTAATATTGGTACGCTTTATGCATGATGTGTAGCTTCTTGTCCCGACATAAATAAAAATAACACTCCACACAATGTTTTTATGTGAAGATCTTGGAATTTGCTTCCTTTCCCTAAAACAATATACAAGGCTGCTCGGTGTGAATCAACCACAATACAAAATTACCACATCCATATGGCTTAGAATTGAAAGCAAAAGTTGATGTGCCTTTTGATTGAAATTTGGAGAAGATAGTTTAGGATCAACTTGGGAGACTTGTAGAGCTTTTTTTTTCGAAGGAAAGAAAACAGTACTTATATTATAACACCACCAAGACCAACAAAGAAGCTTTATATAGTTTGGAGCATTCGCCTCCTGTGGCACGTGAGGGGTCCCACACGTATCTGTCACCAGTTATCACAGAGAATTTAAAATTAAAAAAATACACAAGTCCATAGAAGTAACATCCGAGTTTAAAATTGTAGCCGTTGGGTTTACGTTTTCATATGAATGGAGTCGACCGTTAAAGCCAAAGATCCGTTAGCGAAAAGTTTCATGTTCAATAATTCCCCCGGTTTGACCTTTCCACTTGTGGTAACGAACTGAGAGAAAAAGTTAAAAGATTTTGTAACTGCAAGGAATTGGTTTTCCAATCACCGCTTCATGGTTATTTAGAGAGAGAGAGAGAGAGAGAGAGAGAGAGAGAGAGAGCTTTAAGACCCACCTGGGGTTTCCTTCTGTATTGCGAAAATGGTAGCCAGAACCCCACCAAAGCAGAGGAAAATGGTAGCCCCTCTCAATCCGGTCCTACTCAGAGAAACAGTAAAGAAGGTAGACTGCATTATTCTCCCTTCTAAAAGAAAAGAAAATCCTATAGGTTTGCTCGGTTCCTAGGAAAGCTAAGAGAGGGGAAGACCAGGAAATCCCATCTCGGGGGTCTTGTTAGATAGGATTGGGATCGATGGAAAATTCAGCTCCAGTAAATGAATATAAGACTTGGTGTCCAAACTTCTTTTCCCTTCTCTCGTCGTCTAAGCAGCCAATAATCATTCAAACTGATGGGTTTTTGTGTTTTCATGGGTTTATGAAGGTGGATAGGTGTATGGCTAGGTTGCAGGAGCTACAGTACACAGTGGCAGGAGGAACAAAGGTGATATCGGGGGTGAGTCTCAGCCCTCGAAGTACCCGTGGTTATCTCAGGACTAGTCTCAGATGCAAGCAAGAGTCCGTAAGGTACATTCGGATCTGCGTCTGTTTTGTTTGATAATGCGAAAACTTAGCATAACCAATACTTACTGTGGCTTTTCCATGTTTTTGTCGTTAATTTGGTGGAACAGGAATGCTTCAGCCAAGAAATCTCCAGTGGGGAAGTTTCCAGCTCACTCAGGAGGTCTCCCTCTTCCCCAATGGGTTTTCATTTTTGCCAACAATGTCATCTAACGCTCCTTTTGTTGCTCAGAGAAAGACAAGAATGCATTTTTACTTTTAATGTTTGTTTTGCTTTAGGTTTCCCATCGGATTGAGTACCAAATAAGTATTAATTGGGTTTCCTGACAATTTTGATGTTTTCCAACAGGGGAATGGTGTAGAATGTCACTTCCGGCAATGCTTGTGGGTGAAACAGTGGGAGAAATTCTACAAGCAAGCCAATTTGCGAGAGAAATAGCCGCAGCAGTTTTTAGCAAGACTAAGAATACAACCCTTGACGACCCGGAAACCCCTGTAGTTCAACGGAGAAGCCGGAAACCGGTACCGGAAATCACAGAATTAAGGAGTAGAAGGAAGAGGGAGAAACAACACAAACAGCAACTGATTCGATCGGAGTATGGTTCGCCATCACTTCAAAGGGCTCGATCCCGAATCAACTTCAAGGTTTCACCTCCAAAGGTTCGAGAAATGGACAAAGAAAATAACAGATACATGGCGAATAGGGTGTCCCCCAAGAATAGGCCGTGGGCTAAGAAGACTGTTCTATTCCCCAACCCTCTGTTCCTATCCACAGCTTCTCAACAACAACAGAAGTTCTGCAAGACCAGGTCTCCAGTTATAGGAAGAAACAAGCAGACGCCACATAAGTTCTTAATTAAGTCCCCGCCCTCGGCTTCTTCAAAGTTTCAAGTCAAGATTAAGAGCCCACCCGTGGTTTCCATTTCGCCCACAAGGCCTACAAGTTTGAGCAAGAAATCTCCAAAGATGTCAACTGCCTCAAGACTGCGCCGGTCTTTCTCCCCTTCAAGACTGGCAACCAGACTGATGTCTCCACTGAAAAGTAGAAAAAGTGTACAGAAGAGTGAAGGGCTAATGAGTGGATTGAAAGAGCGCCCGTTTTCAACACCAATGCGATTCTGAAGTTGAATATGGAGTTGGGGGGCTACTTGTGTGGAGTTTATGGTTCCTTCATGTCTATAGTTGATTCTTTTGCTTGCCGGAGGGTGTGAGTTTCATAGAATTTCTTGATGTACAAGTTTGCTGCATTTTTAATTAAAATGAAAAAAAAAAAAAACAGAACGCTGCGAGTTATCAATACATGCGTTGATCTATACAACATCTGAGACTAACTTGCGCATTTACAGGCAAAAATTTGTACTACTTAATTCTTCATAGCAAAACCTTTTCAATTAAAGAGTTTTCTTTTCTACCCTTCTCTTTTCTCTTTTCCTTTCCTTTTTTTTTTTTTTTTTTTTTGGGTGAAACTTTTCAGCTAGTGATTTCTCTGCAGAAACAGGGCATATGTGTATAGAGAATTGAACGATTCATGTAACTTGTTAAAAATAATATCCTATTATTGATTTGCCTTTCCACAAGAGAGAGAACCGTCGCGAGATTCAACAGGGATGCCCCCACAAATACCGCAAGAGAGTGATATAAAAACTTTTTCAAAGGCTGTTGCGTTTGTACCATCCAGGTTACATTAGTAATACATTCGTATTTGACACAAACTAGAGAAAAAGGTATTCACTCCATCATCCCACCCAAAAGAACCGCCCAAGAATACAAAAATGAAAAATTATACATTCAAACATTCACTGGCCAGGCCAGCCTCAAACAAGGACGCATTTCACAGTATGAGCAACGGGAAATTGGATATTATGTGAGATGCCTCGTTAAAGTAATCATGCAGAGCTTGAAAACTGGCTATGCCAAGTATTTCACTCGACCACTTAGCCAAAACTAAAGCTCGTGTTAACAACTCCCAAAGGGAAAATTCAACTCTCAAGGACCAGCAAGAACATCCGAACTTATTTGCCTGGGGATGCAAACCTCGTACGATCTCTCTGCCGGTTCATAGCTCGATCCTTCGGAGATGATGTTTTCCCTCCCACACCTGCCTGGCGCATCATCTCTACAGTGACAGATTGGACAATCATGCAATAAGATTAGTAAACAAAAGTCTGACAACTTCAGCAGCACTTTGGCTTAAAATTAAACGCAAATGCCTCAGTGGCATCTTTGAAGTGAAGATGTTGTGTTGCTAAGCTTCATAAACTAAATTGGCAATGGTTTCTCTGAAATTAAAGATGGTACACCCGAAGTACCAGTATTTATCTAGTACTCCAAATCATACAAGGCAAGGAAGGCAAGAACCATTTACCTCGCTTTCTCTCAAGTTCTTGGTCAAGTTCTTCTTTCCACTTCCTCTGTCTCTCTGAAAAGCTCATACTGCAAGTGGCACAGCATAGAATTTCAGATTAATCTACAGCTACCAGAAAATTATATTGAGGCAAGCTAAAGAAATCATTAACTGATGAACCAACCTTGGGCTATTTGGCTCCTGCTGACCATCAACGAGACGCCCTTTCCAGTCATTAAGCGGAGGAGATGGTACGTCCTGTGAACTTTGATCGCTTGCGTTGCCCATATTTGACACACACTTGCTAGAACTTCCGGGGCTTCCAGTATTAATAGGGTCAAGCGCTGGCGATGTCCCGCCCGTTGGACCTCGACTTGGTGACCTGCTTTTTGGCGGTAATTTCAAGTACTTTGGAGTAGTCTCATCTCGTGTGCTCTCCATCATGCTCGGTGAGCAAGTTGTCATGCTGTTGAGAAACTCTTCAAACAGAGGCGTCTGCAGTTTCTTCAATTCAAGAGCCTGCAATTGATTCCCGGTTCAACAGACTATTCAGTGCAAGTCAAACATATAAACATGAACAATTAACTTTGATTCAACAGAGAACCGCACCTTCTCATCCAAAAAGGCTATAATTTTTGACTCAGTAAGTTCATCATCATCCTCTGATAGTAAAGGTCCACAAGGAAACGAAAAATCTTTCTCCCCATCACCAAAAGCTATAGAGAGGGCACTGGGCTCAGAAATTTGTTTATTAGTGTCTAAATTTTTACCCTCCCGTTCTGGTGCTGTACGTTCATCCAACTTGCACCCCCAACCATCAGAGGGCTCACACATGGGGTTAAAACTCTAATTATAACACAAAAAAGTGATAAAATGATTAGTTTCTGAATCCCTTTAATCCTCATACAAAGTCTAACCATAAGGACACTAAAACATTTACCTTACACCCAAGCATTAAAGAAGAACCGGGATTTACTTCCCCGACCAAAAAATCATCTTTGTCAATCTGACACATATCATCATCGCCATTGTTTATTCCCCAAATGCATTTATTTTGTGGGGACTTCTCAGGATATTCAGCTGAGCAATGCATACTTTCCAAATTACAAAGATCTGCTGAGCCAGGGGAGGCTGACATTTTACTGGTAATAAAGCAAATGCTATCACGTCGAAGGCAATACAAGTATCATAAAAGGCACTATCTGAACTTTCAGATTGAGCAGAAACTAAATTGCAAAACTTACGATGGTTCCAGGTTTATGGCACCAGATGGGGAAGGGGTTTTAGAATTTTCCTGATTGTAGCAAAAAATGTTATAAAGTATCCAAGAAAACACATGAAAAAATATAGGATTCATTTCAACAGAACTAACCATGATAGAAGTAGAACAGAGAGGATGAGATTGCACTTGTTTGCCAGTAACAAAGGGATGCTGCATATAGTTAGCAAATAAGAACAAACCTCTGAAAAATATAACCGCTGAGTGGTCAACTTTTTTGCCAATCACTAGAAGCACAAGTATATGTAAACTGGAAAAGTTACTACAACGACTACACCCTCCTATGTGCCAATTCATTATAGAGAAGAGCTGATAAATTAACAACCACCTGGAGCAACTCAGATGCAGTAGGCCTCAAATTCGGTTCCCTGCCATTGGATGAGATGAACCAAATTATTATTGTTGTTATTTTGTTAAGAAAACAAAAATCTCTTCATTGAATTTCGATCTAAAATGAAAGATTGCATATTAAAATTGCTTGAGAAATAATTCTAACCAAGAAACAGGTAAGGTTACTTGCCAATTTTTTAGAGGAGCCCTTTTTTTTTTCTTTTCTGTACTGTGTTTTTAAGTACAAAAGAGTTCAAAGAAAATTTTTAGTTTGTGGGATTCATTGAAAGAAATGAGATGAATTTTGAAAAGTATTTTATGTTTTTAAATAAAAGAATATTGAAAGTTTTATTTTAAGAACACACTGAACCTCTGAATGTTTTGTTACAAAAATTATTCAAAAAGGAAATAAGAGATAGAAAGTCACTCAATGCTCTCGCGGCCACCTGTGTGCACGGTGGCCACACAACTACATTTCATTTCTCTTAATTTTTTACTTTTCAAATGATAAGCCAACCTAACCTCTAAAAACTAAGCACCAGTTTTCTCAAGGGAGAGAGGCTGTAGTGTTTTGAGTTTTAAAAACTTTATTTACTCAAACGTCCTATATTCTGAATCTTTGAAAACAGAAAACAGAAAAATATCGTATCAATGCAACATAGATTCTACGTTGAGAAAACTATTTAAGGAAGAAAGGAATTTTATGAGAATCAAGATTACATACTTCTGCAAACATTTCAGCAGAAAATCTTTTGCTCCAATAGATAGATGCTCAGGGATCGGTGGATGGGACTTGGTTGTTCCAATATAGAAGAGAGCGGCGACCTGAATAAACTTCTTGTTAGTACATGTATGGGAGAACACCTTAAAAAGGTGTCAAATGTAGGCAGCATGAGTACCTCTTGGTACTGTTGGCTCCAAGGAGGCTTTCCAGTAGCCATCTCAATGACAGTACATCCAACACTCCATATATCAGCAGAGCTACAGAATATCCCCACAGAATATCAG
This sequence comes from Casuarina equisetifolia, assembly GCA_028551475.1. Classification (NCBI taxonomy): domain Eukaryota; kingdom Viridiplantae; phylum Streptophyta; class Magnoliopsida; order Fagales; family Casuarinaceae; genus Casuarina; species Casuarina equisetifolia. The sequence goes on from CM052359.1 coordinate 12,276,344, forward strand.
TAAATTACAATCAACAATAGATTCAGATAAAGAATATGATACCAGAGAACTCCAACATCTATCTAGGACCACCACTGAACCAGCACGTGTGACCAGTAATCAGAAGAGATAAGCTAAAACTTTGCATCAAAACTATGACATTGTCCACTAAAGATTACTCTGAGGATCAGACAAGAAACTCTCTTAGCAACTCTTTACAATACCATCACAACAGTATATCACTAAAAGTTTCAAATTGATACAGAGGGTACCCAAAAACTTTTAAGCTTAGCATGATGTGATACAAAAAACTTCCAGGTCCACTAGATGATAAACCAATGTACCTGTTTTCTGAAGCATATGGTTTATCAAATCGGGAGCATCAAAAGAGAATACTTGCCTAACCTTGCCATACCCATCATCATAAATCATGTAATTCCTTTTTTGTTTTTATTTAATTTCTTGTGCAAAAGAAGAAATAAGATATAGACGAACTGCTCAAGTTAAAAGATGTTCCTTTAATTACAATAAGCAGTTGGATACAATGGGAATGTGGTAAATTTGATGGTCATCAAATCTCAATGTAGATATTGAGTGCCCTTCAATGTATGCACCTAGATCTCCAATGCAGATGCAAATGCTTTACCAAAGGCAAGAGTAAACTATTTGTGCTATTGCCCAGATAGTACCTCATCAGCTGATAAGAATGGGATGAAGGGTTGAGTTACGGGTTCAAGACCAACCTAGTGATGTTTAGTTTATCAATAAAACAAATTTCTCATTATGAACTTCAGGAGACACCATTGGTTTCCATGCACATTAAAAAATAACAGCATGTTGGTGACCATGTAAACATTAGGAGGTTCTGTGTCCTTACAAGCTATGCCCAGTCTGGAGAATTACTTCAGGAGCCATCCAATATGGAGTACCCTTCATAGACTTGGCACCTGAAACAGTAGCCTACACTAGTGCACGTCTCTCGATTAGATGACATACACAAACAATAGGGGTTCCCACAAACTAAACACTATCTATCTAAATAGAAAATGATGGGAGAGACAATGAGAATACCAGCTCAACAACTTGCTTGGATGCACCAAAATCTGCCAGTTTAATGTGTCCTTCATTATCTACAAGAATATTTGCCCCCTGAAAATAAAGGATATAATGAGTTAAGGTAAAACATACCTTCTTACATTTATATCAGAGGCAGGGTAAAGGCAAGAAAACCTTGATATCCCTGTGCATGATTCCATTCTTGTGTAAATACTCCAGTCCTAATAACAACTGCTTGGTGTATGTCCTTATAACCTGCTTAACAAATTAGCCCATAAGGTTCATAATAAACACCTAATTACATAATTTGACTAAGCAAGAACTCACAGCCTCAGGGAAAGGACCAAATTTTCCCAGTAGTGAAGATATTGATCCACCAGGCACAAACTCCAATAGAATATTCAAGGTTTCCTCCTCCCTCACTGTACCCAAATATCTCTAATGAACCCAAAAAAGTATACTGTAAGAATCAGAAGTGTGATAGCCTTCATCTATTCCATTAACAGCAGAAGTTCACACTCACAACAATATTTGGATGAGAGAGATTTTTAAGAAGCTTCACTTCTTCTTCAAGCTCCCTGATATGAACCTGCTTATAGCAATAGAATGAGTATGCGGTGAACCAATATTGAAAAATCAAATAGGGAGATCAATCATCATTTAATTCCCCTCAGAAAGGAGGGGGAGGAATTCTCAAGTTGTAAACAGAACCAACATTACTTCCCAGCCATGGGATGAATGGAATCCTATGCATAAATCAGTTTGAAATTTCATCCAATAAAATGGAAGAATTATATATCTACAAGACAATTGACAGGAATATCTCCATGTGGCTGTCGAGAAATTATTGAACAGACAATATTACAATATTACATATCAACTAAGAAGTTGATGTCAACTTCTAGTCTTCAGAATGCACATTAGCATGCATGTGTACCTCATATTTTCTACATCTCTTGCCTACTAAACATGGTATGAAGTCAATAGCACCATTTCCATTTATTAGGACGAAAGAAATCAATCCTTTATTTGTTAATTGTTGACTTAAGCTTCAAAGAAAAAGATAACATAAAAGGACGGGGTTTTTGTTATGCAAAATAAAATTCAACCTCCAACTAGTGAGCTTCAGACAAAAATTTCACGAGTTGGGAGCAGTTTTCCATTCTTTGACGAAAACAGTTCGAAGCATAAGGTCTCAAAATTAAAAAGGCATCTTCAAAACAATCTTTGAAGAATAAAACAGAAACTGAACTGAAATAAAATGCAGTGGATAAGTCAGGAAGAAGGATCATCGAATCCAGATGGTAGAAACAAGCTAACATTTATGTACTTCATATCTTACTAGATATGAGACACGGGCAGCTATCAAAGTGAACATAATACAGCCAAATCTTAATGTTTAGGGATAAATTAAGATGTTCAGAGTCAGACCAGAACCAAGTCTAAAAGTTAAAATTGATGTCTTTTCAGAAACCAAACAAAAGGAAACTAGTAACAAAGACCCCAAAATTGATATCAAAATCATAATCTAAGCACTTAATATTCAACTGAGCACACTAAAATAGGACCTGCGCTTTCTCCTTTGAAGCAGTATTTGCTGCAACCAGAACCTGGAAAAGAAACATAAAACAGCTAAAATCAAACTATAAATCCAAGATAATTGGAAACCACTTCATATCATATATTGGAGCCCAAATCAATGGAAACCATAAGAATCAATTAGAGGAAAAAAGTGAAAAGAAAAACTAAATTGAACTAGCAAAATAAAACGACTATTCAACAAAAAAAACTATTAAAATCATTTTCCAAAGCTAAAATTAAGAAAACGCAATTCGACCAACTAGAACAACACCTGTGATCAAACTCCAAAACTTAAACTTGAAAAACCCAATTATACTATCAACAAGAAAGAACCTCATAATCAAAATCGCAAATCCAAAAATTAATCAAAAATCAAAGTGAAAATCAACATGATAAAACCCCAAAACTACCCTCCAAGACCAAAAATAAGCGAAAACCCACCAGAAATGCACAAATAAATCAGACCCCCACAAAACGAATTACCCCCTGAAACGGAAGAAAACAGAACAGAAAATGGGACCTGTTTCACCGCTAGAAGCTCTCCAGAATCAAGATTCATGCCCATGTAAACGTGACCGAAGGCGCCGCAGCCAATTAACTCGCCCTTTCGCCATCGGATCGGCGGCGGTGGGGGAGAGGGCCTGGAGAAGACTCTCGATTTGCGAATGCAAGAATTGATCTTGTCGACCAGAGTGGCTGGAGCCAAAGGTGAGGGTGATTCTTCATTGTCCGGGAGGGCCGAGCGAAACACCAGTGATCGGCGGACTGATCCAAAAATGTCTTGCATTTGTGTGTGTGAGCGCGAGAGAGCGAGAGAGAGGGATAGTTGGGGTTATTGGGTTACTTGGGTTACTTGGGTTACTTGGGTTTCAGTATGTCGAGAAGAGTGAGGAAACTAGACAACAGAGACGGAGAGAGATAGGAGGGAAAAAGGTGACGGACGTTCTTTTTCAAAATAAATATACACATCAAATAAAAGGCAAGCGACGGGCTAATTTTCATTTTATTTTTTTAATTAGCCAAGAATTCTAAGTTTTTTCATAGTTGCAAATATTATTGCTTAAATTGTTTACATAAGTAAAAGTAACGTTAAAGGACTTATCCAATAATCAAACTAGAATGTATAATTTTTTTTTAATCTATGCACCCAAACTCTCAAATTAAAACTAAGATTTTTTGTTCACTTATCACCGAGCAAACAAATGATTACAAACTCAAATTTATATTATTTTGATTCAAAATTAATACCATTATAGGGGTTCTCCTTTGTGTTTGAAGGAAGGTTTTGAGAGATCGATATCAAGTTACAAATTACTTGGTTTAACAAGTTGTATCAAAGCAATGAAATCCTTACAAAAGATAAAGAACAATCGTTTATTCAAACCAAAAATCAAGTGAAGGACTCAATTAAACCGTGGGGGAGCAAATTCATGAGGTGGAATAAAGGATGGTTCAAGTGGTTGCATGCCTAAAGGGGTAGACGGTGGAAACCCATAAATTGGCATAACTCACGGAATGGATTAGAGAAAACCAAATATTGTGTTAGAACAAGAATTCCAACGTTAAGAACAACCTTGATTATAGGAAATTTAGGTAGCATTTCCTTTATATTGTGAACCTTCCTAGAATACAAATTATCATTTGCAACTCAAATTACACCACCAATGTCAACTACAACTACAAGAACCATAAGCTATTGCCAATCACTACAAGCTACAAGCTAAAGATATTCTATCAAGTTAAGCTATATGTTGTTACCTATTGAATTCTACTAAGACTAATAAGCAAAAGACATCCTATAGGTTAAAGATGAGTTATGCCTTGTCCTTCTCCCTTCTCTTTGTCGATCTCCCTAGAACCCTAATCCCATTCCATTTTTGCCTTTTCATGAATTCCTTTTTTTTACTTTCCAAAAGCCAAGTATCACATGCCCATATCTTGGGATCCTAACAATCCTCACCCTTTCAAATGACCCTTACCTTAAGAGTTAATTTTGGATAGAAACTAATGTCTTATATATTCGATGTCTTCTTAAGTTGGTTCATACTTTGAATGATCTAACCATTGAATTAACAAATATATTCCTAGCTCATTTTTCCTTTTCTACCATATGACACTCCAATATCTTCTATGCATCTACCAACAATCTACCTTTTCCATCCAAAAAAGAAACTCTAAAGAAGAAAAAAAAAACTTACATTTCCACCTAACTGCCTTATTTAGTTATGATACATGAAAAATTAAGTACATGTTGGCATCAAGTAGAAGAACCAACTTATAAGTAACTTCCACATCATGCTATGTAATCATGTAAGTTCCATATTAACATGGAGATAACTTGTAATCTCATCTCTTAGACAACATAAACTTATGGTACAATTGCACCTTTAGAAAAATTGAGTCACCTATCCTAAACCTTTGCTCTAAATGATTATGGTTAGCATTGGTCACCATCCAAGCTTAACTTGTTAATAAGTGGGATTTGATCAATTACAACTTGTTTTCCTATTCCTACAAAAACTCATTCACATCTTGCTTAGCTATGAGCTAGAAAATTATGATAAGAAGGTTGACTGGGTCGATAGTTATACAATGTTTCAAATGGTATCATCCTTAAGGCAGTATGATGAATTATAACACCATTCCAATAAAGGTGTCACTTCCTAGGTCTCTCTTTACTAAAACAACATAGGTACTATTCAATACTCTGGCTAACTCTTTCCAAATGGCCATCTGCCGATCTGTCTATAAGTGCCACCCTATCTATAAGGGTTGTTTCCAGTTAAGTTGCAAAGAAAGGATGACTCAATCCAATGAAATAAGTATATTTGGTAAAATAATTCATGACCACCATGATGGTGTTTTTGCCCTTATTGTAAGGTAAAGCCTTAACAAAATTTATAGAGATGTTCTACCATGCTTGACTAGGCATGGGCAAGGTTGTAGTAACTCAAGATACAACATTTTATCAACCTTTTATCACCAATACACCTCAAATGTAGCTACCTATGTCTCCATTGTCTATCTCATGCTTGGCCAATAAAATTGTTATTGCACTCTCTTCAAGGTTTTCCAAATTCCTGAATGGTCTTTAATGCTTTAGTCATGCAACTACTACATTATCTCCTCCCCTAAGGGACCCTGACTTCTCCACCACAATCTTGTCTTTAAACCTTAGTATCCTTTTAAACAAACAATAACTTGGATTAGTAAATGGGTTAATTTGATATTCTAAATATAGAACTCATTTTCATAACTTTATAGTACCTTTTGTATTTAGCTAGGTTATAGCATAACTATGACTTGAAGTTTTTAGTCTTCTAAATCACTTGGCAACCTTGATAATACATTTGCAACTTTATTCTTACTCCCACACATATGTTAGATCTCATAATCAAACCTTAGGAGCTTGGAGTGTCATTTATGTTATGGACACATGGTTACTCTTTATTCTAATAAATGCTTTAGGTCGTTATGGTAAGTGTGCACAATGAAGTGATTTTTCAATAAGTACAATCTCCATTTCTACATGGTCATCACGATAACTTAAAGTCTTTTCTTATATGTGAAGAAACCCAAATGTTTTAGTGCAAGCGTCTTATTAAGATAAGCTATTGATCTCCCATCTTGTATTAATTACCGCATATATTCCCTTATAGCTTGCATTTATTTCCCATATAAAGGGTTTCTTTAAATTTGAAATTGCTAGGACAAACATAGAGCTCATTGTCAACTTTAGCTTCTTAAAGTTTTAAAAGGCTTTCTTTGACCACTAAAAGTTATCATTCTTTAACATATGCATCAAAGGTTAATTCACTTATCCATAATCCTTAACAAACCTCCAATAATAGCATGTGAGACCCAAAATCCCTCTCAACCTCTCAAACATAGTCAATTAAGTATGAGTCACCATGTCCTTAATCTTCTTGGGTTTTGTCTTAATCCACTCTTTGCAAATACGCATTTTTTTTCTCTACATCCAATTAATGGTCTTTCAAGAGCTACAAAATGGCTTGTAAATGTTATACAGGGCTTTCTCATGTCAAACTATAAATCAAGACAAATCTCCTCAAATGGGATCAAAAAAGTAGTTCACAAGGCTTTAAAATATGGCTAAAACATTGGTTAATCCCAATGGTATGACAAGAAACTCATAGTTACCTTAGTGAATCATAAAGGCAATTTTTGGAATGTTAGGCAAAACACTCATATCTAATGGTATTTTGATCTTAAATCTAATTTACAAAAAAAAGTCACCCTAAAAAGTTCATCTAAAAGTTCATCAATCACCAATATCAAAATTTATCCTTAACAATCTTTGGCTTAATGAATGTCTCAGCTACCTTTCTACCTTTTGTGAATTCAAGTTTTGAATCGTATCTCTAAAAAATTATGCCTATCTTTTCAACATCTTGCTTTATAGCTCAAACTTAGAAATCACATGTATCACCTTAGAATCATATTATGAGTGGTTGAATAGTACTCTTTATTTGTCAAATAAAATAAGTGCATAATCACTCAATCTCAAGTAGAGTACTTAGGCACTTCATATTTAAGGAAGGTATTAAGGCAAATTCAAGGAAAATAGAGTGTATGATTAATTAGCCTCACCCAAGACCTTTAAGGGCTTATAAGACTTCTCATGCCTCATAAGTTAGTATTATAAATTTGTTAATGAATATGGCCAAATCAATAAAGTTGTAACAGAAAAATTTAATAAGGGTCAATTCTAATGAAGCTCAAAATGTTTAAAGGCCTCCAACTTGTAAAACAAATTATGAGCTCAACATTAGTCTTGGCTGTGTTGGATTTCAATAAACCACTCCTATTTGGGATTGGCACATATAATAAGGATTAGAATGATATTGATGCAAGAATGGAAACTCTTACCTAGGCAAGACCTTTACCTTTAAACACATAAGGTATCCACCAACTAAAAGAAGAAGTTGGTACTAATTATGACAATATATTGTGTTATGATCATTAAGTACTACTAATGTGTCAAAAGTTTAGGTTATTAGCTAAAGACACAACATTATTATCTTAACTTAACCACAAGCCAAACTAACCACTTAGGCTTAATATTTGATTCAAACCACTTTATAACTCCCTCCACACTAAGCCCACAACAAGCCAACTTTAATAGCTAACCTTAAAAGTGTAAAGCCCTAAATAGAGCAATGGGTAGGCATAAGAGGCTAAACTAGTATTTTACTTTAGTGCCATAAGGTTGGAGATTTAAGGACAAGGTAATGTTGAGCCTCATAAACCCAAAAATCAACATCCTTCTTCTCCCCCCAATTCAAAAAAAAAAAAGGTAAGACTCAAACTCATAACTTTACTCTAATATTGATTGTTAAGATCATCAAGTACTATTATTGTGCCAAAAGCTTAAGCTATTATTTAACATACAACCTTATTATCTTAGCCTAACCATGGGCCAAGCTAAACAATTAAGCTTGGGTACTTAAGGCAACCCACTAGGCTCTCCCCACACTAGGGCCACCATTAACCCCTTTCTATAGTTAACATTTGGCAATGTAAAGCATGGCATTAAAAGGTGGGTGGGTATGAGGGGCTGCACCAATACGATTCTTTGATGTTGCAAGTTGGATAATTAATCCCACTTTGAGTATAGGTTAATGTTTACCTCATAAAATCAGCACATAAATGACAACTCTACAAGATACAACACTATATTATTAGAATGAATTACCTCACCTTAATATATTTGTTGAAGCAATGAGTAACTGCTACTCTAAACAAAAGCAACTTAAGAAGCTTATAGGGTATGATTATGAGATTCAATTCAAGAGTCTACAAAGTATAAGGTCATGTATGCATAATCCCAAGCACAAGAAGATAATAAGACTTAAGGATCAATATTATGTATAATGTTAGTATTATAGTTCTAATGGATCACATAAATGCTATAGAGCTATAATGAGAATAGTTGGATACAAGATATCATCACCCAATTAACCATTACCATACATTACAACCTAACTAGTGGCCTTTTTATATTCAAGGACAAAATATTTGTCAAAACATAAGAATATTTTCATAAATAGATTGTGATGTATTTGGATCCAACAATTGTTTAAAGGACCAATGATGAGGATTATAGTAAGGGAAATGGTTTCTAAGCGTGTAAGGTTTAAATCAAAACTAGTGTCATATTCAAGATTCTTATGGTTACTTCATATGTCATAATAGGTTTGGGAGAACATATTTATGGATTTTATTGAAAGGATACCAAATGGTAAAAGGAACAATTCCACTTTAGTGGTCATAGATCAATTTACAAAATGACCACTTCATTGGCATCCCAATACAGCAAGGCGGGTTGTAATAACATTTATGGATATCATTAGAGAATCTAAACTTTCATTGAGTTTCAGTTACAATTATAAGTATGGGTGACCAAATTTTTCTTAGTGGTTTTTTGGAAAGGGTTGTTTAACATTCTAGGGTTCAAGATTCTTATAGTGAAATTACTACGTAGTATGACCTATCACTCCTTACTAGATGGACAAACGAAAAGGGTTAACTAATATTTAAAATAATATCTACAATAAAACCAATATTTAAAACAATATCTACAATAAACTAGTGGGGATAAATCCAAGGAATGGCATGGGTGGCTTCCATTAGTAGAATAGTAGTATACAGCTACTAGCATTCCACTTTAAATATTCTCCTTTTGAAGTGTTTTATAGTTACAAGCCTACTTGACCACTATATGGAAACTTGGTCCCTACTAAAAAAAGAAAAGAAACATTGATAAGTTCATACAAGAGAGAAATGTAAGAAATATTTTTATTATTATTTTGATGATAACAAAAATGAAGAAAAAGTATATTTCATGAAAATGTATTTTGATGTGATAAAATGTTTTAGAATTTATGTTTAAATTTTTCTCATGATTGTCCTACCTAGTTCACAAAAAGAAAATCTTGAGTAAGGAAATATTCATATTATTTTTGGATTATTGGTTTAATATAAGGACAATAATACATGAATACTTTGTAGGGAAAATTGTTGAAGAAGATTGGCCGAATCATGTTTAAAACACATGGCTCTACAGCCCAACTCAAAAGGCACAGAAAAATACTGTGCAGACCGCAACACAGCTTCGTGATCCAGCCCAGTCCACAAAGGCCAGCGCAACCCGATCCATGATTCAGCTGCTAGTACGTGACCCATTCGCTTTTCATGCCCGTGAATACAATCCAGCGACTCGCGGTCCAGTACTCGCGACCACCCTACGACCCACTCCGTCACAAGACACATGTGCGACCCGCTCCTCAGAACCCAAGTTCTCTGTGCGTGACCCGACAACCTGATCAACCCGCTTTGCAACCCGCATTATCTGACAGTGCAATTCATCTCCGATGACAGCTCCGATGAAGAAAACGTTTGCACCAATCCGGACATAATTGAGATTGGAAGATTCTAAGAACAAAATTTTGGAAACCCACTTAGTGAGAGAAGATCAAATCGTGATGACCCGTGAAGAGTTCTTCACGACCCGCAGTCCGTTTGAAAGTTTAAGCAAGAATTGATGCAAATTAGCAATTCAGAAGCCAAAGAGATATGGGTTTGTTGAAGAAAAGGTTGATTTTTTGACTCGTGATGTACCCAGATTTTGGTTGAAGATTAAGGAGAAGGGAAGAAGATTTGTGAGGAAACTCAAGAGGCAAACCTGTGACCTGAAGAACAGCCCACCGAAATGCACCGTTTTGAGAAGCAGTTTCAACAAAAAGAAGACAAACACCTAGCTTGACAGATTCTGCATCTGTACTCCTTAAAAACACTATACAGTCAGCTCAGATTTGTTCTCAATGGGAAGATAGTCAGAAAATCAGAATGGCTAGTTTCAAAGTGAGAAAGATGCATTTTTATATGCTACAAAATGAACAAAGGCAGCTCTAAGAGAGAGGGACGAAAATTTGTACAGACAAAACTGTGACACACGAAAATCAGCTAAAATATTGTGAAGTTTGAGCCTTTTTGAAGATCTTTCGGTGTGAAATGCTCTCCTACTCTCATACTCGTGAAATTTACTGTGACATTGCTTACATATATGCTAATTTAACTCATATGATTATTGGACATATACAATTGATTATAAATTTGAAACCCTAATTTTGTTGTTAGTTGGGGGTTTCATAATTAGAGTTCATGTTGTTATTTGTGATAATCAGAGAATCTCTATTTTAACAAAATCTCACATAAACTATACATCTCAAGGGATTTGCTTTATATAAGGCTGAGAAAACCTTATTTGTAACTGAGTTATGTTGTAAACCTTTGATGAAAGGATTGTAAAGTGTGGAAAAATGTTTTATCTTGAATAGTAAGTAAAGTGAACCCCAATCAATTGGATTGAAAGAAGAAAAATGTGAATGTAGTTTTGAGAGCTAAACTACCTCAATAAAAATTGTTTCATTTGTGTTGATTGTTTGTTTCTTATTTTCTAACCTAGTTTATAAATTGTGTGAAAATTATAAAAAATAAAAATAAAATTAAAGGCTAATAAATTAGAAAACCAATTCGACCTCTCCTTGATTGGCGATTACAGCTAACAAACACAAGAAGTTCAAGTTTTGAGAGCCAATCTCCAATAAAGTTTGAAGAAGTATGAGAACTATGCTGATGCAAAATTAATAGAACATAAGTTAACAAATGAGTGAGTTTGCGTACTTGAGGGTCCAATCTTATGGTCAGCTCAAGTTATCACAGAGAAGGGATAGTAAGGTGTTTCCTAAGTTCTATAGGCCTTTTATGATTGTGAAAAAGATTGTTAAGGTGACATACAATTTAGCCCTTCCCCAGCAGTCGCAAATTTACCCCGTCTTCCATGTGCAATATCTAAAGAAGGTAGTGAGGCTAACTTGTCAGATTTATGTTAGAGTTCCCTTAATAAATGAAGAGCGGTCTGTATTGTATTGGTAGAATCAGTGGAGATCCTTGTGCATCATACAAGACAGAACAACAATGCAATACAAGTGGAGTTGTCGATTAAGTGGGCTCTTGAAGGTACACCAACCCAGGATGAAGTAGGTTACATGTGGCTCAATTATCCCTCTTCTGAATCAATCCTTGAGGACAATGTTTTTGGGGAGTGGGGGGTATTATCGCAACTACGTGAATCTATTTGATTTTAAATTTAAACTAAAAATGGTGTTGTTTGGTTCTGTTTTAAGCTAAGCCAGAGTCATTTGACTTTTTTTGGGTTTGTTTCAATAGAATTCCAAAAAGAGGTAAAGGTTTTCTAAATTTTGTATATAAATTATCTGAATAAGATTTGGAACATAATGCTTTCTATTGAATTTTATTATCATTTTCATCATTAAAAGAAGTTCTTGAATTTCTTTTCATAAATTCATTTTTAAGCCAAGATGTAGCCCAAATGTGTAATTGGTTAATTTTGATCTGCGATCAATTCCATAGAAAGTAAACATGCTGGTTTTCTTAGTCATTAATTTCTTCATAAATTAATGACTAAGGCATAAAGAAAGTACAAGGCTAAGGGAACGTGAACAATGAAGAAATATGAAAAATTGATTATTCCAAGCATCTATACAATTTTTGGAGGAAATGCCTTCTTTAACAACATAAAACCAATATCCTTATCGCTGCTGCCTTGTAAGGGCTTGTGGACTCTGCTCTTTCCTCAACAAAACAACATTAAGTTAACTAACTACTTCTTTTGATAAATTTGCTCACCACCCCCCCCCCCCCCAAAAAAAAAAAAAGAGAATAAAAAATACTATCCTGCCTCTACATTTTTTCCTTCGAAAGAATAACCTCACGACACCAACACAAATGGTTGCTGCGTTCTATTCATTGACTAATAGCATCCTTACACCACGAAATGCTGTCGTCTCGGGTCATTAACCTTAATTCTCCAATGCCCATCAGGTAAATCAGCATTTCTAGCTCTCCCTCTCCACTTCCTTATCCTTGCATCCATTTTCTCAGTCAGCCCACAAAAAGGTCGCTGCTTCTTTGGCATGGCATCGTACACCTTCCACCACCTCCGGTGAGCGGAGTCACTAGCAAAAGGATGATGATCAACCATGTCCCAATTGCAGTCATAGTCCTTGTAACACATCCATGGCTTTAACCCCAAATAATGTATTGCATAAAGATCCTTCGGTATCTCATGCTGTTCGTCGCCGGGCTCCTCATACATTTTGAGATGATTAAGCTTCTTTGGCAACCGATGCCACCACGTAAAAACTTCATTCAGAAAACCTTGATCACCACCATTATACGATTCCAACTTGAATCTCTTCCGCATTAAGTCCTCAAACATGCACATTGACGGTTCGATTACCATTACCCCCGAGTTGAATATTACCTTATCATTCGGTGCAGCCGATAATTGTGGGTGAAAGAAGAACTTATCTACGTTGTTTAGGACCACAAGATCAGCATCTATAAAAATAACTTTATCATACTGTGTGAGCTGCCATATGCGAAGCTTGCTGTAGTTCCACTCATTGTAGGAATCATTTTTGGCAAAGGGGCTTCGTATCCGTTGGATGCGCTTGATCTTCCATCCGGCAGCTCTCAAGCCTCGGATGGACTTGGACGTGATGGAATCATCCGCAAGGAGGACCAAATCTCTTGTAGAGTTGCTCAGAATGATGCTTTGAGCCAAGACTATGGCACCACAGACATAAGCTTCTGAAGAATGGAGGACTGTTACGTAGGCCTCCCTGTGAATATACTTCCATCGTGGTACCTGTGAAATATAACGTCTCCAAACCTCTTTCCCTGCAAAATCAAAATCCGAGCCGTTGTATAGTCTAAGTTCAAGATACTGTTGGAATGGCATGACAAAGGTTTCATGTTTCACCCTACCAAAACAGGAAACTAGTTCAGAGTAATTAGGTTGGTTTTCGTTTTACTAGTCGATCGTCATTCAGTTCACGTTTGAAGATTCTGATATAAATTGCCGAGAACCGATGCAATGTGCAAGGCCCTCGCCTTTCTGATAATCATGGAAAGTGGTTCATTGCATGAGAAGGAATCACTTCTAGATTTAACAAACAATGTTTCCAAAATGTGAGACTTCTGAACTGCTAATTAACAATACCAATTAGATAGAGGTAGGAACGATTCGGTTGGAATTGATTTGAAGTGATCCACTACACCTAAAGCATGACTTGCACGTCGCTTTTCTTTTATTTGTTTAGTTGCATTGGAGAATTTATCCAAAACCTACATGTTCAATCGTCATTTCTTGTGACGAAAACCCACCAACCCCAAGTTTGCTTTTCGCAAACGATTTTGCATAGACCGTCTATTCCTTCGTGTTTTGTTGAAACGTTCCTTTTATTTCGAATTAACAATTGAAAGATGGTAGAAAGAACAACCACTATCTTACGGGACTTTTCCTATACTTGGTCGTCTTTTTATTTTTGCTTTTCACAATAACCAAAAAGATAAAAATAGACATCCTGAGTTTTAGACTCGGCAACGTTTGACTGCTTTCTTAGTATGAGGAAAATAAAAATACTTCCTTAATTGTCGAGAACTGTATGGATACACTACTTCCTAACCTAATACCTACCAAAAAGTCTTCTTAAAAAGAGAAAATCCGCAGAAGTTACACCAGAAAATCTGATTATAACCTAATCGTACCTGTCTCTGCATAACTTGGAGCAAGCTGGCATGTCCCGAAAGGCATGAGAACCTTCTGCTTCAGTCTCCCCAACTCAGGCTTGTACAGCCAGTAATCCCCACGGCGCATCACCCGATCATCACATCTGAAGATCTCCAGCATAGGCCCACAAGAGCCTATAAACACCACGTACACCGTCTGATGAACACCAGGCCCCACCCACCCACTCCCCACCACCAGATTAGCCACAACCAAATTAACCTGTAATCTGTACACGTCCCTTATCCCTTCCTTCTCTTTAGCCCTCCCACATGGAACCCTAGCTATGACCACGTCAAGGTCCTTGTAGTTCTCCAACTTCGGCATCGGCATCTCCGGGCACGTCGGTGGACCCCACTTTTCATCTTCATCAATCCACTCCGGGAAGAAGTCCTCCCATTTCAAATCCTTGTTAACACGATCAAAGCCTATGTCGACAGTTTCAGTCTGTGACTTTGAAAATCCAAGCAACTCATACGCAGCATCAGCCATATAATCTATGTTAACCAAACCAACCTTAACTAGCTTAGCAGCAGCAGGGCCGGACTCCTGATGGGTTTCCTCCTCATTTTGACGCGGGCGATTGGCGGTGAGCTTTGGCTGGGGCGTGTAGGAAAGTACAAGGATGAAGAGGAAGAGAGAGATGAGGAAGACATAGAGAACGAGGGGTTTTTTGGGTTTAGAAGAAGAGGCGGCTCTGAAAGCCATTGATTGAGCTTCCCACGTCTCTTGTGTGTGTTCTTATAAGCAAGAGCTTCGGAAGGGAATTAATATTTGAAAGGCCTTAACAGGAAATCTTGCATGGCTGCACGTTGGTGTTGTCCATTTGTGCCTTCCTAGACGAGTCTGCTGGTTTTGTGTCACATGACGCATGAAATGTTGTTTCCTTGATTTTGAGGCCTTTAATCTTCTTATGAGTTCTTTTTCTTTCTTCTTTCTTAAGACATCTTTTGTTAGCAAAGAATAGTTTACATTGTGGTCGCCACGTATTCATGTAAACTCTTCCAGTTTAGTGTCCAAATTGGTAGCCGAAAATATTGGCAAGCAAACACCGATCTGAATTCTTCTAAATTTTTTTATGGCTCAATTTTTATGTCAAGTTCATCTTATTAGACGCTCCAAATTTCAAGCCAATAGTTATATTTTTTTATAAATAAAAATAAGATAACACAAATCTGATGAATGGACAAACTTAACGAGCTTACTGCAAGCAAACTAATGACACTTAATTAAATGAAAAATTCCGCAGGAAAGCATCTGAAAAGATTATTGAATGTAGAAGGATTATGGGAAACGTTACGGTATTAGCTTAGGTTGTGGTATATATGCGGATAATGTTACAAGGCACCAAACCTTTTGACAAAAACTTACCTATAAGTCTAATTTGATTTCTAAATTAAAATATATGTGGCTAAGACTACCTAACTTGACGATCAGCACGTTTCATTTGTAAATTGCCCAAATAATTTCCTCCGTTGAATAAAAAAGCACCAATTATGTCACGTCTTATTCTATTTTATTTGCTAACTAACGTTATCTTTTAGTTTACTCTGACAATGACAAACGACGATTAAGAATGACATAAGAAGCACATCGTGATGCATTTTCTATTGAGAAATAATTGCATATTTTTATTCTATGAAAATATTTCATTACAGCTCTCCCTAAGTGTGAGATGTAGCCTATGTTACATGTCGACAATTTAGCTGTAGACGTGCTTAGTAAACTTCATATTAAATTGATGGACCCATAATTTATTTTTCATTATATTTCAGCTGTTGATTTGGTGAAGAATTTAGAGTTCCTAGAAGAATTGAGACATCACTCCTTGGAGATCAAGCGAATAAAAGTGCAATCAACCTACTTATCATGGTATGAAGGAGTAAGTGCCTTTTCCTTACAAAGACTTGGAAGTTTGTTTCAATTATTAAGCTGAATAAAAAACTTACGATTATAAAATTAACATGATATAATGATATTAATGTTTTAAATATATTAAGAAAATATGTTTCATCCAAGCTTATCATAAAGTTTAAGACCCAATCTGAAAAATAACTTTAAAATTAGAGTCCTTCTTTCATTTAAAATTCATCATAAAAATCTTATCTTTTAATCTATAATTTTAATAATGCATATAGCTTATCTCATCAAAAAATTTTATCCTTATATATGATTTTTAGCTTCATGTTGTAATTGGTAGATTTTATTCATATAGTGACTTAATTATGATGAATATTGAGCAAATCACAACTTGTAGTATGCTACAAGGCTTAATATAATTGAAATAGAATTAAAAAAAATTAAGAAACTTATAAGAATTCTAATACTAACCCATACATTTATGCTGTGATGCATATTGAGTGCACAATTATACTTTATCTAATTTCATCATACAAAATCGATTAATTATTATAGAGGTACTTTTGCGGTAACAATTGAGCATCGAGAAGCACGAACTTTAGAGATTCATTTTTTCAAAAGGACTTTCTGAAAAATTTGTCTAGAAAAGCCCACTGCAGCGCGTGGAAGTCACATCCCCGCCAGCGACAAGACATTCTACGAACCGTGATTCTGTTTTGGCAAACATGTTGAGGAAACGACGCGTCTCTTCAAGTAGAGAGAAGGCCACGTCACGTTCGTACTAATGGGGCACGGAAGCTCCAAGTGTCCTCTGCCATGGTGATATAAACGAAGGAATCATGTCACTATTTGCTGGTTTTCTTGGCAACTGATCGTATTATTTGGCATAAAAAGTAACAAAGGCCCAAATGTCATGGCACAAATCACTTTTGGTTCTTTCATCTTCAAAATATACATTGTCTATGCCGTGGCCAAGCTTAGGCAACCCCTATCTCCTAAAGGAATCCTGTCGCTGTGCCTTTCACTTTATTTTTATGCTCCCATTGTGTTGTTGATTAGCATCTATTTCTAAATTTTCCCTTTTGTGCTGCATATATACCTCGGTATATACCATAATCAAACCCCTTGATGCTTTAGGAAACATGAAAGCTAGAATAATAGTGCCCAATTGGCCTAAAAACAAAAGAATTCTCTAATCTATTGTATTATTATGTATGAATATTCTTCGGTGAATAGTGACTTTGCCTCAAAGAAACGAATAACTTTGACATAGCTGCTTCGTATTTCTTACAAACACTTGCTAAGAATAAATTAGGCCTGAAGAGCAATACAATTCCCAGACAATTGTCTCAGAGGAAAGCAAGCATCAAGGTTGGCCCGATTCCCCACTTTGAGATTTGAGTTCTATCAAACAGTAAGAGTTGGACAGTAATAAATATGTTTCATTCACGTGAATAATCCACAAAATTTCATTTGATACAAGTTTTATGGCGTGCACTGCCATCGTACAGTTCTATTCAGATACAGAAGCAATGGCACTCAAAAGCAAGGCCGTCGAGTCAGAGATTTATGCGTCTCTTGGATTGGAGGAAAGGGATAAAGGTGTTTATCCCCGAGTTCTTTCAATTCTTCCTTCTGTTCTTCAGAGAACCATCAACAAAAATGAGAAATTATTAAAGGCATCAAGAGGAAGGGATATTGTTTCAATCTTCCATTGCTCGACAGTACCCACCATAAGCATTCAAGAGTACGCTGAGCGCATTTTCAAGTACACCAGCTGCAGCCCTTCTTGCTTTGTTGCTGCATATATATACCTGCAAAGATTCCTTCAACGAACGGGTGCCTATCTTACTTCCTTCAACGTTCACCGGCTTCTGATTACGACCTCTATGATTGCTGCGAAGTTCATCGATGATGAGTACGTATAGAAGTATTCACACCACATGGACATTAGGTGTAGTCACGTCGTATGTTTTCATCGTCGTTGTCGTATGGATAACATGGTTTAGTTTCTCTATGTCAATGGCGGCACTGCGCCAAAATTGATCTACACTAAATAAATCACTGTAACTGTAGGTGTAATAATAATGCCTACTATGCCAAAGTGGGAGGAGTAAGCACGGAAGAAATGAACAGGATGGAGATCAAGTTTTTGTTCAGTGTGGATTTTAGACTGCATGTAACCCCAGAGGACTTCCGGAAGTACTGTCTGCAACTTCACAAGGAGGGTCGTAACCACTACCGACAGCCATAATTGACGGCTCCCATGTATCAGACACACTGCCATGTCTTTTTTGGCTTCTTTTTTTCTTTTTCTTTTTTTTTTTTCTCTCTAACGTTTTTCTTGTATGTTTCTTGTTTCATGAATCACAATAGGAAGATCAGCATCTCCCAACCCCCCTTTTCAGGTATCGCTGTATTGTTCGATGTTATTCCAACATGCATAGCCTCATTCCGTCGACTTTGCTAATCTTCTCTCCCTTTCGTCATTCTTTTTGTAATTCAATCTTTTATAAGAATTCGAGAAGTGAAAGCATAAGATATCTTGTGGTGGGTTCGACTTTTAAAACAGAACATCTTAAATCTACCCTATCCCAGGGTTTCAACTTTAAAGACTAAATAACCAAGATATTTATAAATACCATAATTCCCTCATTCCATTTTAATATAGGACAAATTCCACCAATCTTTCTCGTTAGGATAAGCTCCGGTAAGCCCATGACACCATGCCATAATAAGGTCGGGGGTTTTGTATGCCTCAAACGTAGCAAGGAAGGTTTGATTAATCCCCCGGAGAACTATTGATAGCAAACATGGACGGCACAAGAGGAACTCTTCATTCAAGACACCACCTTGAAAAAGCATAATATAATCTAGTGACTAGATTTAATGATTTTTAACCGCATTAAATGGAAACCTGACAGAAATTAGATCATAAAAATGATCACACCTACCAAGCAGGCCTGGAGAGCTTATTATACATGTTGGACCAATAAACCAATTCTACCAAAACTTTTCATTGTGCAGGATTTCCACACATCTCATTCCGCTGTATACTTTAGCACAAGCTTCTGTTTGGGAAGGGCGGGGTGCTGGTATTGTGTTGTCGCCATCCAACAGACAACACTATAGGCGAAGACAAGATTTGCCTTCTTCGTGCAATTATACGAGTTCAAAGCTGTAAATGCGAGCCATGAAAATTAGGATGAAATTTGCAACTTCTCTACAAGGGGAACAGTCTCAAGCATACCCACAAGGTGGGCTTTGAAGATAACATATAGAAGGACAACCAACTATAAATAATACGATAAGCTGAAAAGCCAAATTAAGCTGGTTAGTGTGCAAATTTCATCCCTTAACTGGAAGAATTCTTCCTTGCTGCATAGACACGATAAGCTGCCAGTCCAACAATGGCCACCGCAGCTCCAACTGTCAAAGGAACAATACGATTGAGAGACGGATGAACAAAAACAAAAAGCACAAAGGCCACCTAAAACTTTAACCCATTGTCGTAGTAGAAATGATCATCCATAAGAAAACAAGAAACCGATAGATTCAAAGGACTTCAACATACCTGAAAAGACCATTAGTGAGCGGTTTATAAGTTTGTGGTATTGCTTGCGGCTCCTCCCAGCTTCAGTTTCAGGAAGGCTCAAATGAGGGTGTTCTGCAGCACTCACAATCCTACGGAACACATTGTTGAAATCACCCAACTTCGCACTAATAGGTATGGGAGCCTCTATTCCCATATCCTGACTAACCTACAAAAGCAAATGTGCAATGATAATAAGTAAGAAAACTTGTCATATGAACAATTACAGGTAAGCTGACAACAATTATACCTCAATACATAGATATTATTTTTTAACCACACCTATAGAATGCCTGAAATAGGAACACGTTTGTCCAATTATCTCGAGTTTCAGTTCCAAGCTAATATTACTCAGATTTATGGCATTCATCCAATTAATCCTTGTCATAAATGTTGTCAGCTTTCTCCAAAATGTTAAATTTAGCCCAGTTTGTCCAAGTTCAATGCCTGATAATTTTCCTGCCAAATTACTAGAATGAGGATTTTACTAGTGTATTACACATTCAAATGTATTCCCTGCATTTGAAACTATTCATTGGAGTTTAAAATGCACTTAATCTCTTCTATTATTTATATAGGAACTATAATCATATATGATCTTATCCTAAGCTGTACCTATCATGTAATTTGCAGTATTTCGGATTGATTATATTTTACCACAAAATATTACACTAATTTAACCAGCATCTCGAAACTACAACTGTTCCTCAAACCTATATATTGTAAAGGCATTCTAACTTGTACCGCTTTAACCAAAAAATATCTCAAGTGAAAAAGAAGAAGAAGAAGAAGAAGAAAATGCTGACTGAAGTACAAAGCTCAACCTACATACGATGAGCTCAAGCCACACTAACTGTCCCAATGGAGATGGAAAGTGCATTCCCTTCCCCTGCAGGGTTAGCAGAAAGGGCTCCAGCCTCCTCCACCCTCTGCAGGGCCCTTATGCTCAACTAGACTGTTTCTTTTCTTTTCTTTTTTCTTTTTTCTTTTTTCTTTTTTCTTTTTTCTTTTTAAGCTGGTGATGTTTCAGCAAGATTAGGCCAACTTGGAAAATTTTAAAAATTTTAAAATCGAAGTACAGAATTGGGTTAACATGGTAGTTTAAGAAAGTTAAGGGTACCTTACCCTCATATTTATGTTACTAGTCCAGAATTGGGAAAAACAATAGTCATATATCAAGTTGCAACCAATACTTGACTAAATTAGGATTTAAGATTATGATAAGAACGAGGGGGGGTGGAGAATAGCACTGAGAACACCAACAAGCCAACTAAAGAACAAATTTTGTTTGGGTGAGCAAACAACTTAACACATCAAAAGCGGGTATTGCATAATAAACCATGAAAAATATTCAAGTCACTGAAAAAGATAAATACCCTAGTAGAATTTTGTATGGCCATGGGAAATGAGTCCAGATCATCTTTAGCTGCTACAATGAGGCAAGGCACCTCAAAGCCAGTATCTTCACTATGACTAGCAACTTCTACCAGCAACTCTGTTGCTCTCTCCCACGAGAATGCACTTGAACTGTTAAAACTAAAATGTATCAATTCTCTCCCACATAAAATGTAACTGCAAAAATTGTACAGGCCATAGAATATACATATTCAAACCATGTTTAAAGCATTCTCAAGTTCATTCGTTGATAAAGTGAGTAGCTTACAAACTAATGATCAAAATCCAATTCTGTGATCCTTCGAGAAATTTCGAATGAAGCTATAGAATAGATAGGATTAAAAGTATATGCTATCCTGCATTGTTATCCAAAAACTTTACAGCCCAGACTACTGTACCAGAGTATTATTAGACATGCCTAACTCACAAGAACAACTAATATCAACCGATGACTCTGTACCAGAATATCAAGCTTGAAACAGCCAATCAAACTAGAGAAGCAAAGGATGAATTAGGAAGGTGGGAAAGTAAGGCATTAATCTCCAGAACAAGTGCCTCAGTGATTCATGCTAAGGTAAATACAATTATAAGAGTCTTCTATTTACCTGTCATGAACAAACACTGCAACATCACAAGCGGCCAAGGATTCTTTATCAGAAAGCAATTTGCCGACACCATCTTCAGGTATCTCTCTCAATACAAGGGTCTTTTTTGTTCCCTGCAAAGAAAATAAAAAACATATACTCAGACAAAATGATGCAATGCGGAAAAGATTAGTGGCTACAGCAACAAGTAGATCATTGGCTTTACAAGAAAAGAGGGGGAAATGATTCTCCATCTAGTAGTGATAAACTAAACTCCAACTCATTTCAGCTGTGGAGACTTCATGCAATAAAAATTGAATCCACAAGTCAGTAGTAAATTAATCAACGCCACACAGATTCCCTTGAATGTGCTACTCTGTTATCTTCTAAAAGTTGGGATATTTATGTGTTACCTATAGAAACAGACAGACGAAGAGCCACCATTGGCCTGAGTTAATACCACACGAGAATTAGAACATTCAAAGCAAACAAGCCTCAGGTTAACATAAATCCTGATCTAGCCTCTTCAATATCTACAAACGGACTAAACCTTAGCACAACTTCTAAGAATGCAGACCCAGTCCTTTGTATACAATTTATTTGATAAATTGCCCAAGCATAGCACTTACTCTGGGTTCATCAACAACGTTCACTGCATAACGATCTTCAATAGTTGAAGTATATTTATCTGAATAAGGCCTAATTTCACAAATCAACAACAACAACAAATGTTACTCTGCATGTTCACAAATATTAATTAACATACAATGTGGTTTTGAAATAATAACTCAGACTACCTTCCAAGAAAAGCATTCAACAATGCAGACTTCCCAGACTTCTTAGGCCCAAAAATAAAACACTGGAAAACATTTCGGTCTGTTTGTTGCTTCTTGCGATCCAATCGCCTTTTTCTGGTCACGCGGAACGCAGATGACAGATCACCAGGATAACCAACATATATCAGATTTTCCATGCTCAAAGCTGGGTCTAGAAGTGTCATAAAGGCCCACTGCAACCACAAATATTTTCACAAACTTAACCATGGATTTAACAAGGAGAGGAATCACTACTCTTTACCAAGATTATATGTACAGACATTTTATAAATTAAAACATGTAGAAAAAACAACTGTAAAAATTTAATAGACGGGTAAGATTGCCAGACTGAGAATAAAATATCAATTCAAAAATTCCAAAGCCCCGGGCAGCATTTCTTCTTCTAAAACAAGTAAGAGAGAAAGACTATGAAACGCATACCATTGACAAGAAGCCATCAAGGGATAACCCCCCAAATGCATTTTTCTGCGCAGCATCTGCATACGGCGGTCTCTCCCAGGGACTGGCAAAAGAAATACATCAAACATCCAAAATCCTTTGTAATTAATCATTACAGTTCTTAAGAAAGAAATAAATTAAATAATTGGAACGGACCACTAAAAATCTCCTTTAATATTGCAAAACCTCATAAGAATCTCCAGGAGGGTGAGAAAAGGTGGAAAAAAGAGGAAAGGGGCGGCTGTGCACCAGGGTAATGCGGTTACACAAAAAATGTTGATGGATGTGTCACTATCAGCTTTATGTCAGTTTCATAGAGGGATTGAAGAACGCCCAGCTTATAATTGTAATAGTACAGGGGCAACAAGAAGAGAACACTATAAAACAATAAACATTGACACTAAACCCATATTTATAGGCCGAAACCAAGTTTTCCATTACCACTTGCATGTCGTGAGATTACAAACAGAATATTAAGCAATAATTATGTAATCGCCAAAAAGCTTTAAATTCACAAGAAAATGAAAATTACTAGATATTACAGTAAATCGAAAACAAAATAATAAAATTTACAACTACACATCATCAAAAATAAATAAACTGAAATCAACTCCACAGCAATTGGGTTACCAAATATTAATATATTCAGTCACCAACATCCAGAAAAACTCTAAATATTAATTTATTTCTGCACAAACATTCAAAATACTGTATATTTGTGCATTTCTGAAATGCCCCTGAATTTGTTCTTTAAAAAACATAAAGGGATCAAACGAGAGACATTGGAGTACGTTTTTGAAACAGCAGATTGGCTGCCTTTAGGTTGAGTAAATGATGTATCTTATACATCTACAAGGTGCCCACAAGTAGTGTAATCCGTTTAGCATCACTCGAAAAAATAACAAGCCTTGAAACAAAATGCAACTACCCTATCCATTTTTAAAAACTGTGAATACAGTATGACCAAAAAGGACCAGAAATTCATATAAGATGAATTAGTAGAAAAATTAATGAGGATTCTCACGGTGAATTGCTTGATAAGCACAAATAAAAAATTGGAACCCTTCAAACTGACTAAATGAATAATAGTCAACAGGATTTCTCACAGGAAAGGAACATAAGAGTCGTGACAAAGTAAAACAAGCAGATAATATTAAAGAATAGAAATGAAAACCAATACCTATCTGCAGCAGTAGAAAATATATCCTCAATTTCACGAGGTCCCAGCTCCCCATCCTACCAGGAAAAACAAACATTTGTCACAATTTTAAGAGGCACGAAGTTGTTAAACTATTAAGGTACTTCAACAACTGTAACTTATCAAACTCTGATCACAGAAATATATTATAAACTTGTCAGCAGAGAAATTAAAAAAAGGTGCTCAAAGAGTTCAAAGTAACACGTACAGGATTGATGTTATACAATTCAACAATTCCCCTCAGATATTCGATGGCTTCATTCGTCAGCTCCACACTCTACAAAATGAGAGCAACAGTTTGCATTTTAAAAAATCATTAAGATCTTAGAGTTCTTAAGATTTATACCTCATTGCACAATAGATTTTTATGGATGTGATTACATCATATGGTAAATGAGAATTCAGTAGTTTTTTTTAACTTCAAACTCCATGCAGATGGAATTTAATGAGTGGATCTTGTTGGAATTTAAGCCCTGTCCATTCAAACCATGCCTTATGTATAAAAGGAAATCCTGGATGTGAAGAACAAAAAAGAAATCCAGAAGCACATATTTGAAGTAGGGTTCATTCTGCTCACTCATTGATCAGCTTGGCTGCTTAATTTTACTTCAAGCCAAAGTTTAACAAAAATTTACTCACAAGTGGAGGACAGATAGAGAGCACTAAGGCTCTGTATTGATCATAAAAGTCAAGAATAACATTCTCCAAAGGAGAAACCACTCCGAAGCAAACTAAAATAGGCTTGAAGCATGCCCAAGTCTGCAGAAATTTTTCCAAGTAGGATCCTAGCATGCAAGTAACATGCAGAGGACTCAAGGCCAAACCAATAGCATGCATAACAGCATGATTTGAAGCACAGCCCCAGCTGAAGCCAGGCCAACCATTTCCCATCACTAAAAAGAAGAGTTACACCAAACTCTGCACATCTACAGATAAGAAAATCATATTACTAAAAAACAAGGGTCTGGAACATAAAAATCGGTAGTGAACGAAAAAATCCCCAGAAATTAGACCTGATTAACAACATTGTAGGTTCTTTAATAATTGCATGAAACAATAAAAGATGCAAGGAATGCCATAGCATGGATAATATGAATGCAACAGGATTTTATTTTTCTTTGGGTAATGTATCAACCAGTTCTGCAGTAATGAAGACAAAACTTAATCAATAAGTATATAAAGGTTCACATAATCAACAACTGCAATAAAACATGTTTGCTAGGCTCCACCACTACGCAGAAATCCACTTAATTCTAGCAAATTTTAGTAGGTATTATGTTGAGTGAAATTGATTGAGGATAACTATTATGAATAATGATAAAGCAGGGCACTGACAATCTTGACAGTAGATAATTGAAAACTTAACTACCATCCTTCCACTTCCCTAAACAAATACATTTTTCAGGACAAAGTAAATCATTTATCTTTCGAGTATAAGCATTGCTATCATTATAACTATAACTACTGCCACAATAAATTACCTGATCAGGAGATCGTTTGAAGGATGATGGAATGAGATCCTCTGAAAGTTTGATATCATTATTGTATCCAAACTTTCTTAGAACAGTCCATGTTGTCTCAAGGCGCCCTTTTTCTATGAATAATGCATGAAGAAAGAGAAAACCCGTCAAAGTAAGTCCACGTTCATTGACTCCTTCAGGCAATTTTTCTGCCACAACCTTCTTAACACCGACTATTTCAGAAGGTTGTAACGGAGCATTGAAACATTTGACCTGTCATCAAGTATTATTAGATCCCTCATTTATCTACAGCCAAAATATAAGGCATTAATATACACAACAAGATCATCCTGGACTGTCATGAAAGCACATTAGGACAACATAAAACCTAATTCAGGACAAAAGTTGCAAGCTGAAGCAAAACCAACCTGAAAATCATTCAACTCTGCATCACTGAGGGCACCATCCCTATCATGATCACAAAGAATAAATATCCGCTTCAGAGCTCGCACACATCGAGGCCTCAAGGTCTGTGTTTCCTGGTCAAATAGGGGACCAGTTGGATGAAGTACGGCTTTTTGTGCATAGTAGAAAACTTCAGGGATCTACACATAACTTCCAAAAGTTAGATCAAGATTGCAATATCAACCATCACTACAGCTAATTAGACTCATCCAACAAACTGCAGGATTAGTTAACCAAAACCAGATACTCATAGTCACTAGCTTGAACTAAGCCTCTAATGCACAAAATAAAAGCTCAATCAAGATGAATATATTACTAAACAGAATATAAATGAGGGAAATCAAAAGGGCAACGATACACATACAGTACAAGCTTGATATATAGCACCTGCTTATCATTTTCTAATAGTAGTCTACTTACACACTGCTGCAACTTCCATATCAGTTGATCAGTAGGGTACTAATGTTTCCACAAGCATTTTGGCTTCACAAATAACAACTTATCATTGCTCATGATCCCATACATACTATCTTCTCTCAGAATAATTTAGTGAATAAAAAAATGTATAGGCATTCTAATAATCAATCAGAGTTATAATAATTAATCAGCAGCACTAATATATTGTAAAAATCTGGCAAGCATAAACCATTGAGGAACTTAACAACACTGGAAAAATCATTAGGGGGAAAAAAAAAAAAGAATAAAAAGAGGGAAACATGCTAAACAGAGTACCAATGAGTACTACCTGAATTTGTTTCAATGCTGAACATTCAATGCAAGTCTCAATCTCCCGAAATTGTTGCATTATTGGTGACATCACCTGCTCCAGGCTAACCTGCTGGTTCTCATCTCTCAAATCCAGCTTACAACCTACTACTATAACTGGGACTTTCACCTGCGCACAAATTTCACTCATCATTAAGAAAATGGAAAAGATAAAGTCATGCGGCCCCTACAGGAGACAAATCAAGAATCACAGAAATCCAAGAAATCAAAGGGCTCATATTAACACAATGCATGATCTGTAGTCAAGCTTCGACCATGCATATGTGGATATTTTCAGGTGTTTAGAGTAAAGCACCTAGCTCCCACTTCCCAACCCCACAGCACGCACATGTGCTAAAAATAAACCCAAGAAAAAAAGATACCAACCCCCCCACTATGCACACTAAGCAAAGAAGCCAAGCCACTCATGCAAAAAACCCCCACCCACCACGCTTGCATTGAAGCAAGTTCCATGTTATACAAGTTGAGCAGAACCACTAAGACTAAATTAAAGCCAGAAAACTACACAGGTTTAGAAAATTCTGAAAATGCAAGGTTATGCCCACAAAAAGGAAAACACCAGGAATGGAAACAGAGTTCCAGGATTCCACGGCAACCAAAACCTGTGGTGGAATCACATAAAAGCACACACATACACATACAAAGCAAATGAGGTTGATTGTGTGTGATACAGTTTATATGGCTGTGCTTTTTGTTTCTACAAATTTTGTAGAAAGTGCGTTTTGCATGCGTAAACAGTTTGGGGCAATCAATCTAGCATGTGAGGTTAGTAAAGCGGTTAAAATTATACGATTCAAAGCAAAATTAAAGAACAAAAATTAGAACTTGGGAATTTCATGAAAATATTTAAGTTAGTAGTTTTTCTAATTTTTATTCAGTTCGTTATTATTTCTCTTAGAACATCAACTAATTTGTATTTTCGATAATCATATCTGAAGTGAACTAAAAACAGTGAGAATTGTTTTCAACATATGGTGTCAACCAAACATGGGTAACTATCAGTCATGCAAGAAAATATTGTTCGTAATAATATATACATCAAAGAACAATTTAGGTCAAAACAAACAAAGCCATAAGATTTCTAGAAGTGATTTTTTTATTAAAATAATGTACCTGTATTAATTTTCCAGGAACCAACATTTACAAAAAGAAAACAAGAACCCAATGGTAATGAAAAGAATGGTCGAGACCTCCAGTTTACGAAGTTTTGGGAGCCAGAAAGTGCTCAACCGATCAAGTGTTGTAGGCTCATTACATGCGTAAGTAAACACCACTGCATCAGCACGCTTCAATTCTTCAGCAACTTTATAGTCATCCTCCACACTGAAAGAGAAAAAAGGAGCACTCAAAGCAAATTCAAATTAAGCTGAATATTACCCAAAAAAAAAAAGGAGTTAGCCCTTTCTTTCTCATTACCCAGAAAGTAGGAAGCTAAAACTTCAAAACTCTTCCTGCTTCCAAGAAACTAATAGTACAAGGTTCAGTCAAACTAAAGCTATAATTTTCTTATCGCATGTGTGACAGCCCAGAACCATAGCTTAATTTTCTTTCTTGAAGTGTCCGCAACAACAATGTGTATCAAGAAACGAATAATACCATCAAGTTGACCTTTTGACTCCTACATCCTATTTGTATGTTTCAGGAAAATGAAGAACTTGGTTAGGAGGCTTACAAGATATCCACTTTGTGCCATGCCTCGGTGCCTCTTCATTACTTCATACCCAAGCTTCAGCCCAAAAGTTGATTAGACTCGATTCCTAGTCTCCTCAGTCACAAAACAACGAAAGAACTACCACTTATCCTTTTACCCTTTTTAGACATTCCACGTTCAATCTTAAACTAAACACCAACAAGAGTAAAGTATATAAATGGACTAACCAGTTTGTTTCTAATCAGAGAAGAAAAGAAAAGTAAAATTTTATGCTTTTTGAAATGAGAAAGTGAATAAGCCACTAATGACAGAACCCAACATTGCATCCCGTCATAACTTTTTTATTTTCTTCTCAGAGTCCGTAGATTGCTGACAAACAAAGCAAGAATAGAGTAAACATAAAAAACGAAGGCAACATTTACAATTCATCATCAAAAAGAAAACTTTCTTTTCTCACTCTTTTGCTAAACTTTCTCAGCGAACAAGAACATACCGAGACGAAGTGTCGATGATCGTGATAGGCACGCGGTCGGGGAAGAAATCCTTGGGCAGCCTCGTCGGCGGCAACACTGGCGGCACGTTTGTCGGGAAGTTCTCAGCCGCCGCCGTCACAATCAAGCTTGATTTTCCCGTGCCTCGGTCCCCCGCAACCACGATACGCACCCCGGTCTTGGTGTATGGGTTGGCAGCTGCAGCTGATGTTTTCGCCATTCAAGACGCTGCAAAGCCAAACCCCAAAAACTCTAATCACGAAACCTCGAGCAAACGCTATGGCAATAATGTAAATACATCAGGCTTCAGGGGCGAACAGTCGGATAAAGCAAAGAACTTACGGAAGGAAAACTACGGTAAAACGGCGATTAGTAGAAGTTTGACGCCATGGAAAAAGTAAGGAAATTGAACAGACAGAAAGTGTAGGGAAAAATCCAAAACCAAAAAAAAAAAAAAAACTTGTGTTTGAGGAGATTGATAGTATTGCGATGACACGGAGGTAAATAACGGTGAATCCGGGGGTGGAAGATGAGCGATACCTGGTGTGCGTGATGAAGCTAGAAGAAGACCTCCCAAGAACCCTAGCTAACGCTACGGAGAAGGGGTTTGGGAAAGCCAACTGCGAGAAAGCTGCAGACTGAGAGAAACCAAATAAACAAAAAAGCAGCAGTGGCGGTCGTGATCGCACGGCTGGGATTTAGAGGAGAGGCCAGAATAAGGACATTGTACGCACAGGATTGAAGTACCTGATGGCGTTGGAATCGTAACATTTAAGCACGTTTTGCCAAATAGGCACCTTCTTTTGCAAAGGGTGAGCTGCCACCTTAGCATGGGGTTAGCATCGTGTTTAAGCAGATAAATCTGGAACTAATCGAAGTTTAAGAAAGACTTTTACGATGTCAAACTTATAGCATTGATGAAAAATTCATGATAACACCAATCAGGAATTTCTGTTGTAGAACTAGCCTAACAAAATAATTGGATAAAGAGATTAATGACACAACTAAATTAGATGTTTACCAAAATTAATTACTAAAAACTTATACACAATGGAGTAACTCTCGAGAAAAGTTAGGCCAACCAACAACATTGCTTGCTTGAGATGATATATCAATATTACTTGATACCAAAATTTAATCAGTAGTTATGAACTTTAAAGGCTACAAATAAGTTATATTACTATATGACAACCACCAATCACTAATTCAATTATCATCAAATGAATTTTTATTATGTGAAAATTATTTCTATCTAAACTGAGACCACACTTTTAAAACATTTAAAAAATGATGAGAATACGTAATCTTATCTAGTTTTATGCTAATTAATATTTATATTCTATTTAATTAAATATAAAAAGATTGTATACGATCATAAATTTTGTACTTATTTTCTTTAGATGCAAAGATGATTAATAAGCCATGTAAGCTCTTCACATCCTCTACCTTCATGCAATGTCACTCAAATCATGGTCCAAGGCAGACAAGGAAAGCTTGGTTTGAAAGAAATAAGGAAATCATCATTTGAGACAAATAAGAAAATAATAGATCAAATCAAATAAGAAAATCTTACTATAAATAAAATAAGAAAATAAATGTATTATTCTCTTTTCTCCCTCCTGTAAAACGGTAGGGTTTTGTTTGTAAAAATATCAAAAATTCTCCACAAACTCTCTTGTGTGGTTTTTTTTTTTTTTTTTTTTTTTGTCTTGACTAATAACAAACAAGTTTTATCTCATTAGATAATTTGTTATTCTTGTAGCCATCTTAGTTTTGTTTATATAATCAAAGAACTTTTATTCCAAACTACAAGTAGCACGTCAGACTTTATACATCTTTGATTGACTTGTCCCATTAAGTATCAGTTGGTCATTCTCTTTTCTTCCAATATCGAAAAATACATTTTTGAAGGACCATCTAGATCGATCAATTCGGCCCAAATTTAATGGGCAGGAATTTCTACGAGGCTGTAGTCGATTGGGCCCAATTTTCAAGCTGACCAATTAAAAACTGGACTTCTTGGGGCCTTTTTAGGTCCTCTTTGTAAATGCAAGAAATCTTCCCCGGCTCATGCATATATTAAACTAACGAAAACGGGAGGGGACATGAGGTATTTTCAGCTCTTTGTGAAAACCGCGGGCGTCCGCGTGCTGGTGCCCGTAACCCGAACATTAAAAACTATGGATTAGGAAATGGCTCCATGATCATTTGGTTTTGCAACTTGGAGCATTAGTGGCCACTGCTGTCAGGAATTGGAAACCAGCTTTTGAGTAGCAACTACTCCACGGCCCACACCCTAACTCCTGTGGGCATTACCAGCTTCACTAAATCAATGTATCTGCACTTCCGGGTGGTGAGGGGCTGCCCATGGGACCTAGTATTTTGTAATCAAGTTGGGTTTGAAGTCTTAGGCATCTTTGTCTTTGATGATCTCAAGTCCTTTCTAGGATGGAAACGAGGAAGGTCGTATCTGATTGTATTGGAGAAGAAAATGATTAAGGAAAGGAAAACGAGGTTCATGAGTGTGGGCTAAATGATTGAGTTTTTAACCAGAGATAAATTTCCAACGGCTTTTTAGCCATCGCGGTCTAGGATTTTTACACATTGATTAATCTAATTATTTGTTGTTTGATTTCATAATCCAATTCGGATTCGTCACGTAAGTCTGCGTTATACAATCACTTAATGCAACACACAAATAACATATCAATGAGTGAGTTTTGGAAATTGTTTGTCTGAGAAACATAAGAGGACTTGTAGCACTGGATGAAGGCATCATTGCAAGGCGTCGCCCATGATGATATAAAAAGAAGAAAAATCTCACACTGTGGTGGAGGTAATGAAAAGTGTAGATCTTGAAAAATAAGGAACCAAGTATAGATTATTAAAGTTTGCAAATGAAACAAATTTTTATTTTTTCATTGAAAAATCAAAATGCAAAACAAAGAAACAGCAAATAAGGAAAGAATAAAATGAGAATTTCATTTATCTTATATTCCATACTATCTTCTAGCTTCGATAAAATGATAGAAAAATTTTAACTTCTTCACATAAAATTAGTTATTAAGAAATGTGATATCAAATTGTCTTTTAAAAAATATAAAATTAAGATATTTATAGTATGTGATAATTGTTATTTTATTGCATTAATTCACTTTTCATATTAGTCAATTCATGAGTGATGGGATAAAGTAATGAAATAAAAATCATGGAGATCCAATTGATTTGATGAGATGTTACACTTGAATCTTGGCTCTAATACCTATTAATATGAATATTTTTTAATAATGATAAAATAAAATATACAAATACTTGCCATGAATATTGAATTTGTCAATATTCTTTGATTATTATGGTATTCTTTGTTTGGTTTTTAAGTTTCAATGCAAAAAAATAATAAAAAAAATTACATTTAATGTTTTAAACCTAATATATCAAGTCATACTAATGATATTGTGTAATTCAAATATTCTAACATATTTTAAAAAACTACGAGAATAAATTATGGTTACTCTAAAATGAAACTAGACATGTTATATGTTACTTACATGTGAAATTGCGTGAAGAAAGTCATATACCATAATGTAAAAAATTATGTGTAACAAATATGCTTGATTTTGATAATGTCATGGGCTGTCTATATTATAATGAATAAAGATCAAACTGAAGAGGAATGCATATCATCCTTAAAATGGTTGATGACTTTGAAATATTTTTTGAAAAATATTTTCGAACAAATAATTAGTTGTTTCTCAAAGCTTATCATTCACATTAAAATCCTACCTGTTTAGCATTCCTTATATAGCCCAAAATCGAGTCAGACATAACAAAGATTTTAATTATTGCTTAAAAGAAAATATTTAAGAAAAGAAATGGTCGTTGAAGTTAAAAATAAAAAAGAAAAGGAAAGAGAAGAAGTCAACGAAACGCCGGCCCACAAGTCTCCTTGTTATGTTCTCCGAAGCACGGGCACGTACGCGGGCGTTTTCTTTCTACCTTCTGTCCCTTTCTCTCTTCCACCTAACTTCGTCTCTCCTTAAAATCCCGTCTTCCAAATAGTACGACGTATTTTTCAACTTACAGTGTCGTGGAATCTCGGATTTGGAGATGGGGGTCGATCTGGAATCTCTATCGGAGGCCACTTCAGGGGCCATTGGATCCTTCTTGAGCACCACCATCTTGTACCCACTTGACACCTGTAAGACCAAGTATCAAGCGGAGGTTCGAGCCCATGGCACCCAAAAATACAGGTTACCCATCTCCTCTGTTCTCAATTTATGGCTTCTTCTTTCATTTCTCAACGTAATTTGTCGTTTCTTGATCTGGCTCTGTAGTAGTTTCTTTTTCCTCTGCGATCATGGTTCAATACTGTTTATCCGAGTAAATCTTAATCGGTATTTTCTGTTTTGATTTTATAGTTTCCTTATGGCCTCTCTATGCATTTTTAATTTGCTTTTGTGGAATGATCGTAATTGAGTTCTTACGCTTTTCTTGATCGTATTGATCATTTGTTTGGTTGGTGGGTGAATGAACAGCTCAATGCGATAGTTGCAATATAATCGATGAAGGAGTAAGTTGTCTCCTTGATCAAAGACGACTGCGTCTGAATGGTTATGTTTACGAGTGATATTAAATATTATGGTGCGGGAGCAGTCTCACCTTGATGTTACCGTTGACTGTTAAATCTTTTTAATTGTCTGTAATCCTTAACTTTGGTTGATGGGAACTGTTTAGCTTATGTCCTAATTTTATGCTTGGCTGCTCGTGATGCTTCTATATTGTTGTAAGTTGGGAAATCACTCATAGACTTTTCCCTGTTCTCCATCTTTCATCTTCTGCTTATGCAGTAAATTTTGATACTTAAAAACATCATGTACTTTCATGCTGTACAAGATACAAACATCAGTAATTTCTTTGTTTCCGATGCATGTAACAATCACCACCAGAAAATTATTTTTGGTGAAGAAGGAACTTGACAGATAGACGTTTTGGTAGCACTTGACTAATTAGTATGTTGTTGTTATCACACATTTCATGGATCAAAGATCAAGCTATTTAAGATTTTGAAATAATCTAAGACAGTAGAACTGACTGCTGAGTGGCTTTGAAATCGCTTGTTGGTGGGCATACTTATTTCAATAGTGTTAGAGAGCTTGCTTCCTGCTCTCTTTTGCAAACAATCTGAGTCATTCTACTGGCCCCTATACTTCGTATTACTGAAGGCCACCTGGTAAAAGTAGTTGAATTGATGGGGCTGAATATGGTTCTTATGTGTGATGATCCATCTACAGAATCTACTTTGCATTGACCCCTTGTTATACTCAGCTGGAATCTGGATCATTCAGTAGTTTCAGCATCCGAGGCAAAACATAGTTCAATTCGGAGCACATACATTGTGCAAACATGAGTTCCTGGGTCAGATGTTAGCTCTAAGATTATGGTGGTTGTTTATTCGATTAGTTTTTTCTGGTTTGTGCAGGAGCCTCCTGGATGTTTTACAAGAAGCAATATCTACCCATCGGGTTCTTTCACTATACCAGGGCCTAGGTACAAAAAACCTGCAATCCTTCATTGCACAGTTTGTCTACTTCTATGGTTACAGCTACTTCAAGAGACTATATTTGGCAAGAAGTGGTGCCAAAAGAATTGGAACAACAGCAAACTTAGTTATTGCTGCTGCCGCTGGAGCTTGCACTGCTATCGTGACACAGGTGAGCCATTTAAGGGCATGTCTTCCAGATTTTGGTGGAGAGACATTCTTTAGTATGCAATGTAGATGCAAAGACTATTGATATACAGAGCATGCAT
The DNA here is from genome assembly GCA_028551475.1 of Casuarina equisetifolia. Classification (NCBI taxonomy): domain Eukaryota; kingdom Viridiplantae; phylum Streptophyta; class Magnoliopsida; order Fagales; family Casuarinaceae; genus Casuarina; species Casuarina equisetifolia. The sequence continues at coordinate 12,311,201 of CM052359.1, forward strand.
AGTTCTGGACATGTAGGCATAGAATTACATTTCTCTTGTTACCGTCCAGATTTACTGAATTAATTATTCAGTATTTGATACCAGGGAATATAGTATAAGGTATTGGGACCTGAAGTTATCAATTGAAGAAATATGCACGTGCTCCTGCATTATTATTTTGCATTATCGCCTGATGTTCCATTTGGTTGCTTTAAACATGAATGAATTCTTCTGCACGTGGATTGTACAACCTTGGTTTGGAATGTATTTCTGGGATTCTAAATCAGTGAAGAGAACATGTATATCTTGGGATTTGAACTCAATGAAGAGCGCAGAAAAAGCACAATGTAAATCCTGGGATTGTAACTCACTAAAGAGAAAATATGAGTTCAACTTCTATGTTATCGTGCATTTGGTTTCGAGCTAATGCTTTTCTTTTTCCATTCATTCGGATGTAAGAAAGAAAGAAACAGAGCACGAGGAAAAAGGATCTAAAAAATATTATGATATTATTGGTGTAACATTTTATTTTATCTATGTTAGTTTCCACTTCGATCATTCACAGTTAAAACATGAAGAGATCTTGAAGATTAATGTTAGTCTATCTGGTATATCACTGTGTAGCCCCTGGATACGGCTTCCTCACGGATGCAGACAAGTGCCTTCGGGAAATCCAAAGGGCTCTGGAAGACCCTAACTGAGGGCACTTGGAGCGATGCGTTTGATGGCCTTGGCATCTCGCTTCTGCTGACTTCAAACCCTGCAATTCAGGTATTTGACCCAGCCTTTTGGCATAGAATTGTTTTGGTAACTCAAATCCTTCACTTCTAGTTGGTGTTTATTCCCGAGTCACTTTATTGTACATTGGATTTGAAAGAATAAACAGGCTTACGTGTAAATTTTGTACGATGCAGTATACTGTATTTGATCAGTTAAAACAAAGACTTCTGAAGGGAAAAGTGAATAAAGCAGGGAGTAGTTCATCCCCGGAAGCTCTTTCTGCTTTCTCAGCCTTTGTGTTAGGTGCAATTTCGAAGAGCATTGCTACATGTTTGACATATCCTGCTATCAGGTGCATAATTTTTTTCTACCTTTTACTTGTCAAAAGCTAGTCTTCACTCTTAGGTCGCTACATTTGGAACCTTGGCATTTCAAACCATTTGGGACTTCAATTGCATACAGGTGTAAGGTCATGATCCAAGCTGTGGACCCAAATGGCGATGAAACCGAGAAAGCCCGGCAAAAATCCCAGAAAACAGTGCTAGGAGTCCTCTGTGCTATATGGAGAAGTGAAGGAGTTCCAGGCTTTTTCAAGGGATTGCATGCTCAGATCTTGAAGACTGTTCTGAGCTCAGCACTGCTTTTAATGATCAAGGAGAAGATCTCCGCTACTACTTGGGTTCTTATCCTCGCGACCAGAAGGTATCTGTTCCTCACAAGGGGCAGATTAAAAGATGCTTGATGGCAATAAGGGGATGGAAATTAAATTAGAACTTGTGTAAATGTTGTTAGTTTGCGTTTGGTTTTGTTGTAAGATATGCGTCTCATGGAAACCGCTTGTTTTACCGTGGCAAAGGATGATGGCAGATATGCCAACCCTCCTGGAGCAATTTCAATTGAGACCAATAAGGTAGTGCGGGGATATTTTTCTGCAAACACTGGTTCGAGTTTTACCTGTAGGATTACTTTCCAACATGCTCAGATGAAATTTTGTACTCTTCCTATAGATGGAATAAGTGCCAAATCCTTCCATCAATTATCAAAGGATGGTGGAAGAAACGACAATCCTTTGTGGAGCGCAATTCAGTTGAGCCGTATGATGTAGTGAGGAATATTTTACTGCAAATAATGATTATCAATTTTACCTGTATGATTCCTCTGTCATTATGCTCAGATGAAATCTTGTACTTTTGCTACTGATTGTGCGTCCTGTCATGTTCTTATTTACTCCATAGTATAATATAATAAAACATGAAGTAAAAGTCAAATTTCAAAGGAAGATCTTCTTCCCTTGCTGAATATATTTGATTGTCATTGTCTATGGATGATACTTCAAATCATGTTCGATGGAGTCATTAAACAACCCATAAGAAGGCTCTCTAATCATAAGCATTTGCAGTTTGCTAAAGGACTTTATACAGCATGATGAGCCTGAAGAGTTGTAGACTCAGTGGAAGATCTTTTTCCATCTTTTTCCACCTTCACACTAGATCCGAAGAAGACATAGACCAATGATAACTTCTGCCATCATTTTCTCAAAGTGAAGCACTAGGGTTTTGGAGATCATTAGTAGCAATTAAAAATCATATGTTCCATGAGATTGCTTCCATTTCCACACGAGGTCAAGGTATGCGCTTAATCTTTTGTCGCGACCTTGAAAGTCCATGTATTATGATGATTAACATGTTGGGGCGGTATTAACTAATCCGCCATAGTCATCCTAACAGTCCGTCAAGCTAATCATCATGATAAAAGAAAACAGCCCAACTTTTGCTTCGCGAGCAGTTTTCTAGTCAACTTGCCGCTCATGGGATCGTACCTTCTAGGTCCCATCATGCCGTTTGATTCCTCATGGTATTTTGCAAACTGTTCATTCTTTGTCCACAGGACCAAGAGTTATGCTTTTTCTTTGTTTTTCTTGTTCTCTTGGTACTGAAAACTTTCTGTCGGATTAGAGTCCGCCTTGGATAGTTCGTCGGCGATGTCAAGGATTCAGCCAGATGAGAAGCATATGCCCTATGAAATTCGCCTAAGGCTCAAACCAGGTCATCTGACTTTTAAACATATAAAGGGGTTTGTTTAATCAGAATGAGAAAATAAAGGAAAACGGAAACATATTTTCCGTAGAATTCAAGCTTCTAAAATGTTCGCTTTCATAACCCATTTTGGTTTTGTTTGGCTTTTTACATGGTTAATTGCCAATTATACCCTAAAGTACAATTGTTTTTTATGATTTTGTCCATGACCCCTTTGCAATTATTTCCTTCAACTTAGTGCCACAGACTGAGACATCACTCAATGGCCATCAGACGGTGGGATAAGTATGATTACTTGATTTTACTGATTTTACAGACTCAGATCTCCACTACTTGATTTTGTTGGATGCAACTTGACCAATATGTGGACAGCCAAGGAAGATACTGCCTTGAATTCAATTTAATATTTTGTTCCAATTCTTTGTGATGCCCACAGGGAAATGCATGATCATTTGGTTCATTTCAAATTTCAGAACTTTCTGATGGATGTGGACCCTAAACTTACATTCCCGAAGTAGTTCGTTCTAGGTTCTTATATTATATTGTAAGTATACGCTTAGGAAAGTGGCTATCGGCCCAAATCACCCTCGTTGGCAATATTGTCAAAGGTCTAGTGAATCTTTGAAGGGGTGTCTTCTGGACTTCCAGGTGAGATAGTTTTCAACGATTTCTTTCATTTTCTTTGCCATCATTGAGCGTCAAAGCACATTTATCCAAGAACAGGTGAATTTCAAACAGCGGAGGACCTCTTAAGATACAGGTCCCCATAGAAGGATTAAACAAAGAGACCACAGTGTAGGGGCTGTCATAAGCGAGTGGAAGACAAGAAACAACCCACATGAAAGATATAAACCTAATCCCAACAATGGCAGTGCTGAAGATACCTTGTAGCAAGATTGAGTTGTTACTTCAAAAGGCAAGCACCGCAGTTTGTGAAACAAAGTCGCAATAAAGAAATTTAGCTGGAATAAAAAATAGCGAAAGAAGTACAAACAGTCCAAGAGAACTGCATTGACATGGACGCTAGTACTTCAGCCTTTACAAGAGAGAAACGTAGCAAGAAATAGCAACTTAAGGAAGAGTTAATCGTTAGATTCTGAAAATAAGGATCTTTCGGAGACCAAATCCTTTTCGCTTCAGGTTTAGAGTAGTTTTGGTCTATTGGAGATGGGAGTATCGTTGGCTGGCTTCGTCTTAGACTTGAGAAGACTAGTTTTTGATTGGCTTAAACACAACTTCAGCTTCCACGCACTTCAGGAAGTTCTGTTCAGTCGTGGATCACAAGTTACTAAGAAATATTGTCAGTGTTAATTGTTTTCGGAAGGGGAGGTGATGTACAAGTCCAACTGCGTTTGGCAGTCAATTTTTTTTACTTATCATCAAGCCGTTTTGCCTTCGAGTCAGAATAGGTTAGCCTGGTTATTCAATTTTGTGGTCATCATCGAGTGTTCAACTAAAACAATGAGTTTGACATGTATCTCTCGTCGTCTTTGTTTCGAAGTTTGACCACTGTTTTCTTCCTTCACAAGCCCATTTGCACAATGCCCCACTCCTCCCCTATAAAACCGACCAGCCTGTACTGCAAGTTCAGCATCTCTCTCTCTCTCTCTCTCTCTCTCCCTCTCCCCCCCTGTGGAAGTGTCTCACCGTCTCTCGTTGTCCACGCTTGGGATTTTGACCAAAGCCTTTTCCCTTGCAAACACCATTGGTGTCATATCCATAGCTCCTCCTTAAAACCAACCTATTTGCATTCCTAGATCAGTCTCTCTTTCTCTCTTTCTCCCTTTCTCAGTTTCTCTCTTTCACTTTCACTCTGTCTCCTACTTTGGTTGCGAGAGAAATCTAAAGCGGGACAAAGCGAGGAAAAGAAAAGGACAGATACTTTTCTAGATTTCGGAAAGCATGTTTTTCTCAAGGACTCAAGTTCTGTGTCTCTTACTGGTTCTTTCGAGTATTTCGGCTTTGCATCATGAAGTTTCGGGGACTAGATACTTACAGAAGAAGGTGGAGAATTTCGAGACGCCCCAAGTTTGGGAAAAGGCCTCTTTGGCAGAAGATGGAGGCTCTTTTGGCTTCACCGATAGGACAGTGCCCTCTATTCCGGATCCCTTACACAACAGGTAAGTCTATGAACGACGCGAATCTCTTAGAGGTGTATATATACTGCTGAGCAGAGGGAGATTCATCAAGAACTTCAGCGGGATACGACAAGTCGAATGATAGAAGAGATATTTGCTTTTCCTTGTAATAATATTTGTGTTTTTAGTATTATGATGTTTGTCAGGTATTTGGCTTGGATTGATCTATATTTGCGAGGTGTGAGATTGCCTACACTTGTAGCTTGGTTCTTTGTGTTCGTTATTTCAAATGGGTCTTAAACTTCACATGCAAACATTTCTCTCAAATCCTTATTATTCAGACCAGTGCAGAACCATTCTGGCCTGGAATCACTTGTAACGTGCAAAAAGCCTTGCAGTTGAGGCTTAAGGTTGACATTTACCAAAAGAGAAACCCAGAATGGAAGAACACCATGGTGTGCAAGAAGCACGGCACATTTAGCAGAAAAAATAATAAAATATTAATTGCTTTGGACAAAAAAAAAAAAAAAAGAAGGAATAAACGCGCAGAAGAATGGAGACAAATATGCAAATAATTGTCAAATTGATGTAAGGCTGAGAAAAAAAGAGCAATGCTTCAATTGTCTTCCTTCTTTGACCTCGGGAGAAGATCCAACGTGGGAAAAGATCCAGGATTGTCCGATAGATTTTATGTTGGGGCCCAACCTCGTTGTGGGCTCTGGGTTAAAAAAAGTCTAACTCTCAACAGACGGCTAGATAGGTTCCCAGCTAGGTTATTAATTTTATCCTAGGAAGTGACACCATGGGGGTTTTGCGACGAGCTTGAAGAACGACTTCTCATTACCCTACAAAAGTCTGCCCAATAATTTAAACCCCCGGTTCCACACCGTGTATCTCGTTTCGAACAGTTCCATCATTGAGGTGAATTTCAAGCCAGCTTTACCGAATTGAATTGGTTTGCGGGTCCTGCAAGAGAAAATATAAAAACAAGTTTCAGTATCATGGGAGCACGATTAACGATCAAGTAAATCATGTACCAGATTTCATCAATTTAAATAGTTTGCATTTGACTTGCGATGCCGCCCTCTTTTAAGTCATTATAGGTAAAATTATCAAATTAAAACCAATCAAGCACAACTTGGTCATGTGGCGTTGAGGCTAATGCATTTGCAACCTGCCCTTCTGTTTCTGTACCTCTTAGGTATTTTAATTTACCCAGTCCCTCAAAATCTATGACCGAAGAAACCTTCTGAAACTTATACAACCTTTTGAGGAGAACTGCAAGCTTTCAAGCACAACTTTCCTTTGATATGCTTGAAAACTGCAGGAGAGGTGGATCTCAACTCATCCTGTGGGTACCTCTGCGTGAGATCCAATCAGTCCATATTTACACCATCAATAACACTTTCTCTCTGATGAACACACAACACAGTGATGCAAGTAGCCCAAAGGACCCGAAAGTGCAGGCAATAGTGAAAATGCCTGGATTAATGAGCTACATGTTGAAAATTCAAAATTTAGGTTAAAGGTATCCACAGTGAAAATCAGCTTCAAGACAAGCATAAATTAAGTTTTCCAATTTCTGAAAAATGCATCAAAACATTATAGTTGTTTCCACTCATTGGTTTTCTTCACTTTTTTTTTTCTTTCTTTTTTGGAAAAAGGGACTGAGGTGGGTAATAACATCGAAGCTCTAGCTGTTTTCCAAGTAATTCTCAGTCAAAGCTAAGTAAAATAATAAACTAGGCCTTCGGTTTCTTCCCTTTGGCTTCAGCAGCCGGTTTGTTCTTGAAAGGTAGGAAGGTCTTTCCACCCATGAATTCCCGTAAAGCTTCTGGTACTTCAATACCATCCTCTCTCTGGTAGTTCTCAAGAATGCAGCACATGGTTCTCTCAGTTGCTGTGAGAGTAGCGTTCAACAAGTGGGCGTATTTCTTTGCCTGCTCATTGTTCTGCAACAACACAAAAGAGAACGGGATTAAAATCACAAATTCCACAACGCCCTATCATTGGAGAGATGGATTGCAGTCAAAGCTACAATAATGATGTAAAAAAGTAAAAAGAACATTCTAAAGTCAGTGGCCTATATAGTCCTCTTAGATAAAATTTGTTACTGGCATCACAAGAAAATTTGACTTCTAAGATTGGGATTCACTTTCCTAGTAAGTTTTATCAACAACACGTGATATTCCAGCTTGTTAACAGCAAGAGTATCCTGAATTTTCTTGGCTCAATAGGAATATCTTTTCTCATTCTTTGGGAAATCCTTATTTTGGATCATCTCAAAAGTTCAAAGCAATTTAAATATTGATTTTGCACCGAAAATTCAATTTTTTTAAATATATATAAAAGGATTAACTTAAGGGAGAAAAACTCTAACACGAATGATGGGTTACGAACCTAAATAGGGGTCACTTCCAGATGCATTTGTTACAATATGTTACTCTCTTTTCAGTCAAATTGTTAACTTCCATTAGCTTTACTTCATTAGAGTGCTCAACATTGCAGCTGATGAAGGCATCGTGATTAGCGATCAGGAATAAATGATGACCCTATGGCTTGGGCAAATGTAATGAAAGACTTCACAGTACTTACCTTTTTCTGCCCATATCGAATTTCCAACATTCTGGACTGATAGTCCGTACAGTTTGAACAGGACACCAGCTCTCTGTAAGTCTCAGATGCTGGAAACCATCCTTCCAAATCATATTTCTTCGAAGCTGCATCATTCAGGGCACCAGAAACGATGGCGACAACTTGATAGGGGATTTTTAGCTGCATTGTTGGAAACTACATCAGATTGACAAAGTAGTAACCAAGGAACTTATAAGTTGAAAATGATAATCAATCACATATAGACCCAATGCTTCTACGTGAAATTGGGAGAGTAGAACTTTTGAATTGAAAATGAGCATCATATTTCAAAGAGGACATCTTCTGTAGGACCCCATGTTTCCTCCACTAAAGTTGGGAGAGAATAAGAATCAACATGTTTCACTTACGCACACAGGTCCACACTTGTACAAATATACGCCATCAGGCATTACAGCCCATGCCCAAACTCAAAAACAATTCTCTCGTTATATCTTACTCGGAAAGCATAGAAATTGCAGCATCAGACTCATCCCTGGGTCACCTAGGTCAGGTCGCATGTACAGAACTCATCTAGTTATTCAATATAATAATAAAATTTTTTCCACTGAAAAGAAAATTAAAAAGATTCTAGCATTTATAAAGGATGATACCGCCTTGTAGAAATCCTCTGAGTTATTGATCATTTCCTCATGCATGACCCAAGATTCATTATTATCTGGTCCAGTAATGCAAAACTGCTCCACCTTCTCAAACTGATGAACTCTGAAAATTCCCAGAGTATCTCGACCATGGGAACCAGCCTCTTTTCGGAAGCAGGATGAATATCCAGCATATCTGGAAAAAGTTAAGCAGTCGTGAACATATGCAATGGCCATACTTTTCAATGCAGAGAAGAAGATTGAAGAGATATTACAACCTTAAGGGCAGCTCAGAAGGATGGATCCAATCACCCATATGATAGGCACAAAGTGGCTGTTCAGCTGTAGCAATCAGATATTTGTCATCTCCCTCTCCTGTCACCTATTAATGCCAATAGTATCATTGAACTCATGTACTGTAAGATACATTGTAAAAACAGAATTAGATCAGTACTTTTCACTCTGGTGTAAGACCCTCGCTCATCTCTCTTTATTTTCCTTCTTTTTCAGATAATTATGTATCTCAAAAAGGCACTAAGGGGTTGTATCAAGTACCCCAAAGTCAAAACAAAAGCAAAGAGAAGAGAAATGCCAAACAATGCAAGAAATCAGTGAACACAAAGAAAGGGAAATGAAATGAAGAGATAAAAGCCAGCCAGTCTTGATAACGGGGTCCATTAAATATGAACTATTAAAAAACAGTCTATAACTGATCAAAATGATGCTATAACGTCGAAGCCACCAAAATGATCAAAATCTTCAAATGAATCTACATATGCGCAAATGCCAAATAAATCTTTTAGATGGGTAGTACTAAAGATATTTTGCAAAAACATACTGATCTTACCTTGTAAAGTTCTTCATCAAATTGTGCTAATTGAGCACACTTTGCCATGATATCTTTTCTCATGAAGAATGGAGTCTGCAATGCTGTAAATCCTCTTTTCTCCAAAAAATCAAGACCAAAATTAATCAGAGCTTGATTAAGTCTCACACCATCTCCTTTCAAGTAGAAACCTCTACCTCCAGCTATATCAGCACCTACAGATTTAAAAAATATACGTATTAGCAATCAAATCAATTCTGCATCAGATTGAGTTGCCACATGAGTTCAAATCAGTTGACAGTTACACTATGAGCATATAAATCACAATACTCAGGAGTAATATATTCCGGCAGCAAAAGCTAACAGACAAAAGAAAGTGGAATGAAATGAGTGTAACTCATAATAGCAAAGTTATGGCTAAATCTTTTGCCCATTGAGTAAATTTAAATTATTAAACTCAAGAATTAGACACCATTGGAAGAATTAGAGCAGTGGAGTTAGTAATCAATTTATTGCACACCTTGGGACTCTAACCTTATAGAAAAGCAAACAATTCACCCACTACACTAAAATTGAAACTCTAATTCAAGTTGAATGAATACCCGGGAATCTAATTTTTGTTTAGTAACAGACTCATAAATCTTAGTGACCAACCATTGTTGAAGCTTAACAATTTTCCTCTTCTTTGTTAATAAAAAGAGGGATGTTGAAATTTGTTAACTGATCACAGTAGAATGAATAAAATCAGACGCCTCAACCTAGTTATAGGTGCTTTTCCCGTTATTTCAGAGCTTTTCTAGCTTAAGAAAATGTGTAGAACCTAGCCTAGTTGTTCAAACTAGTCACACCAGAGTTTAGAAATGGCTCACAGTTTCTGTTTATTAAAAACAATTGTAACATCCACAAATAAAAAAAGGTTTGAGATCAATGTAAAGCTGACCCATCTCCAGTGATGTATGAGACATATACTCTAATTGTGAACTGACATTAAACAACAATAAAAACTTTCAATACATACACAACAATCAATGCCAAACATGTGTAGTGTATCAATTAACCATGAAACGTAATGTGCACCAAAACATTTTGATATGGCAAACCGTGATGCTTTCAATGCAAGCAATAAGTGGCCTTAACTCTGGATGAATAGAAATTTCGTACCTTTCTTCAAATCTGCAATACCAAGAAGTTCAACGAGCTCAACATGATTCTTTAGTTTTGGCTCCACCCGTTTCTCACCCCATGATCTGATCACTGCATTGTTTGCCTGTAATACATTTATAAGTTTAAAATTCAGAACAGGCATTAGCAAAATGAAGGGATATGAATTGTGCCAAGACAAATACCTCATCATCACTGACTGGAACTGAATCATGAACGAGATTTCCAATTAATTCCAATTTAGAATTCAATTGTTTCAAAACTTCCTGAACTTCAGCTTCTTTCTCTGCTGCTGACTTCTTATTGTCCTCTGTGTTCTTGATCATCTCAGTGGTGTCTTGACCGGCCTTTTTGGCAAAACAAGTTATACAGTTCAGTTTTCATGCCAAGTGAACGTAAGAACAGTTTAAGAAAGCTTCAACAAGTACTAAATATCCAAAGTACCGATGCAATAAATTTAAGGCAAATGGCTTTTGGCACACAGAATTAATCTCATAAAATCTCCAAAATGTGGAGTTTCTCTTCTGCGGAAGAGTAATGCTATGATCAGTTCCATACACATCGCCTAATTTGCATTCAGACACCAGCCTGATGCCAAGGAAAATAAAAAGGAAAACTCGAACTTCGATCAACAAAAGGGCGCCAAAGTAATTCTTTTTGTTCTTTGAGACACTCCTATTACCACAAAGTCGAATGTTTTCCTATCAGCTTTTTTTTTTTGGTGTAAACAAATATATCCAATTAAAAAACCAGAAACATTAGCAGGATAATCCAGGAAATGACGAATGTAAAGTCATGAACAACGAAAAGCAAGAAACACTAACAATTCGAAGCTGAGCAATCTGCTTGTTGATCTTGTTGAAGTCCTTGCGAAGATTCTCGAGCTCGAATTGAACTGAACATAAACACAACTGGATGAAAAGGGCATTGACATACTAACAAATTCAGAGACAGAGGAACAGAGAGATTACGCTGACGCCATTCTTTGTCGATCCTAATGACCTCGTCCACAAGGTCGACGTTGGCAAAACGTCGCCGTTGAGATTCACGGATGAGCTCGGGATTACCACCCTTCTCTTCTCTGAACAAGTTGATGTCCAACATTCTCTCTCAGTGGAAATGCGTTTCTGCGACGACGAAATGTGAAGCACAGTAAAACGGAAAGATCTTCAGCCCGTTAAACCCTAAATACGAAAGCAGGTGCTGTTTGGGACTCGAGACGAGGCTACTCTAATCCAGGCTATGAGTAGCTGGTAACGTTTCGTGATTAAGCATGTTAGAAAAAAGGTGTGCTCGTCTCTTTTACAGCATGAATTAAGTATTGTGTCTAACCCTTTGTAGTTAGAAGTTCAAATTCTTGACACTAAAAAAGTTTATTTTTTATTTTTTATATTGTTTGGCTCAACTGGGAATAAACGTTTTTTAGAATTTGGATTCGTTAGTATTTTTTTTTAAAGAAACTTTTCTTTGAGGTAGGTTTTCTAATTAGGAAAATATTTTTTTGTAATTTGGAAAATAAACAGTACTATGAGTGACAAGTATATATGGGTCTTTTATACCTTTATCACACTCAAAAATATTGTTGAGAACAGCCCCAAATCTCGAACATAGACAATATTCCATAAAACATGCAAACGTCTTTTAATTTACTTAGTCCCCAAAATCTATGAATGGGATCCCATGAATCTTTCTACAACTGGACATCCATTTGCAAAGCTACAAACTTTCAAGCACAACTTTCTTTTGACATGTTTAGGAATTGAACTTTTGAATTGAAACGACCATCATGTTAGAAACATGGATTCACATATAGGAACCCATTTTTCTCCTACAAATTTCAATTATGGGCATAAGCCTACACTAGCACAAATATATATGTTGTCCCCTCACAAACTAATCGAGTCATTCAATATGCTAATAAAATTTTTTTCCACAAAAGGGGATACCATCTTGTAGAAATCCTCATTTCTTGATGCATGACCCAAGATTCAATTTTATCTAGGGCAGTAACGCAAAATTGCTCCACCTTCTCAAACTGATGAACTTTGAAAATTTCAAGGGTATCTTGACCATGTGAACCTGCTTGTTTCTAGAAGCAAGATGAGTATATGACATACCTAGAAAAAATAAACATTGGTGGCCAAAGGAAACACCTACACTTTTCTAGGTAGGGGAACGAGCTTCAAGAAGATATTACAACCTTATGGGTAGCTCGTAAGGATGGATCCAATCATCCAAATGATACTCACAAATGGCTGCTTAGATGTAGCAATTAGATATTTATCATCTCCCTCACCTGTCACCTACATCATGCCAATACAATCACTAAGTTCTAGTAACAAAAAGGTATTAAAAGTCTCTAACAAGCATGTTGGATCATTTTATGAGCCCATGTAATGTGGACTTATATTAATGAGTATAAATTAATATTTCTTGTTAAGGTGTGTCAATGTGAATTGTGTTGACCTGTTATATTGAATATATATTGCTCTTATTATGTATATAGTATTGGCTAGTATGGGCTAATGTATATAGTATTGGTTTTGATGAGTAAACCTATTTGAGTAAATAGTAAATAGTATAGGCCAATGTTTATCATATATTGCTTTATCTTTTCATTTATACACTAAAGTTTGCTGAATGGTGAAATTTGAAGACAATGGTGATTATGGTTATGCATTGTGGTAAGGCTATGAGAAAATGCCCTTGAAGGGCATTTTCATCACTCCACTTTCTTACACTTAAAACATGCAACACTCATGTCCACATATGAGACACATGTGACCAACATTTTCACAACACACACGGGTACTATTCACATAATGAGAGAGTAAGCAAAATAGCCTACCATTGTTGCCTTTGTTCTTGGATTTGAAGTAACTTTAGTTGTCTCATTAGGCCATTAGTCAAAAAGCATTGAGTGGAAGACTTAGTGTAAAGTTGCAACAAAAGAAATGGAGAAATTTGGTACACTTTCGAGCTATTTTTATGTTCTTCATAAAATCCATATTTGTTCTCCATGATTGATACTTAGATACTTGAAAAAAGCTTTATTTAAAGCTATATTTGCTAACAATTGGTATCAAAGTAGTCATACCATCAATTTGGAGAACAAAATTGAGTTAAAAACATGATTTAAGCTCAAAGATTGGATTTTTTTTTTTTAGGTTTCTTAATGTTCTTTATGTTCAAAGCTTAAGCTTCAATTTGAGCTTAATCATTGATGATTGTCACCAATTGACACTAGATTCAAAACTATTGTGCTTAGGCACTTCTAATGATGTAAAAATCTACTGCAAATGACAATTCTCCAACTAGGTCAAACTTGACTCAAATGGACCCTAAATGTATTGGTGTGCCTTAGATGGCCATCATCTATGGTGTCAAAGGTAAATCGTCCATTGATGATCTTAATAATGTCTTGATTAGCTAGAAAACTAGCTGGTTGGATGTAAAACTAGTTGATATGGCGCAAACCGGCCAATATGACCTCAATTGCCTAAACCAATTGAACCAGACCAATGACCCCTTTTAATGATGCGTGAGTGGTGTTTTTCAACATCAATTTTTTTCCTACTTCTTCCTTAAAAATAAATAAATAAATTATACATCACATTGATATAATTTTGTTCTATAATTATCACAATTGGTTGGCAACTTTGAATGGAATAGTTTAGTTTATTATTTAATAAACTTATATGTGCAATAATTGTATGCTACATTGTCATGCATGTTTGTTTGGCACCTATTATATGGCTTGATAATGGATATATAGTAGTATTGACTTATATTATGCTATATAAGTATAACGTGTGATTTGTGTGACTAAAAGACTAAAGCCCTTCATATGTTAGAATTGAGTTGCACATTCGACTTATGAGTAGTATATGTTATATCCTACAACATAAGTTGATCTTGTGGTTTGATTGGGTTATGATCACTATAATGACGCAACTTGATTAGATCATGAGATTATGATTTTGTGCAAATTATGGGATGTCTCTAGTATGTGGAACTCTTATGATTTAGTTGGATTGCAACCACCATAACGGCATAGTTTGATTAGATTATGGGACTTTGATATTATATTATGATTGAATTTAGTCTTGATGTATGGTTATACTCCCACAAGAGGTGACAATGTATTGGGATTTGGAGTGTTGCATGGCAAGCATGCATGGGTTTTGGTTGGTCTTAACAGTCCATACACCCATAGGTGGTGGGTTATGAGGATTGGTTCTTGCTTATGTTGGTTGTTGTGTTGAGAGTTTTTGGATGACATGTCATATTTTCTACCCATAGGTGTTTATGTGACAATGCTTGTGAACTTTTTTATGATCTACTCACAAGTTGCTTATATTATGCATTACGCGTTACATACACCTTTTTGATCAACAATTGCATGGTTGATGTCCACTTTACTATGCGGATTGCAGATTTGTATTTAGCTTTCATGATCAATAAGCAAGTCAATCCTACTTTAAAAACTTTAAAGGAGTATAAGATCAAGTGTGCCATATGGGCAAAAATGAATTATGTTTACTAGCAATGTAGAGGACTATTAAGGATCACCTTCAGCTAGACTTGCCTATGAAGGGCACTGCAAAGGCTTTTCTAGAGGCAAATGAAAAAGAGTATATAGTTCCTTCTAATGCTAAAGTTGGGGAGCTTTTGTAAAGAGCTATTTTGATCTTAAGTATAATGAGACCTTGACCATGAGAAACTACTTAATGAAGGTGGTTGAGTTAAAGTCTAAGCCTAAGAGATTAAATACCATTATCCTTGATTAAGCCATAGTTCACAGGGTAGTGAATAACCTCTTTTTGATTTAAACATTATTAAGACATCATGTTTCATGCAACATATGAAGTGGACAACCAATGATTTGTTGGTCTAAGTCATGGTTGAGGATGAAAAGCTGAAGAAGGAGAGGTCCTATACCTTAATGTATACTCATGGGGCCAATTTGAATAAGAGTAAGAAGTTCATGCCCAAGTTTAACAGAATGCCTAGAGATGCTCACGTAGTCATTTAGGAACTAGCATCTCAGGGCAAAGCCATTGGGATGAGGAGAAATGAGATTGTTGCTGGGATAAGGAGGAATCAAATGGTTGTTGGAATAAGGCCAGTTGAGATTGTATGCTTCTATTGTAGGAGGAAAGGATATAAGAAACCTAATTGTCCTAGGCACAAGAAGAGCATGGGAAAGTGCCTAACTAGATGGGTTTATAAAGCAGATGAGGTTAAGTGAGAATGAAAAGTGCTTTTTGTGGGGAATAATATGAAGGTTGATCTGAAGTTCGTTGGAGATGTCATTTTACTTTTGGAAATTGGCTTTAGAATGATTTTATGTAATACCTTTTTATATACTGCCTTTTAGGCAAAATCTAGTTTCAATTTTTATATTGGACATACTAAGGTACAATTTTAAGGTTAAAAACTCCGTTGTAAATATGTTTTTTGATTCCAATATGGTTGGTAGTAGTATTTTGACTCATGGTATATATAAGTGTGTTTATCCTCGTATGAGATATATGTTGTTACGAATATTGAATGTAATGTTTCTAAGAGGATTATGCCTAAAAAGTAGTCATACACACTATGACATAAGAGACTTTACCATATTTCCAAAGAAAGAATACAAAGGTTGATAAAGATAGAGATCTTGCCCATTCTTGATGAAGATTTGGAAACGTGTGTGAATTGTTATAAAAGTAAGTTGACTAAGACAAAGAAGAAGACCACATTTCACATCTTTGAGTTGTTTGGTGTGATTTATATTGATATAAGTGGCATTTATAGAGCAATATTGTAAGATGATATATAATTTATCACCTTTATAGATGATTTTTCACACTATGGATATATGAATTTAATTAAGAAAAAATTAGAGTTGCTTGAGAAGTTTAAGGTGTTTAAGGCTAAAGTTGAAAAGCGATTGGAAAAAAGTATAAAAGTTATAAGAACTTATCAAGGTGGAGAATATTATGAGAAGCATGGTGACATAATGACAACATAAAGGATCATTTGTTTAATATCTACAAGATTTTGGGATAGTAGCATAGTTCATTATGCTTGGGAGCCTAAAACAAAATGATGTTGCTGGGAGGTGAAATAGATTATTGATTGACATTGTTAAAAGTATGATGAATGGAAGTAATTTGCCTCAATTTTTGTAAGGAGAAGCCTTAAGGACCACCATGTACATCCTTAACCCCGTCCCTATCAAAGTAGATCAATTGACTCCATTTGAGTTATTCAAGGGACACGAGCCTAGTTTAAATCACATTAAGGTTTAGGGATGCCCAATTGAAGTTAGGTTGTATAATTTGACCTTGGGGAAGTTAGACCCAAGGACCACTAAATGTCATTTTGTGTCCCACCTAGAGCATTCTAAGGGGTATTGGTTTCATAACCCCTATGAAGGTGCCAAAATTGTGGATTCACACATAACTAAGGTTTTGGAGCTTGATATTACATAGAAAGCTAGATGTTCACACACCATAAAGAACATAGGTGATAGCTACATAGGTATGAAGATTGACCCATTTGTTTCATTGGACATAAAGCCTATTGCATTAGCCCTAAGGCATGTGGATGTGCAAGAACATGCTATTAATATTTTCCAGTTGAGGAACCACATGCTCATGATCATGTTATAATTACTCTAATAATAAGGAAATTTGGTAAAGAAAGAAAGTCAATTATTCATCTTGTGTGAGATTAGCGTCATAACCAACTACGCCACCCAGACGACGTTTATATCTTCCCGCCGCAAATCTCCCAGCCCCTCCCAGACCCCCGCCGCAGATCTCCCAGCCCACCCCATTTTCGCCCCTCACCCCCCCAGCCCCATCCCGTGCACTCCCCCCTGTCCAGCCCTCTCCCTGATCCCTCCGCCCCCCCTATCGTTTCCCCCGTCCCCCATCGTATCCCCACTCCTCCCGAAGCTCCCCTGCCCCCCCTCCACAGAACCCAGATCCCGTCCCCCATCGCAGGAAACAGTCTGGCCACTTATCCCAGGCTCCCCCCGCTCCCCCCGCTCCCCCATCGCATCCCCATCGTGTGGTCACCGGCGGAAGGTAGTAGGATTTAGAGCAGGTCAGCGGGAGACAAGACCTGATGGCTGATCGCCGGATCTCCTAGGCTCGGAGGTAAGTTAAAAAAAAAAAAAAAACATTTCTGTATATTAGATTATAATTAGGATAGACTCTGTTGAAGTGAGTGTTGTTTCTGTGTGTTTTATTTTTCTATTTGTTATTTTATTTTATTTTTATTTTTTTTTATATATTGGATTTGCAATTTAGGAGTAGAAGTTGGTGTAGTGAGAGTTAGGTGTGAATTTAGTTGTTTCGTGGTGTGTTTTGATTTATTGATTGCTTAGTTAAGATATTTGTTTTGGAGTGATAAGAGAAGGATATACCTACTAAAAGCCATGTTTCTATATTAAGTTAAGTTAAAGGGATTTAAGTAGATTGTCGGTAGAAGAAGGCAGAATCTATCAGGTCTATATACTGAGTAGATTATGAACTTTTGGTACATCTTACCAAAATCCTGCCTATCAAATTAGTTAAGTACTAAGTTGGTAACTGCTGATGGTCAAGGATTTTCAGAGGATAGACCCAGAGAGTGCTGAGTTTGAGAGAAGAGAGAAAAGGAAAATAAGGAAACTTAAAGAGTGTTGGAAATCTTTAGGAGAAAATAATGATACAGAAGTTAAAATAATGAAATCTGGACGATTAACCCTTGCAAATAGGAACATGGCTAAAGGAAGTGTGACCAAGGATAATGTATTATCTCAACAAGACAAGGAGAGAATTGAACAAGAAATCCAAGAAAGTTTATTCCAAGGGCCTACAAGAAATAAGGAGAAAAATGAGAGGCTAGAAGAGACAAACAACATTATCTTTAAGGAGAGTTTTGAACATAAAGGAAAACATGATTCTTGGAGTAAGGTTGTAGTAGGAGGATTAGCACAAAATGCTCATATGAAATACCAGCCACCGGTATTAAATGATGGGAAAATTAGAGTTGCCCCTCCTAAGGAAGTTATTGAAGAAGGAAGTAAATTCTATGAAAATTGTGTTGTGGGTTTCTTTTTGGGTTCAAAATTACCATTTTTTGTTGTAAAAGGAATTGTAGAAAAGCAATGGGGAAAACAAAGCTTAATAGATATTTCTGCAACAGACAGTGGCTTCTTCTTTTTTAGATTCTCTGATAAACAAAAGATGGAGGAAGTATTAGAAGCTGGAGTTTGTGATGTGGTAGGAAAACCAATGTTTCTGCAAAAATGGCATAACACTATTAGACTGCAGAAAGGAAAAATCACTTCAATACCAATTTGGATAAAGTTGCACAATGTCCCACATGCTTTATGGGATGAGATTGGTATGAGCTATGTAGCTAGTGCTGTTGGAAAGCCACTATACATGGATAAAGCTACCAAACATAGACAAAGGATATCATATGCAAAAGTATGTGTTGAAATAGATACAAAGTGTTCTCTACCAACTTCATTTGAAATTGACATGGGTAATGGTGCTATTTTTGAGGTAGGAGTGGAGTATTGTTGGTTACCTGAAATATGCAAAAAATGTGATTGCTTTGGACATAAGGAGTGTGTTATAAAGCAAAAGGAGATATGGGTTCCAGTTCAAAAGCCATTAAGTCAGATGGAGAAATATGATGAAGGATGTGAGGATAAAGAAAAATTGGATAAAGGTAATGAAGATCAAGTTCATGACGAGCAAGGACATGAGGATATAAGAGATAAGATTGTAAATTCAATAACACATGAAGTTGAATCCACCATAAGTCCAAAAGCCAAATTAGAACAAAGCAATAAAGCAAGTGTGAATGGAAGGGGAAACAAAAGGAGCCCCAAAAGGAATACATGTGAGCAGGACAATACCAGTAATAGATTTAGTGTGCTTATAAGTAATCATCAAGAACCAAATGAAGCAAGATGCAATGATATTGTAGGTCTTGAAGGTGTTGAAGGAGAAAACACTATACCCCCAGACAAATGATCATATTCTCATGGAATGTCAGGGGCTTGAATAAAAGCCCTAAACAAAAGGAGGTACGAGAAGTTATCAAGAATGCTAAAGCTGACATTGTCATTCTATTAGAACACAAAATAAAAGAAGATAAAGCACAATGGGTGATAGATTCTCTGTTTCCCCAATGGGGTTTTATCCATAATTATAGAGATAATGAAAATGGTAGGATTTGGATTGTATGGAAAAAGCCACAGTTCAACATCACAGTGCTTAGTAGTTCTAAACAGGTAGTGAATTGTAAAGTGGAAGAGGGACATGAAGTATGGTACTTATCTGCCATCTATGCAGCAAATGCAGCGAATGAACGAAAGGATCTTTGGAGTAACCTCACACAATGTTATAACAGTTATGGAAAGAACACTCAATGGCTACTAGTAGGGGATTTTAATACAATGAGGAATCTAAATGAGAGGGTTAGTGTAGCTAGTAGATGGATAGAAGGAATAGAAGATTTCAACAAGTTCATAAGTGATGCAGAACTTATAGAACCAAACTTTGTAGGACCGCTCCTATCATGGACGAACAAAGGTAAAGGAATAGGGTTCAAAGGCAGTAAATTGGATAGATGTTTGGTAAACCCTAAATGGCTGCAAAGTAATATGGATTTCTCCATTGAATTTAGTACTCCTGGATTGTCAGATCACAGTCCTTGCATTATCAAGGTGGGCAATAATAGACCAAGTCAGAAAAGGACTTTTAGATTTTTCAACTTTTGGCCAGACAACCCCCAATTTATGACAATAGTGAAGAATATTTGGCAACAAAGGGTTGATGGCACTATAATGTACAGAATAATGATAAAGTTGAAGGAAATGAAAAAAGAGTTGAGAAAGCTAAATAGAGAGGAATTTGGAGAACTACCAAGGAAAACAGAGGTAGCAAGGAAGCAGCTACAAATAGCACAAGCAAAGCTCTTTGATGATCCTTCAAATACCCAATTGCGCAATGAAGAAAAGGAGTGGTTAGAAAAGTTACTAATATGTAGCAAGCATGAAGAAATACTTCTGAAGCAAAAATCAAGGAATAATTGGCTGAAAGAGGGAGATTGTAATAGTAAAGTCTTTTTTGGAAGCATGATGAAGAGGAGAGCAAAAAATCACATTGTTAAGTTGGAATTAGATGATGGGCAACTTACTGAAGATCCTGAAATGATAAAGAACAAAATTCTAAATTATTATCAAAACTTGCTAGGGAGGGCAAACCAACCTCAACCATCAGAAACAAGATTAAGAGAGTTATTTCCTATGGAAATTCCAGAAGAGACAAAGAGAAGCCTTATAGCAGACGTTCAAAGAGAAGATATACAAAAGGTCCTTAATACCTTTGGTGATTACAAAGCTCCAGGTCCTGATGGATATAATAGCTTCTTCTTCAAGAAAGCATGGAGTATTATAGGGAGTGACATAGAAGATGCAGTAATAGCTTTCTTTCAAAGGAGACAGCTACTGCGAAGCATAAATTCAACAGTAATCTCTCTTGTCCCTAAGAAAATTAATGCCACCAATATGAAAGATTTTAGACCAATATCTTGTTGTAATGTGTTGTACAAGATCATATCTAAAATTGTGGCAGGAAGACTAAGTTTAGCTTTGCCTCATTTCATACATCCGTGTCAGACAGCTTTTGTGCCAGGAAGGAACATTAAGGAAAATATTTTGTTGTGTCAAGAGTTGATGCACAATTATCACAAAGATATTCATGGGAAAAGGGTGGCAATTAAGGTTGATATTATGAAAGCATATGATTCAATAGACTGGAATGCAATCCTAAATACACTGAAAGTTTTGAAGTTCCCAGACAAATTTAGATTGCTGATTGAAAGCTGCATCACTACTGTGGGATATTCTGTGAACATCAATGGCTCTCATACAGGTTTTTTTAAGGGGGCAAAGGGACTTAGACAAGGAGACCCTCTCTCTCCTTTTCTCTTTGTTATTGTGATGGAGATTCTTAACAGAATTATACAAAATAAAGTATCTTCTGGAAGGTTTAAATTTCACTGGAAATGCGCCAAAGAAAAGATCACTCATTTATGCTTTGCTGATGATCTCTTTTTGTTTGCTCATGGAGATATTGAATCCATATTATGTTTACTAGATGCTATGCAAGAGTTTGAAGATATAACAGGTTTGAAGATGCATCCAGAGAAGTGTCAAATTTTCTTTTCAGGCTTGTCAGAACAGGAAAAGGCTCTAATACTTGATCATATTCCTATCCAAGAAGGCCAACTTCCCATAAAATACTTAGGAGTACCATTGATTACTAAAAGACTCTCCAACCTAGATTGTACTATCCTGACAGAAAAGATATTGAGAAGAATTGAAGGTTGGGAGTCTAAGCATATTAGTTATGGGGGGAGACTGCAGCTAGCCAAAAGTGTTCTATTCTCATTGCAAACATATTGGATGCAAATTTTTCTACTGCCAAAACAGACCCTTTATGAAATTGAAAAAAGGATTAGAACTTTCCTTTGGACAGGTAAATCTAATGGACGATGTGTAGCGAAAGTGGCATGGAAAGAAGTTTGCTGGCCTAAAGTTTATGGAGGACTAGGTTTGATAGACATTCACACTTGGAATAAAGCAGCAATTGGAAAACTCCTATGGTCTCTTGTGCACCCCAATTCAAACTCCTTATGGGTTAAATGGATGATAACAGAAAATTTGAAGGAAAGGAATGTATTAGAAGTTGAGATGAAAGGATCACTAGCTTGGAGTTTTAGGAATATTTTACAAGTAAGAAATGAACTAACACAACTAGTGACAGACTCAGAATACAATATTGCCAAGAGTTATGTAGCACTAAGAGAGAACAGAGAAGATTCCAAATGGGCAACACTTGTTTGGAAAGAAGGAGTACCGAAGCATAATTTTATATGTTGGATCATTTTAAGAGACAAACTATCCACAGCAGATCGGGTGGCAAAATGGAATAGTTTAGTGGATCTACGATGCAACCTCTGCCAACAAGAAGAAGAATCACATGAACATTTATTTTTTAAGTGCAGGTTCACAAACTACATCTGGAAGGCTTTGTTAGGCATGAATGGATTAACTCGAAGAATTGAACATTGGAGAGCTGAAATATATTGGATGATCAACACTGTTAAGAAGAAGAGCTTTGCAGCTACTTTGCTTAGTATATCTTTCAAGGCCGTATTGTATCACATTTGGAGCGAAAGGAATAGAAGAAGATTCAGCAATACAAGTCTAGAAAACTCAACCATTATTGCCAAAATCAAGAAGGACATGAGAGGCAAGATTTCATCTACTAGAGGAGTTAAGCTTACAAATTGTAATAAATTTTTACAAGAGCTTTGGAATTTGCCAAGTGTAATATTTGAGCTTAGATGATGATATTTTGTAATCGAACAATCTTGTAAATTTTTTATGAGTGATATATAATTTGACCTTTCACCAAAAAAAAAAAAAAAAAATTATTCATCTTGACAATGTGGTGTATCTTGGTGAACATAATTATGATATTGGGATTGTAGAGGATCCAAGACCTACTTAAAAGTAGTCTCAAGCCCAATCAAAATTTTGCATGGACACCATGAAAGATGAGATGCAATCCATGAGACATAATAAGGCTTAGGATCTAGTTGAGCAATTTAAAGGATGCAAGCATATTGGTTGCAAATGGGTATTTAAAACTAAGAAGGATTCTATAGGAAAGGTAGATAGATTAAAGGCTAGATTACTAGTCAAGGGATTTACACAAAGAAATGGAGTGGATTATGATGAGACCTTCTTGCTAGTGTCTTTAAAGGATTTATTTAGAGTCATTACGGTGTTAATGGCTCACTTTGACATTGAATTGTACCGAATAAATGTTAAGATTACTTTTCTAAATGGAGTTTTAGATAAAAAGGTAGACCATGGAGCAACCTAAAGGTTTTGTAAAAGATAGTGCGAGTAAACTTGTCTTAAGCTTAGAAAATCCATTTGTGGCCTAAAGCAAGCTTTGAGGCAATGGTATCTAAAATTTGATAGTTTCATTACTTCATGTGGTTTTGTTAAGAACTTGATGGATTATTGTAGATAAACTAAGGTTAGTAAGAGTACTTTAATTTTATTGATCCTTTTTATGGATGACATCCTACTAGCATGCAAGGATGTAGGACTACTTTAAGAGACTAAGACATTGTTGTCTTCATAGTTTGACATGAAAGACCTTAGTGAGACTTTCTTTGTTCTTAGGATTGAGTTCCATAATGATCGTTCATGTTAACTATTGAGTCTTTCTTATAGGGCATACATTGATTAGGTTTTAATGAGGTTTAACATGCAAGATTGCAAGCTTGGAAGTGCACTAGATTTTAGGGGTGACAAGTTGAGTGAATTACAATGCCTTTAGAGTGAAGCTAATAAAGAAATTATGAAGAAAGTACCATATGTGAGTGCAATAAGTAGTTTTATGTATGTATAAGTCTACACCAAACTTGACATTGCTTTTGCCACATGACTTATTGGTAGATTTTAGTCTAACCCTAGTCATGATCATTGGGTTGTTGCCAAGAAAGTTATGAGGTACTTGAAAAGAATAAGGGATTACATGTTGACCTATAAACATGTGGATGATTTGTAGCTTATTGGATATTCAGATTTAGACTTCGTAGGTGATAAGGATGATCTAAAGTCCACATCAAGTTACATATTTATAATGTTAAGTGGAGTAGTGTCATGGAAAAGTGTCAAGTAGACATTGATTATGTCCTCAGCTATGCATGTAGAGTTTGTGGCTTGTCATGGTGTGGCTGTTCAAGCCATTTGGTTAGGGAACTTTATAAGGTTTTTAACCTCTCTTGATTTCATGTAAAGGCTTGTTCAATTGTATTATGATAACTCTTTTGTTATGTTGTTCATTAATGACAACAAGAGCATTAAGGGGGCCAAACATATATAAATCAAGTTTTTAATTGTTAAAGAGAGAGTGAAAACAATGATGTTGTAATGAAGCACATTAAAATGGATGCTATGTTGTTTAACCCACTTACTAAAGGGTTAAGCCTTTATGTGTTCCAAAAGCATGTTGATAACATGGGTCTTGGAACTTCATGGGATGTTTTTGCTTAGTAAGAGTTGTTATTTACTTTATTATGTGATAAAACAACATCCGTTTTGTTTACTACAATCTAAACTTCTATTTGATGTATATATATGTTATGTTTATTATTTGAATTTACAAGCTTGTGAGACATGTATGTGTCTTGTCTAAGGCATGTTATAAAGTCTTAAAGGAGGTGTAACCTTAGGCATTTGGCTATGACATATAATTATTGGCCACATAATGATGTCTTGTAGCACACAAAATTAAACTCAAGTATAATATACAAGACATATTCTCCTAGGATGGTTTATGATGACATTTGTCATTTTAGAGAGGTGTTCTCCTAAGATGATTTGTTGATGACATTTGTATTTTGGAGAATGAGACTAATAAGGAGGGTAACACAAAATTTCCTTTTATAGTGTTATTTGTCTACCATACTACCATATTAGATCTATGTTAGTAGAGTGGAGAGCTCTTATGATTATGGTGGGCAATGTGTCTTTAAATAGCATAGTTATTGCTATTATTCAAGGGCTTAAAGCTTTATGGGATGAGATTAGCAATAAAGGATTGTTGTTAGACCAACATAAGATAGTTTTAAAATTATTTTTATAATAATGCTATTAGTAGTATTGTTGTTTTCATGATCATTGATATAGCCTAAGTGAGAGATTGTTGGCTTCTTTTATGAGCACATGTAATGTGGGCTTATGTTAATGAGCATAAATTAATATTTCCTACTAAAGCATGTCTATGTGAATCATGTTGGTTTGTTATAATTGGATAGATATTGCCCTTACTGCATATATGGTATTGGTTAGTGTGAGCCTATGTTTATTTTATAGGTTTTGATGAGTGAACTTATTTGAGTGAAGAATTAAATTAATCGGCTAAGTCTCCCTTTTAGCTTTTCATTTATATACTAAAATTTGCTAAAGGATGAAGAGCATAAAGTGGAAGACTTGGTGTGAAATTGTAGCAAAATAATGTAAACATCTAGTATGTTTTCAAGCTATTTTTTTTTTGTGAAACCTATCTTTGTTCTCTATGATTTATGCTTAGATCTTGGAAAAGAGCTTCATTTGAAGCTCCATTTGCTAACAAAGGACACTAAGAATGTACGAGATCTTACTTTCAAAGCTAGAACAAAAACAAAGAAAAGATTAATGTCGAAAACTATAAGAAAATACTTAAGCCAAAGAAATAATAATGAAATGAAATAGCCAACATTTAGACCATCCTTTAGAGCAAGGTGGGTAAAATGTAACTTAAGGAGAGACTTTTTCTTAATCGATTTTAGTCATATGTAAAAATTAAAAGATAGGGTTACATCAAAATGTTAGCCAATATAGTTTGTGGTCACTACAAAGTCCATAACTACACTACTTATATCTACTTAAGTGTGGTGGTAGTCTATGGTCATTCATAGTTGTATACAATCATTTGCAACTTATATACTTGTATAAACCTATTATAGAGATACATAAGAAAAAAAAACCATGAGAAGCTTTTCCTCATAGTGTTCTTGTAGGTTGAAGTGATTCTAGCCATTTTCTCTTTCCTTAATTTTCTTCATGGTATTGAACCTCTTTTAGTGCAAGTTGTGACCTTATTTTAGTGGTTAGTCTCCTTTTTCTCCTATTCTAATGGTTAACTTCCTCCTTTCTCCCCAACCTTCTCTTTCCTATTCACGAACTCATTTCTTCCTTGGGTTTTGTTTGTCTTCCATCTATTCCACCAGTTACTTTCCTTTTTTTTTTTTTTTTCCCTCTTTTCTCTTCATGAACCTGTTTCTTCCTTAGGTTCCATTTGTCTCCCATTTGACTCGAATCCATAACCCACTTCCTTTTTTGTTCCACAAATGTCGACCTCCAATATTAGCCTAGACATCATTCAAACCCAGTAACTTGACTTGCCCTCCACTCCACTAGTCTTTTTGCCTAACCCTACCCTTTTTTCATGGCTGGCCAATGGGAACTATATCATCTAGCACACCATGATAAAGCTATTTCTTGATGCAACATAGCTTTTTTCCATTATTGATGGGCCTAAACTTAAGCCCTTAACCCACCTCCTTACTCCAAGCTTGTCTGACCTATCCATGCAACAACCATCTAGAGCCTCGACCTAGGTCATGTGTAGTGGCGCATTTGCAATTACATGGTGATAGGGTGGCTCCTCACCACCTCCATGCCTCTAATCATCACCCAACTCACCATTTTTTGCTCCTTAGTGGCAATATGGTAGTACCTAACTACAACCTTCATAGCTCAATTGATGACTATGGGTAACTTCTCTAAGCATGGAACTCTAAACTGTGCATCATGGTGGTTATGTTGTGGTCAAGTAGCTTCAATAGGTGATCCACATTGTTGATCAACTCGCATAAATAATAGTGAATACCATACCCACATCTTTCATGGGTTTGTACTTGAGTTTTAGTCCTTTGCTATTATAATTTCCATCACAATAAAGGTTGCATTGATGACTTGGGAGGATTTCCATGGCCTCTTCTTTTCTCATGAGGCCATGGTTGATGTTTTTACATAAGATCCAGCTAGAGCTCTTCCATTTATAGTTTTCACTACCTAGAATGGGTTTGCTTCTTCTTGTTGGGTTTTATGACTTAACAAGAAGGGGAGTTGAATTGATTAAGCTAAGAGATAGCTACAATTTTTCTTTCTAAAATTATTTTAGAAGTTCATACAATTCATACAATTATAGCAAAAAAAACAACAAGCTAATAACACAATAATTTGTTTCAAAATAGCAAAACAAATTCATGGGTAAGGTAGCAAATTAATAACAAGTCAATAACTAGATAGTTATCAACAATCAGCAAGTTAGCTTTAAGCAAGTGAAAAGGAAGAGAAACACCAAATTTATCATGGTGGTTCGGCACTCAACCTTGAGCCCTACATCCACCCTTTTCTCTTTCAATCCAACCAATTGAAGTCTCCTTTACTTAAACTAGATTAGGAGAAAATATTCTTCCTAATCTAAACAATTCCTTCTCAAAGGAATTCTCAAGCACAGTTACAAGATATAATCAGAAGATCATGTACAAATGCAAATCCCCAAATAATATGAAAGTTTATGGGATATTGCTAATTAAAGGAGCTATTCATGTATGAATAATAAAGTTCAAAGCTCCTATCACGAAATCCCCAAATTATAACAAATTAGGGTTTTAGATTCCTTACAAAGTTTATGTGCAATAAATATTTTGAATGTAATCAACACATAAACAAGGTCAAACAAGATACAATAGATGATAAAATCAAAGAATAAACGGTTTAATCATAATATCACCGTAACCTTGTATTTCACTGAAAGTGTATGAGATTGAATGATTAATCAAGTGAACTTAGACGATAATTCTTGGAAGAAAGAGAACTTCATATGCTCATAAATCGTCAACCCTTCTTCAAAGATTAGCTTTTCTTAAATAGAAAAAGTAAAGCTAGAGTTTCAAACATTCAAACCTCAAATGTAGCTTTCTACCAATTAGAATAGTAGATCACCCTTCAAATCAGCTTCACATCTCCATTCTTAGTCACAAATCTAACTGTTTTGACATTGGTTTACTTGAGAATCCTCCTGTTGAGGAGACGATCGCTTGAGCAGTGTAACTTCTCCCTCTTTCTCTTTCTTAGTCACCTTATGTTCATAATTAGGGGTTAGGGCATCATGGTTGTGTGAGTGACTTAAGTGAAAGGTTGTTTAAATGAAATGGTGAGTTTCATTTAGGTAATATGGGTTGATAACAAGTAGGCCGAGAGACTTCCAATAGATAGGCCATGAGACTTTTGATAAGTGGGCCGAGAAACTTATAATAAGCGGGCCAAGAGACTTATAATAAGTAGGCTGAAAGCATAAAGAACATAGGTTCTTGGTAGAACCATGATTTACTCTAATAAACTCTTAGCAAATTAGCTTGTATAATCTTGATTTAGCAAGATAGTTTTATTCAAACAAGAGCAGGTATCATATTTCTCAAATATAATAAACCATATATTTAAAATCATTTAAATAAGGCTTTTCTCAAGGCATTATATAATGATATTAAATAAGGCATTTTTCAAAGGCATTATATAATAACATTATATTAAGAAATGTAGGAACCCAACTATTTTATAATATCATTGATTGTATTACAATTTGTATACCTTTTACTTCCTATAATTTTCTTTTGTACTTATGAAAAAGATATTTCAAGAGATAATTCACAAATATATTTTATCACATCAAAACCCTTATTTTCCAACACTTCCCATATGATTAGGCTACTATTTATAGCAAGTGGGCCTATATGTGCCACCTCACCAATTAGCCCACCTCCCATTCCATGGAACCTTTCTACTCTAATGGTGAATCACTTTTCATCAATAGGCATTGGTGGTTGTGGATAGTGGTGCACCCCTTTCTACTAGATTTGTCATCATTGTGGCCACTATGCCTAACCCATTCTTCCTTATTTTCCTACTTTTGCCTTTCCACCCTATGCCTATTGCAACTCTTTTCCACCACTATTGGCACCTCTCCTCTTTCTCCACCCCTCTCTGCCCTAGCTGCCTCTTCTTAGTACTTAGATTTAGGCGTCACCCACCATGTCATTGATAGAATTATTGCTTTCTCCATTACTATGCCTTATGTCAGCACCCAATAGTTGACTGTGGGTGATATGGTCTCTCTACCCATCACTTACGTAGGTACTATTCAATACCCTATCCCTTTTTATATTTGTTTGACTAATGTGTTTGTAGTTCCTAGTATTACTAAAAATTTAATTTCTTTTTTTCTATTTTGCCTTTGATAATCACTATGTCTTTCTTTTTTATGACACTTATTTTATTGCCCGGTCTTTATGTACTAGTCATATACTGCTCTATAGTATACTTGATTGCGGCTTATACCATATATTGTTGTTTGGTGTAGTTATGTCACCTTGAGAACTCCCTATATCTACTTCTAGCTCTCTCACTCTATGGTATTTATTGTTTAGGCCATGCATCAACTAAGGTTGTTGTTTGTCTTTTGACTTCCACAAACATTAGTTTTACTCATTCTTTTCTCATTTTTTGTATTGCATGTGCTATTAGTAAAATCCAATGCCATTCCCATCCCCCTACCTAGTTTAGAGCTTGCCAACCTTTAGAATTGATCCACTTTGATGTATAAGGTCCTACACTTATAACTTCCTATAATGGTTATAAATAATATGTTTGCTTTATTGATGATCATTCTTGGTTCACTTGGTTTTACTCGTTCACCACTTGTGATTAGTTATTTTATTTTATTTTTATTTTAATTTTTAAAGCCTTTCATTCCTTTGTACAAAATCAACACTAATGTTATTTACACACTATTCAGTGTGATGATGCTCTTGAGTTTTTCTCCTCATATGTTTTAGCTTTCCTTATAGCTTAAGGTATTCTTTCTTGTATTCCCTATTTCAAAATGAAATAATTAAGTAGAAACATTGCCACATTATAGATATGGGTCTTGCTATGCTTAGCCATGCTATTACTCCCCTACATTTTTGGTAGTTTGCCTTTGAGACAATTATTTTCTTGATCAATTAGATTCCTAAACTAGTCATTGGCCATATTTCTCCTTGGTAGGTATTCTTTCACACAGTGTTAGATGTCTCATAGTTATGAGTTTTTGACTATGCTACCTTCTCCTATTTGTGGCCCTATGCTCCTCACAAGTTAGCCTTTTGCTCTTGCTAGTGTATTTTCATGGGCTAGCCATTTAGTTATCATGGTTATTTGTGTTACTATCTTGAGATGCAATAATTCTATATTGGTGGTGATGCAATCTTTGATGAATTTGTTTTTTCCTTTACTTAATTAGCCTAGGCCGCTTCCCCACCTCCTTCCTTAACTCCTATTTTGCTTCTCACCCACCACCTTAACCTTCTAGTCCCCCTCTTATGGCTTAGATAACCCTAGCCCCTTAGCATTGTCCTTTGTACAAATTCTCCTTTATCTCTCTCCCTTTAGCCTTTCGAAGCTCCTTTTCTCCACCACTTCCTAATGCCCTTACTCTTTATCACCCTATGGTTACCTATTTAAAAGATGACACTGTCACTCATTGTATCCTGACTTGCTAGCATACCTTTGCCTTAACTACTATTGTTCATCCATATTCTAAGCCTACTAGTTTCACCTAAGCTGCTCATGACCCCTATTGGCACTCTATGAAGGCTACTAAGTATACTACTCTATTTCAGAATGACACCTGAGATCTTATCTCTCTTCCTTGTGAAGCTAGACCTATTGGATACAAGTGGGTCTATAAATTAAACTTTGTCATGATGACTTTTTGGAATAGTATAAAGCTTGCCTTATGGCAAAGGGATTTCATTAGTAGCATTGTATTGATTATATATAGATTTTTAACCTCGTGGTTAAATTTGTAACTATTTGTACTATCATTACAATGGCTTATTCTTTTAGGTGGGACCTTTGATAGTTAAACATGTTGAATGCCTTTTTATATGGCTTTCTTATTGAGGAGGTTTACATATTAGTCCTTAAGTTTGTGGATCTTACTCATCTTCATCATGTTTACTGCATGTGTTGTTCTTTGTATGGACAATAGGCTCCTCGTGCCTAGTATCATAGATTGAACACCTTTTTCACCTCATTGGGCTTCTTTATCTCTACTACAGATACCTCTTTGCTTCTCTTGCACACATCTCATTACATCATCATTGCATCATCATTTTGCTTATCTATGTTAATGATATTCTTCTTATTAGCTCTCTTTAGGCTCATTTCTCTAATCTTCTTATAGCTTTACCTTAGGAGTTTGCTATCAAAGACCTTGGTCCTCTTCATTATTTCTTTAGTATTTAAGCTTACCGTACTTCACAAGGTTTGTTTCTCCATCAAGCTAAGTTTACACATGAGATTCTTGATCAAGCAAAGATGACTAAGGCTTGTGTGGTTCCTACTTAGTGTACTATAGCTGATCCTCATTTTTAATAGGCCAGTGATCCTCTTAAGGACCCTCTACTTTAAAAGAGCATTATGGGTGCCCTTCATTATCTCACCCTCACTTGCCCAACATCACCTACTCTATTAGAACTACATATTAGTACTACATATTAGTTCCTACATGCTCCCATGGTTATTCATTACTAATCTATCAAATTAATTCTTCGTTAATTGGCGAACACTCCTCACTATGGTATTTTTCTCACTTGTAGCTCCTTTATTGCTCCACATGCTTTCTTTGATACTAGTTAGGCTAGTGATTGTGATTACTAATGTTCTATTGGAGGCTTCTATGTTTTCCTTGGTCTTAATCTTGTTTCTTGATGCTTTTGTAAATAAAGGACATTTGCTTATTCTACTATTGAGGTTGAGTACAAATGTCTTGTTAATGTTGTTACTGAAATAATGTGGATTGAGTATCTTTTTCATGATCTTTGTGTGTTCCCCCTCATCCACCCATTCTTTGGTGTGATAATTTGTAAGTGCTCTACCTTGTTGCTAATTTGGTTTTTTATACTCCGATTAAGCACATTGAGACCAATTATCATTTTTTTTCATGAATGGTTTCTTTATGGTTAGCTCTTCATTTAGTTCATTTTGTCTATTGATCAATTATGCTGACATTTTCACCTAGGGTTTGTCTATAGCACATTCCACTTATTAAGGTCCAAGTTGATAGTTTATCCTAACTTGTCAATTAGTAGAGGGATGTTAGCTAATATGGTTTGTGGTCATTGCACATCCATGATTGCACTACCCACGTTTACTTAAGTATAGGGGTAGTCTACGCTCACTTGCATTTGTATGTAGTTATTTGGAACTTATATACTTGTACAAACCTATTATAGAGATATACAAATAAAAAAAAAGGAAGAAAAGAAAGACAAACCATGAGAAGCTTTTCTTCATAGTGTTCTTGTAGGCTGAAATGATTCCAACCATTTTCTCTTTCCTTGATTTTCTTTAGAAATACTAACACAATGATCAAAATCTCCTAAGAAAATTATATTTGGATACACAAAATAAATCTTTTAGATTTACAGTATGAAAGATACATTGCAAAAACATACTAATGTTACTTGTAAAGTTCTTCATCAAATTGTGCTAATTAAGCACACTTTGCCATGACATCTTTTCTCATGAAGAATGGAGTTTGGAATGATGTAAATCCTATTTCCTCTAAAAAATCAAGACCAAAATTAATTAAAGCTTGATTAAGATGCATGCCATCTCCTTTCAAGTAGAAATTTCCACCCTTAGCAACTTGAGCATTAAGGATTTCAAGCATATATGGATTAGCAATTAAAAAAAATTCCATTTCAAATGAGTTGGCAAATAAGTTCAAATCAATAAGTATAGCAAACACTACAAAAGCATATATAAGTACAAATAGTAAAAGCAAAACCCTTTTGAAATAGTCAATTTGACTTATAAAAACAAAGAAATTAACTCCATGCAATGGAATACAACATAATTGAGCAAGTATGACTCTAATCTTGGTTGATTGAACAATTTACCTATTGCACTAAGACTAGAACTCTAGTTTAGATTGAAATGAAGAACCATGGATTAAATCCGTGTAGTAATGGATTTATGAATCTAAATGACCAATTGACATTGATGCTTAGCAAATCTTGATGTCTATAATTTAATATCTTTCTTCAAATCTTCAATACCAAGAAGTTCAACAAGTTCACAGTTATTCTTTAGTTTTGTCTCCAAATGCTTCGCACCTTATGATCTGATCACCACATTATTTGCCAACAACACATATATAACATATATAAATTTGGTTTTCTAAATGAGCATAAGCATGATAACATGCTAAGTTATATACCTCGTCATTGCTGACTGGAATTGATCCATGAACAAGATTTTTTTTGATTTCCAATTAAGAATTCAATTGTTTCAAAACTTCCTAAACTTGGGCTTCTTTTTCTAACGTCCACTTATTATTATCCTTTGTATTCTTGATCATCTTAACAATGTCTCCACTATTCTATTTTGGCAAATTAAACTATAGAAGTTAGCTTTGTGTAAGATGAGCCTAAGAACAATCTAAAAAGAGTTCCATAAAAAAAATGAATGTACAAAGTATTAGAATAATGCTTAGCTCATGAAAAATTTGTTTTGGCAGACAAAATCAATCTAATAAAGTTCCAAAATGTGGTGTTCATCATTCTAGCCATCATAAGAGTAACATTGTTGACATATTTTATATATGTCAATTGATTTTCACACAAAAATGGCTTGATGTTTATGTACATACGTAGACTTTTTTTTTTTCCCATTTCTTATATACAAGCAAGCCAAAACAATTATAATATCCTTGCATAGCTCTCCAAACCTAAATGCTTAAGAGAAAGGAACATTTGCTTTTATATTTTTTTTTTTCATTTTTGAAAAAAAGAATCATACCCTTGTCATTGATATTAATGGCATAAGTTATTTAAGTAATGAAACTTGTTGAAAGGATACATAAGATAGGGTAGAAACAAGATACAATGAATAAAAAAAACATTATGTTGTATGAAGAAGCATTGAAATAATAGCAAATAAAATTACAAAACCTAAGCCTTCAAGGAGGCTTATAATGTTCTAGGCCCTTTAATCTTGTTAGGCTATTTCCTACAATTTCTTGGTAATGATCATAATGTAGTCAGGTTGTAGCTTTGTGATTGAATGACCAAAATTTGCTAATCTATTGGTTAGAAAGTTTGCTTCATGGAATACATGAGAAATTTTATCATTTGAAGGTAGATAATCCAAGCACTAGTGAAACTCATATTCTAAATTCTACGGGGCTGAGAAAACTCCTTTAATGCATTGAACCATAAATTAAGAGTTAGCTTCAATGTTTGATACATTAGTCCTTTATAATAACATAGTTTGAGACCTTCTAGTCAAGCTAGAACCTTTGCTCTCGCTCTATTACCTTGTCCTAAATTAACATCATAAGCCAAAATGACACTTGTTTTCCAATCATGCACCAATCCTCTTCCCCCCTATCTTTCTTAGTACATTCATACATGATCCATTTGTATTAAACTTTAGAGAACTTAGAGAGGGGCATAACCAATGTACCATGTATCCTTTGCAAAAAGGCAGAACTGCTATTGGAACATTTGTTTCTTAAAGTCTTGTACAATCTTTCATTTATGTGAATATACTACTTGGAAAAGAAGCCATTTGATGATGAACCTCCGATAGCACTCCCCCTACCAATGCTAAAAAATATCCTTGGTTTGAGAAGATAACATTGTTCTTCGCCAACTAGATATACCACAAGATTATGCAACCAACCAATGACAACAACATCTCTCCTTGAGAAGAAATATTGGCATCTTGGAACCAATCCTCAATAAGATTTAAGACTATGTCTTGTCTAACCGATACTTTCAAAAGATGGTAGAAATGATACTATAGGCTAGTGGCCAAATCCCTTTGACAAAAGAGATGATCTATGGTCTCGTAGTGTAGTATAGAACAACAAACACACCTTGAGGCAAGAGAGAAGGCTCGCTCCTAAACTCTATTGTCAATAGGAAATCCATTATACATCACCTTCCATATGAAGAAACCAATCTTGGGTTGTAGATACTTATTACATAGAAACTTATGCCAACTCTTCTTTTCACCATGTAGTCTTTGGTTCTCATATATAGATGTCATAAAGAACACCCCATTTAAAGTTAACTCAGAGGCTAACCAATTAGGACCATTAATGAGAGTAATTCTACTTGCTTGCTCCCATTACCTTGGAGATAAAATTGCTTCCAAAAACTTTGAATCCTCCAAAGCCTTGTTAGTTCTCCTTTGCTTGTTTTCACAAGATGGATGCCACAAAATCTTATGTAGTTGTAAAACAAAAGGAATGTGAATACTAATAGTTCTTTAACAACATGAGGCTTGAATGTTTCTTGGTTGCTGACAAACTTCCATTGGATATCCATACTTCCTTCTCATGAATTAGGTCCACAAAGAATCTCTTTTCACATAATTTTAAGCTATTTTCACCTATAGGCTCTTTATAATCATGGTCATATCTTTTATTCCTAGTCCACCTTCATCCAAAGGGTGGCATGCTTTAGCCCACCCCACGTAATGTGCTTTATGCATCCTTATATGTCTCATTAAGAATTCAAACAAATTCTTATTTATCTTTCTCAAAATTGAAGTTAGAGCTTTGGTCACTAACAAACAATGTATAGGAATTGAAGACAAAATACTCTTAATTAGGATGAGCTTCCTTCCATGAGAAAGAAAATGATTTTTCTAGCTTGAGATGCATATTGTGATCTTTACCATGATTTCATCATAATATCTTTGTTGTGATCCTCTTTTGAAAAATGAAACCCTTAGATATTTCATTGGTAGATTTGCTAGTGAAGATCTTGTCTATTGCATAATGTATTGTTTTCTTTGAGGTGATGCCTTCTTGGTTAGTAAAAAATTACATTTATCCACATTTTCCTTCTGCCCACTATGATGTTCATATTCCCATAATAAATCCATGAAGTTCAAATTAACTTTATTTTCCCTTTCAAGAAGACTATCATATCATTTGCATATAACAAATGAGAGACGTACCCAAAATCATTTGTACCTTTATAACTCATAATCTCCCTAATTTGCATGTAATGCTTCAACTCACGAGAAAAATCTTCTTGAGCAAGAACAAACAAACTTGTTGATAAAGGACCCCTTTTGACACAATCCTTTTGTTGATTTGAATAAGCTAATTTTCTTGCCTTGCATCAATCCATGCTTCTAAAAAGACAAATCTTTGCATTACCTTTAATAGAAAGGACTATTTCAACTTGTCGTAGGCTTTTGAAATGTTTAATTTGATGACCATATTACCCATTGTTAATGTTCTATTAATCTTATGACCATTTCTTGAGCTAAAGCAATGTTTTATTGAATGGCCCAGTCCTTGACAAAACCAAATTGTTTTGGAGACATTACTTAAGGAAGAATCTTAGCAAGTCTATCATTAAGAAGCTTTCCTAGGATCATGTGTTTGTAGGTACACAAACTAATTAGTTTAATATCTAAAAAATTGTTTGGTTTGGCTACCTTGGGAATCAATGCCAAACCATCATTGTCGAACTTCTTGGAGTCTAACCACCCTTGAAGAAATCAATAATCACATTATATAAATATGCTGTCACCACCTCCTGGGTTGCCTTAAAGAAATTGCTTGTAAAGCCATTTGGACCTAAAGTAGTGTCAAGACCAAGATTTTTAATGGCTTGTTGCACTTCTACCTAGTTTAGAACTTTACACAATATGTTATTTTGCTCATTCGTTACTAAACTTGGAATATGATTGAGGAACTCAACCATATGATGTTCTTCATATTATCCTTGGTTTGAAGTAACTTGTAAAAATTTACAGCCATGGGTCCTAAGGTCTCCACATAATCTATCATGGATCCATCTAGTAGTTAAAAATTAAAATGAGAAGCCTACTGCCTCTCCCTTATACATGCATGAAAGTATTACAAATTTTGGTCCCTTTCTTGAAGCCATTTGATGCAGGCTATCTCTTAAAATGCTTTTATCCTCTTTAATGTTTTGTATCAATTATTCTTGTATGGTTTGGAGATCTTTAAAAACCGTTTCTAACCATGATTCTTGTAACCAAAGTTCCTTTGCTTGCACATGCTTTGTGAGTTTTGCTATCCGCTGCTCCATGTTACTTCTATCCTATCTTTGCCATTCTTGCAAGGCTTCCTTCACTTGTTTGCCTATCATATGTAGTCCTATCTATGATGGAGTAGTTGAGTGACTTGTTTATTGCCTTTCTATTAAATCTCTTGTGGTTGAAGCTTCCAACCATTGTTTCTGAAAATAAAAAGACC
Source organism: Casuarina equisetifolia (assembly GCA_028551475.1). NCBI lineage: Eukaryota > Viridiplantae > Streptophyta > Magnoliopsida > Fagales > Casuarinaceae > Casuarina > Casuarina equisetifolia. The sequence continues at coordinate 12,348,224 of CM052359.1, forward strand.
GAGCACCTTGGAATGTCCCCTTTAATCGTATTAGCAATGGCAAATGATCTGACCCCACTCTTGTTAGAAGCTACACCTTTAGGAAGGAAAATATTGTGGAAGCCTCCAAGTTACAAAGTATTTTATCTAATCTCGCCCATACTTTCCTTGTGTCTTGAGCATTGTAGCAACATGTGAATGGAGACACCAAAAAACCGCAATCATTCAATCGTTGCTGGCATATGAAGTTTTTGAATTTTCTGCTTGCTACTAATGAATATTGTCCACTCCTACATTTCTCTTCTTGACAAGTGATGGAGTTGAGGTCTCTCCAATGAGCCATGGTATATTAACTATTTGTAAGTCTTCTAGGTGTTGCTATAATTGTCTTTTCCAAATGTGGTTTGTGCTTGCATATATTACTAACATCACAAACTGTTTCCCACCCATTTGTACCTTTACCGTTATACTTTGATTATAATAGTCTACAAAAGACGCCTTCATCTCATCTTTTCACATCAACCATATATGAGTGTTTGTAGGATTACAATGTAGAACTTTAGAAAAACACAACTTCCTAACTGTAGAACATAGTTGCACTCCTGTATGTTTGGGCTTCAATAGAGCTATTAGAGATACTTTATTTTTCTTGGATTCCTGTTTAAGGAAATCCACTTAATGCTTGATATTCCATATGGTGAAACTGGACATTAAAATTGGAAGGCTTATCACCAATCAATGTATCCTGCTATTTATGAATATGCTAGATTAGGTGGATTCTAACCTTAATGTAGCCAATGAATTCCCCACCGTCAGTTGAAACCAAATGTCAGCAAGCAAAAGCCCTTATTTCCGGATCTTGGTGTTCTTTATCATCCTTTCTGTTTTGCCTTGGCAAGCTGTTTTGTACTTTACTCTCTGCTACTTTGTCAATGTCCTTCCCCGAGAGTGCCCCTTATCGATTCCTCGTACCCGTTAGAAAATGAAATGATTGGGAAAGGGTGAAGAAGAACGAATATTGAAAGAAAGGTTTAAAAAGGATGAGTACGTATTTAATTCATTAATTTTGTTTTATTTTTTTTTTTGGGTGATCCTTTGGAGTCTCTTAAGAAACGAAATCTGATTTGATAAAATGGAAATAAGTTTTCATACATAATTTCAGAACTTATGATTCAAGGAAATAAATATTCTTACAATTTACTACGGTTTTTTTTTATATATTTAAATATGTCTCTTCTTTTCTAGACAATTTTAAAGACAAAATATGCTTTCCAACAGTTACTATCCAGGCCTAACGTCACGCAGTTATAAGTGATCTGTTTGAAGCGAAAGAAGACCTGTTTTGCTTTTCTCCAAACAAACAGATGCAATAACCAGAAATAATGACAAGCTAAACCCAGAAAAAGTATGATTGCGAAGGAATGAAAAAAGGAAAAAGTTTATTTCAATATTCACGATTCGAAGCTGAGCGATCTGCTTGTTGATCTTGTTGAAGTCCTTACGAAGATTCTCGAGCTCGAATTGAACTGAGCATGAATTATTGGCAAGGTTTCCTGTTCCAGTAATAAGCGCGTAAGAGAAGGTGTGGATCTTCCCTTTCTTTTGAGAACTTTTTCATTCAAAAGGCCTTGGAAATCTTGCATTTAAACCTTTTGTGGCTACGAGTTTAACTTCTTTAACTTCTTAACACTCCATTTGCTTAATTACATCACTTTTTACAGTGCAGTCTCCTCAAAGTACTGCCCTTGAACTGTTTCTCACAATACAACTGTTAAACCGACTGAAAAAGCATCCAAAGTTAAAGACGGGATAACAACATTTTGCTAAATTCACAACTCACATAAGATTCCACTTATGTTGCTCAACATGTTATTGACAAATGAGAGCACTCATTCATCCTTGTTAGAAATTGTGAGCATGAAGTACATAATGGAAATGGGAACATGTCATTTATTATCCTCAATGTCACACTTCTTTTTTTAAGGGATATGGGTGTTCTCTTACCACCCACTTCCGCAACACAGCAATACAATACATCCAATTACTAACCTATAGCTTCCACTGAAAAGAATGGTAATCAACAAAGGAAAAAAAAAGATAGAACTCTATACTTGCCCTCATCAAAACCAAGCACCATCATCTTCACCAGGATCTTAAAATCAGGTCCCTTTTTTTGCTTCTTTTTTTTTTTTTGGCCCCCTTTCTGTAGATCATAATGCTCAAGCAACTGGAGTTGGCACTCCAGAGGCCTCAATCCAGATTCTGACCACAGCTGGAGAGTTCTAAACTGCTTCCAAAATTCTTTTGGTACAGTCCTTGTCATCAGCTCCCGTTCTTCCCGGCAACTTAGGGGGATCGCAACTAATCCGATTTGCCCACAAGTTTGCAAGCGTGAGAAAATAGTGCTCCCCATTCCATACCACTTGTCCCAAGCCTGATTCAAGCAATTATAGAGGTTAGAAAATTTCGAAGTTCAAAATACTGCTCGTAGATAACGAAATAAGGATCCTTTACCAATGTATATAATATCTAATTGAGTCTCACTGTTTCAGCATCTTGATATTTCCCAAACACTGTAAGAAAATGGTGATTTAATTGGTCTGGATTAGTTTAATGCTATCAAGATAATATCTCCGTACCTGGCACAGTTCCTGCTGTTAAGGCCGACAAACGACATATAGGCTGCCCAGAGAAAACATGTTTTTGAAGAGAAAGTGCATCGATGTTATGCATATAGTTGATAGATTCCAGCAGTGCCTCTACAGTTCCATCATACTCAAAACCAATGAGATCAGGAATACTCTTGAGAGCATCTTCAAGTCCTGAGCTTGACCATATACTAAAACACTCGCTTAAAACATCAATCAGACCACCGGCATAACTGGAAGATAAAAATATCCACGGCTTGTAAAGCCTGGTTGAGGCTCCAAGAACTTCAACTACTCTGTAAATTTCTCCAAGGGCAAGGATGTATTGCTTCCCTGAATTTTCAGCAGAAAAAGAAAAAAGAACACATAATTTGAGTAATGAGAAGATAACGTTACTCTTCTTTTTCTGCAAGGACAAAATAATGCCAAATAAATCTGCCATCAATATGATGGTGCATTATAGTGAAGCAGTACCTTGAGGTTCAGATAAAACTTGACTTTGTATGTTCCTTTGTACAGACTGCTTCCAAATTAAGGCTCCATCTTTCAACTCTTGGATACAAACAGAGAGCATATCAGACCATGTTGAAACATAATATTGCTGCTCCTCAATTGATGCCAATTTTAAGATTGTTATATTTGAAGCTACATCCTTTAGGAGTTCCACGGCTGACCTCGCATCCTTTTCTGCCTATTAAAGCAAAACACACATGGATAACAAGCAAAACACACATGGATAACAAGCTGAAGTAACTCGTAATCCGAATTTTCTAACCAATTCAACCTAGGATGCAAAAAACTAGTTCTTTTGCACAGTTTTTGACAAGCATATTATTACTTTATCCATAGCACTAGATCCAGAATGGCTTCTCAGATGCAGCGTTGTCCAAACATATTAATATTCAAGTTCTTAATACATCCCCTCAAGGTCATATTGGAAATTGCACTCCTTTAAAAACATAAGAAGGGCTGCTCAAATAAGAAGCCAACCTAACACTGGCTTGCTTTCTCACCCAAATCAAAGGAAAAATGTGACAGAAGATGAATTGGTAGCAAACAAGGTAAGAAGATAGTCTAAAGCTAGCAAATAAATAGTACTGAATATGGGTTCAATATTATCTTACATATTACTGCATAAGCAATTTCTTATACATGGCTGAAAAAGGAAACCAAGCAACTTATAATGGTGGTCATATGCTTAAATTACTGTCAGCAGATCAAACAAGGCTTCAAATTAATAGCTAAGAAAAAAGTCAGTGTAAATACTAACAAATTTAAAATACAAGTACATGACATTATTTGTGTTTAACTCATAGTAAATATCTAAATGCATGATCTGATGAGAATAACAAAGAGATGACTTTCAAAGGTACAAGCTATAGCAGTAATCAAGATCCTTTATGGCTCTTCACTGGAAATAAATGTAAAAGATGCCTACCAATGACAATCTTTCTACTAACTGATACTCTGACCCAATTGTATGGAACTTTCGCCCCTGTAGAACTTGTAGAAAATGACTTAAGGAAATTTCTCTTTGTGATATATTCTCCGATTGCACTTCTTCAGAGATCAGATTATCTTTGTTCAGTTTATTATAGAAGTCCTGCAACAGAAAGCAACAATGTGTGATAGCAAAGTCAGGAAATCAAATGAGTTATAATCAGATATCTAAAAGATAAATGAAAGTGAATTAGAGAACCATATGCAAAATCTGAAGAAAATGCTTTCATTTGCATTTTGGGGAGACGGGAGAAAGTTATCAAACTCAATACCAACAAGATGAAAACAATTTACACTCCTAAGCTGCTAGTCTAAAGTGATTAAGGAGATATGTTCCAAAGTAAAGAAACTATCATCTTATTGATTAATTTCTTATGCATTCAAGATAAGCCACCAACTTAATCTAATATGCCTGCGCACAAGTTTGTCAAGCTTTACTGCAATGCATACTCAAGTGGAACGCCCAAGAAATAAAGATAATCATTAGTAAAAGCAAAAGACACATATGATTAGATACAGTCACCAACCTTGATTTCCTCATCAAGAGAATTTGCTTTTGCCTCCTCACCAGAAAAAGCAGCAGTCCTTTGAGCTTTCTGACAAATTATGTTTTCACAGGCTTAATAAGACAAGAAATTTGACATTTCAAGAATGCCAACCCAAAAAAAGAAAGTCTACCTTCAGATTGTCCAGATGACACAGCACAGTTGAGCATAATTTATCCTTTAATTTGCAATAGAAATCCAGACAATCATTTATCTCTAATGTGGTGGAAAGTTTTTGCTGTGAATCTCCAAGATCAACATCAGAACTTTGGTCTTCAGCTCCGGTTCCTGAAGTGGCAGCCCTAAAATCCCAGGAATATTCATCAAAATCATCATCATTGTTCACTGTATCAGATTCGAATGGTGTGATGGTCGAATGCATCCCATGGTCACTTGGATTTGGTGCATTATTAACCAACGCACTCTGCTCAGCTTGATTATATAAACTTGAGATCAGATCATTAATAGATACATTAGAACCAACACTTTTGATGCTATCTTTGGGGTTGGAGCCAGGTGTTACGGTAGAAGCTCCTTTAAGGATTAAGGAATCATCAGAGTCAGGGTCTCTATCACTGAAAATGGACATGGGTAAGGGTTCCCTGTGATTCTGAGACCTCTCATCCTTCTGAAAGAGTAGAACAGAAGACGTCACACAAAAACTAGAAAAGAATTTGCTAATGAGAGCAAAAAATTTTACCAAACTTTAGTTTGCTAATGAAGTAATAAAAGCGAGGTCTAAATAAAATTGGAAGCGAGAACCAAATTAGAAAGAAAAAATTGATCAATACTGTGGCAGCAATGCATGCCTAGAGCTCATATCACAATAGTCATATTACGGAGAAATATATCATAAGAACTGCCTTTGTTCAAGAGCATCATCAAAATCAATATCTGTCATTTTAAACCAATCCCCTACCCAATGAGACAAAAGGAAAAAGGAAAAAGGAAAGAGGAAAGAGGAAAGAGGAAAGAGGAAGAGGAAAAGGAAGAGGAATGATGAATGATTCAACCATAGTTTCTTTACAGAAGATTTTGAACCGCAGGATATATAAATTTTATCCATATAATAGGTATAACAACTGAATCATTACCTGGACTTCAACGCTAGAAGCAGGTACTTCTACACCAGCAGGAGAAGAATCAGCAACCTCGTACTCTTCCTAAAACCCGAGCGTTTAGTATCCATGACCGTTTACAGATTTTGCATAGAAAATCAATTAAAGAAATTAAATCAAAATGACACAACACCTCGTGCTTTGGTCCTGTTTCAGAAAATGCATCCTTGAATTCCCCAAAGTTCTCATCAGAGTCATCATTTTCTTCAACTGGAGAGGTATTCAAACCATTTGGCTTGCTTTTGTTGCAAGACCCAGAGATAATATCCTCTTTATTCACCGGGTAGAAATTAATTCCAAATTCCCATTCCACAGATTTGGAAGAAACCGCATCTAATGCTAACCACGAATCTTCAGTATTGCTAGCGAAACTGACATCATAAGAAAGTGCTTCTACACGAGCAGGAGAACTATCAACAACCTTTGGCATTTCCTAAAACAACCAATATGTTTAAGCACATTCTTCAAAAATGTATAGAAAACAAAGAATAAGAACTAAAGTGACTTACTGATTTATGTCCAGATCCAGATTCTGAATGTGCACCCTTAAAACCCCCAAAATTCTCATTAGCACCAAAATTCTCATCAACCAGAGAAGACATCAAATCATTCTGCTTGCCCTTAGTGCGTGAATCCAAGATGATACTGTTATTGTTCATGAAACTCGGGTTGAAATTAAATCCCGAGTCCCATTTCCTAGAAGTTTGCAAGACCCCATCTGACACAGCAAATAAATCAACAGATCCACTAGCATCATTACCATTAAATACTTTTGCTTCTTGGCCAGCGAGAGGTATGCCATCAACCTTGTGCACTTCCTACAGCCAAACTTAAAGTTGACAGCGCACATTCTTCGAAATCTCAATATTAGATGTAAAATAATGGAACAAAATTTAACTGACTCACCAACGTATTCTTTGACCCAGTTTCTGGAAATGCATCCTTGAATTCCCAAAGATCTTCAACAGAATCAACTTTTTTATCAGCTTCGGAAGAGTTAATCCAATTTGCAGTATAATTGTCCTTGCTTTTGGAGAACGCGCCCGAGATTAAACCCTCTCCTGAAGTCAGAGCACTTGAGTTGAAGCCCATCCTGAAATCCCACTCACCGCTTCTGTTGGAAGTCCCATTTGATACCAAAATCAAATCGTCGGGCCCATCCACACAATTACCGGACACAGATGCCACCCTTTCCAGCCCTTTCCTCTCAACCTTTAACCAGAAAAACCTAAGGTTTAGGCCGATAAAATCAACATAAAAGCACACCTGTATCTATTCGTTTCTCACAAAAATAAATTACACAAAGAACATCCTATCTCAAGTTTATAGGAAATTTACTGCTGAATAAAGTAGCTTGAAGAAAGCTAATTGGCTCTGTACTCCCAAGAGAGATTGAAGGCTATGACACAGACACTATCAAGCATCAAGTTACAATACACAAAAATTTAACGATATCCGCCTGGGTTTCCTGGTCTATCTTTGCGGTTGCTTCCATTTTTGAGTCCTGACGATTGAAAAATCCTTTCTTCCTCATATAAAAAGAACAACACACACACACACACACACACACACACACACACACACACACACACAACTCTTTGGAAGCTAAGAAGAAAACTGCCTTCATCTAAACTCTTTGGAAGCTAAGAAGAAAACTGCCTTCATTCAATTGTGCCTCCCGAACTAAAGTTCAAAACTATGGGTTCCCAATGTTCTCTCCGTACACACACACACACACACACACACACACACACTAAACTCTTTGGAAGCTAAGAAGAAAACTGCCTTCATTCAATTGTGCCTCCCGAACTAAAGTTCAAAACTATGGGTTCCCAATGTTCTCTCCGTACACACACACACACACACACACACACACACACACACACACTAAACTCTTTGGAAGCTAAGAAGAAAACTGCCTTCATTCAATTGTGCCTCCCGAACTAAAGTTCAAAACTATGGGTTCCCAATGTTCTCTCCGTTAGCAATATACAAACAGAAAAAGAATTTCGAAATCTTTAATTGTCAGAAAATTTCAATATTTGGGATAGCTTAGAAACAAAAAACAACTTAAAATTAATTAGAGATTCAATTATTTCTTTCTTTAATTTTCTTTTCCCTTGGCAAGCAAACAAAAAGACACAATTTAAAATTTAAAACGGGAAAAAAATTATGCATTTAACCTTAGGATTCCTATTTCCGGTCCCAAACTCGGGTTCCGCAGCCTTGAATTCCCACCCATCATCGTCATCATCAAAACCACCATTACCGTCAACCAGATCCGTATCCAACCCATTCATATATGAATTCATACCGTTTGTATTCGAGTGAGATCCGTTCAAGTTAAAATCCGCCCCGTTAGGAGTCTTCATTTGCTGATTCTGGCCGTACGAGTTAGCAATCAAATGATTAACATTCAAAGGCGATTCTTTTATCTCAGAATTGCCATTTTTGTTTTCAGAGAAAAGGACTCCATCGTCACCAACTCTAGACTCGCCTGAACCAGACGCCTTCTCCTCCTCCGCTTCTTCTTCCAATTCCCCAAATAAAGATAATGGCAGGGCTCCCCGTGGCTTCACCCACAGAGCCTTCTCCGCCTCAGACCGGCTCGGCAAACGAGGATCGGGATTAACGGTATCGCTGTTGTGGGGAGGGGATAAGTTGTGGGCCGGATCAACGGATAGGTCCGATTTGGAGGTGGCGACGAACTCGCCCCATAGAAAGGCCGAGTTTTGGCCATTGTTTTGGGGAAGAATGGAATCTCCGGTGGAATTTGGGAACGACGCGAAATGGAAATCCCCGAAGCTCTCGTCTTCCTCGTCCTCCGCCATTTCTCCGCGCTCCTTCTCCCTCTCTCTCCTCTCTGCGTCTCTCTTGCGTTTTAGGAATCGGCACGACGGTGGGCACGTGGTGCATGTTAGAATGTAACGCAGTCTGACGTGGACTGGACGCAAGGCAGCCAAAGTTCCCTTTTTTTTTTTTTTTTCTCTCTCTCTCTCTGTGGTATTTACCAAAAACAGATGTTTTTATTAAGTTGTATTTTTTTTAGTTATTTAATAAGTAAGAAATGAATTATCATTATCAGAAGTACTCACTAGATTAATTAATGGCATACTATTGATAAACAATTTGTTTAGATATTTGAACTTCAATTTTTCATGATAAGCAATTTAAAAAAATAGTGATTAGGATGGCAATTAACATGTAAAAATTGGAAAGGCAAGTTTAATAAACAAGAAGTTTATAAAATTCTCTTCGTTTAATTTAAAAACGATATTAAGATTTTAAATACGCGAGAGGTCAGGAAAGATCTTGGTCAGCAGCAGCGTCACTCCTCCATGGCCGTCGTTGGGCCTCACGAAATGAATCTGGGGCATCTTTTGCAACGAGTTGGTGCCCGCTCTCACCGGACTCCATCCACCCTCTATCTCGCCGTTTGGCTTCAGAGAATCCCAAACTCTAAAACATTCCGCCACTACATAGCTTCTTAAACACGAACACGAACACGAACACGAACACGAACACTCAAAGCATTGTGATCTTGGAAAGCATGAGCTAGAAAAATACGTTTTAAAATCAAATGCAATTGACGACTAGAGCAAAAGAAAGAACTCCGCTTTCTTATTGATATACTGGATACGTTTGTGCTATCCAGAGATGTACACCTTTCACAAATGAAACGTTAAAAACAAAGAAACAATCACTGTAATGTTTACAACTTTGCACAAACGAGAAAAAGACTCCGAAGCTTTCACGGAAAACAAAAAAAAAGATAACACAAGATACATTATATGCATATGCATATGACAGGACACCTGGAGAACTTCAGGTCGCCGAAAAGAGAAGCAAGCCGAATAACAAAGTAAGCATGTAGTTAGCCATACTGATGCTTGCATGCAAAGAAGCTGCGCCAATAAAGTTTCCCGTCGATGAGTTAGTGCTGAGAATAACCACCATCCAGTTTTCCTCAGAGCCAATCCCAGCAATGCTGTAGTTGGAATCATTAAGATATTTGGCGAATTCAGATTGCGGATAGCTAGAAGGCGACGGAGTTGGGATTATGTTGGGCGCACAAGCGGGCAATATAACCGCATCTGCTGTGGTGGTGTTATTTATGCCGCACTTGTGTACGAGCTCGTCGAAATTGTCGATCTTACGGTCGTTACCAGGAGCGGAGCTGTAGTTACGGGCGCTCTCGCAGGGTATGTCCTCAAGTTTGGATGCGATTTCATCAGCAAGGCAATTTGCCTTGTCGTTTCTAGTCAAGTTCGGGAGGTTTTGTGACTGCCTGTAAATGTTAATGTCATCTAAGACCTTGTCTTTTTCTTGATCTGTTGACGCAAGACTTTCATTGGTTAGTACTAATAAAACAAGGATGAACAATCAAATTATAAATCCTCAATTGTAACGATGCTAAAATTTGCACTTTTAGAGGGTTTTCTGATTTTATTAGGTAAAGTTCACTACAAAATTGGTTTGGTGACTCAATCAAAAACTATAACCTTCAATCGTCAAGAAAATATGAATCCTGTTTAACCATGAATACCTAAAATAATGTCCAAGAGCCTTTTTATGTTCTTCATTGCTTGGTGAATGCCTAAAATACAACGGTAAAGTTCACAATGATAATGGCTTCCATTATAACTAGAAAAGGGCGATTAGGATACCTAGCTCGTGACGGGAAAGAGTATGAACAGGGAGACATGACTCCGTTTAATTACATTTCTTTGGAGGCATTCAGGAGTTCCTCCTCCAAGCAAAAAGTGATGAAAAATATTACCGATTGATCACTAACTATTCAAACAACGAGCTTTAACTCAAAAGAAATGTTGAATTTTACAAATCGTATTCTCATGCACGAAGAAAGAAAAATTCCAAAAGAAGCACCAAGAGAAAGAGTGAGCGAGTACCATCACAACGCACTGGACCGGAAAGAAAGAGTATGCCGGAAAGAACAAGCAAAGAGAGGGTGACGCCAAGTTTGGGGAAGGCCATGGCTTCATTGCAAAGAGAGAGCCCAGATGGACGTTATATAACAAGGGAAAGGAGGATAATGAAATTAGGGTTATTGTTCGAGATCTATGAGCTTTGAATCTTTGCTTTTTGTCCTTTGCCTTGCATCTCAAGGCGCTGAAGGTGCCATCTCCGTTTCTCGTCCGCTGAACGTGTTAACGGTGACACTGTCGACTAAGCCTGTTGCTTTTACTTGGCTCATTCGGGACCCCGGTTTCAAGGTCGTTATACAAAAAGGCCATCGAATCCGAATAATTGAGCTTTGACAACTCTAGGAAGGCTGTAGCTGATTCTGTACAGCGAAAAGAAGAGAAACACACCGACAAAAGTTTTTTCCCATTGCAAACGAAAAGCATCTGCGCGCGAAAACATTTTGGCAACGGAGATGCTGATAGCTTTCGTGTAGTCGTGGATGCTTTACCAAAAGCTTCGGCTTACTGATTGTTACTCAGAGGGGAGGAAACGGACGCTGATTCCTAGCTAGTGTTAAACATATATCTGCCGGCAGAAGGAAGAATTAGTATATTCTTTAAGGTTTGCAATTATTTAATATAAGATTTTTATCTTTAATATTCCTTCCTCCACTGAGTATGTCCGAATGACTTAATTTGAACAAGAGTTGGAACATATTAGATAAATTCCACTATCATATAAGAAAAATTAAAATTCAACAAAAACTTTATCTCATGAGTCAAAGAAAACAAATTTACATTTAAATATTACTGAGGCGTCTTGTCTCTAAGGCATTGAATTCACACCTTCAACAATTCTACTCACTCTAAAAAACCATCACGATCAAGAAAAAGAAAATTTATAAAGATATATTCCCTTCCCTCCATTGGTGCAAATGGCTAAAAAGAAAAATGTAGAACAAAAAAATTCAGAGAAAGAGAGGAATACCATCACTATGACCTCAACAAGAAAACAAGGAGAATACCATAATAACAAGTGAGAAGGAGAGGCTAAATTTAGGGAAGGCTTCATTGAATCTCAAGCTCAAAATATTCCTCCATAACATCGCCCAAAGCTCCCTTCAATTTCTTTCCGTGTATAAGTATATTGAAGTCACCTCCTCTTAAATATGATTACTCAACCCATTTTTGAACTCTTTTCCCTTTGGGCTCTCATTTGAATGTTTGAAAGCATGAGATGGTGAAGATTAGATGAAAATTGATTACTAGAAGGAAACTTTAGTATTATTTGTGATGTTTTACGTACAATGTATTCTTTATTCAGTTATAAAATATGAACATTCTATACTCCTATTTACACAATTTGCTGACTAGTTCAAGAACTAACAAGTTCTATGAAGGTCTTTAGTCTTTTACAAAAATGAGTCCAAGCACAACAAACAATGTTGGGTCTTGTTAATGGTTGGGAGGATAAGGCCAGATGTTGAGGATGTTTAAATCTAATTCCACATTGGAAGTAAAGATATATGAGTTTGGCCTTATATTAGATAAATGTATATCTTCTATTATCTTAAGGTTTTGGAATGAGATCTTACACTCTAATATAATATCAAGACCAAGGATGGGCCTCCACTTTGTAATCCCTAGGTCTTGAAGTTGGACTTCAGTCCATGTATAGTGCTTGTGTCAACATGTACATAAGGGAGAGTTTGAAAGGTTCGTGTATCCTACATTGGAAGCATAATGATAAGTCCTTACGTTAATAAATGATAAAAAATTTTCACATAATGCCTTAGGGTTTTAGGATGGACCTTCACACTCTAATATGTTAAAAATTGGGCCAAGCTCAAAATGTGCATCGAAAGGTGGTACACCCCTGACCACTTATAAGGCTGTAAAATTTGCCATCCATACCTAGTATGGGGAAAATCTTAACATATTCTCTTTGGAAGACCACATGCTAAGTGGGAAGAACCTAACTTGAGAAGAACAATATTTAGCCCTATATAAGGAAGAACTCATGTAGGATATTGTTTTTCCTAGGTTGAGTTTTTCTCACTTAGCCCATGGCCTTCCAAAAAGGTATGTTAGGATTTGTCCCACATCAAATTTGGTGGTTGGTCTTGTGGCATTTTTAATGGCAAAGGGTGTACCACCTTTAGATGCACATTTTGAGGTTAGGCCTTGATTTTTGACATGGTATTGAAGCAATGGCCTAATTCCTAATGTAATTCCCTTTGCACCTTAATTATTATCCATGCTAGTGATGTTTCTCCTATAGCGTGAAAGAGGTGGGTTGAAGATACTTGAGTTTGATCCCACATTAGAAGTATATGGGGTTGGCTTTATACTAGACATGGATATACCTTCTATTGCCTATAAGTTTTAGAATAGGCTTCCTTACTTTAACACCTTGATCATGTGCTGTACCTATGCTTCATCCTACAATGGAGAATAACAATGAACTCCATACCTTTTCTTTGTAGTGCGCAAGTTTGTACATCTTATTTATTTGCTAGGGTGAACTTGTCATAAGGGATATTACATTATTAAACCACAACTCACTACTAAGCCTTATAGGGAATGAGAATGAGATAGAAGTAAATATCTAGCTAAGTCTAGCATGTCAAATTGTATCCTAGTTGGAAGCCATATGTGGGATTCACAATAAAAGCAAAACAAATAACCAATCGATGAGCCACAATAGATTCTCTCACTTTATACTCATTGTTACACCAACTAAACTAGATTGCTAAAATTTAATATTTGGATTCCTTTCTATTGAATAATTCATTCGTTCATTACTTTTTATAATTGCTATAAATATAGCCTAAACATCATGTAATATTATTATCCTCATAATAAAGAAATAGCTCTCTCGTAGAATTTTTGCAAAACCTTTCTTATATACTTTTGCTTTATTTTGTAATTTTGTATTAAAGCCTTTGTTATGAGCTATTTCTTTTCAAACATAGGAGATAAGCTTGCCTATATGTTTCCAAACCAAGTGAATGTTGCCAACTTCATTACACTTAAGTTATTTGACACCAACTCCATTTTGTGGATCATGCAAATGAAAGTTCTTTTGCATACTCAACATTTGACTAGTTTTATTATTGATGAAATGCAAGCTCCTGCTCAACAGATCACTACCAATGAGAAAAACTCTCCTAATCCTAACTACAACTAGTAGGAGTAATCTAAGAAAATGAATGGAAACTGAAGTTCTAATAGCTCCACACAAAGAAAGGGAAAAATAGTTTTGTATTCACGCTTGCTCAAAAAATCTAGGGCAACATTTTACAAGAGATATACAATGTTGTCTAACAAGTGGGCTTGACTTCTAACAAGCCAAGCCTAATAAAAAGAAAATAGATGAACAAGTGGGCTTGGTTGATACCAAGCCAAGCCCAATAGAAAGAAACAAAGAATTAGATATCTTAATAACATCTCCCCCTTTAAGTTGGTGATTTGTATACATAAAATACATAGCTTGTAAAGAAGGTAATTATGTTGTCTACTACATAAAGCCTTAGTCAAGAGATCTACTAGTTGCTTGTGAGTTTGTATATTGTGGGTCTAAATCAAGCCTCGTTGTTGCTTCTTGTGAATGAAGTGGCAATCAATTTCGATGTGTTTAGTGTGTTTGTGAAAGATCGGACTCACAATATGGACAATTACTTCATTGTCACAAAATAGTGAAATAGGGCAAGGAATAATAACTGACATGTCTTCGAGACCATGTAACAAGACAATTTCATAAATAGTTGTAGCTATAGCTTTATACTCAGCTTTAATGATGATTGAGAGACAACAACTTGTTTCTTTTAGTGAAATAGACTCACTTCGTTCTTCAGTCACGTCACACTAGTAGTTCAGCTCCTTTCAACCTTATACACATGGATTTATAGAGGCCTCATCAGTACCCTAACCATGATGGGTCACGCTACTTCTTGACCATTGTTGATGACTTCTCACGTGTCATATGGACTTTCTTATTACGTTTTAAAGACCAATTTTTTTTTATGTTATTTATACCTTCATTTTCATGGTGCACACATAGTTTGGTGCTAGAGTAAAGTGTATTCACTTTGATAATGGCATTGAATTCTTTTCCATTGCATGTGCCATTTTTTTCTCTTCTTATGGGATTCTTCATGAATCCTCTTGTGTTTACACACTTCAATAGAATGGGGTGGTAGAACACAAACACCGTCACTTGTTCAATGTTACTTAGGCTCTTATGTTTTAGGCACATATTCCTCATTATTTTTAGGGAAAATGTATTTTGGCCGTAGCATACCTTATAAATCGATTACCTAGTGCATTACTAGGACATTGATCACCATATGAGGTAGTTTACGGTAAAGCACCCTTTTTAGATCATCTTAAAGTGTTTGGCTATAGATGTTGTGTGATTATCTTATGCCCGAGGGACAAGTTTGCCCCTTGTGCAATCCATGTATAGTTATGGGATACCCTTCATTACAGAAGGGATACTGTATATATGATCCCAATATAGGAAAACTATTTATTAGTCAAGATGTTGCTTTTTATGAATATAAGTTCCTATTTTCTCCTAGTCGGCTGTTGGAAACCTCTTTGGATTTGCCTACACCTAGTGTAGAATCTGGTCAGCTGGATGGTCATGCGATCTCATCTCCTTTAGAGCCTCCTCTGGATCCTTTTCTCATAACCGCACCTACACCACTTATAAGCATGCCACCTTAAACTTTTGACACACCTACACCACTTGTGGTTGTTTCGCCTCAAACTTCATTTGAGGGTTCTTTGCCTCTTCCATTAATTGATCCACCACTTGTAGCTTCTAACACATTACCTACAAATACCCTTCTTGACACCTCACAAGCAATGATTCCTCCTACCACATCACTTATAGTTGCACACCCTATTCGGCAATCCACATGACCAATTGACCTCCTGCATGGACCATAAAGTACCTATACAATTCACTCACCTCATCCTATAGCACCAGCTTGTATCCTATATCTCAGCATGTCTTTCTTGACATTTTTGCCCGAACCATAAATGCTTCATAGCCTCTATATATGCCATCTTGGAACTTGAAACATATCATCATGCTCTTTGGAACATAAATTGGGTTGAGACAATGGATAAAGAGTTGGTAGCCCTAGAGGCTAATTACATGTGGGATGTTGTTCCACTTCCACCTGGATGTAAGGCCGTTGGATGTAAGTGAGTATATAAGGTGAAGTACCTTGTTGATGGGATTGTGGAAAGATAAAGCCCGATTAGTGGCCAAGGGGTACACTCAAAGGGATGACATTGACTATCAAGACTTTTTCACCTATAGTCAAGATGGTAACAATTAGGTCCATCATTAGCATTGCAACAGTATAATGATGGTGTCTTCACCAACTAGATGTGCAAAATTCCTTTTTACACAAAGACTTATCGGAAGAAGTCTACATGCACTTACCACCTCGTTTTAGTAGTCAAGGGGAGCATTCTGTTTGTTGCTTGTGGAAATCATTATATGGGTTGAAGTAAGCATTAAGACAATGATATGCCAAGTTTACATAAGTGCTTATTTATGCTAGGTTTCATTCCTCTTGACATGACTATTCATTATTTACATGTCGATAAAAGGGTACCTTGATCATTCTTCTTATTTATGTTGACGACATTCTCATCACTGGAAATAATACAATTGCTATTTTTGACCTTAAGCATTATTTGCATTTACGCTTTCACATGAAGGATCTTGGTTAATGCAAATATTTTCTTGGTATTGAGGTTGCACGATCACCAGGGGGCATCTTCCTTAGTTAGCACAAATATGTGTTATAATTGCTCTTTGAAATGGGCCCTAGTGGCTCAAAACCTGCCATCACCCCAATGGAGTAGAATCTTAAGCTAACTAATCCAAAATATGATGTGGGAGATCATAATTGAAAGATGATCCCATTTTACAAGATGGTGCACCTTTTTAGAGATTGATTAGGAGATTGAATTACTTGACTCATACATGACCAGACCTTAGTTTTGTTACTCAACATCTTAATCAGTTTGGTAATACACCTAGATGCTCACACATGGATGTTGCTATACGAGTCTTAAGGACTCTTCTAGTCTTGGGTTTTTTTTTATGTCAACATCATCTAGCTTGCAATTTCTTGCATATTGTGACTCTAACTATATGACTTATCCTATGTCGCATCACTGTGTGACTAGGTATTATATTAAGCTTGGTGATTCACTCATCTCTTGGTTAACAAAGAAACAACTCGAGCCATGATGCACATAGTTTGTGAAATCATATGGCTTCTTGGCCTATTTAGGGATATTGGGATCCATGTGCTTTGTCTAGTCCCCTTGTATTGTGACAATGAGGCAACTCACCACATCACTGCCAAACCCTTTTTTCATAAGAGGATGAAGCACATTGAAATAGATTGTCATTTTGTTAGAGAAAAGTTACAACACGGCATCATTTGGACTCAATATGTAAATACCAAAGAGTAACCAACAGATTTATTTACTAAGGCATTATCCAATGGTCAACATTAGTACTTATTGTCCAAGCTTGAAGTATTATATTTACACAAATCTGATATTCCAACTTGAGGGAGAGTGTTGAATGTTGGCATTGGGCTTTGGCATTGTCATGGGTGTAAGCCTAGTCCATTTATTTAGCAACATTCTTCTTTGTATAAAACACAAAACCACACTTGTAATTTTTCAAGCAACGATTAATAGAATTTTCTCTTTCATTGCGTGAGGGCACTCAACTTCGGGTCTCACAATGCGTTGCTCAAAGTTCTTCCGCACTTGGATGAACACTATTTTATGTTAATTCTAACAATGTTCTTCGCAAGACAAAATGTAGAGTACTTCCACTGACGTAAGAATGTAGAAAAGGTCCAACTAGCTTGCTGTCTCTGGCCAGTCTGTGACCACGTTAGTTCTATTTTCAACGAGAACAGGGAACATTTATAGACATGATAATACAGAAGCACTTCAGCTCGCTGAAAAGACAAGCAAGCCGAACAACAAAGTGACCATGCACTTAGCCACATTGATGTTTGCAACCCAAGAAACTGCATCAGAAAAGCTTCCCGTCGATGAGTTAGTGCTCAGAACAACCACTATCCAGTAATTGTGAGCGCCAACCCCAGCCCCAGTGTAGTTAGAATCATTAAGATATTTTGCGAATTCAAATCTCAGATAGTTGAAAGGCGCAACCGGGACTAATCTGGGCACACAAGAGGGCAATATGACTCCATCTACTACAGTGGTGGCACTTATGTCGCACTTCTTCAGGTGCTCCGTTAAGCTGGGTAACTGAGTTTTGGTCCCTGGAGAAAAGCTGTAGTTACGGGCGCTCTCGCAAGGTTTGCCGTCTAGTTTAATTACCATTTGATCAGCGAGGCAAGCTGCGTTGCTGTTTTCGGTCAAGTTGGGAAGTTTTAGTGACCAACTGTAAGTGTTAATGTCTTCGAAGACCTTGTCTTCTAGACCTGTTGATGCAAAACTTGAGCCATAAGCCCTCTAGCCGAATTAAGTAGTTGGGAGAGAGGGGGAGGGGGGTGTGCTGCGTGTGCATGGATTGGAGAAAAATGACAGATATAAGATTGTGCAAACTTTGAAAGATGATCTGTTGCGTATTAAAATTTAAATATGTCACTTGGAGCTTGAAAAAGAAATCCTAGACAGTCATCCGACAATTCCCCTGAATCGTTTTCATCTTTAGAAAAATACTCGACAAAGAAATGGAGAAGAGAAGGAAAAAGAGATTGAATAAAACGTGAATCCTATTTAACATTGAACTTAAGATAATGTTGAAAAGCTTTCTTATGTCAATGATAAATTCTCAATAACTTGGAGATCCCTATCCTTCTTCCTTGATTATCAAATAACATAAGTTTTACTATTGTAATTAAGCACATGCCTGTCCGAAGATTTTGTTTTCTATGAATAACTTAGAAAATCATAGTTCAAGTAGAGGAATTCATTCCCTAAAAATGAAACCTAAAACTCAAATGGTATCTCCTACGGGGTAATTAGTAGTCCCAGCTTGTGAGAGAAGAGAATGTTATGACATATACAGTCAACGTGATTACATTTCTTCCCAGCGAAAAATTGATGAAAATCATAACTAATAAAAACAAACTGCCTTAAATCAAAGAACCATTGAACTCAACATATATTATCATGCAAAACTGAAAGATCTTCTCCCTATGACGGACTATCTCTAAGAGAATAAAAGATAGTTGAGCTTTGAATCCCTGACTTTTGCGTTTGCCTTGCATGCCAAGTTGCTCAAGGTACCATCTCCAAGCGTTTCTTGGCTATTGAAAATAGTACTTGTGGCAAAAAGCATTGACTTCACCTGTTGGTTTTATGCCTCTTGTTTAGAGACCCCACCTTCGGTGTTAAAATTGGTGTGAAATTGTGTCATATTTTTAAGATATAGGCTTATAGAGTAATTTATATATAGTAAATGCCATAATTCTTGAAGTAGTTTTTGTGAAAACTTTGGATTTTGTAATGTAATGTCAGAGTGTGATTTTTCCTTAGTACTCCTATAGAAATGGGTCAAAATCTACACAATAAAAGTGGTATCATGATATGGCCCAAATTAGACCGCTATAGTAAAATGACATGTTAAAATTGATACAAAGTCACACTACATTGCCAAAGTATAGAATAATAGAATAATTGATATGCAAAAAAATTTCTAAGATTGTACTTTGTTACACCAAGATCCTTAACGAAAAAGGTCACCGAAGGCGAACTTCAGCTCCTTGATGTCCGTCGTATAGCTTCAGCTAATACTACTGCTTTCCCATGAAAGTGCGATGCTCACAGACAGAAGACTTTTCCCCTAGCGTGCGTTAAGTATCGTAGTCCTAAAAGGTTACGCAACAGAAACACAGATGGATGCGTTACCAAAAGCTCCAGCTTAGAGCTGAAAACTTTATCAGAGGCGAAAGAAACAGAACCAATTACTTTGTAGGTGGTGTTACAGCATATTTTAGCAACCCATAATTTGACAGAACTGTCACTTAAGACAATGATGTCCGCCTCCAAGGAACCATCATGAAAGATTTAGGTGTTCTTTCCTTAAACCGTACGTGCCCCCTAACGTGAATATAGTCACATGTTTACGTTTTTTCATCCAAGTTTGACGAGTACAGACAACCGTAAGGCTCTCTTTTGGAAAAGAAGACCTACACCCTGTGGAAACTCTAGTCCCCAGTTTGAGCAATGCTGCTTTCTAACTCAACAAATAAATTTACTTTTTCCATCCAAATGTTCTACAAAATTTCAAAATTTTTCTCTTTCTTTATTCCCGTCTAGTATTGAACAAAATTTATTAGTAAGAAATAATTTCGTTTTTAAATGAAAAAATCATTAGTATCGCCTTCACATTCCACTTTAATAGATCTCAAGAGAAACCTTAAATTGCTCAAAAGAACATAGATTTTTGAAGAGCCAATATGAGTTTATCAATTTAAGTTTATATTTAATTCTATGGAAAAACATTTAAGATATTATGTGAAAAGCAAAAATGAGATTTATAGGTCTTGGTATTAGATATGGTACTGAAAGGTGACTATTTAAACTGACCTTCACATAGATTCTGTTCTTTATACTAAATTTATGTATTACCAACTGATACATTGATATTTAACTTCCATTTTATTTTTGTACGAGTAAGAAAGGGACATTTGGAGAAGATTCCCAAAAGTGGTAATCTGAGAATGCACTGAGAACACAAACTATGTGAAACGCAATATTGAGAAAAAAGTTGAGAGAAGGAAGACGTGCGTTCCTAAAAAATGGGTGAAGAAGGCCCTATCGACAACTTAACAATAATTGTGGTTGGGAAGACGAGAATAGACCAATAGAAGCTCTACCGAAAGTATTAGCTCACGATGATTCATTTAGAAACATTCAAGAAAGAAAATATAGGAACCAACAATTAAGTGAGAGAGAGAGAGAGAGAGATACCATTACAAGCTCTTGTTAAGTGAAGAAGCAGCATGCCATGAAGAAGAAACAACAAGAGTTTCGCGAAGGCCATGGTTTCACTGTTAAAGACAGGGCCTTAGTAGGGCTATATAAAGCGAACCGAGTAAGAATAAAGGTAGGATGATCTTGGGGTTTTCTTCTAGAAAATCTTGACTTTGAATCTCTGCTTTTCGTGTTGCCTTGCGTGCCAAGAATTTTCGCCTAAAACGTGAAGTATGCGTTGCCAATTATCTTTAAAGACAAGTGGATAAGTGGATAAGCTACAAACTGCTAAGGGGTTGTTACTGAAAGAAGGGCGGAAGCTCAAAGACCCAACACTTCCCAAGTCGCATGAACAAGATCAACGACGAAGGCAGTAAAAACGTTTGTATCGGTTAGCAAAAGTTCGCTACTCCTAACCCTTCTGTGGTGAACCTTTTTTTTTTTTGGGTTGTCCAATAACTTGAATGCTTCGGAGCACGACTACGATCATAAGGCAATTTCAAGGGCATAGAGAACCCATTAACCCTATAGTTCTAGATAATTCTATTTTACTTTCAACTACAGAATTTTTGAATTTTTGAATTTTTGAATTTTTGAATTTTTTCCATCTTTTCTATTTTTATTTGTCTTTTTTGTTCCCTTCGCTTGTTACACTCTATATTTGGTAGGACAGACTCTTGCCAATTTTCTCAAAGGTACCGTGTAAATCTCTTTTCTTTTCTTTTTTCGATCACGTTTTTTTTTTATATGGATTAACAAATTTCAAGTTTTTTTTCCATCCCATCACATGAAAACAACATTACATAGGAGTAGGGTATTATTACACTTCAGCTCTTTTTGAATACTTTCATGAAAATTCCTAGTTGTCAGATAACAAGGTGAACCAACTCACTCAAGGGCTTGGCTCCGTTGGAACCAACGCATATGAAACTCACTCAAGTTCTAAATTCAGAAGAGTTTCATATCTTTGGGTTGGGGCATGTATTGGACGAAAGACAGACAGAAATAGAAAGCAGAATCACCTCTAGTGTGAAAAGTTTAAAGATGATCTGCTGCATATAAAAGTTTTAAATTTCATTTGGAGCTTGAAAAAGGAATCCTAGTCAGTCATCAGACAATTTCCTTGACTCGTTTTCATCTTCAGAAAGACACACGACAAAGAATGGAGGAGAGAGAGAAAAAAGCTAACTGACGACCTTTCAATGAAAACAAAAATATCCAGCTGTTGTTTATATATTCTCTAAACAAAATCGAAATACTGAGAGGAAAAAAAAAACAATTTCCTTGGTAGATGTAAACCGTCCATTAAAAACAAACTGTTTGACTTAAAGAACCGTTGAACTCAACATTTATATTCTCATGCACGAAGAAAACACATCCTGAAAAATATTTTCCCTGTGACGAGCTATATATACAAAAATAAAAAATAGTGGGTTTTTTGATTGAGACATTCGAGCTCTTGATCCTGCTTTTTGAGTTTGCCTTGCATGCCAAGTTGCTCAAGGCGTCAGCTCCTACCGTTTCTAGGCTATTTAGGAAGTACCTACAGCGAAGGTGTCGACTTCGCCTGTTGGTTTTACGCCTCTCGTTCAGACCCTGGCTTCACGGTCCTCAACGAAAAGGGCACCGAAGGCGAACAGGATCTCTTTAAAGACTGTAGTAAAGCTCAGCCAATACCACTACTTTATCATGAAAAGTGCTATAACAAAGGGAAAGAAAAAAAAAAAAAGACTTTACCCATACGGAGGGTAAGGTATAGCTGCACGAAAAGATTTACGCAACAGAAACAGATGGGTTCTGTAGAGTCAGATGGATGCGTTATCAAAAGCTCCAACATGGAGCTGAAATTTCTAAAAGGCGGAAGACGTTAGAAAATAATTGTCTCGAATGAGACTATTAGCCAGATCTATAAATTAACCATAGATTGAAAATGAGTCTAGGTATAAAAATAAAATGAGAATTGTGTACCTGATAGTGGCTGCATTTTTAGTATGATTTTTTGACTAAGATCTTACTTTCTATTACTCAAATTACACTAGCCGATGAGAAGCAGGAATTTTGCAGCAGAATCAGTTTCAAGAACACTTAGTGGTTGAGAGAAAATTTGCAAAAAGGTATCTTTATTTAGCGAATGAATATGATTCATGAAAAATGTGATTTCATTTTGTCACATAGATAAAAATAACTTATCCTTGTGAAATGACCATTATGCCCTTACCGTAAGCTTGATTCCATATATATGGATTCCAATGCATATATAACGAGCTAAAGGAAGGACTTAGCCAATATAATAAATAACGTACTAACCAAATAGTCTTGACTCATCACAATTTTATAAGGTGCACTAAGACCCACACTGGTTTACACCATATTTGCAATCAAGGTCAAAATTTGTCTTAGATACCTAGATCAATATTATTTACATCAATACACTTTTATAAGAGAATTAGTTTATGCTCATTGATAAAACCCACATTACATGAGCTTATAAAATAAGCTAACAATTTTCCACTTGGGCATATTAATGTTCATTAAAACAAATATAATACTAATAATAAGTTATATATGAAAATAATTTCAAAAGAGTTTTATATTGGTCCAATAACAATTTCTCATTGCTAATCTAGTCCTATAAAGCATCAAAATCCTCAAATCGTAGCAATAACTATGCCAAACAAAGACACAACACCAACCATATAAAGGCTATCTACTCTACTAACATGGATTTAATATCGAAGTGTTGCAAATAGACTACACTAGGTAAATAACTTTACCTTTCTTGTTAGTCCCAATTCTACTAATAATCGACGTAAACAATCATTGGAGAACTATATTAAGGTTCTAAGGAACCAATATGTTTTGTTTGTAATACTTAAGTATAAATTTAAGTTCTATAAGACATCAAAATATGACCTCTTAATAAATGCCCTAACTAAATGCTTAAGGTTGCACCTCCCTTATGTCTTTAATACTTGTCTTATACAAACATTCTCATGTTCTATGAAATTAACATATAATAGACAATATGAGTAAAACAAAGTTTACTACATAACAAAATATCACATATACTATTTTGCAAATATAGTAGAGAAAATACAACAATAACTCTCACTAAATAAAAGCATCCAAAGACGCTACTAAACCTATGTTTACAACATGTCTATTAAACACCACAAGAGTAAGTCCTTTAGTGAATGAGTTAGCTAACATAGCATCTATGCCAATAAGTTCTATTGTGATGTCACCATTCTTAACTTGCTTCTTAATAGTTAGATACTTAATTTCAATGTACTTGGCCCTTTTAATACTCTTATTGTTATTAATCAACAACATTATTGGGCTATTGTCATAGTATAATAGAATTGGCATATCAATGAAATCATGTAAAATCAATTGTCTTATGAGGTTCTTCATCTAGACAACTTGTATGGATGCTCTATAACAAGCTATAAACTTTGTGTGTAAAGTGGAAGACGTTATCATAGTATGCTTTGAACTTCTCAATGAAATTGCACCACTAACCATCATGAAAACATAACCAAATGTAGACTTCAAATCATCATAACAGCCTGCAAAATCTAAATCTAAATAACCCACTAACTGAAAGTTAACATATGATCTCTTGTCCTTTTCAAGTACCTCATAACCTTTTTAGTAGTAACCTAATGATCATGACTTTGGTTTGACTGAAATCTACCAAGAGATCCTATAGCAAAAGAAATATCAAATCTTGTACAAACCTATGCATATATAAAGCTACTAATTGCAAACGCATACAATACATTTTTCATAAATTCTTTCTTAGCTTCATTCTTAAGACATTACATCAAGTTTAACTTTTCACTCTTAAGAATAGGGATAGTACCATGTTTGCAATATTGCATATTAGATCTGGCTAACACACAATTTATATATTTTCTTTGAGAAAGACCCAAAATATGGCGTAAACAATCTCTAAAGATCTCAGTGCCCAAGACAAAAAAATACTTTACCAAGGTCCTTTATATCAAACTCTGAAGACAAAAGTGTCTTAATCTCTTAAAGTAATGTCATATCTTTGCATGCAAGCATGATATTATTCACATAAAGGATCAAGAAAATCAGCGTACTCCCACTGACCTTAGTATATATGCAACAATCAACAAGGTTTTCAACAAAATCACAATATAAGCATCAAACTTCACATATCACTGTCTAAAAGCTTGTTTAAGACCATAAATCGACTTTTCGAGTCTATAAGCAAGTTTATCATAATTACCTTCTACAAAACTCTTTGATTGAAGCATATAGACTTCTTTATCAAGATCCCTATTTAGAAAAGCTGTCTTGACATTCATTTGGAGTAACTCCATGTCAAAATACATTATTAAAGCCATTATCACCTTGAAAGAATCCTTAGATGAAATTGGTAAGTATGTCTAACTATAATCAATTCCATCTCTTTGAGTGAATCCTTTAACTACTAATCTAGCCTTAAACCTTTCTATCTTTCCTTTAGAATCTCTCTTAGTCTTGAACACCCACTTACAACCAATGGGTTTGCATTTCTTAGGCGACTCAACTAGATCCCAAACATGATTGTACTTTATACTCTGCATCTCATCTCTCATGGCTTCTTTTCAAAATTTTGACTGAAGGCTAGAAATAGCTTGAGTATAAGTCATTGGATTCTTAACAACACCAATGTTATAGTCATGCTCTCCAAGGTAAACAAGATAATTAGAATGAATAGCAAGTCTTTTGTCCTTATTAGATCTCCTAACAAGAGGAATCTCTGTATCTTGATTCTGAGCCTGTGGAACTGCTATAGAAGTTGCACCAACAATAGGTTCCTACACAACTGCATCTAACTGAATAGATAGAGGAAACTATATTCTGATATCAACATCACTATTATTTTTTATGACTTGAGAATTAGTACTACTTTTTGCAACATCGAGTTCTAGAAACTTAGTTGTTAATGAATTGACAATACTAGTACCTTTAGTAGGGTTATAAAAATGATATCCTTTAGAATTCTTTAGATAAGACACAAAATAAAATCTAAAAGTTCTTGAATCCAAGTTGCTTAAGGTTAGATTATACAATTGGACTTTTGCAGGGCATCCTTAAACCTTTAAATGATTCAGGCTAGGTTTGCATCCCTTAAACAATTTAAAAGGAATGAATGACATAACCTTAGTAGGAACATGGTTAAGAACATACATCGTAGTCTTTAAAGCCTCTCTCTAAGAAAAAAAGGTAGGTTAGTCTTTAAAGCCTCTCCTCATCATATATCTAACCATCTTCATGAGGGCACAATTTCTCCTTTCAACTATACCGTTTTATTTAAGGCTTCCAAGCATAATAAATTGTCTAATTATCCTAGAATTTTGTAAGTATTAAGTAAATGGACCCATAATCTGACCTACATCACCATGTCTATCATAATACTTTCCACCTTGATTAGATCTAACAATCTTTATGCTTTTTCTTGACTGTTTTTCAACCTTAGTTTTGAACACTTTGAATTTCTCAAGTGATTCAAATTCTTCCTTAATTAGATAAATATACCCAAAATGAAAGAAATTATTAATAAATGTAATGAAATAAGCATTACCACATAAATTTACTTAATAGGGACCATTGATGTCAGTGTGAATCACTTCTAACAACTCAGAACTATGAACTGTCGTTTTCATCTTTATCTTGGTTAGTTTACCTTTACAACAGTCTACACATGTCTCCAAATCATTATTAAGAGTAGGTAAAATATTGGTTCTGATCAACATGTCCACTCTATCTCTAGATATATGGTCAAGTCTCTTGTGTCATGATGTGTAAGACAACTCCTTAATCAAAGGCCTTTTAGAAATATTCTTATCAACAAGAGAAATAACATAAATCTCATATGGAGATAAAAACCAATTTGTGCAAGTCATTCAACATAACATAATTTCTAACCATATTTGCATTATAAAATATTGTAACAATTGTGTTCTTAAATTCAAATACAGATACAAAACTGTCAAGTACAAAAAAAGAAACCAAATTTTGCCTAAATAATGGTACATAAAAAGTTTTACCTAAAATCATCCTAAAACCGCTATCAAGAAGTAGGATGATATCTCTAACAAACTCTACTTCTACTTGTTAGTTGTTTCCAACATAGAGGTACTTCTCATTAATGTTTGGCTTCCTCGTGTTTATGAACCCTTGAATAGTAAATGCTACATGATTAGTTGCTTTACAATCTAACTATTAAGAGCTATATGATACCTCAAAAAAATTAGATTCTTAAACATTAACTAAAGAACTTTTACCTTTACCCTAACACTTAGCTAACCATTTTTTAAACCTATAGTAGTCTTTTATTATATGTCCCATTTTCTTAAAACAATGAATATCTTTCATGTTTACACCTAACTTGTTGCTAAAAGACCCTAGTTCCTTATTAGTAGGTTAAGTAACTTTTGGCTCCTTCTGAAGCTAATTTGAGTGCCTCTTACCTTTACCATAACTGGAAGCATGAGAAAAAAAATTGAATGTGATAAGTTTCTTTATTAGATCATCAACAGTCTAATTTTGCAAATTGTTGTTATAGGATGTCTTAATAATGGTATAATTAGTAAGAAAACTAATTGAAGCTTGATACACAATACTCTACTCTAAAAACACCATACCCAAATCTTTAAGCTTCATCTAATAGTGTATCATCCTTATAATATAATCTATGATATTGTCAGTTCCATTGTACCTCATACTAAAAAGTGCTTGCATCATTAAACTAATCTTAGCATCAAATGACACTCTATTACGCTGTGACATTGCCTCAAAAAATGCTTTAGCTACGCAATCCTTAGGAAAATCATACTTAAGGTGTTCATGGATAGTCCTTTTCATAGTCAATAAGCAAAACCTATTACATCTTTTCCATTTACCAATCTCTAATGCTTCCATAACAAACAAAATATTTTCCTTCCATTTCTTGTAGTTTGCACTAGTAAGAACCTCAACAATGACTTAAGCATTATTTATAGAAAATGTGACTAATACAAAATGATGCATAATATTAGCATCTTGTGAGTAAACTAAACAAGAGATTACATCATCAAACAAACATCTATGGCAGAATAAATGACATATAATTGTAACATTCTCAACATAGTAGTAGCCATGAGCCAATATCACACACTCATAGTTAACCATCTATGGGTTTATTGATTACTTAGATCAATGAAACTCATGTATACAAACAATGCCATTCTCCAAATTCTAATACATAGTCACCTCTTGTGGGAGTATAACCACGCACTAGAATCAAAGATATCCTACTACAACACAATATTAAAATTCTATAATTCGATTAAGCTATGCCACTATGGTAGTCACAACCCAACTAAACATGAGACCCACTTGTATTGCGGATATAAACCAAAACATTACTCACAACATAACATGTAATTTGAATCTTAATCGACGATGGGCATTTGTCATTGAATTACATAAAGACCACTCCCAAGTGTTGCGTAAATTGCATATTATTTATTCAAAATTGTGCATAATTTAAATAACATGCATATATATGACCTAATATATGCTCAATCAAAATGCATAGAACAAGGTGCCATATCTAAACATATGTAACAAAAAATAGATATCACATAACATAAATTTACTACGTAAAAATAATAAAATATTATAAATATCAAACAAATTGATTAATATTGCATTCAATAGACAATAAAATGCAATATGGGGCACACCACAACAATCTTCATCTTAAGAGGAAGTTATAAGTGAAAACTAGGGTTAAAATGGAGTCCCCACACCCCCACACATGCTTGTAGAAGGTGTTGCTAGTCTAATTCAACTAGATTAGATGGTTTTAGCCTAATTTGGTCAATATCAGTTGGTTCAATCAATATTGGGCTGATATGGCTAGTATGACCATTGTTTGGCTAGTTCTCTGACCGAACTTGACGCCATCATGCTCGTTAGCATATGGCAAACCTTTGATGGTATTCATGGTGGCTGGTAGGTGACGTCTTGCTAGAAAACCCAATTAGGTCTTCTTAGGTTAGATATGACCCGGTTAGGAATGCCATTAACAGTGGATGAAAAGTACATCTTTAGACTCCTTAGAGTCTAAGGATTACAGATCTGGTGTCGTTTGTAAAAAATAAACACTAGTTTCATCACAATTGGAATTCAAAATTTTGAACTAAGAGGTAACCGAAAATGGGTTATAAGAAAAGTTATTTTTAAATAAAAATAATCATGTTTATTTTCAAAATCTCATTTTGAACCCATTTTTCAACTCAAATTGATGCTTAAATGGCTATGATACCAAATGTTAGAAAATAATTATCCCAAATGAGACTATTAGCCAAGATCTATACATCAATCATAGATGGAAAATGGGTTTACGTATAAAAACAAAATGAGAATTGTGTACATGATAGCGGCTGCATTTTTAGATTATGCTAGTCGATGAGAAGTAGAAATTTCACAACAGAATCAATTTCAGGAACACTTAGTGGTCGGGAGAAAATTTGTGAAAGGGTGTCCCTATTTAGCAAATGGATACGATTAATGAAAAAATGTGATTTTATTTCATTAAATAGAGAAAAATAACTTATCATTGTGAAATGACCATTATGCCCCTACCATAAGCATGATTCCATATATACGGACCCTAATGCACATATAATGAGCTAGAGGGGGGACTTAGCCGATATAATAAATATTGTGCTAACCAAATAGTCCTAACTCATCATAGTTTCATAAGGTACACTAAGGCCCACACTAGCTAGCATTATATTTGCAATCAAGGTCAAAATCTATCTTAGACATGAGCTTATAAAAAATAAGCTAATAAAAGGAAAAAAAGAAAGAAAGCAATTTCTTCATGGGTACATTATAGCATATTTTAGTGACCAATTAGAACAATACTAAATGTAATATAATATTGGACTAGCTCAATACTATTCATTTTTGTAGCATGTTTATGCATGATCCACAATTGTACATATATATGAGATTTCTTGTAGGACATTTGCACAAAACTAGGTATAGTGTATTCAAACAACTACCCTCAGGGTTCATCATTTCCTTAGTGTGTGTTCCTTCTTTTGGTTTTGGGTTGTTTGCTTGGATAGGTTGCAAATAAACCATTTGTAAGTTGTCTGAGATCAAAGCTGCAAAAGTTGTGTTAGAGATCTTTCCACATCTTGGGAAGCTTATTGTAGAAATGTTATTTACAAACAATCTAAGGTTGGTTGGTATTGCTTTAGTTTGTGTTTTGGTAGAGTTTTTAGATTAATGAAAGAAGCTAGTCTTAATTACAAATGTCCTTTTTTGGTTTAGGGAAAAAAAATCTAGAAAGAAACTGTCATGTTCCCCACATGCTTCCAACCTAAAACTAGTGGTTGGGTAATTGCTAGCAACGGAAGTCCTTTCTGACCATTATGGTAGAATACAGGAGAACCGTGTGAGAGGCAGGCAGAAAGGAAAAACAAGTTTTGGAGTAGTTGAGCATGTTAGGTTTGGATATAGGATGGAAAAGGAACAAAGATATGGAAGAAATTTGAAAAATGAGGAGATAAGATTGTTTGAGGCAAAATGTTAAAAATTTTATGCGTAAAAAATTTGGATGCTGAAAACAACATTTAATGGAGAATGAAAACCTTTCTTTTTCATAACCAACCAAAATTACAATGAAAGAAACTCAATACATATGCAATATGTTGAATTTATAAACTTTACTTGACTCATGCAACAACACTTAAGGAAGAAAAAGGACCCACTATTTAGATAACAACCTTCTGCACTCCTTGCCTTCACCACTGCATGCAATGGCACCTTAACTCCCAACTGTTGTGTATAGAATCCAATAGTTACAAAAAGGGGTTTTTGAATGTTACAATGGCAATTTTTGAACATTGATAAAGAATTATCTAATTAGTAGTTATCCGTATTATATAGGTCATGTAACTTGCATATGTTATAGCCAATATAAATAAAATGGAAATGATGGATTAAGGACAAGTTTATGTTTGTAAGTGTCCCTTAAGAGGTTGATGTTCCCTCAAATGAACTATATATTTGTTACTTAGTAATATTACGTGCTATCTACATTCTTAAACTATTGTCTCTCACTTTCCCCTCTTGACTTCATCTTTGTGTTACCCAAGCCTTCCTTGTGTTTCAATTTATCTATTCCTTTCTCTATTTTGATATACAAATCACAACTATTCACTACCACGCTGCGTATTAAGATTTTTAACCCTTTTCTCTTAAATTCCGCATCATAACAACAATATAAGTAGAAGGAGAAATCCAAGCTCAACATCCCCACAAGATCAGCAACCAAATTCCCTAATATTTGACTCAACCACTCAGGTGTTGGAAAATAAGGGTTTTGTTGTGGCAAAATCTATTGTGAATTATTTATTGAAATAAAATATTTTTCATATGTAAAAGAAAATCATAGGAAGTAAAAAATGTATAAATTATAATATCAATTAATGATATTATAAAGTAGTCGGGTTCCTACATTCTTTCATAAAACATCTTCTTAAAGTTCTCTTAAGAAATCTATTTGTGAATGATGTTACAAATATATTTGAATATATCTTTAAGAAAAATGATACTTGGCTTTATGCACTTGTAGGAACATATAAGGAGCTTTGACTCTAGCTTGATTTTAATTCAAGTGAAGCTATATGTTACATCAAATGTGAGCTTGCTAAATGCTTATATTGTTGGACTATGCTCATATTGCTGGATTGTGCTCATATTACTGGACCGTGCTTATATTATTAAATCGTGCTAATATTGGTAAACTATGCTTATATTGCTGGACCTCACATGCTATTGGACTAGGCCAGATTTGGGATTGACCCGTGTCAAGGCCTGCATATGTTGTAGAAGCCCTGCCCACTTCTCACTTGATTACATGTTGCTACGGCATCGTTCAACTTAACAAAAGCATGCTTAAGTGAGGCTTGTTTGATTTGTTCCCTAGTTGTTACCTTTCAAAAAGAAGTTAGCTTTCAATGACACCTTTGTTCTCTTTAGCGCCAAATCCTCAACGGGAGGATCTTGGAGAAGGTGAGATGTCAAAATGGTCAGATTGAAGTTTTGAGAAGTGATTTGATATCGATTTGATGGATGGCTCACTATTTCTAACGAGAAGAAGGCTACAGCTCAAGTTTGATCTAAAAAACCTTAGATTTGTTCTCTATTTAAGAAGAACACATACGTGAAGATGATGTTGATGATTGACAACTATTTGAAGTGTTCTCTCTACAATGAAATGATCTTTTGAGCTTATTTTGTTATTTGATCCAAGTTTGCTCATTTTTTGGTGACTTACAAGGATTCGGTGATATTTGATTATTCAACTTATCCTTTGATTATTCAATTGATTGCACCGTGTATAACATTATTTATGTGCTTATTACATTTGAGAATATATATTGCACATAATTATTATGAGAAATTTGAAACCCTAATTTGCTAAAATTAGGGATTTCCTTATAATAGCTTTAAACTTTATTATTCATACTTGAACAGCTCCTTTAACTAGCAATATCCCACAAACCATTATATTATTTGGAGATTTGCATCTGTACATGATCTTTTGATCATATCTTGTAACTGCACTTAAAAATTCCTTTGAGAAGGAATTGTTTAGATTAGGGAAAACATATTCTCCTAATCTGATTTGAGTAAATGAGACTTCAATCAGTTGGATTGAAGGAGAAGAGGGTGGACATAGGACTCAAGGATTGAGTGTCGAACCACCGTGGTAAATCTGGTGTTCTTTCTTTTCTCTCTATTGACTTGAATGTTTCTTGCTGTTTGCTGCTAATTATTCTATCATTTACTTGATACTAGCTGATTATTTTATTAGCTAAATAGTTGTGAAATATTTAATGATAATTTGTTGTCTCATTGTAAACTAACGTGTCATTTGCTTAGAATTTGCTAGCTTGATACTTGCTTTATTTATATGACTTGTTTATGCACTGGGAATAATTTTTAGACCAGAAAAACTATGATTTAGTCTTGGCTTAAAAAATTCAACCCCCTTTCTTGTTAAGCCATAAAACCCAAGATCGGGTACTTAACAATTTGGTATTAAAGCTAGTCATTCCAAATTGGCTTGTCTAAGATTTAGGTGATGTAATCGAGCAAAGAATAAAATAGATGGAGGCAGGAAATAACTGAAGGTTCCTTGAGTTGTCTAAGGCATTACAAAGATTGGCAATCAAGCTTTAAAGATGCCCAAAGCACTAGCCAATAGGAGGTGATAACATTGGAGTTCTAAATAGGGAGAGAATTCCAAATACTATTAATGGCCCATGGAGACAAAATTAGGTCATAAAAATGGAATTTCCACGTTATGATAGGGTGGAAGACCCCCTTGGTTGGATTTGCACATGTAATTAGTACTTTGTGTATCGTAACACCCTAAAGGAAGAGAAGATCACTCTTGTAGCTTGGAATCTGGAAGGAAAGACATAGATGTAGTATCAACTGATGTTTGGTGGAGCATTCTCACCTTCTAACCCTTAGGAGGTTGATGTTCCCTCGAATGAACTCTGTATTTATTACTTAGTAATATTATGTACTATCTATGTTCTTAAACCGTTGTCTCTCTCTCTCCCCTCTTGACTTTATCTCTATGTTTCCCAAGCCTTCCTTGTGTTTTAGTTTATCTCTTCCTCTCTCTATTTTGATATACAAATCACACTCATTCACTAACACACCACTTATTAAGATTTTTAACCCTTTTCTCTTAAATGTTGCATCATAACAACAATATAGGTAAAAGGAGAAATCTAAGCCTAAGGTCCCCACAAGATTAACAACCAAAGTCCCCAATATCTAGCTTAACCACTTGAGTGCCTAACAAATGGAGAACAGACTTGGAAATACCACTCCTTGGAGAACTTTTGCTAAAGGACTCCTTTCTTTCTTCTCGTTCCACTTTCTTCATTCTTACATGCTTTTTTATGTGCGTCATGATATTTATAGGTTCATTAGGTTGGTGCTTCCTTGCTCCCTAAGAAATATGAATTTTAAACTTGTGGCTGAAGAGAGCTTGATGTTAGAGATCTTTCCATGGTGTTAAAAGATAATTTTTGGTGAAGAAAAAGCCTTTAGTCTTTTTTGGTTTCTACTGAATTTTTTTTTGTCGTCAAGAAGGAAAAGGGAAAAGGTGAATAGTATTCATGGGCTAGTATTGTTTTGGGCCTTCTTCTCTTTATTTGGGTTGATCATGTTTAAAGCTAATAGACAAGTAGTTTTGTATGAATTACTTAACCTTATCCATGTGTACTCAGTAAGTTTGTGTGTGATTAGTATGTTTGTGAAAGCTTGGAAAATTGTTGATAACTGAGCATGTTTAATTATACAACTTAAATAAAGGCTAAAACGGAAGTTGTGGGCAGAAAGTTATTTTGTTCAAAATCCCCTAAAAGGTTGTGCTTCCTTTAAAGAAGTGTTGTACTATTGTTTCCTTATTATATGTTCTACTTACGTGCCTATTTGTTGTGTCACACTTTCTTTTTACAACTTCTAGCCTCATTTACTTTTTACCCATGAGCATGCCAACAAGATGGCCTTTCTTTCCACCAAGTTAAAGTATTACATTCCTCTTGCTATTTTGACATTGCTTCTTGTTTTTCTTATTTATGTTGCTCAAACATTGTTGTTAAATTTTCCAGAGCTTATTTGGTTGTCTAATACACTACCCGAGCCCTCTGGTATGATATCCAAGTCACCCTAACCCACTATCTTACTACTTAACCTCATTAACTCACAACCAAGATGACACAAAATAGGTAAACGAAGGCCTCCCAATCCTTTTTTATGAATAAATATCCACTAGAAACACCATTGACCATAGCAATAACCTAAGCATGCTGCAATTTGCTATCAAAGAGGAATGATCCTCATGTGCTAGTACAATCCCTAACAACCATAGAACAATGAATAGAATGGCTAGAAGGTGAGAATAACTAACATTCTAGGGAGTTATCTAAAGCATTATAGTAGATAACCATGGAATTGCGAGCAAGAAGTTGGAAAGCTAGATGAAACCCAAATGAGAGGTCATGCAAGTGCTAGTGGACATAGGCCATTCGCACAATGTTTTAAGCAAGAAAATGGCACAAAAACTAAGCATTCAACTAGAGTTGAAGAAGGAACTAACAATAATGATTATTGATGGGAATCGAGTTCTTAGCATGGGATAGTGCACCAAGGTTAAACTAGAAATACAAGGTATTCCTTTCGTTTTAGATCTATACATTTTACCTTTTAGGGGGAACTAATATAGTCTTGGGTGCTCAATGGTTGGTGACTCTTGGTCCAATCTTTTAGGACTTTGCCCAGCTCACCATGGAGTTTGACATGTAAAGGCAAAACATTCTCTTACAAGGCAAGGTAGTAGACTCCTTAGAATTATAAATGAAAATCACGCATGTAAGGAGATAATGAAGGAAAGGTAGGGTGTGTTGTTATAGATCATGACCTTTACTATCGAAGAAAGTCCAAACCAAAACAAGAAGGCATTGGGAATCAGCCTTTAGTGTTAGTTGGCATACAAAGGTTGTTACAAGATTGTAAGGATTTTTTTTTAAAACCAAATAGGAAGCCTCTTGATAGAAGCTACAACCATAAAATCTTGTTAAAAAAGCCTTAGAAGCCAATAGCTGTCAAACCTTATTGTTATCCACATTATCAAAAGGCTAAACTCAAGAAAATGGTAGAAGAATTATTACAAATTGCCAAAATATGACCTAGTACCAATTCATTCTCCTCTCTAGTTTTGTTAGTGAAGAAGAAAAATGGGTCCTATAGCATTTATACATGGATTATCGAGCCTCAAATAGTCAAACCATCAAAAATTGCCTCCCAATGCTAACTATAGATAAGTTATTAGATGAACTTTATGGAGCAAGCATTTTCTTAAGGTCGGACCTTTGATGGGGTTATTATTAAGTCAAGATGCACCTGAAGTTATCCATAAAATAGCCTTTTAAACTCACCAAGGACATTACAAGATCCCTATGATGCCCTTCGGACTTACAAATGTTCCATTAACATTCCAAGCCCTAATGAATTCAATATTTCAACCTTTTCTTTGAAAAATCATTTTGGTATTCTTTGACAACATTTTAGTTTATAGCCAAAGCTTGGAGGACCATCTAAAGCATCTCCAAATTGTGTTTGAGAACCTATGTTTCCATCAATTAGTGTTGAAAGAACCAAAATATAAGTTTGTGAAGGCCAAAATGAAGTTTCTTAGGCACATAGTCACAAGAGACAGGGTTCCGTAGATGAAGAGAAAATCATGGCCATCCTCCAATGGCCTAAAATGAAAACCATTAGCAACTGATAAGGTTCCTCGAATTAGTAAGGTATTATCAAAGGTTCTTTAGCAACCTTGGAAAGGAAGCCACACCACTCATGAACATGCTTAAAGAGGATAATTTCCATAAGATAGAACAAGCAAAATTGGCTTTCTCTAGGCTTAAGGAACAAATAAGCAAGCTACATATCCCAATTTTCCTTTACCTTTTATTATGTATGTGATGCCTTAGGAGATAAGGTAAGTGTTGTGCTCACCCAAAATTGAAAACCCATGGCTTTCATGAGCCAAAACTACATGGGTGACACATGCAACTTTTGGCTTATGAGTGAGAACTATTGGCCTTGGTATTAGTCATACAAAAATGGAGGCATTACTTCCTCGAAAGCTACTTCATTATACAAACTGATCAACGAAGTCTACAATTTCTTTGGGGATAAACGGATATCAACCTAGGCTTAGCAAAAATGGTTGGCAAAATTAGTTGGGCATGACTTTGAAATATAATACCTCTAAAGAAATGTAATAAGGTGGTTGATGCACTCTTTTGCACCAATAATGACAAAACACTAAAAAAGCTACAAAACAAGTTGCCTAGAGAAGTTAATGCATTTTTCTAGAGAATTACTATAGATCTTACTCATAGTTTTGATTAACTCCAGAGTATTCCTACCAAGCTCATTAAAGAAAGAAAAAAAAATTTATATAAACTCTAGAACAATGGAAATGTTAAAAAAAAAAATGCATGTCAATTAAAAGAGTTGGTCGTTGAGTCTATATAAATCCCAAAAGTCCTACATGCATGTAACAACTACCTTTTGTAAAAACCTCCCTTCAACTCTATCTTGGAGACAAAAAGCTCCATTTTTTTCTCTCTTTTCTCTTTCTTTGTTACAATTATGGAGACAAAAGCTCTATCTTAAGCAATATATTGTTGAGCCTTTTTCATCCACTTCTGCTATTATCCAATTTTCTTTTAATCAAAAACCAACAAGTGGTATCAAGGCTACATTCAGTTATATTGGGCATAACGATGGCATAATCAAGCCATTCTATTTCAGTACCTTTTCCCATTTTCCAAGGAGAAAAATATGATTATTGGAGAACTAAGATAAAAATGTTTTTCTCTTTCCAAGATTTATGGGATATTGTTGAAAATGGCATAGATATCTCATAAATGTTTCTACTCTCTTTGAAGATCAACCAAAGAAGCTAAAGGAGTTGAAGTTGAAACATTTACATTCTCACTTCATTATTTAACAAGCACTTGCAGAGCACATCTTCCTAAGAGTGATGGAAGCCAAGACTATAAAGGATGCATAGGAAACTTTGCAAACAAAATATCAAGGAATTGAAAAGGTATATGCTATTAGACTACAAACTTTAAGATGGGAGTTGGAAAATATGAAAATGAAGAA
Source organism: Casuarina equisetifolia (assembly GCA_028551475.1). NCBI lineage: Eukaryota > Viridiplantae > Streptophyta > Magnoliopsida > Fagales > Casuarinaceae > Casuarina > Casuarina equisetifolia. The sequence goes on from CM052359.1 coordinate 12,385,726, forward strand.
TTCTAAGACCATGTCAAATTATTATGCTAAAATAAAAGAAATTGTTAACCAAATGAGAGCCTATGGAGAAGACATATCTTATAAAAGGGTTATGATAACCCTTACAAAAAAATATGATCCAATAGTTGTTGCAATAGAAGAATCCAAGGATCTAAGAAAATTATTAATCATTGAATTAATAGGCTCTCTTCGATTGCATGAATATAGGCTAAATAGGCAAAGTGAAAGCTTAGTTAAAAATGTCTTTTAGTCTAAAGTAAACATTAGGTCTTATAATTCAAAAGAAAATAAAACAAGTTAACAAAAAACCAAAAGGAGAAAAAGAATCCTCCTTGCAAAATATGCAAAAAGACAAACCATTTAGAGAAAGATTGTTCACAAAAAGGAAAGCCATAATGTCATAAATGTAAAAGATTTTATCATGTTGAAATGGTAGATAAGTTTAAAGAAAATCACCAAGCCAATTATATTAATGAAAAAGAAGAAGAATTCAAAGAAGACGAACAAGTAGTTCTCTTTTATGCAAGTCAAACACTAGAAAAAGGAAATGATATTTAGTTCCTTAATAGTGGTTGTAGCAAACATATGTTGGGAACAAAATATCTTTTCTAAGCTAGATCCATCGTTTAAATCTAACATCAAGCTTGGAAATGGAGGACCTATTTATGTTGAAGGAAAAGGAACCATTGTAGTTCATACAAAGAAAGGTGTGAAGTTTAATCCTAAAGATTTTTTAATTCCTAAACTTATTAAGTGTTGGCCAAATGATGGAAAAATGATATGTTTTGCATTTTGAAGAAAATTTTTGTACTATATATGATAAAAAAAAGATAAATCACTAGTTATAGGAAAATAAAAATGTAGAACAATAGAAATTTTTCTATTCAATGGCAATAAGCTATCCATATTGCAATGAAAATTGTAATTGAAGATTCGTGGTTATGGCATAGAAGGTTTGGACACTTTAACTTTCATGACCTAAAATTACTTTATCAAAAGAAAATGATATTAAATTTTCCACGTGCAGAAGTAGTTAATCAAGTTTGTGAAGGTTGTATGCTTGGAAAACAACAATGACAACCATTTCATTATATGCTTGGGAAACAACAATGATAGCCATTTCCTTCTAAAAAGCATGGAGAGCTAAAGATTTATTAGAGTTGGTACATATAGATAGTTGTGACCTTATGAGAACACCATCTCTTGAGCAAAATAGGTATTTCATTTTATTTATTGATGATTATACAAAGATGACTTGGGTGTACTTTATGAAAGAAAAATTAGAAGCCTTTGGAATATTTAAAAAAATTCAAGAATCTAGTAGAAAATAAAGTGACCGATTTATTAAAAGATTAAGAAGTGATAGAGGTACAAAATATACCTTAAAAGAATTTAACAAATTTTGTGAAGAAGAAGGAGTTGAATGAAAATTAACAAATAGATATACTCCACAACAAAATGGAGTATCAAAAAGAAGAAATAGAACAATTATGAGAATGGCAAGGTCGATGATGAAAGAAAAAGGCCTTCCAACAACTTTCTAGGCTGAAGCAGTACATATTGCAATTTATCTATTAAATAGGTGTCTAACTAAAGCAATAAAGAATAAGACTCCAATTAAAGCTTGGAGTGGAAGAAAACCATCTATAAAACATCTTAGAGTCTTTGGTTGTATATGTTATATGCATATACTTGAAAAAAAAAAAAGTAAGCTAGATGACAAAACTTAAAAAAAAATACATATTCTTAGGCTATAGTGATCAATCAAAAGGATATCAAATTTATAGCCTAAGAACAAAGAAATTAATAATTAACAGAGATGTTGAGTTTGATGAAAATGCAAGTTGGAATTGGAAGAAGAAAAAGTAGAAAAGAAAAATGTTATAATAGTAACTTTATTCCAATAGTTCAAGAGCCTATAAAAGAAGTACAAGAATGAAGTGAAGGTTCCCAAACACCAAAAACACAAGAATCATCAAGTTTGTCTTCTCCTACTCCACAAGAATCTTCTCTAAAAACTTCTTTAAGAGAAATATATGAAACTTAAAATTTCGTCTCTTTTGGAATCAAAAAATTTTAAAGAAACAACAAAACATGATGTATGGAAAAAAGCAAAGGAGGAAGAGATTAAAATGATTGAAAAGAATAAAACTTAGGAACTAGTAGATAGACTTGAAAATAAAGAAATCATTGGCATTAAGTGGGTCTATAGAACAAAGTTAAATCATGATGGTACAATACAAAAATACAAAGCAAGATTAGTTGCTAAAGGATATTTATAAATTCCTAAAGTAGATTATCTAGAGAATTTTACTCTAGTTACAAGATTAGAAACAGTCAAAACACTTATTGCATTAGCAGCTTATAGAAAATGGAAAATTTATCAGCTTGATGTAAAATCAGTATTCCTTATGGAATTCAAGAAGAAGAAATATATGTGAACAAATGTTCGGTGAAATCTAAATGCAAGTGAACATGTTGAACAAGTAATATAATGATAAGAAAGATATCGTCCTACAGAGATTGATGATTACTAAACCAATTAATTACTAACAGTGAACAACTCCTAGAATTTATCTAGCAAATCAAATTGATAGATGATAGATTAACTAATTAAATATAAGAAAACTAAATACAAGAAATATGTTAAAGCATATGATTTCATCATGATTACTAGGTATTAATATTGATTATTTATGCTTGCAAGAAGGATAATATCTATGTGATGGCGAAACTTCCTAATTTATTTACCATCCTATGTCTAGGTATAGCAAATCTACTTAATTCATTAATTCACTATATCTCTATATGTGAATTGAAATAAACCAAATGCATTAGGATCTATGAACATTCCTAGTTTACACTAAAAGCCACACAAATAACATGGTATATGTCTATCCATATTTAATTTATAATTACATATTACAAGAAGCAACTACATATCATCTCCTGTCGGTCTCAAACATGCAAATCAGATCATTCAAGTGGTAGCTAATCACTTAAAAGCATTAAACACAATAATATGTAACTTCACATAAACAAAATATCTTGCAAAACATAATAATCATAAGATTCATACTATCATAATTAGGTTACATCGTAGCTCTAACAAAAATAAACTAAAACATAAAGAAATAATGAGGAATAATAGTAATAAGAAATAAAGAAGGCATCTTGAATCCAACAATAAGAAGTCTATCACCCTTTTTGTCTTCTCTTCAAGAAAACCTTGAATTCTTGGCCTCTTTCATGAGATGTGCTAAATTTTCTCCTTTCCTTCTTTTGCCTCTTCTCTTCTCTTAAATAGGGTTTACGTTTAGGCCTATTTCCCATCCTAGTAGAATTGGGTTTTAAAGACCTAAAACAATTGGGTTTTGAACTCCTAAATTAATTGGGACTTGAATTCCTAACATGACTGGGTTTTCTATTTATTTAGAAAACCCAACAACAATAGAAAATCTAATAATAATCATCCAAAGCCCAAACCCATCTTGACTCTCTTGATCTTGATATTACAATTTTGTCATACAATAAGCATCAGGTTCTCCATGCTCATTCCTTTTCTCCTTGCCTCCCTGTGCTACATAAACAAGATAAATTTAAGTAAATAAAGAGGAGTTCAAATGTTTTCTCACAATTATTAAAGTTATTTATTGCCTAAAATAGGTAAAAATAACTCTATAAAAATAGAGTTATCAACAAACCACAAAGATTTGAAATACAAGGAATTGAAAATAAAGTTTATAAACTCAAGAAAGCTTTATACATGCTCAAACAAGCTCCACGAGCATGATATAGGAAGATCAATGGACATTTTATCAATCAAGGGTCGAAAAGGAGCTAAAGTGAGCTTACACTATACATAAAAACCCAAGGTAATTCTAAAAGACACATTGCCTCTCTATATGTTGATGATATTATTTAAACAAGCAATAGTGAAAAAATGATACAAGATTTCAAAAATGAAATGATAAATTTTTTTGAGATGAATGACTTAGATCTAATGCATTACTTTCTTGGTATTAAAGCAAGTAAAAATGAATAAGGAATTTTATCTCTCAAAGAAAATATACTAAGAATTTATTAAAAACATTTAAGACAGAAAGATGCAAATCAATAAGTACACCTCTTATGCCTAATAAAAAATTTAAGAAAGAAGAAGGCATAAATAAGATAAATGGTTCAAACTACAGAAGTCTTATTGGTAACTTACTCTATTTAATGACTACAAGACTTAATATTATGTATGTTATAAGCTTATTTCAAGATTCATGCAAAATCTAAGTCAACTTCGTTATAAAGCTACAAAAGGAATTTTCATATATTTACAAGGTACAAGAAATTATGGTATTTGGTATAAGCCAATTGTAGAACTAAAACTTATTAGATATATAGATAGTGAAATGGTTGGCTTAGTTGATGATGTGAAGAGCACATTAGGTTATGCTTTCACATTGGATTCTGGATTTTTCTCCTAGATGTCAAAGAAACAAGATTTGATTGCATTATTCACAACAAAAGCAAAGTATGTTTTAGTTGCAAAATATGGAACACAAGCTATATGGCTATAAAGAATTCTTGCTAACATGGGAGAAAATCAAGAAGAGCCTACAAAAATTTTATGTGACAATAAATCAGCAATTTCCATAACAAAAAATTCAATTCTTCACAACAGAACAAAGCATATTTTGATAAAGTATCATTTTCTCTAGGAAGCTTCTACTCATAAGGAGTTCAAGATAACATATTGCAAAACCCAAGAACAAGTCGTTGATATCTTCACAAAAATATTGCCAAGAGTTAAGTTTGAGTCATTTTGAAGCATGCTCATAATAACAAAAAAATGCATTAAGGTGGAGTGTTGAAGTTAATGCATTTTCCTAGAGAATTTTTGTATATTCTAGTAACTCTTAGATAGTTTTGGCTAACTCCAAAGTATTTCAGCCAAGTTCACTGGAGAGAGAAAAAAAAGTCAATACTATCTAGAATAGTGAAAAAGTCAAAAACAATATATATATATATATATATATATATATATATATATATATATATGCCAAAGTCGGTTAAAAGAGTCAATAGTTGAGTCTATATAAATCCCACAAATCCTATGTGCATGTAATAATTATCTTTTGTAAACACCTTCTTTTAACTCAAACAAACTTTTTACAATAACAGAAATTGTATGGTGGCTTCTTTCGATAAACATATATTATGATTTCTATCAGTCTCATATAAAAAATAGGAGTCATTTTTTTTTCAATGTGCATGGACAAGAAAGATTTGGAAAAGCATTCTCACTCATAATGAAATCTGACATGACATTAGTAGATGGAATGAAGAATTACAATAGATTATCAAAACAATTAAAGGAAAAGATTTAGCTGCTAAACTTCTCAAAATATTTTTCTTAACTTATATTTATTGTATATAGGTTGAACAAAATAGAAGACATTTTTAGGAAAAATTATAAATATCTCTATTATCTTAGCGAAAGTAAAAAAGATAGTACAAGGGAGGACTTCTTTGTTTAGAAATATAAAATCCTCTCAAAGAAATGTTATTTTGAGTAAGATTTAGATGTTCCAACTTCTATCTTTTCATAAATATGGTGACTTCCATAATGCTAGAATATGTCTATACGCTTTTGTATTTTAATATTTATTAATATTAATGTGAAAGCACTCAAGGCCCAATAATATAGGTTCTTCCATCAAAGAGTTGAGAGTCCACACAATGGTCCAACAATCCAAGAAGCCCAAGCGTGAAAGGGATACATAGATTCTCTAAGACTTATGATTTTTTTTTATGAATATGTGAGCTTATTCATTGAAGAATAAGGAAATACAAAATACCCCAGCATTATAATTTATCTAAGAGAAAATAGAATTTAGATTTGTTTGTTTAGGATGGGAGAAAAATAAAAATAAGAAGAGTTAAAACAAGGATAGATGCCAAGTAACTGCTCCAAGATGTAAAGGCAGTGCCACAAGTCAAGGAGGTGCTCCACCACCAATCTTTAGCAAGAATTGGATAAATGATGTAAAAGTTGAATCACACAACTTAGGATATTCTTTTCTCTGAAAAACAAGTCTACTTACAACTAAAATAATGCTCCCTTTCAAATAGGCAGCTAAACTTTTTTAATCCTAAAAAGATCCTAGTAAATCAAGAATCTTTAAAATTAAAGAAGTCTTGACAAATTAGGATTATAACAAATAAGAAAATTCTAGACAAATCTAAATCTAACAAATATGAAAACCCCAATTAGAAACCCAAACAATTAAGGAAAACCAAATAAAATGAAATAATCTTAGACAATAAAGAAAACCTAAGAAATTAAGGATTAACAATTTAAGGAAAACCCTAAAGAATAATAAAAGAAATCCTAAACAAATCAAAATTCCTAGAGAATCTTTGCATCTCCTTCATGCTAAGACTTCTTGGATCGTTGGATCATTGTGTGGACTCTCAACTCTTTGATGGAAGAACTCATATTATTGGGTCTTAAGTGCATTCATGTCAATTACAATTTACCTTTCCATTAAAATAAAAAATAAAAATAAAAAACCCTCCCTTTAACTCTATCTTGGAGACAAAGAGTTACATTTCTTCTTTCTCTTTTTTCTTTTTCTTACTATTGTGGAGACAAGAGCTCCATCTTAACCACTATTATCCAATTTTCCTTCCATTAAAAACCAACAATTGGCCAAGAGAAGTTTCTTGCCGGATGTAAACTTAACAGCATGACTAAGCCACGAAAGAACCAACTTCATGAAGGTGACACGAAGACCATTCACATGCAAAAAGAGGGGCACTTGGCAAGAAGAAACAACATGCATGGTTGTCTCCGGTCCCATCCCAAAGTGGCTGCAACCAATTCGTGAGGAAAACCTACAAGACCTCTATCTCATTCCCATTACCAACAGAATACAAAAAGCTGTGGATCCGTGGGAATGGAGAGACCGAATAATTTTCTTCAAGCGCTAGATTTTTCTGCCGAAGCGCTCTCCACTCATCAACAGTATACCTGAATAAATCCATGGTTCATCCCATGAAGGCTTCCACAAGTCGATTCAAAGAGCTCGGGCTGTTTTTGTTGGGAACGAATGAAAAGTGGAATGTTGGGTGTTATCTGAGGATGTAAGATTTGTCAAAAAAAAAAAAAACAAAAGAGAGAATGTCGCCACACCAGGATTGTGACACCCATTCTTAAGTAAATTTGGGAGAACCTTTCAATAGACTTTATTGATGGTCTCTCCCTTTCCAAAGGTAAAACATCTATATTAATTATGGTAGACTGCTTGTCAAAATTTAGTCATTTTATTGCACTAAGCCATCTTTATTCTGTAACTACAATTACTCAAGCTTTTTTTTTTGATAATATCTTGAAAATCTATGGGATGTTACAAACTATTACATGTGATAGAGATCCTATTTTCATGGACATATTTTGGAGGGAAATATTTCGATTGCAAGGGACCAAAAATTTGGGTTAGTTGGTTTTCATGGGAGGAATTCTGCTATAACATCAGCCTCCACTCTGACCACCAAAGTTCCACATGAAGTGGTTTTCGGAAGGCCCCCACCAACCCTTCTTTCCTACTTACTCGGCACCTCAACGGTGGAGGCTGTGAGTGAGGTCCTCCAAGAAAGTTCGGACCGAATTAGAGGAGCACATGCAGAGAGCCCAAGCAAAAATGAAGAGGTATTAATGTTGGAGAAAAGGTATTTTTAAAGCTTTGTGTCACGCCCAGAATCTGCAAATGGCCTTTGAGGGCGAAGCAACTGCAACGATTGATCTAAACTTCTATCCGGCTTGTTCTTGTTCTTCCTCCTGCCAATGATTACAAAAGAAAATAGTCACAAGCAACAACAGCAATCCACATCTAAAGGGACATGGGACCTCTGCATCTACTTAGGGGACACAGCACTACAATACGCCTCTAAGAAAAAACATGAAATTAGGGATTCCAGGATAGTTTCTTACACGGGTCTCTTCCCTTTTCTACCACTTACAATAGACACATAAGTTACTACTTTACCCTTGGGTTCCACCGAATAGACTATGGACCCATCACAACTAAACCTAACAATATCGCAAGCCAAATATTCTATTACAATACTGACTTACCCCTACGGCTTACATCCCAAAATGCCCAGCAATAAACCTGCGACACTTTGCCCATACAGACAGACGACGATGAACATTCGGAAATCATTGAAGCTGTTTCCCAAGTTCTACGGGCCCTTCCAAATCAAGAAGAAGATCAAGCTAGTTGCTTACCACCTGTTAGGAGGCCAAGGTACATCCAATCTTTCACGTTTCCAACTTAAAAAAAATCATCGGGACCTTGCAAAAGGTGGAAGTTATGCTGCCTAACTTCATGGATAAAAGTAAACATACTTCCTACTCCAAGAGCCATCTTGGAAAAACAAAAACGCAAAACACAAGTTGGAGCTCTTAATTCATTGGCATGAAGCAAAAGAGCGGATCATGCAACAATTTCCTACGTTGCGTCTTGTGGACAAGGCCGCAGACAACGAGGAAGGAATGTCATGTTCCCCACGTGCTTCCAGCCCAAAACTGCCGCTTGGGTAACTGCTAGCAACGGAAATCCTTTCTAGCCATTATCGTAAAATGCAGGAGAATCCCGTGTGGGTGACCAGTAGTTCTGCAGCAATTTACTTAATCCTATCCGTATGTACTAAATAAGTTTGTGTGTGACTAGTAGGAGTGGGCCTAGAAAACTGTCGAAAATTGACGATGTTCAGTTATACGGCTTAAATAAAGGCTAAAGGGGAATACATGGGCAGAGAGAGTTGTTTGTTCACAAGAGGTTGCACTTTCCCCGAGGAAGTGTTGTACTGTTGTTTCCTTATTATACGTGCTACGTATGTGCATATTTGTTTCGTCCCACTTTCTTTCCTTATTGTATGTGCTACCTACGTGTCTATTTGTTGTGTCCCACTTTCTTTCCTTATTGTATGTGCTACCTACGTGTCTATTTGTTGTGTCCCACTTTCTTTTTGCAACTTCCTCATTTATCATATTAAGATTATTAAGTGACCTCATAATCATCTCCAAAAGGAAGAAAGGGGGAACCATCACTTATAAGGCCCATGTTTATATCCTCTCCTTCCAATATGAGATGAATCCAAGCATCCTCAACACATTTCCTATGCACAATGGAAATTAACTTGATTAGTAGACAAATGACAAATGAAAAATGTGGAGGAAATCACATTAGGAAGGAGGCCTCATGGCTCTAATATCATATTAAAGTATGAGAGTCCATCCTAAAACCTTAATACATTAGGTTAGAAAATCTCATCACTTATAACGTCAAGGGTCCAATGCAGAATAATATCCATCTTTAACACTCATCATTTACATGTTGATATAAACATTGCAAGTGAATTGAAATCCAACTTGGGACATAGAGGATTACAAAGTGAAGGCTCATTCTTAGCTTTGATACCATATTAAAGTATGATAGCTCATCTTAAAACCTTAAGGCATTAGGTGAAGAATTCTCATTACTTATAAGATCATAGGCTGAAACTCAACTTCGAGGCATGGGGATTTATAAAGTAGAGACTCATCCTCAACTTTGATATCAGATTAGAGTGTGAGGGCTTATCCAAAATCTTAAAGCATTGATGAGAAAATCTCATCACTTATAAATTCAAAGGCTAATCCTCACACTTTCAATGTGGGAACAACACCCACTTTTAACATTTCTCTTTACTTACATGTTGACATAAGCATTGCAAGTGGACTAAAACCCAACTTTGGGATGTGGGGGTTTATGAAGTGGAGGTTCATCTTTGACTTTAATATCATATTAGAGTATAAAAGCTCATCACGAAACTTTAAAGTATCATGTGAGAAAATTTCAACACTTGTAAGCTCAAAAGCCCATTCTCACGGTTTCAATGTGGGAGAATACCCATCTTTAATACTATTTATCCTTCAGCATACCAACAAGATGGTCGTTTGTCTCCACCGAGTTAAACTATTACATTCTACTTGCTATTTGGACATTGCTTGTTATTTTCCTTATCTACATTGCTTACAGAATTGTCGCTGAATTTCCCAGAGCTTGTTTGGTTGTCCAAATACACTACCTGAGCCCTCTATTACGATATCCAAGTCACCCTAACCCACTATCCTGCTACTCAACCTCATCAACCCACAACCAAGACAAGGCAAAATAGGCAAGCGGAGGCCTCTAAAAACACCACTGACCAGAGCTGCAACCCGGGCACACTGCAAAATCCCCACAACCCGAAGGCTGTAAATCGGAAAGTCTAATTAATCCCCCTTTTTTAGATCAATAATTTTCTTTTCTTTTCTTTTTTTTGTCTCTTCTCTTTCCTTTTCTTTTATATTTTTTTTTGTTCCTTTCTTTTATTCCTTAAGTTTCATGGGTTTGACAAGATAGTCTCTTGCCTATTTTCTCAAAGATAAGAATTAAATCATTTTTAAAATAAAAATAAAAAACACGTGTTCAAAACTCAGTTTTCGTTTAACATATCTCGAGGATATAATCTTAGAATTAGTTAAAAAGAAAATTTTCTTTCAAATACTTATTACGAATTTTTACGTTACAAGTCTATTAGTACCTTTCATGAAAAATCCTACAATGTCCTGCAAAAAGGTGAAAAATATATTGGTGACAAGTTAATGTAAGCAGACACCTGATCACACACATTGCTATAGCAGTTTTTTTTTTTTCTGTAATTGGAATACGACGTGTTAATATTCACTCCAAATAGGATTTCTCTTTCCTAGAAGGCAATTCGAGGTTTGCAAAGGTCGATATCTAGTGTAGTGCTCACAGTTGAGCATTAAAGCCCACATATCTTCCATTATCATGTTGGACATATACACTAAACTCATATATTACCAACTCACTTAAACTCTTTAATCTCTTTGTAAAAGTAAGTTAGGCACTCTTTGAGGAGGGAAGTGAAGAGGGAACTAATAACCAAATTTTGTGGACCTTTTATCCCATCGTAAGAACTACTGCACTTCCCAATCTACTGTATCTTACGATGCTGATTAATTTAAATCTTGAAGTTATGCAAAATCAAATGAGCAATTTTTAATACTATTTGAAAATTTATGCAAACGAAGTAATTCAGCCTAACAACTGCATAGGTCGCCTTAATAGAGTCGGTTTTGGCCATAGAGTCAGTTTAATATATACTAATTGACAATCTAAAATTCTGTACAACATTACTTGAAGAGCTTCTGTTACCTTTTAAATCTTTAGAGGCGACATTTTCTTTCATGGAATCCCTACATGCTTATGAGTACAACTTTATAATACAAACAACCTTAAAGACGTCATATAAGTAATGTCGAAGACTTGCAACTTGTTCGGGAAAAATATAATCACATCTAACACCATCAATACCAAGTTCTCAAAATCCCCAGATTAATATGTGTAATTAAGATTCTGACATAAGGGGTCACTAATTCTGAAAAATAACGAAGCTACTCGTTTTGATGTACACTTGATTAGCGTCTTATGCTGCGGGTGTGCTAACAAAAGAAAGCAAAAAGGGTATAAGAATTCTCTTTGATCCTTTAATATTATTATAATTACTTTACCATTATTAACACCAAGGGTAAAATTTTCAAGGTCCCTTTAATGAAAACTTTGTTTTCAGTCTATGTTGTTGTGCTTATCTCGTATGTTCGTAAAAGGTCACTAAAGATCCAATAAGAAAAATAGTCCATTAATTACGATAAGAAGATGATGCGAAGGCAATGGGACACGGCCAAATTCACAAATCTACAAAACCATAAACTACATAAGCATATACCACACATATAAGGCATACACCAGCAGGCAACTTAGCTCCACCAAACAAACAACAACCCGGACAATAAAGACACTAGATAGTGAGCCCAACCAATGTTTGAGACCGAAGAGATAGCACCGGAAAAACGTCCGCCGAGTGTGTTTGTTGTCAAAACCACCACCATCCAGTCGTCCTCAGAACCAACCCCGACTCCTGTGTACGTTGAACTATTCAGATACTTTGCAAATGGAGAGTGAGTGTAGTTGGTGAGCACAAGAGTTGGAACCAATTTGGGCACACAAACGGGCAGTATGATCCCGTCTACCGTGGTATTGACGTCGATCTTGCAATTCTTCAAGTGCTTGGATATGTCGGGAAGTTGAGTGGCGGTGCCTGGCACAATGCTGGCTCCGTTGGTGGTGCTCGAGCAAGGCTCATTATCTAATCCATCAGCAATTTCATCAGCAAGGCACTCTGCTTTGCCATTTTTCACAAGAGCTGGAAGATTCACCGACTGCCGGTAACTGTTGATGCCCTGAAGAAGATTGTCTTCATCCTCTGTGCAGATAAACGAGACAGGAAAGACCTCAAGGTAAGAAGCAATTGACGAGAAGTAATCCCACAGAAGGTGACCTAGTCTATTCATATTGGAAGGTACTATATAACGAAGGGTCATCCACTTGTAGCATGCTAGTTGTTCTAAGACTTAAAGAACGAGAATCATTTGCAGGAAAGTAAATATCGATTCAAACTTCTTTCAATTCTTTGTCCACATTCTTGGAGTAAGAACGCGGGAAAACGAGTAATTGAGAAAATAGAAGTTCAAGAACCAGCGGATAACCCTCCATGCAAGGCGCTACGACAGTTACAGTTGCATGGTAGAGCAAGTAAGACATCATGGCAAAAAAGTCATTCACCGCCGTCATGTGTGAAGACAGCAAATAGTTTCGCTGGACATGGACCTTACCTTGTATAGAGTGATCTAAGGTTTTCCTTTTCCTCTTTGAGCACCAGGTAATATACTTTGGTCTATGCAACTATTTTAACTGGGTAGATTCTCATGCATTTCATTGCCAGCTTACAGAAAAGAAAAAGGGATAGTTAAGACAAACATTAAATCAAGTTCTGTAAGGTCATTTAACTCCATCAAATTCTTATCTTCTGCTCTTCGTCCACGTAAACACAACTAAATAAAGTATTCGTAAGTGGTGGTCACACAACGTAGAAGGATCCATTCAAATTTAGACTGTACGCTCTGTTCCCAAAGTGTATTAGCAACCTTTCAATTCAACATCGGATTGGACAATCATGGAAATAATAAGTAAAAGAGAAGATCAAGATGCATGAAGTTAGACTAGCACAGTACCCATAGACACTAAACCATCCACCGCTTCCAACAACAATCAAAGTAATTTAAAAGGAAAAGCTTCAATTACAAATAAAATGGCATGGTCAACTTAGCCCTGGTGAAAAAGAAACAAAAAGGAAACTGATGATAGATTAGGGTGGATAAATTCTAGAACTCGCGATACATGCATATATACCTAGCGTTCTGAGTGTAAGTTTCTCAGCTAAACCCAGTATTAAGCTCTTTCAAACGGATGTGAATATCAGTTAAAAACAAATGACTTCAATAGCAGAAGCAACTCCAGTATGATCATTATCTCACACAAACGACAAACTAAAAACTGAAGATAGGGGGAGAGAGAGATATAGAGAAAGAGTACCGTTGCAGTGCACTGGGTGAGAAAGCAAAATTAGGCCATGGACAAGCAGAAAAAGAAAGAAGCGAAGTTTGAGGGAGGCCATTGTTTAGGTGTTAGAGATCGGATTTTACTTGAGAAGATAAGAACTCACTGCACAAGGACGAGAAAATAAGTGGGCTAATAATTATAGATGGTTTTGTTTCCATTTTTCGAACGGGGGTGTGGACTCCCTCTGTTTTGAGAGCAGTTCCAGGTGCCACTTCGTGCGCTCGATGCCCAAAGGAAACTGATGGATAATTGACAGGTACCACGGGATTGGTCTTGCACGTGGCGAACATGCAAAGCACCGCCTCTTAGAAGTTGGTTCCCTGAGTTCGGAATTCTGTGTTTTTGCCATTCTCTTAGTGACAAGAAAGTTCGCGAGAAAACCCGAGAATGTGAAAAGAAGGGGAACAAGTTTATAGGAAAGTGAGTCATGTCTTCACATTGATTCCATATAGAAGACGGGAATGCGCATTTAGTCGTAAAAAACTATGGTAATTTTTGGGAACTTATAACTATTCTTTTAGTATTTTTTACCATTATTTTTGTGCTTGTTTTAAATATATTTAGGAACTTAATTTGGATTTCCATTCTATTAGTACTACTAGTAGTTTACGTTGCACATAGAAAGAATTAAAATTAGAAAATAAATCCTTTAATTAAAATTAAGTTCGACGTATAAATTCGGATGAGTTTTTGACAGCTAAACTAATTTAAAAAAAATGTATTATTTTATTTAATGAGCACAACTTTGAATAAGTTCAAATCTTGCCATGTAAGTTGTGATAATTCTATTTCTATAGTATTAATGTTTTGATTTTACAGAAAGTTCTTTTAAATTTAAGCAAAAACGCATAATTTTCCTGATACGATAAATAAACTTAAATGTGAAGCTATAACTTATAGTTCTGGACTTGGCCTGATTCGATTAAAGCTCCGGATGTCAAATATTGATACATATTCTCCTATGTTTCGCATTGCGTTTTGCTTTTGGTTAGTCTTAGCAAAGAAAAGCCCAAAAGATTGGAGCCTTGAACTGGCCTTTACAGGCGATATGTATTGACCAGGATCGTGACTGAAAGTTTGGAGTGCTTCAAGGCAGAGGCTCCAGAAGATCATCCTAGAAACTCTCCACCCCAAAATGTCGGTTCCACAGACGTGTCCCCTGCATGCGACTGACCTGACACGTTTACAGTCCCTCTTGTCACGTATCTCCACTTTCCTACGTGCGAAACAGCTATATATCCACAGCAACTAAACAGCTGCCACAATGCACATCCGAACTCTCAACGTGTCTACGCTCTCTGGCCTCAGTTCTTTCGCTAGGGGCTTGCTAACTACACCTTGTTTTCCTTCCAAAACCTACCTCACAACTCAACGGAAGACTCTTTCTCCGGCGATTCAGCGACCCGTTAGTGTATTTGCAAGAATGGCTTCCGGTGGCGAGCAGTTTCCACCACAAAGGCAGGAGAAACAGCCTGGGAAAGAGCATGTCATGGAACCTATCCCGCAGTTTACAAGCTCGGACTACAAACCATCCAATAAACTTCGAGTATACTTTCTGGTTACACGTTCACATGCATACATTATACGTGCTTATGTCAGAGACAGAGTCTCTATTATCATCGTGTCATTCTTTTCAATGAGGCGTCATAAGCGATAAGCTTTTCTCTGCAATAAGTGTTTTTTTTTTTTCGGTGGTAATGAAAGCGTGTTCACTGGAGTATCAACTCCAAAACGGACAAAGAAGATTTCATCAGTGAAGTAAAATAATGAGTATTTGCAATTTCAGGGTGGCTAGTTAAAATTAAGAACTAGCTGTAGATTTTGTGGTAGTACCGTGCGATTTGCATGGATATGCCCAGACAAATATAACGTGGAAATTTTGCAGGGAAAGGTGGCGCTGGTGACTGGTGGCGACTCGGGGATTGGACGAGCAGTATGCCACTGCTTTGCTCAAGAGGGTGCCACCGTGGCCTTCACCTATGTGAAGGCTCAAGAGGATAAGGATGCCCAGGACACGCTTCAAAAGATGAAAGAGGCAAAGACTTCCGATGCAAAAGAGCCCATGGCAATAGCAGCAGACCTGGGGTTTGATGAAAATTGCAAAAGGGTGGTTGACGAGGTTGTGAATGCTTATGGGCGGATAGACATACTGGTCAACAATGCGGCTGAGCAGTACAAGTCAAGCTCGGTGGAGGAGATTGCTGAAGAGAGGCTTGAGAGGGTGTTTAGGACTAATATCTTCTCCTACTTCTTCACGGTCAGGTAAGACGGGATAATTTGCTTTACAAGATGAAGACTTTCATGTACTCTTATGCAAGGGTGGCAATGGGGTTATAAGGACCAGGATTCTAATCTTTTCTTTTTCCGAGAGCAAGTAATATATTTAGCTTTTCCCGGGTCTGTGCTCCAAGATCGGGGAAGCATTTCAGAGGTGAATAAAGATTGTTGTAGCTTCTAAAACTTTCTGAATCTTTTGATTAACATAAGTATGAAGCAAGAAGATGAGTTTTCTTGGTTACCTTAGGTTCAGCTAAAAAGAGAACAAAACATTGTATAGCTTGAGTGAGATCTCAACAAAGGGAGGTATCAAAATTAATGATATTGACCAGGTCTTGATGATTATAATGTTGATAGGCATGCTCTGAAGCACATGAAAGAAGGGAGTTCCATAATCAATACGACATCCGTGACTGCATACAAGGGAAACGAGAAATTGATCGAGTACACTGCAACCAAAGGTGCCATAGTGGCGTACACTCGAGCTCTAGCTCTCCAGCTTGTAAAGAAAGGCATACGCGTCAATGGAGTCGCACCTGGACCGATCTGGACCCCGTTGATTCCAGCGTCGTACAGCGAGGAAGAGTGTGCTAAGTTCGGGACTGAAGTGCCGATGGGAAGGGCTGGTCAGCCCATTGAGGTTGCCCCGTCATTCGTCTTTCTTGCATGCAACTACTGCTCCTCCTACATCTCTGGCCAGGTTCTTCACCCTAATGGTGAGTTCAGTCACAAGCTCCTGTTTCTGTTTGTTTTAGTAATTTGCTGGTAAATCGAAACTGACATCCCTTTTTCTTCTGGGCAACTCTGTTTTACAGGTGGAACTATTGTTAATGGTTAGTCAGTGAATAACGTTTCCATGTTCTCTTTGGTGTCTTGTATCATTACTAGTAGTCTTATCTTCTTCGGAGGGGAGCGTCTTGCAAGTATCAGCGGATGCTTTGCATCGCTTATGACTCGGCCGCTGAGCACCTGGAGAGTGCTACTAAGTCCAATGGGTGTTTTTTTGTGTCCGTTTTCAAGTACTAGTTAATGTACCCCATCTAACCACCGAGGATAATAAAATGGAAATGAATAAAGCTTGTATCTATTAAGCATCTGGCGGTTTTATATAGTGAGAAAAAAGAAGTTCGGAGAAAGGACAGAGGATACTGGAACGGCTAACTTTGACAAGGTTCCACACAAAATTAAACTTCCTTTACATAGGAATAAGTTCCTTCTAAAAGCAATTAAAAAATCTAACAGATGTCCCTACTACAAACAATTAAAATCTTGGAAGAAAGTATAATATTGGGAAAGCCAAAGGAATAATTTTATATTAACCATATTAAAATGTACAATAGTAAGTCTGAACTTATAGGCTTTAACCTTATTCTAAGTAAGGAATATATTCAAATAAATGCATTGAATATTAGGAAATATTACTAGGAATATTACATTATATAATGGAAACATATTGAGAACTTTTTTATATTTATTAACACTCCTCTTCAAGCTAAGTCAAATACTTTAAACTTGGGAATAAGATGTCAATTTTGTTAAGTACTTAATCTTTTTTCAATAGGTATGCTAGCTGTTTCTTGATGTATACATGATGCGTGATAATAATTTCTTGTTAGAGCTTCTCTCTTACATAATAGCAATTAACCTCAATGTGTCTAGTATGTTTATGGAAAATTGAATTTGTTGCTATTTTCTTTGCAACCTCATTATCAAAGTGATGTTGTGCCAGTTGTTGCATGTGGAAACTGAAGTCCTTGCTATGATCCACACTATTTTACTAATGGTAACCTACAAAGCTCAGTATTCTACTTTGGCTAATTAAAGTAATAGTGGGATATTTTTTCAAACCCTAAGATATTAAGGAATTACCAAGCATAATGCAAAAATTAATAATGTATCGCCTTGTAATAAGACATTTATTATAATCTAAGTTGCAAAAGGCTCACAAGTCAAATTTTGAAAAGGATGGAAAAAGAAGACTTAGACTTGGAGATTGATTGAGATATTTAATCACCTTTAAGATTGCTTTCATGTGAGATCATTTCGGGTCATGTATGAAATGGCTAACAAGTTAAGATGTTTAAACACCTTATGAATTTCTTGTTTTGATCCATAAAGATAATCAAGGTTTAGAACCCACTAATCCAACTTCAAAAATCAATTCCAATGTGTATTTGACTAACTTAAAGATATACCTCCTAAAGACCAGGCAATTTCAATTCTAAGAAAGAATTTTAACTAACCAAAATATCTTATGAAGAAAGTGACATTAAGAAACTACTTAAGATCTATAATTTCAGCCTGACTATTTCCTGTAATTAGTATGTTGTTAAAATAAATAAGTAATGCCAAGTACCTTAGGTCTTGGTGCATAATGAATAGTCATGACAAGATTGGTTAAGGCCATGTTGAATTAAGGCATCAATGAATTTAATGTTCCACTATCAAGATGTTTGCTTCAATTATGTAAAAATTTACGTAGTTGACATACCAATCATTTCCCTTGAGTGCAAAATTTGAGTAGAAGTTCCATATACACCTCCTCAAAAAGATCACTGTAAAGAAATGAATTTTGGACATTCATCTAGAAAAGAGGCTAGTCATGTACAATGGTGATGGTAAGAGAGAATGTATCATGAGAGTCAATGTCTTTTCTTTAATTAAATCTTTTAACCACCATGTTCACCTTATATAGCTCAAGAGTGTCATTAGCATGATACTTCACCTTGTAAACCTACTTACACCTAATAGGACTATGATCAAGAAGTAAGGGAACTACATCTGAAGTATGATTTGCTTAACAAGCATTAAGTTCATTTTCAATGTTGGTGACCCAATTTGGATCAATGATAACTTCTTGGAATGTGGAAGGTTCTTGAATGGTGGAAATAGAAGCAATAAAATGTCAATAATAAATATGGTAATGGTCAAGGGAAAGATAATAAAAATGAGATAAAGTGAAGCATAGGATGTTAATGGGAAGGAAGGGTAAACATAGTCAAAACTTCATATGAGAGGTTGTGAAGCATGACTAGATTGGCACAAGAATGTGTCTAGGATGGGTTTTGATGTGTCTAGAATGGTTTTTGTCATGGCTGGGATAGCTAGTTCTGGAGGGCCGTCAAAGGGAATATTGGATGACAATGGTAGTGTAATGAGTGTGGTGGAGGTGTTTAAAGCATTTGAAAGCATTAGTGTGTCAATATAAAGTGACAACAAAGTATAAGTATCATCAAAACATACTATTAAGAAAGTTAGAGTTGGTGGAACAACTAGGGACAGTGTTGAAAATGAAAAAGAAAAAACATTTTTCTAAAAAATCACATCACAATTGACAAAAAAAAAATTCATAAACAAGGTCATAAAGTCGGTAAACCTTTTATGAAGAAGGTTAGTCCATAAAAACACATGGAATTGCACAAGAACTAAATTTTCCACACACATCTAATATGGTGACATAATAATGAAAGCCCTAAACCCCAAGATGGTCAATGAGAATTGGTTTTTCAAATATTTTTTCAAAATGACTAACTCCACTAAGAGATGATAAAGGAAAAATGTTGATCAAGTATGTTCTAGTGGAGAAGTAAGCTTGAAACATTAATGTTCATGTAATGTCAAACAAGTGACAATCTTGCATTCAACAACTCCATTTTATTAAAGGGTGTGAACACAATAGGGTTTATGAAGGATGTCTTTGCTAGCAAAGAATGAACAACATTCATTTGCAAAGAATTCAATGTCATTGTCAAAATGTATAGATTTGACAATTGATTCAAATTGAGTGGCCATCATGGAGATAAAATATTGGATTGTTTGAAAAACTTGACTTTTGAAATGTAAAAGGAATGACCACACTACTCAATAAAAGTCATCCATAATTGTTAAAAATTGGTGTGCAACATCATGGGTAAGGTTCAATGGGGTGCCATACATCCATATATACTAATTCAAAAGTAGCCATGATAGTAGTATGACTAGTAGGAAAAGGATTGCAAATTTGTTTGGCCAAAGGGCAAATTGGACATTAAAAAGATGTAGGACTGGAAATTTATTCTCATGGCCAAGCCTTTAACGCCAAATATTATGAAAAATTGAATTATAAACTAAAACGGGAAATATGAAAAGTATTCTTTGTAAAAAGTAAATAATTGTGAAAAATAGAATAAAAAATTGCTAGAATTGAAGAACAAAGAACATATAGTCCCTAGTTAGCCCTATCTAACCCAATCATGGCCTCAATTTTATGATCCTAGAATTCACAAAATTCATTAAAAAAAAATAGCTACACAGTTATTATCATGAGTGAGTTTGCAAATGTATAATAGATTGTGTCTAAAGCATGGAGCATATAAAATATGTGTAAGGCTCAAAGTGGGATGGGGCTAGTAATGTCCTATATGTATGTTAAGACTGTTAGATTTACCAATTAAAGTTATAAATATTAGGGTTACACATGGATAAAATGAATCTAAAATATTTACAATACAAGTAATGTGATCACTTGTTCTTAAATTGATCATCTACACTAAAGGCATGGATTCAAAAGAGGATGAAATACTTGAGTTATTTGTAGCAAGATCATATGTCCCTATTTGATTGAGGAGGCTAACTAGCCTCTCTTGTTGGTCCATGGTGAGAATAAGCCCAAAGGATCCTACATAGACTACCTAGGCTAGGAATGGTATGACCCAATATTCTTGTACTAAAATAGAGAGGTATAGGTGGGTTAAACTGATAATATAACCCATTATGGGAATCCAAAGGAGGTTGATATTCTTAACCATATCCCAAAGGATTAGGAGCTCTAAAAGTGATGGGGGTTTGCAAGCTATCAATAGCAACATTGTGGGCTAATGGCCCAGTGTTCCTAGATTTCCATCCTAGTGAGTAGCCCTTGAACAAAAAGCAAGCCTCCTTGATGTGGCTTGGTTTTTTGCAGTACCTACAAAAGTGGCATTGGCCAGAAGGGCTAGGCAAGCTTCTAATGGAGTTAGGCTCATGTGGTCTAATGGGGTGTGGGTCTTAAGCTCCTATGAGCAGTGCTCCTCAAGCAACATCTCCTCCAACTTATGCTAGAACTAAAGAATTTCTCTAATGACAAACACATTATAGTCTTCCATAAGAATGTTCTAGCCATCAAAAAAAGAACATTGGTGGAGCTTGTGCTTCACCATCACATAAATACTAATATGCACTAATGCCATGTAAGAAACATGTTATCTAATGCACCTTTTCACCTTTTCTTAGCTTCACCATTACAAATTTTAAGTTATGCCCTTTGAGTTATCTAATGCTTCATTTACATTCCAAGCTATCATGAATGAAGTTTTTGCACCTTTTCTTAGGATTTTTGTGTTGGTTTTCTTTAATGACATTCTCATTAAAATCAATGCTTTAGGTATTATAGGAAAAATAGTTTTTTGTAAAGGCCTCGAAATTTGAATTTGGATGCTATAAGATTAACTTTCTTTGGCACACTTTGAAGGATGAAGGAATTGCAATTGATAAAAGTAAAATCCAAGCTATTCTCAGTTGGCAAAATTTAAAATTTGTCAAGCAATTAAGGGTTTTTTGGAACTTTCAGGCTATTACCATCATTTCATAGCAAAGTATAGGAAACTAGCACAAGCTCTCATTGAATTACTAAGGAAAGATGCTTTCTAATGGAATCTAGAAGCACAAAAAGCTTTTAAAATGTTAAAGAAAGCTCTAGCCATTGTGCCTATTTGAACCCCTCCTAATTTTGTGATTCCTTTCCATATAATGTGTGATACTTCTAATGGAGGAATTGGGGCCATGTTAATCCAAAGCTAATAGCTAGTTGCCTTTTTTAGTAGAGTAATATACGATAAGCATTTACTCCTTTTCACTTATGAGAAAGAGCTTATGGCTCTTGCTTTATTTGTGCAACATTGGTGTCACTATTTGTTGAGACACAAGTTTATGGTTTTTATGAATCAAAAGATTTTAAGATACTTATGTGAACAATGCCTGACCACTTCAATGCAACATCATTTTCTTTCTAAACTTATGGGTTTCAATTTTACTATCATTTGTTAGGACACATTGTCATGTTGCCATTCAAACAAAGTGCTTATTTGCAATTTAAATTGTAAGAAAGAAATAAGGGAATAAATGTCTATGATGGCCCTTCTCACTCCAACTCAAATGATGTCATTCTAATTAATTGAGTTAGGTCAAATTAGGCAGTCAATGGGCTATTTATTAGTTTATAGCCCAAGAATAATAGTGACTTGATTTTGGGACATATTTAGAAATTATAACGGGGGATGATGGTCTCCCTGAAAATGGTACTTTACTCTCTCTCCTTGCACTTTCTTTCCCTTTTCCAATGTTGGGATAAGTTGTTGTAATGCAAGACAAAACCAAATCCAACTCTTTACTACAAAATATCATTCATCAAATGCCCAAATTGTTTGTCTACAATCAAGGATCCCTTATTCACAGGGAATTCCTAGAATGAGATATTTCATTTGCAACCTACCATCCCCAAACAAATGGTCAAATGAAAGCAACTAACAATATAGTGGAGATGTATTTGCATTGTTTCATAGGGATCAACCAAAGAGCTAGGCTAAATGGTTACCGTGGTATGAATTTAGCTATTGTATAAGCTTTCATTATGCTATCAAAATGTCTTCATATAAGGCTATTTTTAGTAAACCTTTACCCACACTTCTATCCTGTCTTCTTGGTACTACCCATTCCAAGGCAATTGATCATGAATTATAGACGTGGGATCGCATATTAGCCAAACTATATATTCATTTAACTTAAGCTTAAGAAAGAATAAGGCGATCACACAACTAGAGACGTTAAGATGTGAATTTTGTAGTTGATGATGAAGTTTTTCTAAAGATACGTGCTTATTAGCAACATTCTTTAGGTTGTCACATTAATTCCTTCAATTCTTTAGACCTTATTCGATTATAGAAAAAGTTGAGTAGGTGGCTTAGTGGTTACAATTACCTCTGGGAAACAAGTTACATTCTACTTTTCATGCCTCAATTCTGAAAAAGTTTGTGAGACTTGAGGTGCCAATACAACAAGCTATCCCTATTGATTTTATTCCCACCAAAGTTGAGTCTTCCCAAATTCAACTAAGGCAATTTTGGACTCCTATCAAAATGGTTCTTCTTTCGGAGTCCTTATTTAGTGGAAAAGAGACTTTCTTATGGATGCCACATTCCAAAATGCAAATTTCATCTTTGAATATTTTTCCAACCTTAAGAACAAGGTTCTTTAGGATAGGGATGGTGCTATATGCATTGGTACCACACAAGAAACATGTCAACCTTAGGCTTCCATCATTAGGAGAACAACTATATGTGTAGATTACAAATTAACAACTAATAATGCCTTAACTAATTTTGTTAGGGTATCTAGTAACTAGTAACACATTAGTTGAATTTTTTAGGGTGATTGTCACTACTTACAAATGAGTCTATAAATAAGAGTGGTTATGGAAGAAGGGGGGTATGAAAGATTTGTACTTGTAACCTTAAGGACCTTTTCCTAGTTGAATGAAAGACTCAGTTGTATTTTTCATTCAATTTTTTTTCCTCTTGTTATATCAAGATAGGTAACAATAAAAGAAAGGTAAAGCAACTTTTGAAGGGGGATTTTTCTCTTATCGGACCAATAACACAAGTAGTAGCATAGAGGTGCATCAAAGATGCTCTAGAGAGAAGAAACTTTAAAGGATTTGGAACTCCTTTAACAAAGTGAGGAGAAACTTCATTGCACAACCACAATCGCAATGAATCAATAGTTGTTAAGAACCAAGTCACTCTATAAGTCCTTCAATTGAACATAAAAGGCCATAAGGTTGGACCTATTTGCATCAACAACAAGCTTTAAGTTCCCAATTGCCTATTTCAAGGAAACAATTTACGTACCAATGATTTTGGTGAAACTATCCATCAAAATAAACCAAATTTTAACGATTGTTGCAAGTTGGGACATTATGATTCAAGGGAGGTGTTGATCAAATGGATAAGATAGGTCTTTATGGATGTATGGCACCAGTCCCATGTCTAGGCATCATCGCCATCACTAGAAGGTCAAGGAAGCTTGCCGAAGAGGAAACCCATTTTACTCTAGGCAAGGTAGACTATCCAAATTTGGTTACTCAACGAATTCTAGTTAGCCTCACCAATCAAGTATTCCAAGACAAAGCTAACAAGTAAGAGATTAGCAGTGATCAAATGATAAGAATCACACAAAGCCATCAATGTGATGCAAGAAGAACCATTTGGAGTAGTGGAAGAATTGTTCCAAATGGCCACAAGTTTGGCAATATAAGGGTATTTTAGGAATTAGGGAGTAATCGAGTGGCTAAGGTTTCAAAAGGATAAGGGTAAAGGTAAAATAGTAATTTTAGAATGGGTGGGCAAGATGCTAATTTTGAGGTTTCAAGGGAAAAAGAAAGGACAAGGAAAAAAAACCTTGTCATGATGATGCACATTTTTAAAAACAAAAACAAAAAAAAAAAACACGCCATTGAACTTCTTTATAATGGCAAAAAAATGAAAAAGTGGAAGCTATAAGGTTTCAAGGAAGAAGATGCTTTAATACCATGTAAGAAAGTATAATATTAGGAAAGACAATGAGTGTGGAGGAATAATTTTATATTTAGCTATATCAAAATGTACAATAGTAAGCCTAAACTTATAGGCTTCAACCTTATTCTAAGTAAGGAATTCAATTAAATACATTGAATATTAAGGAATAATGCTAGGAATATTACAAAAAATATTACAAAAAATATTACAAACATATTGAGAAAATCTTGATATTTATTAACAAATATTAAATCATAAGATGGAATTATGACTTTGGGACCTCTTAATATTTTAGTAGAAAACATCAAATCAGCACATTCTATATTATATCTCTTATTCATACATATCACATGAGCTTATTAATCCAATGTGAAACTTTCTCACACATAAGGAGGTTAAAGGGTATTGTCATGTATATGTTCCTTGACAAGAAAAAGGTTGTTTCTTCACAAGATGAAGAAGGTAAATCTCCCATCTTACACATGAGGAGGTTGAAGAGCATGTCATGTACTTTTCACTTAACACAAAATGGATTGTTTCTTTAAGAGAGTTTCTTCAAGAGACAAAAGAGGTTGAAACTTCACTTTGATCTAAATATGAAACATGGTTAATTGATGTCAATGGGTTTCTTTCTTGCCATTCTTATCATAGTTTTACTCATGCTCATATTGTTAGGACAAGCTAAGATAAGACTTGTACTAAGACATCTTGCTTAGGCCAATAGCTTGTGCCTCCTATGATGGTCAAGTGGGCCATGAGATTTGGTTCTCATGAGCTTAGGCCACAAATAAGGGGGTTTCCTTTACACACCACTCAAACTTAAAGTACTAATGTCAAGTTTAGACCTCTAATTGTTGGAAACATGCTTAGAAAGTGGTTTGCCAACTATTGTTCAACATATATTTAGTGATGATGGTTTCTTGAACAACCTTTTCTCAAACAAAAAGGAATTTATGACCAATTATACAAAACTAGGTTGATTGTTAGGTACAATGTGGAAATATTGTTGAAATATAATTTGACTAGTGAAAAGTGACCTATATTGAGATGTCACAAAAGGTGGAGTATCTAAATAGCCTTTGCTACTTTAGTAACTAGAGCCAATATTCTACCTTTGCAGAAGATTGAGAGATAGTAGGTTGTTGCTTAGCACTCCATGAGATGCAATTTGTACCCAAAAACAAAGTAATATGTACTTATAGATGGATGTTGTGGTTAGATAGCCTTCCTAATCTACATCAATAAAATTGTATAAGTTAATGATGCTTCTGTGATGGATGCAAAGTCCTATGTCTTTGATGCCATTTATATATCTTAGCCCTCTCTTTAGATCATGGAAGTCCTAAATAATTAGTAGATAGGAATTTTGTGCCAAGCTTATTTGTTATTCTCAAGCTTCCAAGAATCCTCAATGGTAGTAGCTATGGCATCTAAGTACACCACATTCATTTAGAACGACACTAAGGTTCTTGTTTTGTTGACTTTTCATGCCTATCTTATTAGTTATAAGTGGTTTTATAAAGTGAAGCTTTAAGCTAATGGCTACTTGGAACGCCAAAACCCAACTAGTTGCCAAGGGTAATCATTAGTAGCTTATACTCAACTACATAAAGGCCTTTAGCCTTGTTGCCAAACCAATAACTATTCACACCATTCTAGTAAAGGTATACTCTTATAGGTGGCCTATCAAGGAGTTGATTGTATCTAATGTCTTTCATTTTAGCTATCTATTTGAGGAGTTATACATGAACCAACCTTAGGATTTTGTTGACTCTATGAGACCTCATCATAACTATTGCTAACATTAGTCTTTCTATAGTCTCAAGCAAGCTTCTTTTTATTGGTATTAATGGTTGAGCTCCTATCTCATTAGTATTGTGCTTGTCATCTTTACAATAGATACCTCTCTTTTTGTTCTCTACATAAATTGCTTTAACATCATTCTAATGTGCTCTCTTTATGCTCTAGTATTTGTGCTTCTTATAGCTTTACATTATGAGTCTACTATCAATTATACAGGCCTTCTTCATTGTTTTTTTTTTTACATTTTTTTTTATATTTTTGCATTTTTGCATCAAGCAAAGTACATGCCTAACGATTTCCTTTTACATCATGCACCACCAGTGATTCCTTTCTATCCAAGAGAGTGGTCAACTCCTTAATCCACTTTTCTATTAGAGTATTGCTAGTGTAGTTCAATATATGACTCTCCCATGGCTTGACATTGTTACTCATTCAATACAACTTTTCAATTCCTTTATACTCCTAGTATGGTTCACTAACAAGTAGGCAAATACATTTTCACTACCTCACAAATACTCCCCATAATAGGCTTCTGTTCACTCAGAGTTCCTTGACTTTCCTCCGTGCCTTCTTAGATACTAATTGGGCTAGTAATTAGGAGGATCATAATGGCTATTTGGTTAGGATCATATTTTTTGGTACTCAAACAAATAATGCACAGTAACTCATTCCATTACTAAAGCAAAGTATTTCCCTTATTAATACAACCATGAAACTCAAGTAAATTGAATATCATTTAAAAGATCTTCAAGTTCTACCCCTTTATCCACCCATCCTTTGGTAACTATTATATCTTCTTTGGTTAGGATCTTATTTTTTGGCACTTACAATAACGTACAGTAACTCATTTCAATACTAAAGCGGAATACATGCCTTGCTAATACAACTATGAAACTCATGTGGATTGAATATCATTCGCAAGATCTTCAAGTTCTACCCTTTCATCTACCTACCCTTTGGTGCAAAAACTTGTATGCTTTCTATCTAACGTGAATCCCATCTTTCATGCTCACATGAAGCATATTAAAATAGACTTCCACTTCATTAGAGAGTACTTTACTTGCTAACATGAATCACATCTTTCATGCTCACATGAAACACATTAAAACAGACTTCCACTTCATCAAAGAGTGTTCTACTTGCGGGCAGCTTTTTATTCTCTTGATCTCATCTACTATCTAGTTTAGCTTTACCCGGGGGATTAGACTATGTGACCTTGAACTTAGATGCCACGTTGGCGGCATCATATTCCCTCGCAGAACCTGTACAGAGAACTTAACTGGCGGCATGAAATTATGACGGTCTATTGGTCTAGACAAAATTGTATAGAGATAGAGTTTTAGTTTTTGGGCATATTTTTATGTTATATACAGATTGATCTTCATTATGTATAATTAATTCAAAATGCCCAAAAAATTTTACCTTTTTTCTTTCCTAAATTGGCCTTCTTAAGTGAAAAGGTTTTTACGAAGATCGTGACTACAAGTTTGGTGTGCTTCCAAGGCTGAAGTCTCCAGAAGATCATCTTGGAAACTCCCCACCCCCAAAATGTCGGTTCCACAGACGTGTCCGCTGAATGCGACTGGCCTGACACGTTTACAGTCCCTCCCGCCACGTATGTCCATTTCCCCCCCCCCCCCCCCCCGGTGAACACCTATATTATCCACAACGACTGAACAGCTACCACAATGCACATCAAATTCTTAATGTGTCTAAGCTCAATCGCCTGATTTCTTTCTGTTGAGGGTTATCAACTACACCTTGTTTGCCTTGCAAAAACTACCTCCGAACTCAACGGAAGACTGTTTTTCCGGCGATTCAGAGACTCGTTAGAGTGTTTGCAAGAATGGCTTCCGGTGGCCAGCAGTTTCCACCACAAAGGCAGGAGAAACAGCCTGGGAAAGAGCATGTCATGGAACCTACCCCGCGGTTCACAATCTCAGACTACAAACCATCCAATAAACTTCAAGTATACCTTCTGTTTGCCCGTCCACATCCATACAATATACGTGCTTGTGTCAGAGGCAGTGTCTCTGTCACCATCGTGTCTATGGCATATCTCAATAAGGAGTATTGCTTAGTCACGACAGTGAGAAGCGGGAACATTCGATTTTGAGAGGGTCCCGCTCCTTGATATTCTTTTGTTTGTAGTGAAAATATGTTGATAACTAGAGGAATCAGGAAAATTTCACTTCGGAAGTAAAATAATTAGTATTTGCAATTTCAGTGTGGCTAGTTAAAATTAAGAGCTAGCTGAACATTTGGTGATAACACTCGGCGATTTGCATGGATATGCCCAGACAAATATAACGTGGAAATTTTGCAGGGAAAGGTGGCGCTGGTGACCGGTGGCGACTCGGGCATTGGTCGCGCAGTATGCCACTGCTTTGCTCTAGAGGGCGCCACGGTAGCCTTCACCTATGTGAAGGCTCAGGAGGATAAGGATGCTCTGGACACGCTTCAGATAATCAAAGAGGCGAAGACTTCTGATGGAAAAGAGCCCATGGCAATAGCGGCAGACCTGGGGTTTGATGAAAACTGCAAAAGGGTGGTTGACGAGGTTGTGAATGCTTATGACCGGATAGACATACTGGTCAACAATGCAGCGGAGCAGTACACGTCAAGCTTGGTGGAGGAGATTGATGAAGAGAGGCTGGAGAGGGTGTTTAGGACCAATATCTTCTCCTACTTCTTCACGGTCAGGTAAAACAAAATAATTTTCTTTAGTCTTTTGTTTTTCCAACACCAATTCATATCCCTTTTTACGGGTCTCTATTTCAAGCTTAGGTAAGCAGTTCAGTGCTGAATAAATATTGATGATTATAATGTTGATAGGCATGCTCTGAAGCACATGAAAGAAGGGAGTTCCATAATCAATACGACATCCGTGAATGCTTACAAGGGAAACAGCATATTGATCGAGTACACAGCAACCAAAGGTGCCATAGTGGCGTACACTCGAGCTCTAGCTCTCCAGCTTGTGAAGAAAGGCATACGCGTCAATGGCGTCGCACCTGGACCGATCTGGACGCCGTTGATTCCGGCGTCGTTCAGCGAGGAAGAGTGTGCTAAGTTCGGGACTGAAGTGCCGATGGGACGGGCTGGTCAGCCCATTGAGGTTGCCCCGTCCTTCGTCTTTCTTGCATGCAACCATTGCTCCTCTTACATTACTGGCCAGGTTCTTCACCCTAATGGTCAGTTCAGTTACAAGCTGTTACCCCGCATTCTTTTAGTAATTTGCTGGTGAATCGAAACTGACGTCCCTTTTTCTTCTGGGCAATTCTGTTTTACAGGTGGGGTTATTGTTAATGGTTGAGGGCCTCTGAAGTAAACGTTGGGTGTTTCGTTCTCTTTGGTGTCTTTGTCCGTCCTTACTGGTAGTCTAATGTTGTGTTTTTTGGGTGTCTCTTGAGTGCTTTTGTATCGCATATGACTCGGCCGTCGAGCACCTGGAGAGTAGTGCTATGGAGTCCAAGAAGTGTTTTTTGTATCTGGTGGTTCAGCTACGTTAAGTACTTGGTAAATGGTAAATGATTAATGTACTGTATCCAACCTCTGAGGAAAACATAAGGGAACTAAATGAAGTTTATATCTATTAAGAATCTGGAGTAATGTGGAGGTCTGATTGGCCCATGAGTAAGGCTGCAATATGCCTAAAACGGGAATTAGCGGAGAATTCCCTGTGTGATCTCATAATGTGCAATCCATGGACCATGTATAGAGCATGTAACTCGCAAGCAAACGAACCTTTGTCAATTATGTTTGCTAAAGATCGGAATCGTCTGCATGAAATTGATCTACATCATGAAGTAGACAATCTACCACTTAAGAAGTTGCAATTCACGCAAACTTCGTCAAAGAAAGATGGTCTGGAACTCCAAAAAGATCTAAAACTAAATGAACTTTGTTTTTCTAGACACATAATGGCACAGAAAACAGGGAAGACTTCTTTTCTCATGCTGACAATTTTCCATCAGGATCTTACTCTTGACTAATCAGGGTAGGAAATCAGGATGAACCACCAAAGGAAATCTCAACACCTTGGCCACCTATTGCAGCAGTCAGACATTGGAAGCCGCACGACTCCAGTTCAGCAATTACCTTATTGACAACTGTTCCTGATAGCACTGATTCATGTGGTTAAGGAAGCATCTGAAATAATGTAAGATTTGTGAACGAATATCTTCACATTTTCAGTGTTCAGACTTTTTTAAGCGAAAAATAAAGAATATAAAGAAGCTTGAAAGCATGATAAATAGACAGCATCGGGTAATGGATACGGGTCGGCAAAAGCGTCAGAACACATCCTCCACCACCAGCTCCAGTCAGTTTCGAAGCTAGCTTGTACTTCAACGTTGTCCTAAGAACAGTTTCTATTGAAGCATGACTGACTCCCATACATTGGAGTAGACCTTGATTCATTTCCATTAACTCTTCTATCTTCTCTTCCTTCTCTGTAATGGAGACGTCATCAGGAGCCGTTGACTGGATAATGGTGGAGAATTCCTCGCTGATAGAGTCAACAGCATTAAACACAAAACTCATGGCATCCGGATGCTTTAAGGTCCTCTCTGAGACACCAGCAACTAATGCCTTCGTATTCCTCCCAACTTTAGTGTTGGTAATGAGCATTCTGAGTGGCATATTGGACTTGAGACGTGTCAAAGTACCTGACCTGAACTTAATCATGTTTCCTGTTGCAGTAGAATTTCAAATTTTTAGTGCTTATTATCGTAACCCTCTTGTACTCTGGGGATAAAAGGAAACCAAATACTCTGCTGCAGTTGACAGGCACATGAACTCAAAATAAAATATCCAGAATATGTTAATCTTACCAACTGCTAGCACATATGATACCTAAATACTACTCATTATGATGAGTTACGGGGATCACAACTTCTTAGGACAAAAAACTTTCACAAGAAAGGATAGATTTTAATAACACAGTTCACAAAGATCACATACCATATGTGCTTACAGAGTTGTCAATTCCAGATGGCTTCCCATGGATTATCTTTTCACCTTCAAAAGCCCATTTATTGACCAATTCAAGGTCACTTTCTCTAAATACCGACCACCCCTGCTGGCTTATATCCAAAGTTACAGAATCTGAAAAGGCAAGCAGAGCACCTGAGAGTGCAACACAATATGCAGCAGATGAACCCAAGCCTGAACCCAGAGGAAGCTCAGAAGTGACAACCACTGTGGCAGGCTTAAAGCTGATGCATCAAGAGAAGGACATCAGAAAATAAGATATCAAGAAAAGAAAAAGAACATACAATTAATTCACATACCCCTGGATGGAGGAGTATAGCCAGAGAAAAGCTGAAACTCCGGTAGCAAGTTCAATTTTGGCTTCTGGAATATTTTGTTCTTCAACAAGAGCCGCAATTGATTTCATGTGCTCTATTGAGCATGATCTGGGGATTGGAGAGAGCAAACTTCCGACTTCAGGTAGTGCTTCTTTGACTCTAGCAATAGGCCATGAAAATTCTAAAGCCATATCCTTTAGCTGGAGTTTTAATGAGTTATCATTTTCTACGACAAAAGTCAAAAGGATTAGTAAGAGATTTAACAGAGAACCAGATGAGAAATGAACTAGTATTGCAACAAAAAAAAGGGAGGTACAAAAGAAAGAATAAAGAAGTGATAAAATTTATAGAAATCTCAACATGGTTGTCGCATTATTTTATATTTTTAAATTGTTAACTCACTCTCTAATGCTTGTTGTGAGGATAAATTTCTTCAGGCTAGGGATATTTGCCGTGAGGATAAATTTATTCAGGCTCAGGATATTTTTTATTAGGATAAGTTCTTTGAGCAGTGTATTTAATAAGCAATGAGCTGTTAGTGTCAAATGCATCACACGTATTTCTCCTTTCTGTAAAGTTTAGCCCACTTTATTATTGCAAGCATTTTACCTTCTAAAAGGGATTTACCTAAAGAAAAAATCAAAAGAAACTTTTTACCTAAGTTTGTGGCTTTCTGGAAAGAAGGAGCCATTACGATACCGAATTTAAAAATAAAAAACTCCTTAGCAAAATTTTGTTCAAATAATTATGAGGCTCTCAATTATCTGATCAAGCGCAACTAGTAAAACTTTATGCAAGAAACATTATCTCTTCAAGTTTAGCCCCCAGATACCTCTTCCAGTAGCACATACCAGGATTGAAAAGAAAAAAACAAAAACAAACTTTAAAAGGTTGTTCTCATAATTTCTTCAAGGAAAATACCAGCAAACCCAGAAAAGCATAGTCTTAAGCGAGGGAAGAAAGGATGACCATCATTTCTGCAAATTCAACATACTTAAAGACAACCCCTAGCACTAAAAGCTCTTGCTAAATTAAAGCTATAGAATTACAATCGTAGAAAGGTCAAAAGTGTATGTCCACTTGACGATTGAAGTCAAAAGTAAAGAAAAAAAGAGTACCAAGACCCTGCAAAATAATAATAATAATAATAATAATAATAATAATAATAATAATAACAGAGGTTTCAAGTCCGAACCAATGCAACTTACCAAATTCACAACCGAAACAAAACATTGCAACACAAACACAGACGAAGTGGGAAAAGAAAAGGCTCAGAAAGGTGTTATCCAAACAAAAACTAATTCAATCAATTCCTAAAATCACAAGTCAGGGAAAATAATTACAGCGAGTCATTGCAACAGACAGCAGAAATAGGCAAAAGCACTAAAAGCTGCGCAATTCAACCCAATAGCAGAATCCCTATCTCTGCCAAATTTTGCACCCCTTAACAGCACAGAAACCCCAAGCATCACCCAAGCAGAACATATTAATAAAGGGAGAGCAAGAGTGTGAAAGATAGAATACCCTCGGGAGTGGGGAATCGAAGAGAAACATATGTGTAGAGGTCAATGGAGGCTGCAACGGCCGCGGATCCGTGCACAACAGCATGTTCTCCGGCAAGTATAATTTTCCCCGGAGCTCTAGCTTTCACTTCCATTGTTTCACCTTTAAAATCAATCTCAAATCTCTTCCTCTACAAAACTTTGGTAGTCTCCTTGTGTTCGACTGCTTTTGAGAATCCTTATGGATCCGTAGAAGTCGACGGCAGGAAAGTGAGCACTTTGAATTGGCGGAGAGAACAACGGCAAAGTCGTGAAACGACGTCAACTGACACAAGTGCGTTGGTCGTTGATTTTATTTTATTTATGGCGTGGGGCCGGATCAGGTGACAGTGGAGCACGGATACTTGGTGTGCCGTAGCTCATTGCCCTTCTTTTATTGCAAATTAGCAGATTATGTTTGGACTCGAGTTGGAAGCATGAATTGAATTCTTCTCATGAATTAGTGATGAAAAATTGGGAAAAATACTGTTTTTGAGCTGGAAAATAGAATAAAAAAAGCACTAGATAAATTGGGGGAAAATGTATAAAAATAATGTAGTTTAAAATGATCAATGAACATGTAAGAGAATAAGCAAAATAATAGTCCAACGATAAATACTTGCCAACCTTATTATATCTTCTTGAACGGGAACAAATGTATTTCTGAGTTTGTTTTGTAATTGGACTGCCCTGCCCCTTCTCGGCTGCGGTGTTCGTCTCTGATTGAGTTGTTCCACTTCATTATCCTAGGGGAGCTCATATTCAAACACCTCAAGTTGCTACGGATTTAGATGCCCAAAAATTGGATTGCTTGTCCTTCTGTTGGACATGTGAGGGCGTCGACGGTGACTACCCACCAAGTCTTTGACCAGTGGCTCCTTCGTGTACACTCGACTTACAATTTTTAATTACTAAAAGTGGACCTAAGCCTAATGTTTCATTTTTTTCAAGAAATTGATGCTACTGCAAGTCCGGTGGACTTTGAATTGTCCGTTTTCACGTGAGAATAGAAAAAACTTGAGCTATCTTGTTTTATGGGGTGTGTGTGTATGAAATCTATATCATATTGCTAAGATATGAGTTTACAAAGTTATTTATAAATTAATGAATATTATCAACACAACTTTTAGATTAAATAATGAATCTTTTAAAATGATATCATAACTTATCTTTTTCCTTAACACTCTTATAAATAAAGTTAAATATTGAGTCCATTGTAAGGTGTTATAATAGTCCAATAATTATCTCTTGCGGTAAAATAGCATGTTACAATATATGATATCTATCTTACATTATTAAAAAATAAGTCTGTTAAATTATTTATATGGTAATAAGTACTATATACTCTTGAGTTGGTTTTTAAATTAAATAACAGAACTTAAAATCTTATAGTCCCTATTGAGCGAAGTGAAAGAAGAAATCATATGCTTTTTTTTCTTTTTTGGCCCTTTACATTCAAATGATAAAGTTCAAGGCACATTATCAAAGTGCCTACCATCTTTGCCACTAGATATAGTCAAGAATGAACACATGGAGTTTTCTTGACTTTCGCCTTTGACCCACAGACTCCTCTGTCCAAAACATGGGAGCTATGAACAGGGAGATCATGTAAGAGTATATCTCTTCACTCGGTTGCCAGGAAAACAGAGGGAATATATGAGGCAAATTTAAACAACTTTAGGAGGATTCATACTAAATTCTGCTTTTCTTCCTTTTCCTGTTGGTTCCAATGGAGATACCTGATTTTGCAGCTTCTCCCCCCACAATAAAATGCATATGTTATTTGTTACATAACATCGAGAAGGTTTTCAACCATATACCGTGCTGTGATTATGCTGTTCACTTATTCAGTGCCTACTATTTTTCTCCACATGCTACAAAATCATCAGCGCATTGTATTATGGACTAGGATCAGTTACTGTTCTTAATCATAAATTGGAAACTCTTCTGTTTTATCGTAAAATTATCGCTAATTTCTGCGCAACATTCCTTGATAATCTCAACCTTAAGACACAAACAAAAAAAAATGCTGGCCCTTATGCAATAAATTGACAGTCAATTAGCTATAAACTACCTTTCAGAGTCACTTGGACAACCAACTCTTCAAAAAGAAAGATTCTGTATGGCACAAGATTGCCAGCAAGAAGATCCTTTTCTGGGGTTATATCTTTTGAAGAGGATAAAGGACTTACGATAAAGTATTCGAATAAGAGGAGTTCAGTAACTCATACTCTCCGCAACGACAGCCTCTTCTTTAAGAGTGTCGTAAAGGGTCTGGACAAGATTTAACAGGAAACCATCGGAGCCATGTTTCGCCAACAAGGAAACTGCCACAGGAAGATTATCATACAGTCCAAGAGGAATGCTCACCTGCAGGTATGCATAAAGAAATTATGCGGTTTTCACAAGCTCTTAACAGAAACAAGCAGAAATAGCAGGATTCTTGTGTCTCAAAACATGCAAATAGACGGACACAGACAGACATAGACAACCAGTTACACATTCCCATGGACGCACGAAGAACCACACAGAACCCAGGAGAAAAAAAATTATCTTGCATTGAAATGTATGTCTGCACACACACAGAGACAGAGAAAACCTGGCAGAATCCGGATACTCCTGCAATTGACAGCACGCTGAAAGCCCGGGCACGAAAAGTATCCCCTGAAGTTGAATCTGTTTGTAATTTCGGTGGAGGTCCTGGAACTGTAGGAATTGCTACGACACCAAAATCCTGAATAAACATCATCCTAAGGTGTTAAGCTATAGAAAAGGTGAATTCATAAATGAGAGATGGCGTCAATATTTTTGCTACCGTAAGTAACTTGATTTTGCAATATAAACAAGCAGTCACGAAGGGTAATGCCACTCTCACTAAGCTCACCACTCATAGAAAATGTAGGGAAACAAAGTCAAAATTTCATTTGGTACTCGTAGAAATTTTCTCAAAAAAAAAAAAAAAAAAGGAAAACAACAACCAGGAATTTTTTGCCACAAAGCAATATTGGTATTGAGACATCCCACTTTTACTTTCGGATAGCATCTCCAGGAAAGAGGCTAGATACCAGCTTCACTTTTATCAATTGCAGAGGATCATATTTCTGTGTGTATTGTTTATCACATACATGAGATAACCCTCAGAAATGGAACAACTGAATCGTATCACTCCTAGCTCTGATATCTAAGTGCAAGTGAATTTGAGTCTGATGTGTGCATTTATACAGAGGACAAACATTTAATTGTGGCATTAAATTTTTAATGCATAAATAGCATCCTTGACTTTCAGCATTCTGTTTCCCAAATTAAAGGGATGTCCCCATTCAGCATAATCTTAGGTTTCAGATACATTCAGAGGTAGAGAAAGAGTACCCCAAGAAGAGCAATAAGAGCAGCATGTAATTCAGTCTTTACAGAGTGACAGCTATCAATGTTGTGATCTGTTGTCATAAGGGCTTCCCGTATCCGGTCTGCTATCACAGGACCCAGGTCAGGTTTCACAGTCCTAACCCATTCACCATGGTTGATCTTGACTTCGTACCTACAATTTTGAAGGTCGTAAATTCAAGAGCCAATAGTTATGCTAAGAACAGTATCTTCATCTATCAAGAGCCAGACCAAAATAACCGTTCACCCAACTACCAAACCAATTGAGAGAGTGCAATCTGCACCTTTGAAGCAAACGCATTGCACTTGAAAGCGCTGCTAAAGATGGTAAATTATATTCTTGATCTTCATTACTCCTACTGAAAAAGGGTTTCAAGCTTGGAACTTTGTCCTTGACATAGTCCCCAAGGTTTGCATGCTTTACAAGATGGCCTGCATTATTAGAGAAAACAAAAAAGTGACATCTCATTCATGAAACACGTTGATCTTAATACATACAATGAAGTGACTATAAATATGTATAGCCTATGAATTTATTCAGATGCAAAACTAGGCCCATAACAGACTCATATGAATAATGCATTTACCCCCAAACAACTTCCCCACTGATTTAACAAGAGGTTGAATAATTCGATCACTTGGAATGGGTGAAAGCTGGAAACAATCTTCTGCAATAATTATCTGAGTGGGACTGACAGGATCAACATCAGGCAAATGCAGTAGTACTCGTCCAACTTTGTTCAAAGTCACCGGGTCCCTGGCAAACCATCCTGGATGAAAAGTTGGTGTCAAAAGATTGATGTGCCAAAAGAAAGAACAAGAACACTCACCACTGCAGGGCTAATACAGGGAGAAGAATTGCCAAGCTATCAAACAATACAATGGCAATTGGTCGGTCAACTATATATTGGAAAATTGATGATAAGCTTGTCATTTGAGTACAACAGAAAGCTTCTAGACAAACTAGTTCTGAACGCTTAAACTCTAGGACTCAAACTTACCAGACGCTATTATGGATGCGCATGAGATGCTAGGATGAAAAGAAAAAAAAAAAGTGGAAGAATACAAGTTTTCCATGCTACATTATCATCTTAACCAGAGTGCCCACCTCAAAAATATATGATTACCCTTTGGTCATACCTTTCAGGTATAGGGTTCAGTTTTTCCTAGATAAATCTCAATGTAAGAAAAATATCGAAGTCAACCCACAAAAAGCTGGTTTCTTACCCACAGTATCAAAACTCTGGGCCATAGGAATAACTCCAGCAGTAGAAATGGCATTATGTGAAGGCCGAAACCCAAGAATTCCACAGTATGATGCAGGTACCCTTACACTTCCTCCAGTATCAGTTCCTATGAACGCAAGAGAATTCTTGGTTTCAATCTATTACGACTACAAAAGATTCATAAGATTTGTTCAGGAAAGAAAATTACCTAAGGCAAAATCCACAAGCTTTGCAGCTACTGCAACAGCAGATCCACTGGAAGACCCCCCAGGTACCCGATCAGGTGCACATGGATTTCTCGGTGTGCCATAATGTATATTTTCTCCATTAATACTGCAAAAAGTGATCATCCTATTATTTTCCTGGCAAAAATGATGTGAGCATTCAAGGACATGTTTTACCAAGACGCAAAACTAAGCGAGAGACTTGATCTATTTTGGCTTCTGTAAGGAAGGAGACGAAAAATGTCACTTCAGCATCCTGCTATACATCATTATAATGCTAAAACAATTGTTTGAATTTTAATGTTTCATACATAGAGGTCCACTTGTAACCATGATTGAGCCGTTACCCGTTCCCAAAATTCTTACAATTTCCTTATCTTAGACAAATAAAGAAAATATGAACTCGTTTAAATTACTATTAGGAATCAATGCTCACTTCTTTTACACCAAAAATAAAATAAAATAAAATAAAATTAGAACCCCAATATAGTTACTGTTACCTGTATGCCAGTTCATCCATGATAGTTTTACCAACACATGTCGCACCTCCGCTTAAGATAGCCAAAACAGATGGGGCTGTTGACGTAGCAGCTGGATGAGTCCTCAACCAGTCAGGATTCCCATATCCAGTCACGTATCCATCTACATCAAATCTGTTTCCACAAAGAAAGTTAAGAGAAAGCTAACAGATACATACATACATACACGCAAAATCTGCAAAATATGACAGTTAAAAAGTAATAATGAGAATTGAGCTTGCACATACTTCCAAAGACTATAGATAACCCCATTTAAGATAGCAAAACCGAAATAGATGCATACGGTTGGACCCACAGTAAGAAAGTAGAGATAAACTTATGACCTGAAACTAATTCACTAATTAGAAGTAGAGATTACAGCAGTCCCTCACATGTGGTTCAGAGTATCCTCTGTAAGTTGTACATAATATATGTAATCTTTATCTTGAAAGGGAGACAGATTATGAGGTCAAGGTTTGAACTCATGACTACTGCTGTCAATACAAATATTAGATGACTACTTGCAACGGTTTGAGTTGAGTAGAAGTTATTACTTACCATGAAACGTGATTTCAGACACAAGCATACGCCTTAAGGAGAATGAACGAAATCGATAATTCAGCCATTGTTCCAGTGCAAAAGCAAATGAAAGCAAGAGAGATTCTTTGAAATTTCATGTACTAAAAAAGAGTGAGAACGAGTCGAAGAAACGGAACTACGATCAGGACTCACATGTCTTTAATAGCGAAGGTGAGACCATTCAAGGGAAGCTGATGTTCGGAAGGGCTTGGTCGGAGCAGGAACTTCTCCATGAAAGCTCCATAATCTGAGTCTGTTGCCATGTCCGTCGCTGAAGATATCTCTGCTCTTTTGACACAGATAACTCGGCTTCCAGTGGATGAGATCGTTTTAATATATTTTAGAACTTCAATTTCATCAACACCATATAATAATTTTGAATCCGATCGTCATCGACTGAAAAATAATACTTGCAAATTGCGTGTATAAGGACAAAAAATCTAGCTTCCTTACCCCAACCATCTTGGCTAAGGCAAGTACACTTGGATAGTGTGATTGGCCAAACCTTGATCGGTGAGACAAGGAGACGTTCAGTGACCAAACTACCCCTCTGCATTCGCTCATATATTTTATATCTATATGCATCCGAGTGATACTTAACAAACACAAGGCACTAGTACGACTACTCCACTGATAGATAATTCATCATTAGAAAATGTATCAAACAAAATTTATAGGGGTTGATAAGCCAGTACCACACAATTTGCATGAAGGGAATCATAGTTTCAAAGTTTTGATTCACTAAAATGGGGGATCTAATGATATTTAAGAAATAATTGGCATTTGATTATAAATTCAATGGTGCAATCACGAAGACAGCTTATTGTGCCTACACAGCTGCAAACAAGAGCAGGATGTCTCTGGATTTTACTGTACATTGAGTGAATCGGACTTGAATAAACTTGCATTAGGCAGTGCAAAACATGAAAGTTTCAAGCTCTCGAAATCTTGCGATGACTCTTTGCATTGTCCCCAGTTTTGGAAACAAAAGGCTGTACTTAAGAAGACGGGTTTACAGATGGAAAACCAAGGGTTTTAGGTACTTTAACTAATCGGGTCCATCAGAGTCTTCATCGAAGACGTACAAGTATGGAACTAGAGTTGTCCGTTCAGTAAGTGCTTCTTCAGAAGCCTCACTGGTGACTCCAGGTGAACTCCAGCCTAACCGCTGCATGTAAACTGCATCATAAGCTTCGATGTTCAAGCCTGAAGCAAGAAATAGTTCCAACTCATTTAAAAATCTGCCTGTTCTCGCTCCCAGAAAAGGCCTTGCAGCGCTGGATACTAAAGCCTTGAACTCTTCTTGTTTTGTTTCGGGTGCTTTCACAGGATTCTTTGGTTGATTCCTGAAAAGTGGGGCGCTTGGGTGTAAATTCAGGTTGCGTAATAATCATTAGAATGCCATCACCATCTGATATTATTCTTCTTTTATGTTAAACCCTTTCTGGTATAAGAGAAGGAATGAAATGCCAATATTAAGTTGAAAATCGAAAGAAAGCATTACCTTGTCAAGGCAGAATCAATCATACCAACTATGTGATGCACAACAATATCAACATCTTCCTCCTAGCCACAAAGTAGCAAAAGTTAACAGATTGTCAACAAGAGCAATCATATGTACTTGCGGGATAAAACAGGTAAATAGACATGGTCACAACCTAAGATGTAGCTGTGCCATAGAAATTGGCCAAGATTCAATAAATACATATTCACAGAGCTCATTAACCATCAGTTTGAAAAAGAAGCTCAAAAATATGGTGACAAATATGACTCATAATTGCTCCAGAGGCAATGGCTCCATCCAGCCGATGAATTCAAAGTTTACAGAACATATACAGTTTACACAAGGACAGAACATATACTATTTACACAAGGAAACGTTAAGCTGATTAATAAAAGGACCTGCATCAGAGCTTGAGTTTCCCTTCTCAGCCAACTTTGGAGCCACTGGTTTGGGTGAAGATACTTACGAGACTTCCAATACC
The DNA here is from genome assembly GCA_028551475.1 of Casuarina equisetifolia. NCBI lineage: Eukaryota > Viridiplantae > Streptophyta > Magnoliopsida > Fagales > Casuarinaceae > Casuarina > Casuarina equisetifolia. Next base: position 12,426,731 of record CM052359.1, read on the forward strand.
GTGATACGTTGAATATGTCATTTACAATACCTGATTGAACGCACAGCTAATTGAGAACATAAACAGATAACTGTTTTTTTTTTTTTTCAGAAAATAATTCACATGTAGATAGCTGTAAGAAGAACAAAGCAAGACCTGGTTCAGTGTAATAGCACTGTAATCTATATTTGTGTGCTCTTGTCAAGATAAAACTGCAGCAGCATTGTACAGAGCAACATAAACAAAGACATCTCGTAGCATAGTGTAAGAGAAAACTCAGAAGAAAAGAAACTGAAAGGAAGATACCCATATCCGGAATCCTGATTAACATAATGTCGTTGAAAAGAACTTCCATCATATCCATGTATTATCGATAAAATTTCAGTCTGCAAATTAGACGAAATGTCCAGTCAGTTATGATGACAGTCTCTCCTCATGCTCTGAACCGTCTTTTGAAAGTTTTCCAGCCAGACAATTGGGATGCAGTAGATAGAGACTATATGGAACCTTGCAGAGAGGACATTTTACAGAAGAAGGTGGGCAAGAGTGCTTGCCGGCAACCACTTTGGTCCATTGTACAATGCAACTGTAACAAAACTTATCTGAAACACAAGAATAAGAATCTAGTCTTAGTTAATGACAACGTGATTAACTCATGGCCTAAAGTTCCCTTACTATGTCTTTACTCCAGTGAGATTTTCTACAACAACACCAGCATCACAAAACGCTCATAGACATCAATCTCCAAGTTATCCTTATTATAGTTGGTAAGGAGGGGGGGAAGCTATCGTTATATTGGAATCCTGATATTCACTTATGCTCAGAAACAATAATGGTGAACAGTTAAGTTCTGCCAAGACCAATACTATCCACCTTACCCTACTCTCCCAAGCGCTTATATTGCATGGTCAATAGGCAAATAACCCAACAACCCCACCCCATCCCTTGCCCCAGGGCTTTCTCCTCAAAAACTCCCCATTGGCACCACACTAGAACAAAATCACAAGCATGCATATCGCCATAAAAAGCCTGGCAAAGCATTCTAAGTTTTCAAGACTTGAGGAATTGCATTAACATAAGACATTTCAACGACCAGTAGGCTGTAATCAATCTCTTTCTCAATTGTTAACATAAAACTACGCAAATTACTATAAAGAGCATGGCACTGCACTCTATCCAGTACAGAGATTTTTGGAATAAGTGTAATGTTCGGACTATTGTTTCTCAGGACATTGACTTCATTTCGTAAATAACACTAGGCAGATCATCTCGTGCAATTGGTTCATGCTGGGAAAAACCAAACTTTGCACATTCTTGAACTCAAATAAAAATTTCAATTAATGTAACAAATCTCGGCCAAATAAGTAAAAGCAGAAGGAGAAAGCACAAAAGGGTTTCCTCATATCAAAATTTGCAGGGTTTAGGAAAATTCCACCGAATGAAATGGAACAAGATTCAATCTTCAGCTTGTTACTGATGATAGGGGGAGTACACACTCCATTTGGCTGCCAGTAAAATAGAAAAACTTGGAAGAAATTGAAAAAGAAAAAAGAAATGTAAAATGCATATCAAATTTTTCATCATTTGAAGCTAACATCAATGTAAAAATTAGTGCCAAAACCCCATTATATTATCTTCTCCTTCGAATTTCTCGGCAATCAAACAAAGAGAGAGAGAGAGAGAGATGCGTACGGAAGCATTTATCAAGATAGGAATCTTGAACGATGGGTCCGAGGCAGATGGGGCAAGCATTCGAATCCGCTGAAGAGCTAGAGCTACTGTTGTTGGACTCCTCGTTCATTGGACTTTCCAGTCGCAAAGGTACGGACTCTCTCGAAACCCAGAGATTCATGTCCTTTGCTCAATGATCTTTGACCCAACAGAAACGTAAATGACTTGCGCTACAGCCTCTCTGATTCAAATCATTTGTTATTCCGACCAGATGCTCCAATTTTAAGATTTATGGTCCATCGCTGGACTTGGGTTAATAACGAAAGTTTACCAAGATAATAGGTTATATTGGATTATCTATCACTTCATCTTCCATGTCTTTTTTAAGTAAAAAATTCAAACGTAAATATGTTGAAGTTTAGTTATTTGATACATTTAATCCATTTTATTATCTCATAGTAAATGTGTTGATATTTACTGTACAAAGAGTATTAAGTTTTTGTTCACACCAATACCAAAGAAAAGGTATTATGGAAATGAGGTGGAGTTAAATAGGCAGCTTGATGTCCCCCACTTTACATCAAAGCCTGTCCACCTTCATGATAGCAATAAAACCTACAAATTAGAATGCATTTCAATGTGCTGTTTCAAACCCTAATTGTGGCCATATGAGAATGATTTTCATTAACTATAACTAGTTTTGATTCTACACATGCTTCAGCCTCCCAAACTCTGTTGAAACAAATATCTTTTGACTGCTTTAATGGTTTAAATGCTTTTGAACAATTAGCTAAGGTGGATAAATTTCATAGAGGAAACTTTTAGTAAGGTTCTAGTAAAGAAATGCCAAATTCAACTCCATTCCTTTCTCAACCCATAGCTAGTGTTAATCAAGTCACGGGACAACTTCTTACCTTCAGAATCTTTTGTATTCTATCTAAATCATCAATTTTAATGCTTTAACAAAAAGAAATGTGTAAAAGAACATTTTGGATTTATTTCCCTTTTCTGGTGTATTTGATAGTTCACTGCCATAACACCTAGTGTCTCTATTTGTCACAAGGAGGGGGAGAGAGGGGGAAAGGCAACTTCATTAATGCAAAGAAGTTTCAAACTTTTAGCTTAGTAAGACTCAAAATTAATACTCTATAACTCTTTTAAGGACTGAACAGATTTCTACTTCCAGTTTTATGGAAATTGGTTGTGCCATTCATGATAATAGGAAGAAAAGTGCTACTGATGATGACTGAAACTTGCTTGATTGTCACTTCACAAGAAGATACAACTCACATACAAGGAAAAAGCAAACAAAAGCGTCTATTAACAGTCACAAATTGCCCAAAATCCTATGATCTAATTCTCACATCACGTCCCACCAATTCTTGAGGTCTGGAAAATTATGTAGATGAACAATTTATCGACTTGGTTTGCTTGACATGACTTCTTTTTGCTTTACTTGTATCGATCTGCAGATTGTTCAATGTAAGAAATCGTTGTACTTGAAAATACAAAATAGTCATCAAAACTAGTGGGGGTAAAAGTATCCAAACTCGAATGAAAATTTATCAATATCTCTTTGTTATACTTACCTCTCAAATCTTTAAGCTGTGCAAATCCAACCTTGGCACATACAGAACTGCGAATTCCAATTTCTCGACGGCTGTGCTACTTGACCACCGCAACCCAATCTCTTGGTTATAGTCGAGATTCCTTCTCTTTACAATTTGCCTAAAAGGCTCAATCGAATAAGCAAACACTTTGCTGGCTTCATGACAAGGTTGCTTCATCATTGTTGCCTTAGAAAAGAAGGGTTTTTCCTTTCCTGGCTTCTCAAACAAAAAAGGTGTTGGCTCAAACCAGAAGGACTCTTTCTTGGCTAACTTTACAGGGTACGTCTCATCAGTGTCAGTATCATAAAGAGATATTTCAAGAGGAATCCATGCGTTCAAAGCTTTAAGACCAGTATCATTCACGTTACCTAAAATGTGTTCTTCAAACTCCTTTGAGGACGAAATCTTGAGGCTATCCCAACGTATATGATCTGTTGTAAGCTTGATTCGAAAAGGCCATGAGAGACTGGTTTCTTGAAAAGTGCTGCAGATTTCATCCCGGTTGGTGCTACCGCAACCGTGGGCGGTGGCACTTCCATCCATCGCCATTTTCTTTATCACAGAAATTAGCTAGAAGCCAAGCAATAGAAAGGCTGCGGAGAGAACTGGCCAAGTTTTACCTCATAGCTGGTAAAGGTTCATGACACTCATCTTTCCTTATATGGCTTTTCTTTTAACTTGTTGTTCATCGTTCCCATTTAGGACATAGTTTCCTTATTAGAACATTCATGTTAAAGGTTTTACCTTCTGGATAGGCTTTTTCTCCTTTTTCAATTATATCATTAAGTACATTCCTAAGCTTGCCGTTCTCCAACTATGAGATTTGCTGTTACCCGCATGCTTGGTATAAAGGTAAGTTGTTGTTATGTTGCCTGCTCCATATATGATAGCTTCACACGACAGTAACATCCTAATTAATGAAGCAATATCTGTGGTGCATCAGAAAAGTATTTAAAGCAAATATATAATGAAAATGTACTATTCTAAGAGAAGTCCATGCATAGATAAGTTGGCCTTTTCTTTTCTTGGAGAACTTGAGAAGAAAATAAGTTGTGTAGCACCTTTAAAGAATGAGGCAATTTTATCATTTTGAAATTCTCTCCGATTACTAATTTCACTCATATATTTAGAAGAACACAAACATGTGTACACGCATGCTCACACACATATGGGCACGCGTGCATAGTCACATACACAAAATTCTTCTAATAATTGGTAGGAAATGTAGAATTTTTTAATATTTAATTATTCTAATAAGAATGTGTAACGTAAAAATTATTAGATAAAATTGAGCCATTCATATAATATGAAGAAAAATAAAATAAAATCAAGTTTGTCATGCCATTGGCATGTGACATTGTGCAACCGTTTCAATTTCCATATTTGCTTTGCTAAGCCTTAATAGATAAAATCATTAGTCTAATGTACGGAATCCCATGTACTTGATAGTTAAGTTCAGAACACTTAACAATAAGGTTGTCTTTACTTCTTCTTCTTCTTTTTTTTTTTTTTTTTAACGTATGCACGCAACCAAGAGGAGAAGGGGACTTGAACCCACGACTGGTGAGATTGCCGGTTAAGGTTTTGGCTCGTAGAACACCACTAAGTCAAGGGTCCCTGTCTCTACTTCTCTGTCCCTATTGCTGATCAATCAAGATGGTTCACTTCCTACAAAGAGCTAGTGGGATATATATCAGCTTCTGCCATTATTTAGAATTATCAATAACAATTATCATCATAGATTAGTAGGACTGCAGAAAAAGAGTTATTTCTCTTGTTATTCTAACTCACTACAGCAGCAAAACAGTCAAGTTGTAATTCAGGGGGAAAGTCTTTGGTAATACTTTTAAGAATGATGGCTATCAATTGATATTGCAGACATAGATAGATAGAGCATCCCTCGTAAGGAAAGGAAATTTATCTTGAATAGGGAACTCAAGGATGGGTATATTACTGTTCTCCACGCAGAGGTACTCTAACGGCGCAAAATCAGAGACCCAACATAGAAGTATTGCTTACAAAACTTAGTTTTTCCTTCTAACTGAGGCATCTCTTCACTTGTCTTTGAAGCTTCAGCTTACACATCTGTAAGTCGTTAAGTTGCACCTTCATTTTATCAACCTCTTTCTTCATGCTCTGTATCTCTTTCTGGGAATTCATCCAACCGTTCTCTGACTTAGATACTCTTAGAATTGCCTGAGTTTTCATTCTTCTATAACTCGATCCAGGAGCTGTCATTGATTTTGTCATGTTTACTTGCTCTAAGAGGATGAACCGTGTCATGATCTTTACAGGCAGCCGGTTATTCTTCATTACGTGCTGACGGGCTTCTTGGGATAGTCTCTGGTATTCAAGGGTCCTACATAAACTTGCTCTCTCTTCTTCTGTCAAGCTGGGGTGTGCCTGCACAATTGATCCCGGAGAAATGTTCAGATGCAACTGAAAGTAAAAGAATTTCTGTGATAGGTTATGAGTTACATGTTCTTGAGGTCCATTAGTAGAATCCAATCATTTTAACTGCACCACTGGTTCTGCAATAAAGAGCACATGAATATGCAGATTCTTTTAGTCAAGTGAACTACTTATTTTTATAATGTTGTAGGTCTCAGCAACTAAATTTGCATTGAGAAGGAAAATATTTCCATACCTTGAGATACATGTCCATGGCTCTGTAGAGTTTGTCATCACAAGACCGTGCATCTTTTGGCAGTACTTTTGCAAGTGACTGGAAAAGTTTCACACCAACTTTCTCATCTCTTGCAACCAGCGCAAGATAATCATCCACCAACTTTGCGACGTTAAATACTTTTGCCGTGGGTTTGGTTGAAACAAAAGAAACATAAGATTCTACCACCCTGATAACAATGCCGACATCATAAACGCTATCGTTATCTCCATAGTTCTTAATCAAGAGCTCTGGAACACTACAGTTCTCCAACATGAAAGCGATTCTTCTTTCTAGCATGGTTAGTAATTCAGAATTGATCTTCATCATTAAAGCCATCTTGAGAAGATGTAGTAGAAAATTGCTGGAAACTGAATTTTCCTCAACGGGAAGCAGCTTAATCAAGCATTCAGTTGTAACTCTTTGTAGCTGGTAGGTCATATGCTTGGGAGTCGAATTGTGAAGTGCAAATGTGATTCGAGAAAGCCGCTTCGCAGTCCAATGGGCTATAGATGATCCCACAAGCTCTGATCTCACCCCTTTACTTTTCAGGGATTGCATCACTTCGATAAAATGGTCTATTCGAAGGTCTGAAACATCTTCGAACCACCAATTATCAAGCCTGTCTTCAAGTGTTGAGTTCTCAGCATTATTTGCTTCAACATTCAAGTGTTGTGCATCATCTTCGCCAAAACTAAATGCTTTCGAATTTGAGTCGACCTTCCAGGCGATGGCCTCCGAGCATCTTTCCACAATTCCCAACTCTTTCGCCCAGGAAGAAATGGGTTCACAGCTCTTGAGAATCTGAAATGTATCTTTCCATGACGTAAAGATTAAGAAGCTCAGAAAAGCCTCAGTTTTGGACATGAGATTTCCTTGTTCAAGATCGTCACTCATTTCCAAGAAATGTGCAGCACAGTACAGCGGAGCAATGTTGAATGCTGTTAAATCAACCTTCAATCCGTAACAAAATTTCACTATCAGCTTAAAAGTTTTTGTTCCTCCTGGAAGGTTGTCCAGCCGCACGATAAGGCTATTGCCATTGCTCCTTCTCTCGAAAACCAGTCTATTCAGATATATACTTCTTGAGACCATAGGGAGCTGACATGAAAAAGTCTCTTTTAACTTTAAAAATGAATCTAATGCAGATATCTTAAAGGATTTGCAAATATGAGATTTTCACTTCAGAGCTAACATATATTAGCTAGTTGAATATCTTTAATATGTCAAAAATTAAGGCTTGATGTTCAATTTTACGTACGTTGAAGTGGGAGAGAAAGAGTCTTCATCTTTTATAGAAAACAGAGTATTTGAGTGTACCTTGTGCAAGTAAAAGGTTGAATCTCCAATTTGAATGATCAGATCACTGACAACTTTTGTGCGGACAATCCTGCATGGAATAAATCGGAGTGTTTTCCATAAGAATGTCATGTATTACAATTACTTAATTGACAATCTATATAGATGAATGCAAGGAGAGGAGGAAGATGTTGTGTGGTTGTGTGTGGCGTTTGGGGAGGGATGGGGAATGTTACCAATCCTGGTTTCTTCTTTCGAGAGCGTCGGCATTCATACTGTTATTTGCTGGACAAATGACGCATCGGGTAGGCTTCCTAGCAGACATTGTAGCATGAATTAAATTCTCTCTGTCAAGGCTTTTCCTTCCCATCCAGCTTTTTCATGTCCAGGGTGAGCACAAGTGTATTTCATTCTTTCTTTCTTGTTGCTCATACAGACAACTGGGACATATATATAAGTAGATTGATAGGACATATATCGAACCACGGCATCCTCAGTAATGAGATATTGCTACATTTGTTCTCGAAGTGCTTATGCCATTAAGAAGGTTTGTTGCCTTTTGCCATCGAATGTCGTTTTAGGTAGGGTGAAAGGTGCGGACAGAATAGAGCCAACGCGTCTAAAACACACGGTGTATATTCCATAATAAACACTTGCAGAGTGACATTGAACTACCTTTCTCTATCAGTGTCAACTCCCATTTAAAAAAAAAAACCCAAAAAAAAAAACTATGAAATGGATGCCTCCATTATCTGGAAAGATAGGCTATCCAACGCTATGCGTAATATCTACTATAACCCAAGTTGGTAAAAGTAAGAGTATCAGAAGGAGAAGTGCCTTCAAACTTATACCATGAGGCTTCAAGACTGGTAATTTCTAACTCTTTCAATTGTCCATCGAGTAGGTCTTTGTAATGGAAATGTCAAGAGTTAGTTCTGCTTGCATCTAGGGAAGAGGTTCTCAGACTGTATGATAATACGCGGGCACATACATCCTTGACATATTTTATAGGTCCTTTTATTGTGATGTTTTCCAAGCAAAAACAAGTTTTTTTATCGAAGCAATTTGTCACGAATGCGGGCATATATAACTTGGTTCAACGGCACGGGTCGGATTTGGATAATTTGGGAATGATTTTGTATATGTGAGAGCCATAACTTTCCCATTCTGTGAAAGAATAGAGATAGATTTGGGTTTCGAAAATTCTCCATTACTTCCCTTTGAAACGCTTGTAGGGCCCTATAATAGCCAATAATCTACTCAATAACCTAGGGACTAAAAAGCATTTTTTTTTTGTTTTTTTAAATAGTGGCAATACTCTAACAAGTTTTACTAATATAAATAAAGCTGGGTATAGTAATCATATCTCAAATAAATACAAAGAACAAGATAATCTTAAACTTTAGAGATAGACAAAATGCATACTTATTAAATTGTTATACATAAATAAAAGTAAAACCATAAAGGATATTAAACAATACATTTTTTAATCCTATTGTAGACTATAATTACATAAACCTAACGGATCCTTTAAGAAGACATCTAAGCGTAAATGAGATAGTTGATTAAAGACTGTCACATTCTAAACAATATGCCTATAATTGATAAGATAGTTTGCTATTACATTTCCCTTACGATATACATTTCATACTAGTGCATGCTTTTGCAATTGAATTTCATTTAAGTACTAACACCTAGAGAAAAATCATTCAGAATTTTGTAGATTTAAAAGCGTATTGATATATGGATTAAATATTTTTGTGCATGTATATCTATGTTTGCATCAATGCTTGAACACACATATACATAATACATTCTTGCATACGTACATCCATATTTGCTTACTTGCATCAATACTTGGATATATTTTATACTTGCATAGATACAAACATACATAACATATGTGTACATATATATACATGGATACATACATATTGAGAATGTCTTTATTGATGACATTAGCATGTTTCAAGGGTGAAAAATTGTCCAAAGAGTTCAAAGGTAAGTGTTTGGATTGAATACAAATTAGGTAGTATTTAAAGTTGTAAAGGATATAAAATACATGGAATAAGATAAAACCTCAAGATATAATTTGTTTATTTTTGGATCAAAAGGTACCAAGGATCTTTTTAATAATCATGATACCCCATTTCTATATTGAAATAGTGTCGAAGGGCTTTAATGTAGGAATTTAAATGGAATACCAATTACATAGTATTTATGGTTTGAGAGGATATTGGTCAAGTTAGAACTCAATTACTCTTTTTTATATTTTTTCAATGGAAATACCTTCTTACTATCCTTTTTACTCATTAATCATCCTGTTACAATTTTGCAGTTTGAAATTTTTAGCTTTAGTTGCCTTCATCATTATTTGGTAAATATGGTTTAAATGGATATCAAGTATATAGAATATACCCTTGGCTTACCTTTTCTATGATAAAAATACTATATTGTTGTTTTTACCATTCATCATCTTCTTTTACCTTTTTATGTTTAAATTTTCAACTTTGGGATGATGTCTTTGTGCATTATTTGAATCAAAAGAAATGAAGGATCTCTTCAATGATGAAGTTGCTTCAATGGTAAAATTATGTCCAAGGACCTTTGTGCTAAAAATTTAGTGTAAAACATACATGCATACACTCATACATATGCATATATACATGTTTACATTTATACATATATAGATACACATATGCATAAATACATGTATATTTACATTTATATTTGGATATATACAAATATAAATGTATATATACATCCATATTTGCATAGGTACATATTTGCACCCATACTTACATACTTGCATACATATATACTTACATGCATCCATACTCGAATACATGCATAATTGATGAAGGATTAGCCAATTTTTTTAATTGATGAAGGATTAGCCTATTTTTAAATTATATTGAATCATATGGAGGAAAAACTATCTTTGATACCATGTGGTTTAATGTTAGAATTTTTTTGTCTAATAAATTTGAAAATTAGCCAAAAAAAATTCTCATTCTAGTCCTAAATGTTTAAAGTTCACACACAAATATCTAGATGTGAAAATAAGAATTGCTTAAAGTCATGAGAGTGAAATGGCTAATGTTCAATGACAAATAAGGAAAAAGGGCTTGGGTTCATAAAACAGGATGATGGAGGGAACATATCGTTTGGGCACCAATCTTCACTCCATCTTGGAATACATTGCTTTACATCGAATTTGATGTCTAGGAAAATTGTAGAATCAGGAATTCTTGTAATTTAACGGATGTCACAGTGATTTGTTCTTCGAGAACAAGAGCGGCCCTACATGGTCCACGTCCAAATTTACGGCCCAATTCCACGTGATAGGTCAGTACTCGAACGTAACGTTTTGGAAAGAAAGCTTCTAACGGCCATTTCTCCTCTTTTGAGAATACAAAGCATATAGGTCGCCATGAACCCTACGTCACCATCCAAATGAACTTCTGCTTTCACACTCGATTGCTAAAATGAGTGCTACTCTTCGTCATGCGGCCGTTTTTGCACCGTTGTTTTCTTCTCTTCCCTCCTCCCGTTTGCTTTCGCAACGAACCCTGATACAAAACCCAAATTTCTCTGCAAGAAAGACCTCACAACATGTTATATGTGCAAGAAAACGGAAAAGAAGAGATGGGTCTCAAAGATTAACCAAGTTCGCCCTCGAATTGGTGTCAATCATGGCGTCAAAGACCAACATTTTACCACAGCCACTAGATTTGGTTATTGGGGAAATTGGCTGTGGAGATGGAAATGTTGGTCGTATAGGGTTTTGGAAGGTGTTTGGAGGAGGTGGTTTTGATGGATGGAGAAGAAAAAGGAAGGGAAAAATGTTGCTCCTTTGGTTCTTGCTGATTTGTGGTTTTGGTTTGTTGTTTGGGAAAGAGTTTGAGCGCAATGTGCTTTGTGGGAGTCTGGCTGTTGGTCTACTTGATATTGTCTTGAATCAGTGGTGGGAAAAGAGAAGACGGAAGAATTGGGTTTTGGGGTTCTGTGTAGCCGGGGTTTTGATGGGTTTGGGGTTAAGAAGGGAGCAAGCGCAAAAATGGTTTGGAAGGATCAGGCTTCGTCATCCAATGATGGAGGTTCGCAGAAGAAGAGGTAAAGATCCTAGAGCATTTTAAGAGAGTTCTATGAAACATAGATGCAGAATTCATTTTTCCTTTCTCGAATGTCATTGATTTGTCTTTTTTCCTTTTTCTAATCAAGGATTAAGAAAATATGATTCTTTTAATTTCTTGTGTGCCTTTTTTACTTATAGTCTTTACCCTTTTGATTGAAAATTTATATGATTGCGTTGTTGGTTGTACGATCAGAGGTGGTCAATTTGAATACTTTTTAGCCCCCATCGAGTCACAAAATCTTGGTCTCTTGAAATTCGGTAACTTTCTTTAGCCTCCTGTTGAATGCATAGAGGTCCTTTACGGACTAGAAAGCTCCTATACCGATTGAAATATGCCAAAATCCAGTCTTATTTTTCCTCGTCAAAGAAGCGTATGAAGAGAGAAGAACTGCATCCTTTCTTCCTTAAATTAAACGTAGAACCATGAATGAGTTGAGACAATTACATGGGTTGATGATGGCATGAATGATTAAAAGAAAAGAACTTCAAACCCTTTGAGCGTGCTTATTGATTTTTGCCCAATTTCTGAATCTGGAGACTGAAATAAGGCAAAGTCTAACATCGTTCTACGTTTGAACCAAATTGAAGTGCCTAGTTTACTGATTAAAGATCACTCTACCATTAACAACTTGGATGAGGCTTTGCATTTGCATAGAGAAAAGCAGCTAAGGGAAAACTAGACAAGCAGTTCATATTCCGAGTGTGAAAACTGAGTTGAATTGGACGTGTCTGCTTCTTGTGATTTCCTAAATATGAATGTATCTTGTGCAGATATGGAAGTAGGTTTGGAAATGTTAGATAGTAGACCAAAGTGGAATGTGATTGCTTAGACCAGTTTGATCAGCGAGCGTGTTAATATGAACCTTTGGGATTGCAGAGGCTAGCGAGATCACTTTGGTGGACGCTTTAGTTGCGAGTGTTGTGTAGATATTATATGTTGGAAAATGGGTTCTTATTCCTGTATCCAACTAGGATATGAATCTGGGAGCAACTATGGGTTACGCAACCTAATCTGGGAGCATGGGATAGGCAAGGAAGTGTGTTAGATAGGAGGCATGTTAGGGAAAAAGGCATGCTTTTCAGAAGAATGAAACCTGGGATATTGTCTTTTCACCACATTACAAAACATTGTCACTCCATGTTGTTTGTCTTTTCGACGGAAATCAGCCATGAATCCACCGTCAACCGTCAACTGAGATGTCCGGAATGGTAGAACAGCGATCTCTGAATTTCAGTTGCTAGGCTTCTCACCATTGTAGTGCTGCTCAAATGCTTCTCACCATGGGTTATGCTTTGTGTGTGTGGAACAAAGTCATACCTTGAGTACTATAAATCCCACCTTTTTTATATGGAGTTCGGAAATCTGATGGCGGAATTGATGGGGCCTAAAGAGGGTAAGGAGACAGAGGGTGTGCGTGACATGCATTGCAGATCATGGGGTAAGAGAAACCAAAATTCTGGCATTTTTTACTCCCAAGAACAACCTGCGGATTGCCAAAAGCTAGGAACCAAAGCCCAAATCGAGATAGCCGAGAAGTCCTGGAGAACCCTGCCGCAGTGTCCATGTAAACACCAAACCAATCCAAGGGAAGACGAACAATACTTAAAAATAAACATGCCCCAATATTAAGTTTTTTTTTTTTTTAATTTAAAAAAAAAAAGTGGTGGGGGGATTACTGGATCAATAAAAAAGCAATCCTGGTAGCCAAGGACAATGGGTTGCTAAAACTCATAAATAATTTATCAAATCTTAATCCAACTAGAGAGGAAAGACCAGAAAACATGCGGAATCAGGTAAAGCATATACACAGCAGGTCAACAGACCATTCGATATTTCTCTAAACCAAAAGCTTGATCTAATAACTCTTTAGAAGCCCCACCAACACTGCAATGATGTTCATAAAGCAGCTTAAAATGTCCTATATTTTTTAAATTCTGTTTAAAGATCCTTTTTAAAAATGAGTTATATGGTATCATCCTTTCAAATCGATTTAAAGAGATTTTTGAGTTCTACTTGAAAATTTTCTTTAAAATGAGACAATATCTCATAAAAGGAAGGAATGGAATTTGTAACAAGAAGCAATCCGACCCTTGCTATATGAACCGTTTGGCAGGCAATAAGGAAGGTTTTAATAACTTCCAGGGCTATGTCTTCAGCGCAATGGTCTTTATGAAAGACAAAATTCTAAGAAAATGAAATGATCAGCTGGTTCTTCCCTGAAAATGTAGAGGAAGCCGCCCATTTGGCCAATTCATAAGAACCAACATCTGCAGCCTCGTGGGTTTTTTAAGCTGACCAATTCCTGGAGCTGCAGAGCTTTGGACATTCTCAGTTTGACTGTTTATGTCCTCGAATTGGATGGCTGCAATGACCGTAAAAGAGTCGTCTTCGAGGACATACACTTGACATCTCAAGAAAGAAGTTTTTGGCCTGCTAGTATAGCAACGAGAAACTACCTAGTTTGGAGGTTCCCAAAGAGGCGAATTTCTGTTCAGGCTTCAATTGTGCTTCCAGATTTTTAAAACCACCGGTATCACTTCGCAACCTTCCCGAACAGCCGCGTCGACTCTTCAGCGACTTTTCTCAGGGAGGTTCCAACATGTGAGTCTTCGAGGGGAAGATATTGGACTATAAGTGTCGTGATTTGTTTATACGTGCCATCCTGTTCCTGGTGAGCCAGATGAGATCGATGGGAGTTTGCTGACAAAACTCGATAGATAAGGTTATAAGTGTTGTGACCCGGGCTATTTCTTTGTTCACTTTGTCTTATAATCACCATTTGTGATTTGGTTGAAAACTTACATGAACTTGTTGCTGGTATGTCTGTGGAGAAGGTGAATGTCCTGGCATCTTCAAATTTAGCATTAGCGCCTGAATTTTCTCTGGGTTCCTATTAAAGTTGAAGTGGTTCTTCCTGGGCTAGCTAGCTTTTGGTCACCTTTGTCCCCTAAAGTTCTATACCCCCAAGAACCTCTCGCTCTCTCTCTCTCTCGTTTGCTATGCCTATTTCTCAACAAAGAAGCCCATGAAGAAACACTACACCTCTATCGTTTCCTCGTTAGATAAATGCAGAACCATGACTGCGTTGAAACAATTACATGGGCTGATGATCACCACATCAGTAATAAGAAATGTAATCCCCTCAAGCAGGCTTATTGATTTTTGTACAAATTCGGAGGGCGGAGACTTCAATTATGCAAAGTTAGTCTTTAACCAAATAGAATTGCCTAGTGTGTACATTTGGAACTCCATGATTAGGGGTTACTCTAACAATAACGACGCGTATCAGGCTTTTCTTATGTACAGAGAAATGCAAAGAAGAGGTTACTCGCCGGACCATTTCACTTTTCCTTTTGTGCTCAAAGCATGTTCGATACTTACTAATCCAAATTGTGGAACATCAGTTCACAATCGCATTGTGAAAACTGGGTTTGAATTGGATGCTTATGCTTGCTGTGCTTTGCTTAATATGTATGCATCTTGTACAGATATGGAATCAGGAGTGAAAGTGTTTGATTTAATTCCAAAGTGGAATGTGGCTGCCTGGACTAGTTTGATTGCCGGGTATCTCAACAATGGTTGGCCAAGCAAGGCCATAGAGGTGTTTAAAGACATGGAGTCATGGAATGTTGAGCCTAATGAGAAAACATTGGTGAATGTACTAGTTGCTTGTGCTCATAGGAGAGATATAGAAACTGGAAAATGCATTCACGGTCGAGTGTGCCAACTCGGATATGATCCCTTTGAATCAGGATTAACCACCAATGTGATACTTGCAACTGCCATTACGGATATGTATGCAAAATGTGGCAGCTTAAGATATGCTAGGAATCTGTTTTACAGAATGCCTCAGAGAAATTTGATTGCTTGGAATTCGATTATTGGTGCATTCATTCAATATGGGAGGCTTGAGGAGGCACTGGGGCTGTTCCTTGATATGCTTATTGCTGGGTTTCAGCCGGACAGAGCTACCTTCTTGAGTATCATAACTTCTTGTGCTCAGCTGGGGGCTCTGGCGTTGGGACAAAGTATCCATGCTCTCGTATTAAAGACCTGCGTCTGCGAGGATACTGCCATTGGAACTGCCCTGGTAGGCATGTATGCTAAAATTGGAGATGCAAGAAGTGCACGGCAGATCTTTTCCAAAATGGAAAAGAAGGATGTTATAGCGTGGACAAGCATGATTGTTGGTTTAGCGATGCACGGACATGCAGAGGAAGCACTAAGTACTTTCAAGAGAATGGAAGAGGAGGGTAGTGTTATCCCTGACGAGATCACATACATGGGGGTTTTATGGGCATGTTGCCATGGAGGATTGGTTGAAGAAGGCCAGAGACACTTCACGGCAATGGCAGATGTTTACAACCTACAGCCAACAGTTGAGCACTATGGTTGTATGGTTGATCTTTTGAGCCGAGCAGGGCATTTCGAAGAGGCAGAAAGATTAGTGATGACAATGCCAGTCGCGCCCAATATTGCCATATGGGGTGCTCTTTTGAATGGTTGTGACATTCATGAAAATGTGAATCTAGTTGACCAACTCAGAAGCCGCATATCAGAGATGAACCCTCAGGGCAGCGGAGTCTATGTTCTTCTTTCTAACATATATGCCAGGGCCGGTAAATGGCAACAAGCAAAGCTGGCTAGAGAGTCGATGGCACATAGAAGGATAGCAAAAACTCTTGGACATAGTTCGGTTGAACTGAAATTGCAGAGTTGATAACTATGTGCTAAAGTTTTGCTGGATGATTCCTGTCCAAATCTTGGTAGAATTGTAGGATTAGCACCGTGTTGTATATCTGATAAGAAATGAGAAAATTGTCTTTGGCCCTTCTCTTGAGTCGGCGAAAACTGAGGACTTTGTGAAGTGCAGTAGCTTTTTAGCAGAAGTACCTAAGATCGAAAACTTATAAGATACCTAAGTTCTGATCTTGAAATAACTTACAATGAGGCTTCCCCACTCTTACTATCTATTAAATAACCCTGAACTCCCCAACCCAGAACAATTAGGTTTTGGACACTTGAACAATTAGACTTTGGACATATCACAAAGCTATACAGTTTCATTTATTTAAACCCAAAACAAGCATAATAATACTAGATAACTTATTCAAATTGGCCTACTTCCCTTATCAGGTTGACCTTTAGTCCTTACACAAATGGAGCTCGTTAGGTTAGTCAGGTTTATGGAAAACATTGCGGAAGATAATCTCTCAACCTCCATTCAAAAAAAAAAAAAAATCCATCCCCAGTAAAAGGAGTCGTAAACTTGTGGTAATATGTGTCATCACCCACAGCCCGACCCCATCATATCGAGTGTATGTCCTCCTAAGTCTCAACCTCAATGCTGTGATATCATTTTTTAAAATTAAATCTCCACTAGCTTCTCTATATACAGTCAAATTTTTAATTCATTCTTAAATCGGTGTTCTAATCTCCACTAGCTCCCACTGAAAATCATAAGCCATTCGCTCCAAACAAAAAAGGTTGAGAATTTTTTTTTTTTTTTAATTGAACATATTCACACGTACAAAGACTTAAGTCCTAAGAATAGCTCTGAAGTAGATGGGTCTATACAAAAAGAAGCAGCAGTTTCTAATTCTAAAACTTGTCAGAACTAGCATGGCTTGACACATCTAAACAAAGTCCAAAAGTCCGTTTATCTGCCACCAGCTGCAAAAATCTCATTGTGTTATTCAGCTCTATCTCGGACCATATATCTGCAAAGTTGGAAGCAGACAGCACTTTAAACCACATTTTCTAAAGATTCTCTCCTCCTTTTCAAACTGTCAACTATAATTGAATCAGCCCGTGCTCACCAGAAATCTAGGTTTTGGTGTTAGTCACCTTTTCTTCACAATACCTTCCAAAACCCCATTTCTTCCAAAAGAACCGGTAAATAGTTTCTGGTCAACGGGACCTGGCAGCTGGAATGAGATAGAGAAGTGCCCCGGTGGGCAAAGATTTTGTGTTTGCATCTGAAAGATTTGGGAGTTTTTGCACACTATCTTTTCACCTGTCGTCGTTACACCCTTTATTACTACTTTTCCATCAGGTTGAACATCACAACTGAAATCATCTGCGGTGAAAAAATAACAAGGCTCAAGAAAGTAGAGGGATGAACATTAGCCAATTCCAGAAAGTCTTTCAAGTAATAGAAACAAATGAAATAATGTTATGGAGAATATATGAAAGATTGTTCCATTTCATAGTGATTTATCAAGAGTTGCACTAAGATGTTCCATTTCATGGTGATTTATGAAGAGTTGCACTGAGCTGATGGCTAAATCACACCAATCAACAATGGCTTCCCTCATTTACTATATAAAATAACCAGAAAAATCCAAACTAACTATTAAAGTTCCCACAAGATAGTTCAACATAAAATTTGGTCCTAAGACTATAAAGTAAAAAATAAAGTGGTCCTAAGAATGTAAACTAGCAAATAAAGTAATTATCAATTCAGCTCAAACTGTACCATGTCAATGAAACTTACTCTCATCCCCAGCCACCCCTGGCAGGGAGACACGAAAAAAGTAAGAATCTTTGGATTCGCCGATGTCCATTAGTCCTATAACTGGTCCAATCTTTCCCATAGCTGCACTCCCAGTCAATGCAACCCCACCTTCGGTGGCAGCTACAACATTATTCCACTCTTCCTGAGTTGAAAGAGAAGGCAAAAATACCATAGCTGGCCCAACTTTTTCAACAGTTTCACTGCACCTTTTATTTGGTGATACTGCAGTATAGCTGTGTGGTACAGGTGGACCAATGTATGGCACACTATTAAGTGGTGCAACAGCAAGTGGGGCTTGCTTAGGTTTTTGAGGCTCTGGCATATTATTTTCCTTTCTTGATGTCCCATACCTGGAACAAGAAATTGAATCTATCAGGAACTGCGAACATGTGTAACATGTTGCCTATGAAAAATGTTGCATCATTTAGACCAAACATTTGGAATTAATAATTTCAAAACTCAACAGGAAACAAAATTACCAAGATTTGTCGATCCCATGAGTTGCCTAGATGAATATTAGGTCTGAAAAGAAATCAAAACATGGGAATTACTTTTTAACATGCATCAGTTTTCAATCTTCCCACCTCCAATTTGCAAATGACTATTGTTTTGACTCTCAAAGTTCCGATTACCAACTTGTAAGAAATAAGATTGTACCATAATCTAAGAATACGCATGAAATTCTTCACATAAACTTTAAAGAAACACCATTAAAAAAATAAAAAAATAAAAAAGAGTTCCTAAACATGATATGTAATTGATATGCTTGCCGGCTTCATCTGAATAACAAAAGTTGTAATCTTCACTCAAATAATTGATTCAAATAAACCTAGGTAAAATTACATTCCAATTTCATCATGGAATCAGAATCCAATGTGAAATAAGATAGTAACAGTTACAATTTTTTGTTTATTTTCTTTATGCATAGCAATGTTAAATCATTAATTATCCAAAAATCTAAAGTGATAAAAATTGTATTTTAGTTCTTTACCACTATTCCCCAAGTTTAGCCTTGAAGTCTCTCTAAACAAAAAAGGTCAACATTACTAAAAATGAAGAAGAAAACAATAAAGTTCAGATTTAAATTCAAAACCTTTGCTTTGATATCATATTAAATTGCTACTCATCTTAAAATTAAACTGCTAATTATTAATCTGAAAATACAACTACTCTACGAAGCATACATCACCAAAAGAGTCCAACCATCTTAGTTAATGAGAAACCAGTTTTCCTACTTAACTAAATTCCCAGTTCCAACACTTGCAAGTACTTTAGTGAAACTTTTCTCCCTTAATTAATATTAGATATCACTGAAAAAGTATTGAACAAGGAAGCCCAACTATTAAAGGTTCAATCCTATGTGACTATCACCCACTGTTTTATCTGTCTCTATGTGTGGACAGATATGGGATGGCTATGGGCAGCCCTCACAAAGTTGTGCATTAAGACAAACTGATGGCAAAGGGGGTCAATGACCTTCTAACTTAGTGATAAGTTAGTAGGGCCTAGGACCTCTTGGTCCCAAGTTTGATGCTTGTGTGTGTGAGTTGAGTGCATGCATTAATAAAAAAAATAAAATAAAATAAAAAAAGAGGCAAGAAGGAGAGAAGATGACCTGGTGATGACAAGTAGCACCGTGATCTGACTAAGAATGAAGTTACATGGAGTCTACAAAATGGAGAAGTTCTGCATGATACCTTCCTTTAACAACTAGGCAGTAAGATATCTATAGACCACCAAACGCATGCAAAAACCCGTTTTACAGTCCAAAAGTTAATTGTCAACATCAAAGAAGCTAAGCCACGCAGAACAAGAAAATTTTATTGTTGTCATTATTATTATTGACCTGTAAAGTACACCATATTGAAAGCAAAGAAACCACATCGCATTCTTACTCCCATGTATGCAGAATGGCCAGCCTTTAAACAATGCTCATTGTAGTGGTCTAGCATCAAGGCTATGGCTTGAAAGATATATTTTTGGCAATCCAGCATTCTATTTGATTTATAAAGATTCACTAGTGAGAAAGGTCCACATGCTTTTACTATGTCGTAAGGAAATCCACACTATGCTGGCTTTGCAGTATGCTTTAAGTGGAACTCACCTGACAGGGGGTGAGGGTGGTGGGGTGTGGTGGAATGGGAGAAGGGACCATATCAAACTTGCCTGTTTTGTTCAGTTCTCCTAAACAAGTTTTAGGGTGCACACTATCAAAACTAAGACAATGAAAATCTGATAAGCCAAAAGGCCAATCTTATCAATGCAGACAAAGATGCTAAGCCGTATTATGTTTCCAAAAATTAAAGAAATGAAAACACAATATGGTTCTTACCAATGCAAAAGACAAATTCGGATTGGCTGATTTGGTCACAAAAACAACAGCCAGATTCAATTTCCAGGAAAACTGAAAAAATAATGTGAATTTTTCATGATGAAATACAATTGGTCCAGCTGGTGACAAAAAAGAACATTCCTTTATGCAAAGAATAAAAAAAAAAAATGCAAGCAATTTATATGTTTCCAACAGCAGAAGATTTCAGAAGTACGCAGCAAATCCATTTAGTATGACATCTGGAAAAACTCTTTCCAAACTAATTTCTCACTTTCATACACTTCAAGATTATAGTTCGCTAGCAGGATTGCTTGTTGTCTCCCATTAACGACTGAATGATACCCGAGATTTTTTTTTTAATAAAAATATATATATATATATCACCTCCACCTGCTATAGCAGATTCTTCTTTAGAGAATATCCCCCTTCAAACAACTAAACAAATCACCTACTCTCCGAGATTGTCACTCTTCGTACAACTAGCTAAAAATCAGTCTTCAACGTCACCCAGCCGACAAAAGCTACGGCTTCATTTCCTTATCCCCATTAGATAAACAACACCAACTAATTCCTGCATCAACTCTATTAAGTACAATTCCTTGCAAGTTGCTCTTTACGATCAACATCGACATTAATAACAGATATAACCAAAAGGACACATAACATAGAGGTGCCTCAGGGCAACCGTGTACAAAAATTTTCAAGGAACACAGAAGGCCTTTCACAATCATACGCATTTGCCATATCAATGAAAGTACGTATGCAAGGATGTCTATATTTGAGCATGCGCGTATGAAATAAAAGATGTATGCATGAACATGTGCCTACCCGGAGGAAGCCATTGGAGATGCTCAGAACAGAGTTTGCTTCTTGCAACGTCACAGAGGCGGAGGTGGTGGTGGTGGTGGTGGTGACGGGGTTGTTTTGTTGGCTTTTGCGAGATTAAACCCAAAAACGGAAGTGGGTTTTTCTGTTCATGGGAGACCTGGAGGATGGAAATGATTCGGTGCTCGGTGACACGGGACTTGGGTTGAAGGGTTTCTGAAATTTGAGGGCTTTAGGAAAAGTATTTTAAAACCAAATTTAGTCTTTTAGTCTTTGCGGTGACTTTAACTAAGATCTTAGGTTAGTCTTTTAGTCTTTGCAGTGACTTTAACTAAGATCTTAGGTTTCTAATTTTATCGGTGAATTTTCTCTTTCATATTCGTTTTTCAAATCGATCTTTCCGTTAACACATCAAGCACCTGTTAAATGATGCATAATGCATCATGTCAAACTAATGGGGAGAAATTATCTTATTTAGAAAAAAGCAATAAGATTCCCTTGCTGTAAATCTTCAAGCAATTCGAATCAACGTTAATCAATTTTAAAATAATAAATGGAAAGTAAGTTATTCTCAAGAACAGCTATTTGGAACGATTTGCAACTTCTACCTCAAAAATCTCCATAAGTCAAAATTTTACTTTCAAAAATCTCTTATACAGTTGGTTCTCTAATAGACAAAAAATTTTATTCTTTCCCTTTTGTTACTTTTGTTTTTCACTTTTTCGTCTTTTACGAAATTAAATTATCTTATCATTCATAATAAATAAGTCACAGATGCATCAGCAGCAGCAACGGAGGGTTAATCTCCGGCTAATGAACCTCTCACTCAGGCTGGAGATTCCGAGCATACAAAGTGGTGTCACAGATGATAAATGATAGGCAGCTTTCCTGCATGATTCGAATTTCAAAAAACAATGCAAGTAATTGTTAGAAAATTTTGCTTATTGATGATAAACAGAGGGTACTGGACAGTCCAAGAGGCTAACAGCGTATGCAGACTCAGCAAAGATTGCACTGTTTGGAACTGAAAGACCAATTCCAGGGCCCGGAAACGCAGCCAGGGCAAATGTTAAGATACATGCTTTGTCGTGTCTCTCTTCCAGTGGTAAAATGAGATGATAATTGCTTCTTGTTATTTGTCTTTTCTGGGAATGCAAGTCGCCCTAACAAGCAGTATGATGATTTGTCTTTTGACATTATTGACTCTCATGGCTGCAATGCCTTTAGGACTGAGTCTTTTCCTTCAACATGCTTATAAATTCCAATTCAATTGCTGCTATTCACCAGAAATGAAATAATGTTGCAGAGGAAGAGAAAAAAAAAAGGGAAACGGGAGAGGAACCAAAATCTCAAGAACACCCAAGAAAATCCACTGGCTTATTTGTCCTTGTCAAATGCAGAAGCACTGCTTTCTAGTGAATTTTGTATTTATACATCTTGGGTAATAATTTTGGTTTAACTAAATACCAGAACCAAACCAAGATTTTCTAATCTTTTCAAGCACATTATCTACAGAAAGACTGCTTATCTCAAGCCCATCTCTTGATTGCACTTTTTCATCACTAAAATGTTCAATCCATTGTGTTGACGAACTCAGCATGTGTCTCGATGAACAACTGGGCTGCAACCAAATGAACTGAGTAAGCAAAATACATCTTGCACATGAAACAATAATTCTAGTAGGAGAAGAAAGGAGTAAATTCACATTGAGCTAATATTCATTTCACTTAAATTGTTGAAATTCTCACGTCATTAAAGCATAATTTCACTGAGAGGCTCAAGAATTCCATCCAAGTAAGGTTACATCTTCAAAACTTGATCAAGTTTCTCTCATATATTTCAAAATTGGGAAAATCCCACACAAGGGTTCTGCCTGCTGCTGCATGTTAAAATCCAATGATATGCAAGTAGTTCCTTTTACTTGGTGTTACTCAAAGCCATAACTCCGCATTGGTGAGTCCAATCAAAATGCCATCTTTCTCATTTCCACATCTCTCTTCATCTAAAAAGAGAATGACAAAAATCTAGACTATGGGTCGACAGATGCAAAAAGAGTTTGACATGGCAAACAGAATTCCAGTAGAAAAAACGAGGCTGCATCTATCGTAATACAAACATTGTAGCATGGAAATTGCTGATGACAATAATCTAAATCAACAAAATTGGATATATGGAGTGTTAAAATAAGTGAGAAAACTGTAAAACTAGTACCCACATCCGCCATATCAAATATTTTCATGAAACAAATCCAAAACAGGAGATACAAAATTAGAGAAGACTAAAGCAGGAAAAAGTGAAATTGAAGAAACGACATTAATCTTGTCCAGAGCATGTTTAGATGATGGACTTCGTAATAGCAAATTTCAACCAAGCAGCAACATGTAAAGAGGAAGAGAACTTACACTTCGAGTTTCATGCTGTAGATACTAATGATCTGAAGGCGATTGCTGTTGCTCTGGTGGCTGTGTCCACATCTGTTGAGCCACGTAGGTATTTGACTGTTGAGCATATATAGCTGGGTCCATCACGGGCTTACCCATCATCACCCCAGGAGTCCCAACCTGTGGTGCATGCTGAGGTGGCATATAGCAGTAAGGGAGAGCATCAGCATGCCCCCCACCAGGCATTGTTCCTCTTGGGATCGATGCAAGTACTTCATCTTTCAGATCCTCTCTTGGCACAATGTCAACTAAGAAATCAAAGATATCAGTCCTTGTAATAGCTGCTGCAATGTCATTCTTTTGAAGCGTCCTCCGTTTGTTCTCTTCTGTGTGATTCCAAGATCTCAAAGTCAACTCCAAGATGAACATTTCACATGCACGGGCAAATATTACTGGTGCCTCAGCTGATATCATTCTTACATCCTCATCAGCCTTCATGATCTTCTTGATCCTTGCCAAGGGAAGGCTATGATTCTTGAAATCAGTTACCTTCTCAATTTCTTGGTACTGATTTGCCCAAAAAGATTGAAGTTGTTGCTGGAGTTGCTGTTGCTGCTGTTGGTGGATATGCTGATAAGCAAGTTGGTGTTGCCCAAGCTGAGCTCCGGAAGGCTGACTTGTCGATTGAATAGCCCCAGCCGATGTAACAATTGAGCCATGTGTCGGTGTCCCAGTCATTTGGTTAGCATGATATAGATTAGTGGCATATGGCATCTGAGCTCCACTACCAAGCACTCCAATGGAGGGAGCTTGATTATGCCCGTGCTGGTCCATTTTGATCCAACTGAATAATATAAAACTTAGCAACTCTGCTTTTAACCCAAGTCAGAACAAGACAAAATAAGACTTAGCCACATCCTTTGCAATAATAAGTCAATATATCATATATGCTGCTCAAAATAAAATGTGAAAATCGGAGTAGCACCATTAAGAGCAGAATCAACACTATCAAGAGACCACCTCGATTTTAACTCTATGATCCCAATTTTGCATGAGAGAAAGAACAACAAAGTGTTGATCTAGGCTCAAGAAAATCATAAAAAGTCTTGCTAAACAAAGCAGAACCACCTACTTTATCAGCCAGAACCACCCAGTGGTTAAAAGGAGTCAGAAGTTTTTAGGTGTAGAGATACAAATAATGGTTTTCTCATATGTATATTACAGTAAAATGAGCAGAAACAAACAAAATGGAATTTCTTTTTCAGGTAGAAAAGCGGGTCTGGAGATAACAAACAAGTTTGATATGCATTAGTAAGGCAGGAAATTCGCCTACAAGCAGAAGTATTATAGAAATGGTGTGATTATACACCTTCCTTTCAAAGCAGATTACACTTCACTTGGAATCCATACAAGACATCCATTATCTAATTCTCATTAAGTTTCCTTGAAGCACTTAATTATACCATTCATTTCCAGAACATTTCTTCAGAGACAGGAACCTGTAAAAGCTACATTACTGAGTTTACTCAGATGATAAGATCAAGATTCTAATTTGGCAATCTGGAAAAGAGAAAATTTCTGCACATGTTCATTATGAAAATTAGTGAACTGAAAGACCACCACATCGAACAAAGGAGCAAGATCAATTTAAGCACATCTAGAAGCAACCACATCAGAACCATTAAGGAAAGACCATCACAATGATAATAATAAACATTGAAGCAAGATCTTACTTAAATCGTGTATCTCCCTTCCCTTGTAGTTATTTATCATTCAATGAATGAATGAAAAATGGGTCACTGACCAAATTATAATTGTTGCTTTTTTCTACATAAGCAAAACATTCAAAATTGTACTTGTTCTTTCTACTCACACCAGGGATTCCTCCTATATTCCAATAATATTTTTTTTAGTAGATGCCAGAATCATAGATAGTGAACTATACATACTAGATTAGGGACCAACCAAATTTTAGTGTATAAATTTTCAATACCAATGATTGGAACATGCAAACCATACATACCCTTTTTTTCTTGGATAAAGGAAGAGATTAGTCAGTACATAAACATACTACTCATGATATATATAAAATAGCTAGGGCACCTATTACAAATGCAGATCCCATTTTCGCACAGCAGGGTTACAAAAATCCACGCTAAGCAACTGGCCATATTGTATGTGCCTATTGCATTTAAGAACGTCCAGGTGTGACCTCATCATACTAGACTAGGGACCTACCAAATTTTATTGTATAAATTTTCGATACCAATGATTGGAACATGCAAACTATAAATACCCTTTTTCCTTGGATAAAGGGAAGAGATTAGTCTGTACGTATAACTCACAATATACGTAATAGCTAGGGCGCCTATTACAAACGCATATCCCAGAAATCCACGCTAAGTGATTGGCCGTATTGTATGTGCCTATTGCATTTAAGAACATCTAGGTGCGACCTCATCAGGACTATCAAGGAATGCCAACATACAAACCCGAAGTAAAGAAAAGAAAATCATCTTAAACACAAGGACAAATAGCAGAACAATTACTTGCTTATCACTGTGGCTAAATGGTAACCTCGAAAAAACAAGAACCCATTGGAAGCCACATGTATACATATAAGCACACAAGAAACTTAATTGTGTCAACGTCCAAACGCAAATTAATCTGAAATTATCCATTACTCTAAATTTATGCATTTCCCTCGTACTAAATTTCTTTCTAAATTGTGTCAGACTTCTGAACGTTCTCGAAAGACTAATTTTTGCTTTTTTCAACCAACCATTTCAACATTCATTTAAGAAAGAAACAAAGGTTGACAATAAAGGTATGATATGCAGAATTTCCTCAAAGTTACCAACTTAAGCTGTTAAAAATTTTAAAGACCAGAGAGCAGAAACAGCCAGCTTAGTGATTAGATATAACGCCCATAATGATCTGACTATTGGATCGAACAAAACAGGCATTTTTGCCCACAATTTCTATATGTTTTTCGAGGGCTCCCCGAAAAGAAACGCAACAAAATAAAAACTAATTAAGACAGACATCCCGATTATTGTTAAACACATGCACAAACATGTACATATACATTTGTGCATGCATGTTCATATTAGAAAAAGGGAGACAAATCTGGTACCTTTTTGCAGAAGGGTATTGCTCGGCGCTGCTGGACTGAGGGCCTGAAAAGAGAAAGCGAAAAGTAGTATATAAGAAAAGCTTTTCAGAGATCTGTTCTACGCCACAGGAGTTCTCCTGGGTTGAAGCTATTTTTGGAAACTCTCCGCAGGCCAAAAGATCCCAAATTTACTGGTTAATTTAGGGTTTGAGAAAAAACAAAAAAAAACAAAAAAACAAAAACCGAACAAGCTTTGAAGTTTTCGCAATTATTAACGTCGTTTTGTAGGAACGAAGTACGAACCGAGGAGCGGAAGGAGGAAAGAAACGAAAAAGCAGAGCGTGCTTTCGATTCTGACTTAAATTTGACAGAACCTAAGCTTTATATTGCCTTTCTTCCTTACGATTTTACCCTTCCCAAAAATTAACTTTTGCCATGCGGTTTTGTCACTGTTTTGCGCTTTTTACAGTTTTAACATGGAGCTGTATGTGGGTGAGTTTGATTTGGATCTGCTCGGATACGTTCGGGGATGAACTTGTTTTCTGTTTTTTCTAAAGATATACATATTGCCGCCATGTGAACTTACAAAACAAGAACATTGGTAGTGCCATTTTCGTCCACAACGGATGTCAAACTCCAGTTCATGCAGCCGCCTACACGACTGCGGGTGATTCTGTCTCGGTATCAGCCACAGAACGTTGTGGCAAGGACAACAGGAAGAGGGGGAAACTTACTTCTTGGCTTTAGGAATGGCATTAAATCTACTGAAATCTGTTGTATGCCGCTAAGAGGAAGTTGCTGTTATTGTTCATGCCGCTATCCAGAGCACGAATATGGATTCAATAAGCACCATTTTATCTGCTGAGCTAAGAACCTCATAGTTTGATGGCATGGCTGCCCAAGAATACGAAGCTTGAAAGACAACCACAGGTATAAACTAGGACAAGTTCAAAAACAAAATGACTACTTCGAAAGTCCAACCAGTAGAAGTTCCAATATGGATGAAGCTAGAGGCCAAGAAATGAGATTTTAGATACACTTTGTGGCAAAAATATTATACTACATATGCATTTTCTCCTATTACAAGTAGATGATTCTGATATGAATCATAAAAATATTTGGCAATCAATTAAAGAATATCACTGAGTCAAACCAATATTAGTCCAAGTATAAGCTACCTATCCTCAAATATCACTGAGTCTCGTGAATGCTTTTATCCTTCACCTTGGTGTCCTAATAACTATAGTATGAACCCAATCACAGATGCCCCACAGGTAGCAGCCGCATTGCTCTCACATTGGCTGGCATTCATGAATGTACTCCACAGGTCACCATGGCGGAAAGTTAACCTGAAAACTTGGCAATTACTATGCTCATGGCTGTAAAAAAAACATATAGACCAACAAGAAAGTATCCCCAGAACCTAGGCACCCGGAATCTAGACCAAGTAATCACCAGTAGAGAACCCATCAAGCTCAACAGCAGGAAGACAAATGCCATCACGATACCCACATGGAAATGAAGTTCATAAGCATTCGGATAAACATTGGCTGTTTGTATCACCAAGGCTGTTCCAAGCCCAACAAGCATGTTAAACATTGGCCCAGCAAAGCAGCCAGCCATGGCCATTGCTGGCTGACCTGCTTTGGCAACTGCCACATCAGCAACAAGATCCCCAACTGAATTTCCCCATGCAAGTACTGTGAGCCCAAGTAGGGCCGCCGGCAATTCCAGAATTTCCCCAACTGCTGCAAGGCAGTTCAGCAGTTCTC
The DNA here is from genome assembly GCA_028551475.1 of Casuarina equisetifolia. Taxonomy (NCBI): domain Eukaryota; kingdom Viridiplantae; phylum Streptophyta; class Magnoliopsida; order Fagales; family Casuarinaceae; genus Casuarina; species Casuarina equisetifolia. The sequence goes on from CM052359.1 coordinate 12,455,036, forward strand.
CAGCAATAGTGGATATCCAGAACACACTCATCACAAATGCTATGAGAAGTACAGGCAATTGCACAGTTTTTGGGGCCTCCTTCTCCATGATAAAGTGGAGGACCGCAAGAGAAGAGCTTGCAAATAATACTATAGACCAGAGAGGGAAATAAGTGTGTGGAAGGAGGAAGACAATGGGATGATCAAACGGTACGAATGTGTTACAAGCATATAAAAGAAGTAGAGGGCAAAGAGCAACATTGGCTGATGCATAGAATCTGCTCCATTCTGAAGGGGTAGTTTGTGGAATTGTGACCTTTAAAAGAAATGAGACAGGAAGCTCCCATACATTTGAGATCTGCAAATGCGAATTGCAGGGAAAATAGGGTCAAAAACGATTGAAAAGAGCCACTTACAAATGACTCATGTAGAGATAGATCAATCCAAATCTAAACAGGCAGTTCCATGGTATCTCAAAGTGAAAAGCACGGATATTAGAAAAGTTCCAAGCTTATCTTGATTCACAAAGGGAATTTTTCTTTTTCTATCTTTCATTTTTTTTCTTCTTTTTTTTTTAAAAAAAATAATAATATGAAAAGGTTGAGGGAGTTGTTAGATGATGGCAAGATGCATCAAAATAACAAAAACAAACCGATCCCTTTTCTCTTATGACCTTCATGATACATCATCACAAAAACCATGCACACATCCAAAAGCAGGTGCATAATTCAATTTAGTAACCAAATTTATGCCAGGTCCCTGATAAGAAGAACCAATGGAATTTCAATGGCAATAAGTTGATCAAGCACGTAGAAACAATTCAGTAAATTTATGTATTTTGCAACACAAACTCCATTATTCTATCACCTTTTTCAAATAGGCATTTAGCTTTGTCGACTATAACCATACATAGAACAGAAGTTGATGATTATGAAGATTAAAAAAAATGGCAACTATATGGATGCTCACAACTCCAAGCCTAAAGACTCAGTTCACATATATGAAAAATTCAAGAATCATTGCATCAATGTAATTGAATCAGCAGCCAGAGAATATTGATATTGTTCGACGCAATCCAGTGCACCCTTGCTTACAACCCTATTCCTACCTCCGAACCTAATCCTCCATGCTCAACAGGAAAGTCTTCACCACAAACCTCAAACTGACCCCCTCAAGAAAATTGCTTTTAGAACTTATTTCTCACCATCCACATCAACTGTACTTTACACTAAATCCATCAAGTTTGAATTAAATACAAGACATTCATATAAAGAATACTATAAATTCTATACTATATTTCATGCTTTGGCTCAAGGTAGTCACACATCCCTCCCGCTCAGCTTCTCCTTGTTCAAAGAACCTTCTGAACCGGGGTATACATAAGCAAATAATACATAGCAACGAACACTGGCAGGGTTATTTTCTACGCAGTTCGCATAATTATACAAGTTCGCCATCATTTGTTTGTAATGAATGGACCTATTTAACACATGATTCCACTTTCCCAACTAGCTGTGAGTTTCCAAATACTGGGTCACTATGTAAACCTACGACTATGAATATTCAATTTTAAATCCACACAATAGTTCACACATAAGCACGATTAATAAATTAGATAAATCCTCATAGTATCACATACTTAAACAAATTAGTAAACATAGAACAATAAATATCAATCACTTTCTGATCGTTTCAAAAGAAGAAGAAAAAGAGGGGGAAAAAAAGTTCTAGTCTCAAGCATACCAGTCTAAGATTTCGACGAAACCGATTACTCGGCTTTACTTGCCCTGAATTTCCTGAGACCTCTCCCGTCTCGCAGTCCACTGCAACCACACCCTTCTCCACTTCACATTCCCCAACCAAAGCGACATCAACCCTACCTTTCCTTTTCCCTCCACTCAATCCCAAGTCCATCCAAAACACGATCCCCACAAAAAACGCATAAAACCCAACAAACCCAACAGCCTGCCATAGAAAAATCTCTGCACTAAGGTACACGTAGAACAAAGAGAACGCTGCGATCAAATAAAACAAGACGTCCCTCACAAACGGCACGGGATCCACCGCAAAGGGCGCAGCGTAGATAGCGACGAAACCAACAACTAAAGCAGAGACAAACGTTCCCGCGGAAAGTATTGCACCAAAACCAGTTCGATAGTGGCCTCCGCGTAGAGCGGCAACTGATGCAAACACATCTGGGGCGCCATTGCCTAAAGCCAAGAGAGTAACAGCACCAATTGATGGAGAGAGGCTTAGTTGGTTAGCTAGTTTAGTTGTGACTACGGAGAAGTGGTCCTGTGCTGTCTTGATGAGGATGTAGAAGAAAAGTAGGATGAGGAAGGAGAGGAAAGGGATAGAGAGAAAGGGGTTTTGGCCGAAGAGGCAGGAGTAGCTGGGCAGGGCATTGGAGCAAGAAGATGAGGATGAGGATGAGGATGATGATGATGATGCTTGAGTAAGGAGGGATCTGTGGGGGATTGGGGAAAAAGAAGAGGTATTCGGTGGGGATTTGAGGAGGAAGAAGAGGAGGAAGGAAAGCAGGGAGAGAGAGAGAGCAGTGGTTCTGAGGCAGTGGGGAAGAGAGAAGGCCATGCCATGTGTGATTCACACAGGGCCTTCCTTTGAGTCTCTAAATCTCTACGCTCTGTGGGTTGTCGGAGTTATGACAAATTGCTAGCATTCCAAATGCAGAGAAAAGGATGCTTCTCGGATGCAACATTGGGAGTATTTTTTTTTTTTTTTAATTCATTCAAAACCAAAAGCTTCCACTCTCTTCTAATTTTGGCTAATTGATATCCACCCTCATAGTTCTATAATAACCAAGCACCGCAGGTGATTTATTAAGAGAAACCATCAAACATGTCACGTCCGATCTATTCTCTAATTTAACAAGGGAATCGGGTGGAGAGGAAAAAAAAAAAAAAAGGGTTTTAAAACTAATAGTGATCTTATTTACATGGAAAAAAAAAAAAAAAAACTTCGAATGTGTACCAAAATTGATACAGTATCAACGACAAATCGATGCTACCATTGAAGCTTTTTAAGTAACCATTTCCTACGTGCTGTGACATCCATGGCCACAAACATCTTGGCCTTTCTCTCATCTTCTAAAAGTTCACATGCTTCCAAAAAGAGTTCATCATCCATGTCAGGAACAGTTTGAAGTGCTGAAACAATACGCTCTATTGAGCTGTAATCTTTTTCCTCTTCACTGCCCACAAATGCTTTGACTTCACGTGGCTTATCCTCGACTGCTCCTTGCATCTCCTCGATGGTTCTTTGAGCTTTTCGAGTCAATGCTGAGGTTGACAAAGTTGCGGACTTTCGCTTTTTCCTCTGATGAGACATCTCGAGATCCCTAGCTGTAGATTGCATATACCCGAAGGTACCATCAATCCCCATTCCACAGGAATTATTATCGACTTCCATTTTTATGTTCAAACAACTTGACCTACCATTCTTACTTTCGTTACCAAAAATCAGGCACAAATCACAATAACCATCTAAGGTCCTCTCTCTGTATGCAACTGCCTCGGGATGCTCCTGCAAAAAATCATTTTTAAGTGAAACCCAGATTATCCAGTTCCATGTTCAGGAATCAGTACGATGATGCTCACACCCCACGTTACCTCTATCACCAAAGTTTACTTAATAAAGATAATATCAGTTTCCCCAAGTTTACTTACTAAAGATAATACCAAGATCATGTTCTCTCCACGCGGGGGAGTGTCTACCGTACCGTATAGTGATCATTAGTGATAACCAGAGAAAATGAAAGGGAACACCCTTTATCCTAGAAACAATAACAATGAATAAAGAATTGCACCTTGATATAAGCTTCCCAAACTTCTTCATCAGCCGTCACCATTTGGTAAATTTCATCCCAAGCAAAGCCATTCTGATCAAGGAGATCCATAACATCTGTATACACTTTCATCAAGCTCAAATATCGATGTTGCAACACATCTTTGTCAAAGTTAAGACCAAACTTTTTATTGAATGATGCAATCATCCAACACCAAGCTTGCTCATTGTATGTATGACCAATCTTATTCCCTCGGTGCAACTGCTCCAACATAACGTCAATAAAATACTGATCCATTTGCTTTGTCCAGTTAATCCTCAGAGGATCACTGTTAACAGGGAACTGGTCATCCTCTTCACCTGCAACTTCGAAATAACTTCCGCTACATGAGAGAGTTTTATTTCTGCAGCAATATCATAACAAAGCAAAAATGAAATAGGTTGCCCTAACCTAATTTAAATGTATAGATTTCATTCCTTCTGTAATGACACTTTCAGAAGAAAATGCAGTGAGTAATACTTACTACATTAACCACTGTGGCAAATGGAAAAATTATCACACCTTTAATCTAACATGCTAGTGCAGCTTTTGCTGGCCTTTCTATAATTAAGCACGTAGCCTAAATTCATGGGGATGTCCTAAATTGTCATGCCAATCTTGTCTACCTATAGTCAGTTGAGAGACCCACCAATATTGACTCCCAGCTTATATTCTTCGGCATCCATGGTGTGACTTCTGTAATTTTGCCTTTTGCCAAAGTTTTCATTTCCATATATCAGAAACAAATCATTGAAATTTGGGAGAGTTCTGTTGCGGTACGTTTGTGCATCAGGGTGTTCCTGCAAAAACAATCTATCAGCTGACAGGAACAATAAGAATTTTTATGAGATGCACTTCAAAAGATATCAGCACCTTAACATAAGCGTCCCAGAGATCATCTTCAGCAGTTATTATCTGCTGCATTTCATCCCAAGCAAATCCACTCTGGTCAAGCAGGGTTTTCATATCTTTGAATCGCTTCCTCAAATTCATAAAACGACTTTTCAGGACATCTTTGCCGTGCTGAGTCCCAAATTCTGCACTAAACTTTGCAACCAAATCACTCCAGGCTAGTTCGTCCATTTTATTATTAACAAGACTTCCATTGCGAACTTGTTCCAACATTAGATCAATAAAATATCGGTCCATCAACGGCATCCAATCAGCTCCCCTCTGATTGCTATTGCAAAGTCTGGAGCCTTCAAAAAATTCTAAAACAGTTTAAAAATTGGGAAAAGAAATCTCTATTTAATCATGAGAAAAGAGAATAATAAAAAAATAATTTTTGATTTATTTTTATTTTATTTAATTTAACTGTAATGACTTTTTATTAGCTTATTTTTTACCTTGGCCTAAACGCAAGTGAGCTTCAAGGAAGGATTTAAAGACAGGTATCCTGGCAAATTGTTATTGTATTCAATGTAAAGTATCATATGTACATTTATGCCTAAAACTAATTGCTCATCGGCTGCAATCCAATATTGAAAGTCAAAGAAGAAACAAATGCTGCTGATTGCATGCAAGCATGTCAAAAATTGTCTCACCAACAGTCCTAAAATTAATGTACCAAACCTGCTTTGTTACACCATCCATCAGACGTTGAATTTCCATAAATCAAGCACAAATCATTGTAATTTGGCTTTGACTTCGCTCTGTATGATTCTGCACTGGGGTTTTCCTAAATATATAGCCGTGTCAGCCACTCAAAATTGAAATTTACATAGACTAAGATAAGTTGATAATGCACCTTTAGATAAGCATCCCAAATATCATCAAAAGCTGTGACCATTTGCCGTGTTTCATCCCAGGAAAACCCTTCATGATCAAGAAGATTTTTCATATCATAGTACTGCTTTTCCAAACTTCTGTAATGAGTCTTTAGAAAATCTTTGTCATGTTCTACGGCAACTCTTTCCCTGATCAACATGAGCATATCTATGCATGATTGCTTATTGACAATGAAATTAATCTTCTTCCCTTTCCGTACTTCCTCTAGCATAACATTAATGAGATAACGGTCCATTGAGGGTGTCCAATCTGTTTTTGAGCAACCACTGTTTTCAGCACCATGGATGTCCTCTCCTATCACAAATCAGAGATTTGAAAATTAATGCAAAAAAGAAACATGTATTTCAGAATGATAAGTTAAATGATCAAGACATACAATAATTTCCTTTTTAATTTATTGTGGGGATTCCACTCTTCTTCGGCCTTTGATATATAGATCAGCCAAGTACAGCCTGGTCAACAACCCTTTGAAATAAAGTAAAAACATTTGGTTTGTGAATCTGTATGGGTTCTGGGACATTAGAATTCGAATAGCAATCAGCAGAAAAGATAGTAATACTGAAAGCAAAGTAATAGCCTAGGTAGAGAACAAAATAGAAATAAGAAGCACAAGAACACTCTTAAATAATATGGGAAGCATTAAGCTGCTATGAAGAAACATACCAATTATCAAATCTTGGTCTTCACTGTCCAGGTCTGCACTGCATGCTGAAATGCTGTATCTTCCATTAGAAACTTCTTCACCATATATGACACATAATTTGTGATAGCTTGGAACAGATTTATTTCTATACAACAGAGCATCAGGATGCACCTGCATATATTATACATAAGCCAATTAATAAAAAGTAAAATAAAGAAGAACAAGTATCTAAAGAAAGAACAATGTGTAGATGGCAACTTACATCGGCATAAGAATCCCAGATATAATCATCAGCAATTACCCTTTCTCCAGTTTCATCCCAGGAAAACCCATTCTGTTCAAGAAGAGCCTTTATGTCCTTATATTGCTGCCTCAAATATTTGTATCTATTCTTCAGAGGATCTTTGTCATAGCAAGTTCCAAATTTCACATTGAACAACCGAACCATTTCAATCCACGCCTCCGTTACAAATCCATGACCAATTTTATTCCCTTTAAGCACCTGGTCTTGTAACAATTCAATCAGGTAACGGTCCATTGGTGATATCCAGTTCACTTTCAGACAATCACTGCCAGCAGAGGGATGATCCCTCCTTTCTTCACCTACAAGGTACAAGGGTGATCAAATTGATTTATAAAGATGAATTATTCATTTGACAACATAATCAGGCGCTTCAAACATAAATTAACCTAGCATCACATGCTTATCGTCACTTACTAAATGTAAATCACCTAATTTCAAAAGATCTGCTGACACCACTGTTCTTTCCACATAACACTGCTTATAGCATATAGCAAGCTCACAAATTAAAAAAACTATTAACATAACTAAAAAGCCCATAAACCTTAAGGACTGGTCCTGCATACAGCCATGTAATGAAAAAAGTAGAACCTCAAAATCAAATTTCCACTTAAGGAAACCAAACATTAACAGGCGGACAGTATCCAGTACCTCCCACCCCAATCAATCTTTTCTACAATAAAGTTCCAATGGTATGAAGTTTAAATCCCTACTGAGCACCTCAACATGTTCCTACCATTTGATCCAGACAGTCAGTAAAATTCCAATTGGAGACATAAAAATAAACCCCAGATTTGGATAAGTAATATTGTTAAGAAACTGAAGAGGCGTATCCATAGGAGTACAGGTCATACACTAAAGGTGCTCCAATAAATTACAATTAAAAGACAAAAATGATGAACCTTACCGATCTTCACCTTCACAATGTCATCTTCAAAGTTTTTCCCTCGCTGAAAATGATTGCAATACCCATTGCTGATTCCATTTCCAAATATCGATTCCAAATCTCTGTAGTCTAACAAGGTCTTCTTCTTATATTGATGTGCATCTGGGTGTGCCTACAGCAATGGTAGATGTGAATTAAGGTAAAAATGAATCCCAATAACCTAATGGAAACAATAGTATACCTTGATGTAACTATCCCAGATATAACTGTTTGCTGCTATCTTTTGTTGCTCTTCATCCCAAGAAAATCCTTCTACCTCAAGTAAACCCTTCACATCAGTGTAGTACCTCAACAGCTTCTTATAACGGCGTCTTAAGAAACTTTTGCTGTATTTAGAACCAAATTTTCCATTGAACAGTGAGAGCATATCTTGCCATGCTTGTTTCTTGAATGTATTATGGATTTTGTTGCCTTTTCTAACTTGGTCCAACATAAGCTTGACAAAGCACCGATCCATGGCCTTTGTCCAATCTTTATTGGAATGCTCTTTACCAGTGATTACAAGGCTATTTACTCCAACACCTACAATGAATAAATGATCAGTTAAAAGTAGTTCCATTCACTAAGAACACATGATACTCTGCAGAGTATCATTTCTAAAATGCTCACACAATATATAATATGACTAAACTCAGTCTTACTGCATTTAGTTTCTATTTCAAAGCCAACCATCATCTTTGTTGGCATTCCCCACATCTTTCTTTTACTTCTTTTTTTTCTTTCTTTCTTTCCTTTTTTTTTTTTTTTTGGTGGGGTGGGGGGAGGAGAACAAGGATTAATAGGTTCTACCCAAATAATAAGTACAAGTTGACAATGACATCAACAACACATCAACATTTAAATAAATAAAGTATTAGGTCTTTGCATAAGCAAATTAATAACCGGCCAAAGCATGCTTAATATAAATGCTACGCCCATAGAATACATTTGATCACAAATGAAAGAAGCAAGATTTCTGCAGATTCCGCTCAGGACATAAAAAACACACCAAGATTCACTGCTTGAGTGTCATCATCAAAGTCTAAATCATGACTTGATCGGCTGTATCTTCCATCTGCTGTTGTGTGGGCATATATCAAGCACAAATCATTGAAGTTCACCAAGGCCTTATTTCTGTAGTACTGTGCCTCAGGATGACCCTGCATCTATACTATGTCACTCAACTTTCACACCAAGGTCAAGATCAAAAGAAATCATGAAAAAGGAAAAAATAAAATAAAATTGCACCTTGATGTATGCATCCCAAACAGGGTGACTGGCTACAACCATTTTTTTAGCATCATCCCAAGAGAACCCATTCTGATCAAGAAGATTCTTTATATCATTGAATTGCGTCCACAAATTAGTATAATGACTTTTCAAGACCTTTTCATCATATGGAGATCCAAAATATGCATTGAACATTGTCAGCATATCAGTCCAAGCTTGTTTGTTGAACGTATGGCCCATTCTATTTCCCCTATGCACTTGATCCAACAAAAGATCAATAAAATAGCGTTCCATTGGTGGTGTCCAATTTGTCCTTGTACGGTCATTGCTTGAGGGCATTTGGGGTGCCGTTCCTTCCCCTGCAATGTCCAGAACATCACCGTAACTATAGCAAACGTAAACTGTGGTTCCTAATTCATACACGATGATTCAAATCTAGTCTTCAGTAACACTGGAAAATACAAATTTACAAAGATCGCCTAAAGCGCATCACCAGGATTTGCACACTAATTTGATGTGTTTAAAGTTAAAAATTCATAACACTACAATTTAGACAGTAACTAAGATCAGACGAAGCTACAACGATATATACTCAAATAGTATTATCCACTGATCAGTTGTCAAGGAAACGGAGGAGAAAAGAATCGAACTGAAGGGAAATTGAAAATACATAAAATGCCATTTCTGGGGCTCCAAAAAGATGAAAACCCACAGGAAAATTCCTGAAGTCTCCATACCGTCTTGCTTATCTAGCTCAGAATTGTGATGAAAATGAAGCTAATGGAAAGAAGATACGCAACTTGAGCTCAAATTCTACACATCCACACTCTGTTTGTCGCCTAAAAGATGAAGGAAAGAGAGAATGTTGAATTGTGTGCTCCACACTGTTTTCGAGTTGTTAATCAAAAAAATACGAGCTCGTGTTTTCTTGAGGTTTTGACACTGAAAATAACACAAACCATATTACGACCATAATTCAGAGTTTTAAGTTCCTTTGCCGTTTCCTACACTCTGTCTTAACGAAACAGAAGATAAGCTAATCTCATGATCCCATTACAATAGCCACGCAAGGATAAAAAGAGAGATTAGGGTTTTGTACCTTAATTTGTGTGAAGGATAAAGAGAGGGCGAAGAGAGAGTGTGAGAAAAAAGCTTTCGAGCCGAGTCTGGTTTTTCGGGTCTCTGGAGATTACAGAAGAAAACTCAGTAAGCTGCCGTTTGGAGCTATGAGTACTACACTCTCCTCGGGGGAGGGGATATCCTGAATCGGCTTAACAATAAATCAGCAATTCAATTTTGTGAATGGTTCAACTACCATGTTTATCGACGCGAGGTATCTAGTTATCGCGGCGAAAACTTTCGTCTCGGAAAACTGTTTGTTAAATGGCGTCGCAACCGCGGTATAAACAAATTAAAAGAAAAAAGACAATAAATTTTTTTTTTTCAAGTTATCGCGGCGAAAGCTTTCGTCTCGGAAAATTATTTGTTTAATGGCGTCGCAACCGCAGAATAAACAAATTAAAAAGAAAAAAGACAATAATTTAAAATTTAAATTTAAAAATTAAAAATTAAAAATTAAAAATTAAAAATTAAAAATTTAAAAAAAAAAAAAAAAAAAAAAAAACCTCTGAATAAAACCAATAAAAGAGAGATTATTGATGAAGGATTTGATACAAAGTGTCTTTGCTTTACATGTAATTTATAGAAATGTGAAAGGAAGTTACAAATGAGACAACAAAACAAAAGATACGAGAGAAATCCATTAAAAGCACATTGTCCTCCATGCTTCTTAATTCTTCCAAGTATTTATTTAATCACGCTCGTACATTAGATACGACCCTTTGTCTGGCCCGAAAATTGACTGATGAATCACGCGTGTACACACGGTGCTGCTCTTCTACATTTAATGCTTTGTCTGGAATGAGGACTGATTGATGAGTCTATTGAGTGCTTTCTCTTGCTCTTTTCCCTTCAACATTTGACACGCAATGTTAACACTAACACAGTGACATGGCCTCGTTCAAGTAGTAATCTCCCATACGCCACTTCAATCTCAAATCAAATGAATAACAAGTAATGAGCAAAATATAAATAGAGACATTTGTGCACAATTGATTTAAGCATCATTCAACTTATCTAAGGTCTATGTTCATCTTGCTTTTAATCAAACACAATTAAAAGTAATCCTTTTTGCACAAAACATTACATAGGCATACATCATCCAACATGGATTCCTTACAATCTAAGATAACTATGAAGTTCTTATAAAAAAAAATATGCAATTGCACAAATAGTCACCCAATCAAGTATGTTTGGTTAATGATATGATTAATTCACACAAAACATAAGATGTTAACTTGCTAATTGTGAGTATATATGATTCAAGCTATATAAGCTATGGTTATAATCTAACTCAAATGTACTCAAATGTACACAAATAGATAAAGATTTTTGTATTTAGCACACAACCTGTATAATGACAACAGTATAATCAATGTAATCGTGGGCTATATATGATGATAACGATATTAAACGACAAACTTTTTGCTCACAATCTTTTACTATCATATGATAAAGAATATAAGCACACAAATGATAGTATAAAATCAAGGTGCAAAGGCTTTATGATCAGTATAACACACCAGCCAACATACTAACAAATATCCCTAAATGTTTCCTCAAGCTCGTGAGTCTTATTGATTCAAATATATGTCAAATCTTTGTAGCAAACACACAAATATCATGGCACAGATTCTAAGATAACTAGACTTGGTTTAGAATGAAAAAACAATCATATAGTCAGCACATAAACCAGCTCAAATAAATGTATTTTTGAAACTGTGTGAACAGTGCACGTGAACCATACTCATGTGCTTCAATCTCAATATGCAATAAGAATAGAGGAAAATAGGATAGATCCCAAGAGCATTTTGAGCACAAGATTGTAGCAAAATGAGCATATTTATTGAGCTTTATGTCTTGGAGCCGTTTGCATACTGTCTATCCTCCAAATTTTGCCCAAGCTTCCATTCCTGCCTCTTATCCTTACTAACAAATATTCAAAACTGCTATCAAATATTAACCTAAAGCTAGGTCACGCAATTCCACCACAATTTCCTCATCAAATGTATTGCAATTGCTCACAACTTCCGGTCATGAATTTTGCTCATCCTAACATCTATATTATAAGCTCTTATTGAGACTTGCACATTAACCTTCTCCTGGAAAATGCCAACATATTAAGATAATTGGAATGCGGAACGACATTTGTTCTTGTTATTTTAATTCCTTATAAAGTCAGTCTTTGCTATTCGAATTTGGAGGTTTAAAGTTGGGAGAAGCCAGCAGAAATAATTGCTTTGCTAAATTTAGTTCTTTCTAAAAGTTTTGAGTTTGATATGTCTCTTGATTTGACAAGGCAATTCTCTCGAGTAACGGAGATTCGAATTATGCTCTTATGGAATAATGAGCAGAAAAGTCCTACAAGGAAAGAGCAAGAAACTGTTGACTGAAAACGCAATGTTGCACTTCTAAAATCCCAAGCAATATTCATTTCCTCAAATTCTAAAACATGAATCTTTGCCCTGACGAACTAAGTTTAGCTTAACTTTTCCATCCTCGTTAAAAGGCTAACGTTGCTGCAGCTCAAACAGGACGCTCTCATCTGTATTCCTCTGGCAAACGGTATCCAGGCAAGACAATTTTGTCGGCAAACATCTTGCCAGTCTTAGGCATTACATGCCAATGCAATGTTAGGTTAAATTCTTTACCACGGAGATTGCTTCCCTGCTCAGAGAGGAAGGAAACAAACAAATAGATAAATAAATAAATAAATAAATAATAAAAGGTATTAAATTTTCTTTCAACCCATGAAACGGCTTCAAAAGAATTCAGACCACAAAATGAAGGTGGGCATACTTGATCAATGAAGCGGTACTTGTTAGGGGTATGAAACGAGAACTTCGCCTGCCCCTTAGAAGGAATAATGTCATCCCAGAGAGAAATCTGCAAAATGAAATTTCAAAAAACTTGAATATGAAACACTCGCATATCTGACATGCCATACAATCTGAGTGGGACATTAATATGTGATGGGAAAAAGGTAAAAGGCCAACCATTTCAAAATGAAAGTTTACAACGTAGATTTAAACAAGATATGGAGATACGTCAATATACTAATGCAATAAGCAAGTTTACCTGATTTAATGAATTCTTAGGGGTTTTGTACTCGGCAGCAACAAATACAAAGACCTACAAAATCATAGTAAATTAAAAATCTAAACCAGCTTGTAAACTTATTACACTACTCTAAAAGAATAACCATCTGGAAATTCAGTAAAGAGTCAAATATAGCTAGTTTGCTTCGGATTATACAATTACTTGATGTCTTTTACATACAGATTAAAGAAATTATGGGACACCAACAACAGTGCGACAAAATAGCGGGAAAGAAACAAACATCAAAATCTATCCATAAAATGAATCAATCCAAATTCTCTAGCTAGAACAGCATATATTATACTTCAAAATGCTTCAATAGTGAGTATTAAGGTGGACGGATCATGCTTAATAGGCCTAATCCATTCTCTTTCTCCAAATTGATGAATTTGAAAATCTTCCGTACAGTTATTCGATCTTGATCTACTTAAGCAATATGTACAAGGATGGAAATAAATCTTTTAGTTATAGCCCACTTTCACCCCATATTCGTACTCACACATTAGCATCACTAGTCCATCGCATTTAAAATATTTTCCTCGGAACCCTCTTTTATGCAAATTACAAGTAAAGGCAACCTGTAAAATATGCCAAGAATTGCCACTAAAGAAAAACGCAAGAATCAGTCAAATGGATAACCTGCTTGGTATTCCATGTAAACAATGATTGTAAGTCTGCTGCTATATTCAATGTCACGCTGACCTGCGCAAAATAGAAACCCACTGCTTCATATAGAACAGATTATTATTCCATTTTTGAGGAATTATAGCAAGTTTAATATACCAAAAACAGTTGATTAATAATGCAGAAAAAAATTAAAAGTAAAATAAATAAATAAAAAATCTCATAAGTAGGAAAAGAAGAGAATGATACCAAGAGGGCAGTGGATTACATGGATCATGGTCCACACTACTACCAAAGCTTTTCAGTTTTGGACTATTCCACATACATAAGACTTAATTTCTCAGCCAAAGAGTTATGACAGTTTACTTTTAAAGGATTTAGACCTCCTCAACCCTTACTCAATGACATCCGCAGAAGGATCTGTTTCTACCAGAAATACAGCAGAACTATCCACTGGCTTAATTAAAATACTTAAACCTAATACAACCAGTTGATAACAACCCCAGTTTTAACAGTTAGTCTAATTTTATGAGCATCAAAAAGACTAACAAAGCATTGACAAGAAGCTCCAAATTAAGGCTAAAGAACATTTCTCTCATGAAGTCAAATCACCTATAGCAGATCCATTAGAGAAGAAAACTGGACCTTGATGTACACGTCAGAGGTTTTGGGTAGCAGGTAAGAAGGAAATGTGTCATCTGATCACCTCACTTCAACGGGAAATAGTAGTTACTTCAGGACTGAACAAGGCACCATATGCCTAATAAGCAGCCAAAGAATATCATCCATTCTACACTCCTTCAAAAGACTTACTAATCTTCTTCCTTCCTCAAGATTAAACTTTGCCTCCTAAATGTAATGGTTCCTTGCTTTCAAATTTTACCCATAAAGATTTATTCCTAGCATTTCCAGAAAATCAGTTAGATTTATGGTGATCCAAAGCATCTCCAAATTTGAAATCCCAAGAACGTCACAAACATAAGTCAACATGATGAATTCACATTTGCCTCTACACTAAATGGTAGAACAAACAATGCATGACATCATCCTCAAGGTCTGTTCTCTATGTACTCTTTGATTTGATCTACCCACCCAAAATACTGCATTCAGATATGTTCCGACGTCAAAGGTATCCTCCATCCAAGAAGTGTTGCTCTATAAGCCCTCAAGTTCAAAAATCTAGCAAGAATGATACGCGGCAAGCATTGGATTTTAAACTTTGCAAGCAGACAGCGAAAAAGGTAGAAGTTAGTAAGGAAAAGGTATATTCTCCTCTGTTAACTTTTAAGGATGCACTAAGTTAAATTCAACCCTCCCAGCACAAGTAAACTGACTAATGCATCTTTAACATCAGAAGCTAATAGACTGCAAATGGACACCCTAGTTCAGCAGAAATGATAAGACAAGAAACATCCGGTAAGACGTGATTGTCATCATGTCCTTATTGATTCACTAGATTAAAGAAATCCACGGATCTATAAAAACAGACCAATATGTTAAAGAGCTGCAACCTCACCACACATAAGAGAGACACGTTATTATCAATGGATTAAACTAATAAGTCTAAAGATCATAGGGTTTTACAAACAAAGAGACATAATATCCATGAGAACATGTAGTATCCCCTGTTGGTTATGAAAACAAGCCTCAAAGAGACCAGCTTTTGGACAATTTTGCAAGTAAAATGGATCCAATAAAACCGAGATCAAGCAAATATTACTCCAATCGGTTCACACATATACAACTCATATTGCAAAAGAGGTTAACATCCATAGCATATCAGCAGAAGTAAAGTACATAAGAGACAATTATCCAAAAAAGCATAACGAATTGTAATCCACAAATACATAGATATTGGAATTCACAAAAACAAGTCAAAATATCTAGCATATTTTTGAAACCAAGAAATTCTTGGTTTGGCATAACATTGAAATAAATAACAAATGAAAAAATTAAAGCCCTAACCACTGGAATCCCCTACTGAAATTCTAATTTAATTAGCAACTAACTAAAGATAAACCCTAATTCTACTTAGCTTAAAAAACCTGAAATAAAATCAAATTCCCATTTTACAACCTTCACATCCCCCAAAAACCTAAAACAATTCAAAAACACCTCAAACACTTAGAAATTAATAATCCTCAAACATATGATACCCAATAATTTGAAACACTTTTCAGGTCGTCATGGGTCATGACAATACACCTGTCCTATTAAATCCTTGTCCTCAAGGATTGTTCAATGGTATTTATGCCATGTCATCCTTGATAATGGATGTTGCTTTCCCTATAGTGGTCTGGTGGCCCTCCTGGAAGGAACCTGAGAACCTTTTCGTCGTTCTAGTGGGGCTTCTCTGGTGGTCGTCCACTATACCCCATCCTTCTATGGTTTCACAACATGAATCTTCTAGATTGGAAGTCCCCGCTCTACTGGTGACTAGACGGCCCTGAATGTAATAGTCTCTCTAAGTTGCATTCTTGCTTTCCATTCTCTCCAGTTGAAACTCGAGACCCAGGATGAGATCTACCAGACCCAGCTGGATTTTCCCATCATTGGGATGAGCTTAATGCATGGGTAAGGTGGTGATTCTAGTGGAAAGTTATAGCCTTTGACCACTTCTGGCAGAAAACCACAATCTCTGCCCTCCATCAGCATAAGATATCCAATTTTAGTCTCTTCTGATATAAGAATACTGCTTTGCCCTCTTTCAGCAGAAAGTCACCTCCTTTGGCCTCTTTTGACTGAAAGCCATCGCTTTTGGCCTCTTGTGGCAGAAAGTCACAACCTTTGGCCCATTTGTTGCCTCCCATAGCAGCGCCTCCTCCATTCCCATATGAAATCTGCAGCCTAGCGGATTCAGCCCAACTTTCTTCCTTCCGTTTTCATATTGCATGAAAATCTCCAAGAAAGGTTCATAGCGCACCTTTTAATCTGGTCCAACTCTCTACCAACTATCAAGTCTCAATCACTTCCTTGAGTTCCCTGACCGAGTTGTGCGTTTCTCCAATCTGTCCCCTCAAATGTATTGTCATAGCTTTGTTTCTGGTTCGAATTATGGAATATCCCTTTCCTTTGTCAAGATTTCATCGGTCTAATACCAATTGTTAAACCTGAGAACTTCTTTGTTTGACGTGATATGAGAATTAATACCAATTGACAAGATTACAGCCCTTGTCGTTGGAATCTCCTATTAAAGTTCTGAGTCAATCAGCAACTAACTACAGATAAACCCTAATTCTACTTAACTAAGAAACCTAAAATACAATCCAAATCCCTTACACAAAACCCCTTAACATTTTTCCGTTACCCGTAAACCTGAAACACCTCAAAGCTATTAAACCTCAAAGTCTTGAAACCTAATAAACCTCAAACATCTCAAAAACTTTAAACCTAATAAACCTCATACCTGAAGCCCCAAAAATTAGAAACATTTCTCATGTTGTCATGGGTTGTGACGATATTCTAAATTAGTGTATCCCTTTATTCCAAAATTAACCACAAATAAGTAGGAGAGAAACCGAATCTGACGAAACCCGTTAATGTCTGAGTCATACTACACACAATCGAGACCTCAAGTCATAAATAACCCAAACATAAACATAACAAGAAAAAAAAATGAACCCAAAGAATTTAAAAAAAAAATTACCTCGTCATTCCCATTCGGTTGCTTCTGGAACCAATTGATGTTTGACACCTTCAAGCCAAAAAGAACCAAAACACGTGATTAAGCGGATCATAGATCTGCCATAAAAGAATTATTCAACAGAAAATCAAGCAAGACGTGCCTGAATATTGGCGGAGGGAGAGGGGCGGTTGAAGTTATCGGAGAGGGAAGCCATGGCGCACATGAGGGCAAGGATGGTCACCGCGAAGGTTAGCAAAGCGTTGGCTCTGTATCCAAACGAATGCATTCTCTCTTTTCTCTTCTTTTTTTTCAGGGAATTCTGGGTTTTGGGTTCCTCCCTTTGGTTTTCTTTTCCTTACAACCCTTTTGTCTTTCTTCTTCTGCTTCAGTTCGGTCTGAGAGTACCAGGGTTAAATTGTAGGAAGGGGATGTTTGCCATCGGAGGAGCTTTCCATTTTTCCTTTTATATCGGTCTACGCTATGCTGTTATTGGACGTGACACGTCCTTTTGGATCCAACTTAATTATGACGTGGCTTTTTCAATTTTGTAATTTTCTATTTCTTTTCCTCATTGAATATTGCAATTCTGTAGCCTCATTTTAGAATTTAACTGGGAATTTCCACTCTAAGCATATTAGATGCTTAACAATTAATTTCTCCTAATATAACTTTTAGAAAAGCATCTCTTAACTTTATAGTAATTTGTTGAATGATCTGAACTTTTTGTAACTTTTTTATTTGAATTAATTAAATAAAATTGCTTAACACTCACAAATTAACTTTTGAATTAAGTAATAAAATATTTTAAAATGATATTGGAACCTAGATGAGATGCTTCTCTTAAGATGGCATATGTGTAAGGGTGTCGGAGCCAATATTCAATGCTAGAAAGAAAAAGCATGTGACTTGGTTTAAATCAAGAAACTTACTTCTAATCCATAAGTTAATTTTTAGATTGAATAATGAATACTTTCATGACTTATTACTTAGAGTCTAAATAATTTTTTCTATTTAAATTAATCCTGTTATGGAAGTATTAAATTATACCATTGCCGAAACATGTGATGAGATGTTATAAGAGAAATTAAACAATTAAGGGAGTAGAAATCCTTAGGTAAGATCAACTTTGTTTTGCTAACTGTGGAAGTGTGAAAAAAAAAAAAAAAATGGAAGGCACTACATAATCTGACGTGGGCGGTGGTAAGCGGGAACGGGCAGCTCTGGTGAGGTTTTGGCGACATTCTTGGTTTTACATTCAAGAACTACATCCAACGTTTTGAAGTTCGATTTCTGACCCATTCGATCCCACGTTTTACACAAAATCATAGGTTAAGACCATCAAAATCACGAAGGCAAGCCCTTTATTTTACTGACGTTGCAGAAGTAAAACACGGGAACAAAATCAGGAGTAGGTAATATGATCAGCAAACGAAAAAAAAAAGGGTGGGGGGGGGGGGGGGGGGGAACCTCTACTTCACTCTAATGGCCGATGGTAAAGTTGAAGTTGGCACAGGTAGTCCGGCGAAACAGCAGCCAAGAGCTAAAACCGAGCCTGGGCGTAGCCAGATCGAACTGCAGAAGATTGTCCGCCAATTGGTGTGCCCCTATGACTATTGGAGCTTTAGGGCGCGGCCCTCCATCGACAAAGCCTTAACATGTTACCCCCTTACGTGCTTGCACTATTAAGTTTGCACCAAAGATCCTCCACACATGTTGTTTATGCAACACAAGGTCGATGTTAGGAACTGCAGGTCCAAGCCTTGAGCTTGTAATCTTGCTCGACTCGTAACATACCCCAAACAGTGCAAGAGGCTTTACTTGGGATATCCCCGAGAGCTCTTTGGCAAAAAATCGGTTAATCGTTTTGTAGATCGAGTGCTCGAGAACTGTATAAGGAGTTGTGGTGCTGATCATTGTTCCACCTGAACCACGTTTGTTGATTGACAGAAGAGACGTGTTGACTGGAACAAGCTTCTTTTTGATTTTTATTGAACTCACTTGTATTTAATACTCTCCTTTTCGGCTTATGGTCAATGGGGTAAAGCTCAGTGGATGTGAAACATCTACACCCGGAAGCATATAGTATGGTCCATCCCCGAAGAAAATGACTCCATTGTCATGTGAGGACGATGTAAGGCAAAGAGCAAATTTTGGTGGAAATCCGAAGTTGGAAGCAAGTTGAGTTGCTAGGGCGATTGGTGCATGGCCAAGTCCAATCAGCCCTTGAACATTTCTGGGTAACCCTCTTTGCAACAGGAGAGAAGGGGCAGAAGCAAAGAGAAACTGAGGCACCCTAGCTGTTGGACCTGGGCTAGAGCCTTGGTTGACTGAATTGTGAGGACGTCCTGTGCAAGCTCAGCCATGGCTGTTTGGTGTGTCACAGGGTTCACTGCTATGAGTCCACATGTATTGTTGTGGCACCCAGGCCTGGCAGTAGAGGAGCAAGTGTGGCAATGGCGGCTATTAGCTCTAGAGCACTGAGCGGAGTGGCAGTTAGGAGCCCGATAGGTTGATGATAGATATTGTTGCTTGCAATTAGCCTACAGGAACCGCCCGTTTTATTCCACAACAAACGGAACCCGCAAGACAGGGGAGTAGATATTAGCCACATGAAGACCTGTGGCACCGTCTCTTTGCACCGGTAAAGCAAGCTTCCTTTGGCTTGAAAGTGGCTCGCATTTGAGATTGGGACACAAAAACAAGGGAACATAAACAAAGAAAGATGAGAAGATAGTGGCGGAAAGAAGCCATAGATGCAATCATGGAGCTTGCTAGAGAAACTGTTTGATGGGAGTAACCAAGGACTGGAAGCATATTGCACATGTTTTTACTGTGTTTCTTGCTATAGACCGATGGGTGAGTACAGACATTTTAATCGTTTGGCACCGTTCATTACACAGTTTGGACCTTTTTCTACTTTGGGATGAGTGCTTCTGATGTTTTATTGCAGGTTTCACATGCTGGTTTTAGCATGGCTTGGCTAAAGACGAGCAACATCTTGTTTGGGAAGCGAACAAAGAGTTTAACCACCTGGCATCCACAAGAACCTCAAGGGCCATGCAGTCGGTGTAAGAGAAAGAACCTTCTTTTACTTTTGTATGATTATCATTTTGGATTAAACAAATCCACGAATGGAATATCAACTTTGTTAAAGTAACGAAATATGAAGATAGATAACCCTACTTCACAATATCTAACTGAAAACTCAATGGGTCCATAATGAGATCCGCCGATGCTTTGACTGCCCAAACCAGCAGCAACTACAACTTTGAGAATTACGACTTCTAAATGCATACCCACTTGAAATGATGAATATGATAATCGGAAACGAAGACATCGAGAAAATAAAAGAATGGATGGGACTCAAAAGGGGACGGCGCCTATGGAATATCGGGATTGATGCCCAACGCTTCGCACTAGAAAGCAACAAATTAAAGTACCTAATCACATCTTCCAAGATAGGTCCCAACCATGTCAAGAAAAACGAAAAAAGAGAGAAAAGAAAAAAAAAAAGTTAAAGCTACTACCATAATCTCTAAACCGATGTCCTAATCTTTCATACATTCTCTATTACGATATCTTACAATATCTTAAAGAAGTTTTGCTTGCTTTGATTTTCTGAGCCGGAGGGAGAACCATAACTCAGCAGAAGAACAGCAGGCTGTTGGGTCAAATAGTAATCGAACAAAACTTAGCCACTCACAAGTAACATAAGCAATGATACTTGCACATTGTCGCACCACCGCCGCCCCCAGTACCCATACCCGGGGAACAAGCCAAAACAGAGTAGTTCTCCGCCGATTTACATTATACTGCAAGCATTGGCATTCTCATCGCTGAACATGTGAACGTAAGGATCGGATGGTGGAGCTGCCATCGCCTGCGGTTGCATGTAGTTAGCTGCCGGATGTGGCCGCGCGTACATCATTGGTTGGAACATATCATTCCCATGTGGCCTTTGTTGATTCGTCATCATCCCCATGTACTGTTGGTTGTACGGATTGCCAGGCCCAATTCCTTGATAATACCCACCGTTCGTTGCTGCTGCCGCAGGTAGACCTTGCACTGCTGGAAAGCCACCCATGTGGCCCATTGGGTAGGCACCCATATGACTCATTTGACCTCCTTGGCCCACTGGTCTCACTGGACCCATAGAACCCATTGGAAAACTACCGTTGTGAACAATTTGGGGCATTGGTCCTCTCTGGTTCATTTGACCGACACCACCGTTTCCGCCGCCGCCTCCACCGCCACCGCCACCGCCACCGCCTTTACCTCCTTTTCCAAGATTAGTAGTTGTAACATCAATATCATGGAACTCATTTCTCCTTTTGTTGTGCTCATCAAACACATCACTCTTGCCTCCACCTTTTTTACCTCCGGTGCTATTATTATATCCGCCGCCGCCGCCGCCGCCTCCACCCTTGCTTCCATGGCTGTGATTGTTGCTACCCTTAGCCCCACTCTCCTTTTGGCTCTTACTTCTTCCCAGTCCCAGCAACCCACCTAGAAATCCACCCCCACCACCTTTGCTTTGCTTCCCTCCCTTATTTCCACCTCCACTGCCTTTCTTTCCGGGATTACCATTCTTACCATAGTTATTTCCACCATTACCACCCTTCCCTGGCACAAGAAAATCAATATCACCACCTTTCTTGCCGTTCGAGCTCCATCCACCCCTTTTGTCATTCATGGGAGGCCCACTCATTCCTACGTTGGGCCCAAAAGCACCGTTGGCTTTGCCCATCATGGGGACCATCTTGTGAGGCGTTTGATGGCCATGATCAAGCTCATAATCATCACTATTATCAAACTCATCGTCATAATCATCAAAGTCATCAAATTCACCATCACTGAAATCAAATTCGTCCTCAGGCAGACTAAACTTGACAGATTTCTGTTCTTTAAAGGGTACCTTCAGATCTTTGGCCCCTTTCATTTGCTGATGTGCTGGTTGGCCACCCTTGCGAAACTGGTTGTCTTTCGCCCCTTTGCCATTCTGAATTTGCATGTTTCTGAACTGGTCATTGAGAAAGTTTTGGTTGTAGTTTGAACCCTTTTGAGGTCCCCATAGCTCTGCGTGCTTCCCCGACTTCTCCAGCTTGCGTATGAGTTTGGCCGGGTCAAGAACTCCTGTCACAGTCACCTTCCCCAGCTCTGCATCTATGTTCACAGTATATACCCCTACTCCAAAGAGAAAGAAAAGAAACGTGAGCCGGAAGAAACGAACAATACAAACCCAGAAAAATCACAAAGATATAAACGAGAAAAATCATTAACGAAATAAACAAACTCAGATAGGAATTATGAAAGAAAGAATATTCTATGAGCAAAATGGTCAGAAAACTAACAAGTTATGTACCATCTATTTTCTGCAGCACTTTCTTTACTTTCTGTTTACATCCATCGCAGTGTATAGGCACTCTAAGGACGCAAATCTGCAAGGAAAAGCAACCCCAAACAACTCAAGTAAGAGTCACCGAAGCTAGAGCATAAGAAGCCAAAAACATTAAAGAACGACAAGAAAAAAAAACTCATCCATTGGGAAACAGAAGAGGAAATGAAGAGCCGTGTTTGAATAGCTTCATTTCAGAGGATACAACATGAAAACACTTAAAAAAGGGTCTTACCTTCATGAAATCTTGTTTACTCATCCTTCCAGAGACACGGGGTAGAGAGAGAGAGAGAGAGAGAGAGAGAGAGTAAATTGGTGTGTGCCTTCAAACTGAGGATAACAGAGAGTGGGAGTACAAGAGAGAGGGAGACAGAGGGAGACAGAGGGAGAGACGCATTCAAAGGCTGTTAGTGAGCATTAAACACGCTATCTTCAAGCTTTTTCCCCCTGTTTCAGGTTTTGTGCTATTTTTGAACGCAACTTCGACAAGGAGAAAAGGCGGTTGCTCAAACCACAAGAAATATCTTTGTTATAGACAACTGGAAAGCCTTGGCTGGACATTGGCTTTGTCTTTTTTGTCTAAAAGTGTATGAGAACCTAACTTCGCAATAACGAAACATAAATGACAAAGGGTTCACGGATGGCACTGGTCACCCCGGTCAGGTTATCAACCCATGAGAAGATATTTTAGTTGTATGCTTAGGGACAACACAGCTAGTTAAACTAAGATTTAGTTGACAGAATCCCTCAGCATAAAAAGAACTATTATTAAGTTCTCGGGGTCTGAGAAACTTACTGTGCTTATATTGATAATTCGACCTCGAAGCAAATAACAAAAATGATGTTTTAAGACATAGGAGTTACTTATGTCTAGCCCACCACTGAGCTTTAAGCAGTGTCTTGACTCTCCACAGAGGCTAAAAGACCTAACAATAATTGTTTATGGTGTTGTGAGATCCCCCACAATTGCAATACATTTACGTGGGCAACTCATCTAGATCTAAGTTTCAAATAATTCACGCCTATAAAAAAGATCCTTGATCATTATTTCCCGTTGAAAATGGCATGTTTACATTAGTGCCGCAATAATTGCACTCCACTTGATTAGTGTGGGTGTGATCATCTGACAGACTGACATAAGAATGCATTTTCATTTAATGTCATGGAAACGATACGATCACTCTGGTTTCACTTTTCAATTGAATACTCTCTTCTTTATCTTGTTGAACTGCTTTTTTTGGAGGTATAAATTTTGAATGTAGTGGGAAAATACAGGCTGGACACATATGAATTCGAGGAAAGGACAATTATGAGATGACAAAATGTTTAGAAATATCAAAGCAATTTTAGATTTTCGTGCTCAAGTGGCCCTTTCGTACATCCGCCATTTGATACTCACCGTTCACCAATTATTTACTGAAGTTGTTCTCGTGGGGGAGGGAGAGGGAGAAGGAGAGAGAGAGGGAGAGCCAGACAGGGACTGCTGTCGGGGCCTAGTGTGGGTTAGAATCCCCATAACGCGGCTCATTGGAGACAATCACAACCTTTACAGCATCTTGTAAACAGAGCAGGCATCTACAGGCCGATTCTCAGAAGGAAATCCTTCTCGTAAGTATTTCGTAAGTAGCCCAATCTTGTACTGGAGTCAAAAGAACACGAGACTTTAAAAAGTATCGAACCCCCTCTTTTCCAACCAGATTATCATTTGTCTTCCTTAAAAGCCTAACCGTGAAGGAAATATTGTCCCTAAATCCTTCTTTTTCATCTTTTCCCCCTCGAAAACATCATTTCCCTGTAAAAGATGTTTGAATGCTGACAAAAGACACCACCACCTCTACAAAAATCTGCCTCTTAGTGAGTGGGATTGCTCACGGGTCCCCAAAACTTGATCGGCCTCTTTATTTATTTGGATTTGCATGATTTGTTATGGGGATGTTAAACTCTTCTCCCCTTTAGTGGTTCAATCTTTTGGGTTAAATTCCAGTTCTTTGGATACCATGTTATTATTACCGAACATTCGGATCGTTAAAGGCGATCTATTGGAGTGATTTGCTTTCTGATTCTTCGACCGAGGAAGATTAACAATCTAAACATGCCTTTTGACTTCAAATCAAATCACTTACTTGTTACGACTGCCAGGTTTCCCGTTGGCCTTAACTTAACATGAACAGCTTGCAACAGCTCCAAAGCACAACAGCTCTAATTTAATTCTACTACGCGGTAGTTTGTAGTTTTGTCAAAAGAAGAGATAATTTTATTACCCCCAAGCTACATAGTTACCCAACTCATCTTTTTCATTGAATTTTATCAAAAATGTTGTAAGTTTGCTAATACAATTCGAACGATTAATATTAAGGTGTTGAGTGCAAGATGACACAAAGAAAATCACTCACCTTCGTACCATTACGACTTCCACTTTAATCTAAGATTAAGGATTCATCTTAAAAAAAGAGAGTGAAATTACGGATGCTTGGCGTGAAATGCTGAAAAACCACCGGCTCATCTTTTGTTTTGTTGGTTTTTCAGTAGCCCTCATGCGTGAATGTCAGAAGGATCAGGGTCTCTGCAACACAGCTTGCAGGGCCCCTCTAGATTGGCAGCTGGTCAGCCATTTACAGCCATTTCCTTCACAAGGAAACGAAGAAGTAAATGCCAAGGAGGTACAATCTTGTCACTTATGTCATGCCCATCTCAGCATTCGACGTACGTACATCTCCTTCCTCCTGTTTACTAAATTGACTGAAAGATTCCAAGACTCCATCCGCCATTCTGTTCAAAGGGGAAAAGATGGGAGCCAAACAGAGAATAGTAATTTTAAAAACTTTTCCTTGAACGAAGATCATCGAGTTGCTTCTCTTCCAAGTGAACAACACACTCCAACCGTAAGCATCGGCTTGATAAGTAAGCAGGTTGAAGGATTTTTTTCCAATCTGCAACGGGTCATCTTTTATTTTCTTTTTCATCGAAAGATGCAAGGCTTAACATAAAAAGACAATAGGTTAAAGAAGAAAGAAGAGGGAAGCACAAACATTCTCAGTCCTGTTCATGCTTGGTTAAAAGTAGTATTCTTGTCCTAGTAAACAAGTCTAATCTTCTGGTGCACTTTTTTTATTTTTTAAAAGAAAAATTAGATTCACTTTTCAAATTCATATCATATCTTTAATCATTTACATTATTTAAAACATGATGTTATTTCATCCATAAATAATCATTTATCATACTATGGTTGAAGAGTAAATAAATATCTCACATAAGAAAAAAGTTTTAACTCTAAGAAATTTAAATTTTATTCATCTTACTAGCACAAATTTTCAAACGAATTAGTATCTTAAAAGATAAATTTTCATTGACGGCTTTTTTAAGAATAGTATAAAATTATTTACAAAAGTAACTTAATTATAAATTTACCCTTTAGATATAGAAGTTGCCTCATATCTAGAGGAGCTCAGTTTGGTTCTGTCAGAAGGGTAATGCGGTAACTTGAATCGAGACGTGATCGGCCAGGGACGGTCCAACGTTAGGGTCAGGGATTACTCCCAACAGCAGACAAGGAGCTCAGAATGCAGGGTCCTTTAAGTTCGATGTGATGGGAGAATTGGTGGTGACAGGCGATGTGAATTATTGATCCGTTTCACGTCCTGGCATTGGCCGACCTGACAGAACCAGCAACGCCTTCAATAATAGAGAAGACTGAACCAGCAACATTTGCATAGCGGCGTCCCAATATCTTTTGCTTTTACCCTTTTCTTTGGACGTGGTGGGTTTAGGAACGGCAGAGTAAAGTGTCTTTCGAGACCGAAAGAGGAGCGATTAACACTGTTATGCAAGCATGAAAATCGAGGCCGTCACTTTTCGTCTATAAAGAATAAACCTAACAAGACTCAAATCGGCAGCTATAATGAGCATGGTCAGTGATACCTCGCACTTTCACACACTGTTCATGACCATACACCGCGCTTTTGTTCCCTCTTGCCTCTACATCGACAGACGCCGCGCCAACTTTTCGACATTCCAAGGAACTTTCCCTTCATTTGCTAACTTGCTGTGCAAATATTCCGTACCCCATTGCAGCTTTCTTACTGAGGTGGAGAGACGTAGGAACGCGGAGTTTTAACATCTAGTTTTCAAGAAATGAGCCTAGATCGTTCTCGGGGAGAAACAAACCAAGCAATGTTGCAATTTAGTGACTGAGATTTGAGACATGCATATAAATTGTCTAGGACATCCCCCTCCGTGTCATGACACTATGTATTGTTAAACAACTTGTTTCTTTGAATTCTTACGAAACAAATAGGCACAAGGATGGCAACGAACGTTTGAGAACACAACGTTTTAGAGCAAAGAAGATGAACCAAGTAGGGCTTCTTTAGATTTCCCCTTGTGGGACTTGTTGGAACCGCAGCTTCGGAGTATTCTTCCCATTTTCAATGGATGCTGTACAATTATTAGGAGTCTGTTCCAAAAGCTGTATGAATGACACCAACCCACGAATACGTGGGCTTAGTCAAGGGAACATAAAGTTGGGAACGGTGATCCCTAGACTTGGCAAGACGCTGAAGCCAGAAAGAAAAGTGATACAAGGCAAAAAGAATTCATTCTGGCTTTGAGAGAGAAGCCATGGCCGTGAAATTATGATTTGTCTTAAGACATGTCGACTCTCCAAAAGTAACATGTCGCAAAGAGGAGGAAATAAAATGGCGGGTAGTACATGTCAAGAACGAAACGACAACGTTTCGTTTAGCATGCAGCTATGTAAAGCTGTTTGGAGACTTGACGGATGCGTTGAACGCGTTCGTTGAATTGTTGTTTGGGAGTCAAGAATCAATAAGAAAATTTTCACAATTTTCACAATTTGTTGTGACGATTATCACGGAAAAGATTCCAAGGAGCTCGTGATTGGCGATCACCCAATCCAAGGAGAAACAAATTAACAAGTGTTCAATGAAGAAAAGGAACTAGGAAGTTTATGCACTTCGTGGAACGTGTCCCGAGCAGCAATACTTGAAGTGCGATATTAGCTGTATCAGAATGTCCAATTTATGAGACCAAAAAACAAACGAAAGCCGCTTTAGTACGCCGCCCCCATGGTTGCCAACCGTCCATTCTCCCAAGCATTGCCCAAAAAGAAGCGAGCAACCTATTCGCTCCCCGGATCTTGAGCCTCAAAATTTACCCGTTCCGACAATGAAGAGCCAACCAGGTTGGCTCTCCCGAGCTAAGTCGTACTTCGACTGTTACCAGACGCCGCCACAGCAGTGCGTACGGATATGGGCTGATAGCTTCCACCATCAACATCCAGACCGAATTTTCGAGGGTGACGGTGGCTTGCTTTGTCCCATCAAGTAGAAGCATCTCGAGGAGCCACTGTACTGTAATCAGGTCTGGCGGGTCTCTGAATCTGGTCAGATTATCTGTTTCATTGGGACTTAGAAGAAGATGATTCTCAATTTTGAACTTCTTAGCTCATCGTCGCCCAAACTTGCATTTGTTAGTATGAACGATAATATATTGGTTGAATTGTTAACATTTATTTTTCATTTTTTAAAATTGATCAAGCGTTCCAGCAAAAATGGAAGTATAAATTCTGGGCCTGACGCGCCTGTACATGGCAATAGAATCCACGCTGAAGTTTCCTTGTATAAGTAGGGTAGGCCCAATGCAACATTCATTACAAGGCAGTCCACAACAAAACGGCCGTGATCCCTGCTCCAAACGGTGCGTTTTCCTCTCCATCTCTTTCTCTCGCATCACTGAATTGGAAGCTCCAAAATCAAGGTTCTCTGATTGTTGGAAGATGAATTCAAATTTGCTGAATAGGGTATATGTTAGGACCTCACCTATCCCTTCGTTGGTCTCAAGTCCTAACAGTATAGCCATTTCTCTTCGGAATCGAATTCGGAGTGAATATATTCTTGGACTTACTGTGTGTTCTCGTGCATGTAGATTGATGATTTAGTGCCCATGCTTAGTTTGCGAAAAAAAGAAAAATGTTGTTTTAGGATTTATATCTCAATGTTATTGATTTAGAACAATAGATTTTGTCTCAGATTCTGGTAGATTTTTTTTTTCCTTGGATTTCTTTTTTAATTTCAGAGATTTTTCCTGGTTATTTTTTTCCCCCCTCTCAGTTTACAAAGGAATCGGTTCATCTTGTTGAAAGACTTTGGGGCTCTTAGTTTGTTGTTATCTATCCATTGTAGTTTCCTTTTGTTGAATTCGTGAAAGTCTGTAATTATGTTTGCATCGTGTGTGCCTGAGAGAGAGGGAGCTTTGATATTGGATGGGAAATGTTATTCCATTTTTCTTTCATTAATCCTTATTACTGTTATCTCCTTATAGTTAAAGACTTGGTTCTTTTAGTTGCGTCTACTTTAGATATTGTCTGTTGGCTGAAAGGTTAGGTGGTGTGACTTGTGGTCAAGTATAGGTCATCCTCAATGGGAGGCACTGAGGATGGCGTGAAGCTGAAGAGAACAGCCTTTGTAACAGTTGGAACTACATGTTTTGATGCTCTTGTTAGAGCCGTAGATACTCAGGAAGTTAAAGATGAGCTGTTGAAAAGAGGGTATACCCACCTTATCATTCAAATGGGCCGTGGATCATACACGCCGACAAAGGTACTTTTAACCTCTGATCATATCTATCTAGGCATTTCTTCTGCAGTGATTTATTGTAATTCAACCTACTTTGGGGATAAAGGCTCGTGTTAGTAAGGGCGAATTTTCAGGTTTCGTTTACATGTATCGAGGGCCTCGTAATCTAGGTTAAAGGTGAAATTCATGGCAACGTTGAAGATTTTACCAGGGTTCTTACGCCTATTGGGGTCTGTTTGAAAATTCAGAAAAATTGTCCAAGGTTTTTGTCTTACTTGAAGATGCCAATTTTTGAAAGCAGAACACAAGGCAGGAAAAGGCAATTAAATAACATCTAAATATCACCAGAGATGGAGAACCAAGTAATTTTTAAAAGAAGTGACCTTTGTTACCCTCATGCTGTAAGGTTTATCAACAATATAGGAACTAAATTTTGGTTTTTAACTTGAAAATAAGGGGACAAAAGGTGAAGAAGGGAAGAAAAAGGAGAATAACAAGAAAGATAAACGAACAATAGCTCAGATTCGATTTTTAATTTACTGTTGGAATTGGAGTTCTATTAAAATATTAGCCAACTAGTTGCTGTTTTCCTTTTTACCTTTTAGCTCTTTTCAATAAGTTTCAGCACACAATTGATAGGAATTTTTAAAGTACTTCTTTCTATGCAGTCTGAAGGGGAAGATGGTTCCCTCTTTGTGGACTTCTTCACTTTCTCATCAAGCATTGCAAATTATCTGCGATCAGCATCTCTAGTGATCAGTCATGCAGGTAGCTTACGTTATAGGTTGAAACTTATTCACTGTATATTCTTGTCTTTTTATTATCCTGCACTAGAAATGGCTAGGCTGACATAACAATCTCATTTGTGACCTTGTTTGATCTGTTATCTAAGAAATTTGGCTTTATTTGGAGGATGGCCAGTTCAAGTTCTTTTTTAGACATATACCTGTCATTTGGACAGTTTTGTATCCTTCTGGCCCTTTAAGAATATCACAGGGTGGTGTGGAGATGTGTTATTGTCTTTGTTACATTGGTACTTCAAAATGACGTCAATCCCTGATGTGGGTTACCATGTTTGGTGTTTCTTAGAACACATCCTTAGTCTTCTAGTGAAAATCGTTTTCTGGAAGATCAAATATTCAAGGCACTTTGATAGGTGAAAATTTCCCTGCAAAAAGACAGATAGAAAATTAAAGCTAATTACCAAAGTCCTTACAAGAACTTAATAGAAAGGGTGAGATTCATATCAGCTCATCATTTCTCTCAACTTAGGTCTCTGTTTTCACTTCATTGTGCCTATAGATATCCCCAGATATATGGTTGTTTGGACTCAATTTATGGTACTTTGTCATTTGTAAAAGTTTAACAAAGTATATCAGGATATGGTTGTTGATGATAATGATCGTTGAATATAAACTCCCTCACATTAGAGCTCTTTTCTGGCTCTGATTAAATTATTAATTAGCCGTTTCTGTCCAGAATTTTTCTGTCAGCTAGAGTAACTAATAATTTCTACTTTGTACTTGAAATGTAAACCTGTCGCTCAGCCAAACTACTTTTTTTTCGCTCTTTCCTTTCATTAGGTGGGTCATTTTTATAGAAAGCCCATAAAGTTGGGTATTGAGTGAGGTTGCTGACATTTTGCATCACCATGTGCTTAGACATTGTGCACTTCAGCACTAAAAAACACCTAAAACAAATAAATTCAAGAACAGACTGGAGTATTAAAAATAATGCAACTACCAATGTCTGTGCAACCTGTACCTATTTCTGAGCAGCTAAGATAGTCTTCCTATGCCATAAGCTTAAGCTGCCTGCAGTTTGGTAGGCTGGATTTGATAGTTGGTGATCGAAGCTCAGAGGGAACCTTAGAATGTATCATTGCCTCCCTTACTCTCCCTCTCCACCTTATTTCTTCTGGAGTGGAGAACATGACCAATGCAACCACGCTCATTCGGATTTAAGTCTAGTTTTAGGTTATTAGAGGCCGGGTATTTACTTATCCAATTTACCATTTTGTTCATGACTATTTTAACCATTGTGTAGGCTCAGGAAGTATATTTGAGACATTACGACTTTGTAAGCCTTTAATTGTGGTGGTGAATGAAGATCTGATGGACAATCATCAAAGTGAGTTGGCAGAAGAACTAGCAGAGATGAAGCATCTATACTGCTCACGTCCACAAACGCTTTATAAGACCATAGCGAGTATGAATTTAGATTCTCTGCTTCCTTATGTTCCTGGTGACGCAGCACCTGTTGCTAAGCTTATTAATGAGTTTCTAGGTTTCCCAGAAGATTGATGAAACTGAAACTCTTTACTTCCTTCGATAGAACAAGTTAAAGTATGGACTCGACACATTCTGTATTGTTAATGGCGCTGTGCGACTTGATGATGTGAAAGATTTGGTTCTTGTCTTGTTGTCTCTGGAATGTTTTGTACAACTTATGAATTACATGTCACAAATTTGTGAGATGTATGTAATTTCTGGAATAAAAGATAAACCCTTGATTCGCTTACACGTGACTTTCTGATCTAGAAGTAAAGTTGGCATGGCTCCTTCTTGTCAAGGTCTGCTGGGTTGCAGCTAGCAATTTGCATATAAAGGAGTTTTGGGTGGCCGATCCTGAATTCTATTTTGCAGGGTAAGCTGGTGAGAGTACTAAAAGTGCAGGGTATCCTTCCGGAAACAGCTGTCTTGTGATTGATTTTGATCGTTCAATCAATAGCTGGTCAACGAAGGGCAGAGGTTGTTTGATTAGGTAAGGGCAGGATAACATTCCACGTGATCCGCCTTGATGACATGCGTTCCTGTCTGAAAGAGAGGCCTTTCCATGAATGAGTTTTTATTCTCTTGCAGTAAATCAGCAGTTGGCCCTACTTGCACTTAAATACAGGTTTACAAACACGGAATACCAGCTAACTTCACCAGAAGGTTGCGGCCACATGACTTCTGTGACATAACTGGCGAGCAATTTCCATATCTCGTATAATGGAGGGAACTTTGGTTTGAGAGGGACAGCCGGAGGTAAGGGACAACGTCCAACCCATGCAAATAGTGATGTTCCTGCTGTCTGGGGGGTCAGGTTCATGCCCCATCGCATTCAACTGTAAGAACGCGAGAAGAAGGATAGAGATTACTGCGAGTCTTAAATTGATGAGCAATGAAAAGCAGCTTGTCACATTCAAAAACTTTCCACCTTGTGAAAAGCCTGTAATTATGATCCCCATTGCAGACCCTATCGGAGCCTGATCCCTGATCCATCATTGCAGACCGGAGGCAATGACATTAAGACGGCAACTTTTGCGGATGGCTTCAAAACCTGTCGAGTGACACTAAATTGAGGCAATGCTACTCACTGTGTCCTTTTGTTGCGTAGACTTTATATTTTCCAAGACAAGTGTGACACTAAATTAAGTACACACCCTAGTTTGGGCTTTTCCTTTTTTTTCCTTTTTGAAACCATGCCCCATTTAGTCTATTACTTGGTGAAGCAACAGGGAAACACTGTAAAAACAGAATTTGCCTGTTTGCATATTTCATTGTGGAGCCCGTCCTTGATAAGGCAAATGACCCTGAGAGTGCATGTGGATGGCCGCTAGGCCAGAGAATTAAACCTACATTGGCTGGTACGTGAATGTACAAAGGAAAAGACATGCAGGTACTCAGTTTGTAAGGTTTTGTTTCACGCCCAGGGAGCACATGGTGACCTTCCCTAAATCAGAGGCAATTTTTTCAGTTATTTGCTAGAGCTGGCCAGTTATTCTTGGTCGTGTCTCTCTCAGTTCCACGAAGCCATTCTCCTTCTATGAACAAAGCAGTTTTAGTATTTGATTGAACAGGTCCATTTTTCACTTGGGTGAGCTGCAATTTGTTGGTGGTGACATTGCAGGCTCGGTTTCCAAGGACACCCTGTTGGGGATAGAAGATATTATGGGAATGTTACCACTAAGAATTGACGACGTAGTTGGTAACATTTGCAGCCAACTCTATTTGGATTTAAGTATCATTGTTAAAGGGTGCAAAGGCTTTCAAGTTTATTCCGAACTGAAGACAAAAGGCAAATCTACAGAAATTACGTGAGAAAGGGACAGATGAAGTGCATGTAAACCAATTAATTATTCACGAGAGAGAGAGAGAGAGAAGGGGGTGGGGGGGAGCGCTGGGCTGGTGGCAGGGTGACCTCCTAGGAAGGCAAACTCAAACATTATTTTATATAAAGTTGCAGTTCATCTTTCTGTAGACACTCGCCACTCTTCTCTCTCTCTCTCTCTCTCTCTCTCTCTCTCTCTCTCTCTCTCTCTCTCTGTGGACACTTGCCATTCTTCTCTTCTGCATTGCTCTTTTGTAATCATGGAAGTTAACGACGCTGGTGCACCTGCAGGGCCACTTGGCTTTTCTGCTGCCAGTAACCGCACCCAAGAACACCTTCAATCCGACTCTCGAGCCCCAGGCCACTTCCATGGCATCATCCCATCCATTTCCACTCTCATAATCATCTTATCCATAACCTCCGTTATCATCCTCTTCGTCATATTTCTAATCCTTGTAATGCTCCGACGAGTCAAATCCGCTAAAATCAATGGCGCTTGCAAGGAACGCAATACCATCAAAGACAAAAATAGGAGGTTCATACCTCATACCGCCACGAACTTCAATTCTAGCCCAGGTGATTTACATTAGCTACTTTTAAAGCTTACATATCTATCATTCCTAGATTTCTCTCTTTAATGGCACGTTAGCTCACAGGAATCATAAGCAAGTTTTCATTTTGAGGGAAACTGAGTGTTTCCGTTAATCATCGTCATTTTTTGACCCTTGATTGTCACCTCATAATCACAAAAGCAAATCATTTTCAAACAACCAAAAGTACTTAAGTAGCATGATTTATCCATTTTCGCTCGGCATGAAGAGGACAAGAAATTTTTTTACGTCCAAGATTGCCCGTATTGTGTTTTGTTCATTTCTCTCTCTCTCTCTCTGTCTCTGGGTTGCTGCTTTCTTTTTTTCGTTTTCTTCTGTAATGAACTTTCTCCACCTCAATTTGCATGCCGATTTGATGGGCATGTCTTAAAATGTCGCAGATGTGAGGGGTGGGTGTCTATATGGAGGGAATATCATCAGGACACCTCCGTCAAGATTTAAAGGAGTCCAAGTGTTCACATACAAGGAGCTTGAAGTGGCCACAGACGGATTTTGTGAAGCAAATATCATCCGGAACGGAGGATTTTCAGCTGTGTATAGAGGGACCCTTAGTGATGGGACCATGGCAGCAATTAAGATGCTGCATAGAGAAGGAAAGCAAGGGGAGCGAGCTTTCAGGATTGAGGTGACTGACCATCATTTATTACATGTTTTTGTTTCTATTCGCTCTTTCTTACTAATTTGTTTCTTTCTTGCTTTTTCCTCTATCATGATTCTCTAAACAAAGTTTCGTCCTTACGCCGAAGAAGCAGTTGCATTTATGTGTGAAAGCAAAGGGGAGAGAGGTCTTATTTTAATATATGAAAAGACGCGTTTCTTTCTCCATCTTCCAAGGTCACTCAACCAGCTTGCCTTTGACTTTCTGGTTGCACCTTCTTAAGCAACTCCCTCGCTCTCTCACACACATTCATTGTTACCCAAAACCGAGCTACAATATCGGGGGTTGCCGTTTGTCCTGTCTGAAGATATAAAGCTATGATTAATGATTATTTTTTATTTTTTATTTTTTTATTATTGAAATGGTCGTTTTCCTAGTGTATGTTTATCTGCCAGCAGGATATGAATGAAGGGTTTCTTCCTTGCACATGGTGGTAAAGACTAAATGACATTTTTCCTTCTTCTTTAATGAAGGTGGATCTTCTCAGCCGCTGGCATTCTCCTTTTCTTGTGGAGCTACTCGGCTATTGCGCTGACCAACATCATAGGCTTCTCATTTTTGAATTCATGCCTAATGGTAGTCTCCAACATCACCTCCACCCCTCTCACAACCATCATCGGCCGCTGGATTGGGGAACCCGATTGAAAATAGCCCTTGATTGCGCTCGCGCCCTTGAGTATCTCCACGAGCATTCAGTCCCAAACCCCGTTATCCACCGCGACTTCAAGTGCACCAATGTGCTACTGGATCAAAACTTCCGAGCCAAGGTCTCGGATTTTGGATTGGCCAAGATGGGCTCCGACAAAATCAATGGTCAGATTTCGACACGAGTGCTTGGGACCACTGGATATCTGGCACCAGAGTGAGTCATCCACGCCCATTCATTATCTCAACCACACCAATGAAAGTAGTGCTATACAGGCATGCACATGGCCATACTAACATCACATTCATAGGCAGAATGTCATTTTCCTACTTGCTAAAAAATTGAGGTGAAGTACAATTAGTGGCAATGATGACTTTCATTTCATTCTAAATGCATTTTTCCATGGAAAGGTCAACATATCATAGGTATTTACTTCTTTTTGAGTTGATTTTCCTTCTCACATTACACGCACGTTACTATCTGTCGATGCAGGTACGCTTCAACGGGAAAGCTTACCACAAAATCGGATGTATATAGCTATGGTGTGGTACTTCTGGAGCTGTTGACAGGCCGTATACCAATTGACAGCAAGCGCCCCCCTGGCGATCATGTTCTTGTTTCGTGGGTTAGTTCACAAAACTCCCGTTCGTATTTTTGTTTTTCTCCTTTTTTTTTTGGAAATATGCAAATTCTTTTCATCGACATTAGTCAAGCTTAATAAGAAGTCTCAGCCTGCTGCAGGAAGAAACTTTATCCTGATCACGTCCCTAATATTTTCATCTACATTAGTGCTTTTTGTATTGTGTTTTCTTACGGTTCCTTTCCATCCAAACATCATAAACGGTAAATGACCAAACAATTATATAAATAGTATATAGCCCGCACCCTTTTGCACTGTCAATAGCCCACTAACTTTCAGATTGCCTATAGCAATCTGCCTACCGACTAATAGGATTCTCTTCCTGTGTTCTAGGTGGTGTCCAAGCTATACATCTGCACCAAATATATATATAATGGGGAAACTTAATGCTTATAACTTAGATAGCTGTAATTCAGAAGACTTCAACAAAGAAAGTGTTTGATTTGTTGCATTAAATAGGATGACTTCCTTTCACTACAAGATATTCATTGAATGTTTGTTATGCCACATGTAGGGTTCTTTGTGCACGCAAAAGCATTAACCATTGAAAATTTCTTGTTCCACGTTGATGCAGAGTAGTTCATGTCACTGAAAACATGCCTAATACCTCGATTCCTTTTGTTTGCCATCAATATCTTATTCTATGTATTGAGCTTAGGTTAGCCCCTACTTCCAGTATTTCCAAGAAAGACCATGGTTCAGAATTTCTGAAGACTGACACAACAATTCTGTAATTTAACAGGCTCTTCCAAGGCTTACTAACAGAGAAAAGATCATGGAAATGGTTGACCCAGCTTTACAAGGCCAGTATTCCAAAAAGGATCTAATTCAGGTCAGCTTGGTTTTCTATCATCATCGTCATAATCGACGCCACTATTGATGCATAGATTCCTAGTAACTCCATTTTCCTTCTCTCTATATTGGTTTCCAGGTAGCGGCTATTGCAGCCATGTGTGTGCAAGCAGAAGCAGACTATCGTCCTCTAATGACTGATGTTGTGCAGTCACTGATCCCGCTGGTCAAAAACCTGTACTCTGTCAGTTCTTCTGGTTCTTCTAGATTTATAAATCAAATAGCAAGTCCCAGGTGCTAGTGAGTGTGAAATCAGCAAAATCAAGATTTCCACTTAAGTCTACACTGGCTCATGCAAGAATCTCTGTCAACCATCGGACAATTTCTCTTTGAAGAATAAGACACTTCCGTTGAGATAAACTGAGTTAAAGTTCCACTTTCTTATGTCTAGGTAACCGAAGAAATTAATGTAATTCCAGTGAAGTTCATATCCGGCTTGCCTGACCTTTCAGTTTCTTCTGAGGGCCGCTTGGCACATTTTGTAGGATGGCTGCGCTAGCAGTAACACTAGCATTAGCGCTGGCAGTAACACTAGCATTAGCTCTCAAAGTCGTAAGCAGAGGATCTTGGGAACAAAATGCACAGCTGAAAGCTTGCGTGAATAATCTGGATTGGAAGGCCGAAGACAGCTTTGGGCACTTGTCGGACATAAGCTTATTAGTATCCTCTAAGCAGGCATTTTGAATAAGATGATAGTCAATGTTGTAAAGAATAAATAAAGGTAGTTGCTTTTGTGAAGAACCAGATTCCTTTTTGTTAAATGATGAAATTTTCCATTATTGTACAGCCATTTGAATGATGAAGCGACTCTTCTAATGCGCAAATAGAGTGTTCAATCTAACATTCCCGATAATGGCAATGGAATGGGCTTACTCTAAATGCTGCGACAACAAAAAGAGATGAATTCCAAGGGCGACGAGAAATCAGTTTTCTTGACAAAATGATAGAAATATTAAAAAGCATCCTTTTATCTATTGGACAATATTAGGGTTCATTATTCCTTTTGTCCATCTGTCAATAATAGCACTATTCGATTTTTTGGTCTTTTCCATCTTTGTATCCATTCTTTAGGTTGTATCTTGTGGGGCTAAGCTCTTATAATCTTTCACTCATTGATAATGGAATTGATTCTTCTTCAATTTGTTATTGTTAATGTTGCATCTCATCATAACTCAAGTAGCCTGTTAAGCCATTTATGCTATGTGGGAGTGGACACTCTTTGTTCCAACAAGTGCTTGAGGCTGTTATGGTTTATATTTATGATGAAGCAGTTCCTTAGTAAATACTATTGCCATTTCTACATTGCGATCACCATTGCCAATAACTCTTTCCCATATGTGGAGAGACCTAGATGTTTCAGTGCTAATGCTTTATTGAGGTGGGCAATGGGTTGTCTGTCTTGCATCAATAATGCTTCTATGCCCCTATAACATGCATCCATCTCTATGACAAATGGTTTGTTGAAATATGGCGTCCTTAACACAAGGGTGGAGCTTATAGCCCGTTTTACTTGTTTAAAGGCTTGAATTGCTTCCTTTGACTATTGGAAGTTATCCTTTTTAAGTATTTATGTTAGTGGGCTACTTACTTGTCTATAATCTTTCATGAACCTTTGATAGTACCCTATAAGCCTTAAAAACCTAGGTAGCCCTCTCACAGTGATTGGTTTGAGCCATGCTATTATGTTTATTATTTTCTTAGGGTTTGCCTTAATACCCTTTCCAAAGATGATATGCCCTAAGTAAAAAACTTTTCTCCTCACAAATGCACTTTTACTTCATTTTGCAAAGAACTTTTTGTCTTGCAAAACTTGTAGAACAATTTGTAAGTGGTGCACATGACAATCCCATGTTGGGCTATAAACTAAGATGTTTTCGAAGAAGATACTACAAACTTCCTCAAGTGCAGTTGGAATATGTGATTCATGAGACCCTAAAAGGTGGCCAGGGTGTTAGTTAAGCTAAATGACATCATGAGAAACTCATAGTGGCCATGGTGTCTTGAAGGTTGCTTTGGGAATGTTTGGGGGAAACACTTGCACTTAAAGGTATCCAAATTGCAAATCTAACTTGGTGAACTAGGTTGCTCCATTAAGATCATCCAAAAGTTCATCAATTATTGGAATTAGAAAGTTGTCCTTGATTGTGGGTGCATTCAAAGCCCGATAATCTATACAAAACCTCCAACTCCCATCATGTTTCTTAACCAATAACTTTGGTGAGGCAAATGGGCTAAAACTATCCCAAAGTTAACATTTCATCCACCATCTTTTCTATCATAGCTTTTTGCACAAAGGGGTACCAATAGGGCCTTACATTGACCAGTTCATTGCTTTCTTGAAAGAGAATGTGGTGGTCAAACTCTCAACTTGGTGGAAGTTGAGTAGTTGTTGTAAACACACCTTTAAACTCTATTAACATGCTCTCCAAACCAATTGAAACTATTTCTACCTTAAACTCCACCATATGGTTCTCCAAGCTGACTAGTATTGCTTCCTTTCTGTCCATATATAGTGTAAGTTAGCCCACCACATAATGAGGATAGTTTGTCACTCATTAACAAAAAATCAATCCATTCATGGCTGCTAACAACACCCCTTACTTTATGACCCATATAATACTACTAGCTTCCCCTTGATTTATATGGTTAGTGTGTTCTTGACAAAATCCATGCTAATAGGATTGACTCTCTTAACCCACAACACACCTAATATTGCATCACAACCTTTGAGTAGAAAGAAGACCCATTAGTTACAAATGGATTTACAAGATCAAATGCTGAGTAGATGGGAGCATAGAATGCTATAAAGTAAGGTTTATCATAAAGGGCCATAGTAAAAAATAAGGGATTAGTTGTTTTAAGACTTTTACCTTAATGGGAAAATGGTTGTTGTGCCCATTTTGGTAACACTTGCTTATGTTCATCATTAGGAGCTATACTAAATGGACATGTATAGTGCTCTTCTTTAAGCAGACTTCAATGAAGAAGTTTATATGATAGTCTTAGTAGGAATTCGTTACATTGGGGGAGGAAAGTTTGTCTCTGGAGAAAATCTTTATATAGATTGAAGCACATATCATGACAATAGTTTCGCAAGTGCTAAGATGTCTTCATCGACATTGGTCTCCCTTAGTCTAACCATGTAGCTCATTGTTCACCAAACATATCAATGATGGCATTTTGATTGTATTTATTTATGTCAATGACATTATCATTATAGGGGAGATGAACTATCTATCTTAAAATTCAAGAACTATTTACACATTAAGTTTTAGATGAAAAACCTTGGTATAGCAAAGTTTTTTTTTTTTTTTGGTTGTTGATTGAGTTTTCTAGATCTAAATTTGGTATTGCCTTGAACCAAAGGAAATATGCTTTGAAGCTCATCTCAGAGTGTGGACTCTTTAGTTGTAAGCTTGCATAGATCCTTATGGAACAAAACCTTGACCATACTTTGGAGGATTATAATACATTCATTGATGAAAACAAAGATAAGGATGATATACTACTTATAGATGTAGAAAGTTTTCAATGATTAGTTGGGGCAATAATAAATCTCATTATGACTAGGTTTGACATAAGTTATATTATTTAGATTTTGAGCTAGTTCATGCACACATCCAATTAGTCTCATTAAAAAGCTACTCTAAAACTTGTTAAGTATGTTAAGAAATCTCTTGGTGTGGGTTTATGATGAAGATGGATAATAGGTTTAACTTACTTGAATTCTATGATTCACTATGTGAAATGCAATAAAATTAGAAGATTTATTATAGGTTTTCAAGTCAGACTAGGAGATTCCTTAATTTCATGGAAATGCAACAAAAAGGGTAATGTCTCTAAATACTCCACTAAAGCAAGATATCAAACTATGGCCTTTAGTTCATGTGAGATTATTTAGCTATTACAGTTATTGGATGATTTACAAATCAACTTCTTAAGGCTAGTTGCCCTATTTTGCAATAATGAATCAATCATGAAAATTACTTCCAATCTTGTTATAGATAAAAAAACAAACATATTGAAGTGAATTGTCATTTTACATGAGAAAAAATTGCATGAGGTATTATCACAACAACTCATATTTTTACCAAGGAGTAACTTGCAAATCTCTTGATTAAAGCTTTGGGCATTAAACAACATTATTTTTTCCTTATATGCTAGGAATGTTTGACTTGTATAAAGCACCAAAATGAGGGGTTATGTTGAGAAAATGATAAAAATATTAAGAAACATCCTTTCATTTATTGGACAAAAGTAGGGTACATTATCCTTTTTCTCCAACTATCAATAGTATAGTTTTTTTTTTTTTTTGGTCTTTTGTATCTTTGTATATGTTCTTACTTTGCATCTTTGCACTAAGCTCTTGTAATATTTTACTTAATAATAATGGAATTGATTCTTCTTCAATATGTTATCCTTGAATCTTAAAAAGTTTGGTCAATGAATCTTCCACTAGCTTTTGAAAGTTGCGATTAGAAAGGGTACCAAGTTGTAGTAATGTCATCTTTTCCTTGGCTTTTCCTTGGCTTTTCCCTACAGTGAGGAATCAACAAGAGAAAATATGTGAGAAGAAATGCTTAAAAAGGATAAAATGATTTGTTTGGCATGTGATTTATTCAACTCCTCATGCAAAGGCAACAAACACGAGAGTCCTCTAGTAACTAAAGAACATTCATATAACTATTTACAACATCTTAATCCAATCAAAAGATTGAATGCTACACAAAAACCATAGAACTTGAATTTTTTCCTCTATACTAATGAAATGGGAAAGGTGACCCACACAAACCCCATCAACTTCTCTCCTTGTAGGAAAAATTAATAAGTACAAGTGACATATTTTCTTTTTGGTAGTAAATTGGAAGAACAAGTTATGGGCTTATGGTGGCTTTGGAAGAGTAATTGAGCATGCTACACTAATAAGTTTAGGCATTTTAATTCAATGGTTGAGTTTGTTACAATTTTTATTAGACATAAGCCATACGTCTCATAGTCAAACCATAAAGAGGAATCTAAAAGTGGTTGCTAGTCTACAGGGGAAAGGAATCCACGAAGGAACCTAGAAGTTCCCTATAGGAGAGAGGAATCTAGGAGTAGTAGCCAAGTGGCATTGAATTGGAAGCATAATGGGCTTATGGGGGGCTTGGGACACACCAATCTCACGGGGGCTTAGTGGGTGATAATGCATAAGAGTAATTGAGTCTACCATGTCAACATGTTTAAGTCTTTTGGTTCAATAGTTGGCTTTGTTATAGAATAATTTAGCTAGCTCAACATATCAATTTGGACTCTTTTACTTTAGAAAAATCTATGACATGAAAAAAGGAATATAATGAAAGAAATGTCACATGGTAAGGCTTTTTGAATAAGTTGGTGTTGAGGGAATTCAAGCAAGTCCCATCATTCATATAGAGATCGAACACACAAATATAAGAACATACACACTTAAATACAATATATTTAAGATGTTTGGAACATTATGATGTCTTATGTCCATTATAGTCTTTTCTCATTAGGCTTTCTCATACTTTTCCTCTTCTCAAATAGGTATCTCATGGACTATTTCATCAACTATAATCCATAAGACTTTCCCTTTCTAACAATTAGCCTTTAAGGGACCCTATCAATTTTCCCATTAGGTTTTTCTATACTTTCCCTATTTATAGAAAAATCTTAAAGAAATCTTCGTTGAATATTACTAAGAAAAACTATTTCCATAAAAGGATAAAAATCTTAATCCAATATTACTAGGAAACCCATTACATCTAGAAGATATTTTTTGGTTTAACAATTACATAAAGACTCTTAATTATGATGATAACCATATTCTTTAACCTAATTGTTCCATCAATCCTAATAATTGGTCCAGAAGATGCATAGCTAATAAAGGCCATAATTGAACAACTCGAAGCCAGTGCATAATACCGCATTGATTAAAGCAAGGGAAAGAGTGCAAGATATTTAGGACCCAATCTTGTAGAACCAAAACAGCTTGCTCTATTACAACAGAAAAAGGACCAAAGGAAAAGCCAACACCGAAGTTGGCCACGATGTCATATTTGAAGAAGTATTGTCAATAGAAACAGAACAAGGTCAAACTAAAGATAGCTCAACTTCAAAGTCTTTTACCAATCTAACTCAGCAATAACAACTTAAACCACCTTCAGTTATTTAGTTAACGCAATGATCGGGATTTGTTGAGTTCAGTTATAACTGTAACTTAGAAGTTAGACTAGATTGCACTTACAGTAATCTCTATAAAAGGCATACTTGCCATTGTATTTTATACGCTTAATGAAATTAAGCAGAGCTCTACAAGGCATTCAACATTCCCTATTCTCCTAAGTTCTTAAAATTCCACTAGTATCGAGCTAGAGCCTTTTGCTCTGCACCCCCCAAGCGTCGTCAATGGAAGCCAATCCATCGTATCGTTTCCCTCCTGGCGTTAATCTAGCTAATTTCGTCTCGTTGAAACTGAACAAGACGAATTACATCCCTTGGGCCACCCAAATGCAATGTCTTTTCCACACATATCGCTTAATTGGCTTTGTTAATGGCGAAATCCCTCCACCATCTCGCACGCATTCTGTCAATGGCAAAGAAGTCTTCAATCCTGCTTTTGCTTAATGGGAGTAAAGCGACAATCTAGTGCAATCATGGATTATCAGATACCTTTCTGAGGAGACACTCATGATCGTATTTAATATCGATCATGCAACTGATGTTTGGTCAAAGCTCATTGATCATTTTGTTCGACAAACTGTAGCTCGTGAGTATGAGCTGCAAACCAAACTGTAAAATTTGTAGAAGGACGGCAAAATTCTGTTTGACTACCTCGAAGAGTTTCAAACTCCCTGTAATCAACTGAGTGTTATGGGCAAACCATTCAATGATTCTGACAAGACCTTTCAATTGCTTCAAGGACTAGGAAAGGAGTATGAATCCTTTGTCGTTGCTATGTTTATACCTCTAGTTCCACCTCATGATGACGTAGTTGCTCAGCTGCAAGCATTTGACTCACGACATGTTCGCTATCATCTAGCCCCTAACCATTCTACTGCTTTCTTTACTCAACACTTTAATCATGGAGGACGATCAAATAATTGAAGTCGAGGTACTTCTTCTTCCTCTACTTCATTCTTCTCTCATGGATGAGGTTTTCCTTCTTCTACATAAAATGGTAATAAGTCTGCAAGGCGCTTAGCCAATTCTCCCAACCAGCAATCTTCTTCTCCAACTGTTTGTCAAATATGCACCAAGAAAGGCCACTCTGCAATAGATTGCTATCAACAATTTGATCATGCTTATCAGTCGTCAGATATCCCCCAAGCTCTTG
The DNA here is from genome assembly GCA_028551475.1 of Casuarina equisetifolia. Lineage (NCBI taxonomy): Eukaryota > Viridiplantae > Streptophyta > Magnoliopsida > Fagales > Casuarinaceae > Casuarina > Casuarina equisetifolia. Next base: position 12,499,042 of record CM052359.1, read on the forward strand.
CAGCATTGTATCTAAATGACCAAGGCCTTGATTTTGAAGATTGGATCCCTGATTCTGGTGCCAATGTTCATGTGGCATCCTCGGTTGGTAAGTTGTGTTCCTCCTATCCCTATCATGGATTTGAGAAAATCCAAGTAGGAAATGGTGACCTTCTATACATATCACATATTGGTTCTGGTTTTGTTCCCTAGACCAACATTCCTTTAAAAAATGTGATGGTTGCTCTACAGGTTCAACAAAATCTTCTTTCTGTTTCTCGCCTAAATGCTGATTTTCCCTACTACTTTATCTTTACTAAAGACCTTTTCTATATCAAGCACCTACAGACACATCAAATACTTGTGACAGGAACTAGACATAAAGGGTTGTATATGCTTTCAACCAATAAACTTCAAATACTCTTCTTAACACCGCAATGTTCTGTGGACTTCGCAACCTGGCATCGCAGACTTGGTTACCCTGGTAATGTAGTCCTCAAATCTCTTCAACATACAAATAAGATTGTTGTCTCGTCAAAAGTAGCTTCAAGCCAATCATCCTTCTGCAATCCTTGTCAACTTAGCAAGAGCTACAAACTTGCTTTTCCTTCTTCTGAAAACTGATCTATAAAACCTTTAGAAAAGATTTACTTTGATATGTGGGGGCCTTCTCTAGTTAGTTCCCATTAAAGTTTTCGGTTTTATATTGTCTTTGTCAACGATTGTACCCATTTCACTTAGATATTTCCTTTGAAGCAAATATCAGAAGCTTTTCATGTCTTTGTGAAATTTGTCTGTTTGTTGAAAAACAATCTGATGCATCTATCAAAGTATTGCAATATACAGCGGTGTTAAGAAGAGTATTTGAAGTTTATTGGTTGAAAGCATATGCAGCCCTTTATGTCTAGACCTGCACCACCAGAAGTTTCTCCTAGAAACTATGCTGATTTGCACCCCCACCTATCTCCTAATTATCCTCCCCCACTACTGTTCCAAACTCCTTCACTGTTCCAGCACAAGATGTCTCAGTAAGTTATTCTTTGCCAGCACCTTGCCCCTATTCACACCAACCTCCAACTACAAGCCCTACACAGGCCTCATTTCCTATTTCTCCTCCTATTGCAGATTCGCATAGTCCTTCAATTAGCATCCAACCTAACTCTTCCACTCTAGCTACTCATTCCATCACTACAACAACAAACCCCATTATTAACTCGCCCAACTTTGACATCCCACACTGCTTAGATTCACCTACTCCTTTACCATCTCTGTAGCCTCATCGAGTCTACTATCTCACCTAACCCACATAATTACTCTTCTACAACAGTCTCCTCATCCACCACCATTTCTCCATTACCACATACAGTCACAGACTTCCCTTTACCTCCCCCAGCACCTTCTTCCAAAACTGTTCACACATCTCATCACCTTACGAAGACAAGATCCCAACATGGTATATTCAAACCCAACCCCAAGTATGCCCTTACTACAGCACTTGTTGTAGTAAGGGCTCAATTGCCTCAAAATCTGATCCATAGAATCTTTAGAATGTGATTCACTAATTTGTCTTACACTTTGTAACAACCCTTGGACGTTCCCTTCTGCAATATAACAGTTACAAGTATAAAAAGTAAGCGAATACTTTTCTAATGAAGGAACTCTTACGAACATTAAGACTGTCTTGGACAACTGTGGCGCCTAGGATGATTAGGGGGAACCTTGTAGTTGCCTTTTTGTCTCCGAACATTAAGCTATTTTCATTCGGAAGACACAGTATCTTAAAAAAATGGATATGTTTCTCGCATAGAATATCCACCTAAATAGGACAAGAGGCTTTTATCAATGGATATTTCATGCGAGGGATATAAGGTATATGAGGATAAGGGGTATGAGGAACTAGTGCAATAACTTCTCCGCCCTACAGAAATACCGTTATTTCTAGCGGGGTTGCAGTGGAATGCACGGCCTAGGCTTAGGTTGCTCGGTAACTTTTGAATGTACTTTCGAGGTGTCTGCAGGGGAAGTCTATGAGGTTTGTTGAAAAGAAATTCGCATTATCCATGCTCATAACAATCACATGCTATTCGAACTTATCTGTTACTACAACACAAATACTGATAGAATGCAATATTTCCGGGATGATTTTTGATCACTATGGTTAAACGTGATCTTGGCTTTTCATGTGACAGTAGAACTTTTCCAAATCCTTCAAAGAAAACAATTTTATTTTATTTTATTTTTTTTATTTTTTTGACGTTTAGTACCAGATCAGTCGATTTTAGCATCTAGCATAAAGTCTTCGGGATGTGAATGAGTGTCGAGCGTGAATAGGATAACTAAAAGAATTTAAAAGGAGAGGGCCTCACAAGATGCAAAACCCACAATTTATGATTCGGATGAGTGCACTTTCTTGTTTGTTGGGAAACATTTTCTTGCATTCCACCGGCCAAGCAATGTGTTATCGGTAAATAACATAAATTTGAGACTGCACTTAAATTAATAATTTTTATTTTATGTTTTATTTTATTATTATTATTTATTTATTAATTTTTTGGTGGATGGATCACAAGAAACCCAATTGCTATGGTTACAAAGATATCACACAACATAAATTAAATGTCAAGAGAAAGTTCAAGAAATGAATAAAAATATACTTTTAAGCTCCCTTCTCTCTGATCTTGTACTCAAGTTTCTATGATTAGCGTTTTTCACTCGTGTTACTTGGGAAAAGAAAGAATGGAAAGTAGTTGCGAGTGAGAAAAGCTGTTCTTATGTCCGTTCAGACTACCAATGCCCCGATACGTTGAAAAAATACTTCATCCCTATCCCATCGCATTCTGTATCCTTGGTTCATTTGCCGATAGCATTGTCGCCTGTAACCCGCCAAACGCTTGGTGAGGTCCTAACACGCTTCACAATGGTGAACCCACCTCAATTCTTTAAAATATCCTTCTTTTAAGCTTCTACAACGTGCCTGTAGGCTACACTCATGCGATTTCTCTCCAGTGCCAAATTAAAGCATTCTCGTCTATGTAGTCCCTCATGCTTTAGACTACGAAGAGATCTAAAAAGTTAAATCAACTTGGAGCAACTTCATAAAGAATTCTTTCTCTCAGCATACTTGGCAAAAGCCACTGACAGGGCTGATTTAACTGTCAATTCAGGTTCTTTCATCTTATGTTTGTCTGTATTTTCTTTGGCCCTGTCCTCTTCTTTTTCTTCACTCACTAAGCAAGGTTCAGCTCTGTCCTCCACAGGAGTTTCTGAGACAGCAGGGCGGCTGGAAACCACACGCTTGAATGGTTCATGAAAGGTGTCGTACAGGCGTCTTACCTGTTTAAGATAGCGCATTCATTTTATTTCACAACACTATTTCCTTTATGGTATCTAAAGTAACCGGAAGCTTACAAACAATCAATTGAAAGATATCACAAACGGGACAAGGACCCATAATTTGAATTGGCTGTCTTTGAAACCGGAATAGTACCTTGCGTTCTCCAATTCCAGGGCATCGAGCTAGATCTTCCATGGATGCATCCATAATATGAGAAAGGGACTGCAGTGAAGAACAACCATATGAACTAACAAAGAATCTTACGCACAGAAACGCACAAGTAAATAGAACAGTAGGTGTGAAGATCTAAGTGTCAAGCTGCAGGCCTACCCCAAATGTTGTACCAAGAGTAACTACATCAGTCTTGTTAACGTGTCGAACTGCTGTAAGAGTGTGATTAAGCTACAGTTTAGATGAAATGATGTCAGTCTAATAAATTCATAATGTTCCACACAGGAACAAAGTCTACATTTTGAACAAATTAAGAATCTAAATCAAATTTACCAGTAGACAAAAGACCACAACTACATTCATACCCGTGACAGATAGTCTGTATCCATTTGGCCTTGAATAATGTCTGCAGGCTTGTTCTCATAGACTTTTATTGTCTCCAAATACCGACCACATTCCTCCAAACTATAAAAGAATAGCAGAAGGGAAGCTTGTTAAAAAATACAAAATAAAAAAATAAAACCTGTGAAACTGAATAAGGTAAGAACTTGAATGTAGTATAAAAACAGTACTGAATGACTAAAAACAATATACTAACTTCCTTGAAATATTTCATCACTTTTTTGACTTGAATAAATGGAAGCAAAGCAGTTCATCCTTGAACAAAAGTTTAGCAAGCATCTATTGACCTTCCTAAGTTAGAAGCACTGTCAAAGCTGATTTTCTAAAACAATTCAGACCCAGGCGCCACTTACAAAATGATATCTATGGGACATACTCCTCACATACATTTGAAAGAAAAATAAACTGTACCTCCAAGCACATAACAGGGTGCAATCATGAAGCAGAGCTGTCTTAGTAACTTCAAGCAAGGGCTTCACTACATCTTCCTGAAACCAATGAATTAAAAAAAATGCATCCTCTATTTCAAATGGATGAAAAACTACTAAATTGAAACAATACATGAATTACACAAAATCTTAAATTAGAAAAAAAAAATAAAGGAACATCAATGTGGGGGCTGGCTTACCACATCAACGTGGCATAGAACAATTCGAAGCTTGAAATTCTTTTGGAGTTCTCTAATACGGAAATATAAGTAGTCTGGGTGCAGCAGATGATAGCGAAGACTGCATCAATTACTAAACTTAATGGGAATGACGCATGAGAGTGGCTTTAGTACGCATAAATCAAAATAAGAAAAGCCAACCAGGTGACTCCATATGTCAAAATCCATGTCCAAAAGTTTAACAAAGGTGCTAACGTGACTAGTCCTGGGCCACTCAGCCAGGATATACTTCACATCAATAAGGCATTATTTTGCATGAGCAAGCTCACCACAGATCTTTCACTGACTAATAAGCTGTATGGCTATGTTTAAATTCGTGATTGTAACAGACTAAGTAGTTCCCAGTTTATCATCTTGCACTCATGCAGATGAAAAGTATGACAGAAGCTGTAAATGTTCAAACCTCAGATAGAGAGCACATGAGCTTTGACCAAGTAGGTAGTCACAAACAACATCGGCAAAAGCCCACTTCACATTCCTGATATGTCTGAGCAGGGGGTTTCCCTTCTGCACAAGGAGAAAGAAAGTTCAAGCTAAGAAAGAAGACAGAAAAGTTACTCGCTACCATTAGTTCAACTATGCCCAAAGCTCCCAAGTCCTAATGAAACTAACTTTTGCTGTGAAACTTGAGTCAAATGAAGTGTGTAAAAAAAAAAAGATGCAAAAATAAATTAAGAGACCTAAATTGAGAATTTGAATTTTCCAAGATCACACTTAGTGGTGTCAATATTATATATGCTACATGCATCGCCTTGGAAGTAATAAATAGATTGCTGATTTCCTTCAGTCGCTATCAAAAGATTTACCTAGTCTCCTAATCAGTCAGAAGACAAAAAGTATTTAGAAGAAATATGTATTTTCCTTAATTTTTGGATAACTAAAGAATGCATTTAATAATGCCAAAAAACCATGGTCTAAACAAAGCACATTGTAATCTTGGACAATTTGCCCTTTGGTATGTACGTAATGGATCCTATATATGCCACAAACATTCTATTTATCTTGTTTGATTTTCAACTAAGTATGGGGATATCATTGTTCACCGAGAATGCCCCACTGCTGATGTCTTGCTATCACAGACCAGGACTTAACTTTGGAATTATATCTGGCACCTCTTAGTTTTGGACTTCAGAGTTCTTTTATCGAGTTCTACCCCTTGCTATGATACATTTTATTGCTTCTTAAATACAGAAACACAATGTAACCACTTCAATTCAATGGAATAGCAGAAGAAACCCCTAATAAATACTATTACCTGTCTGTGGCTCACAAGAATTGAATTCCGGTTCTCTGTGGCAAGTGAAGTAGACAATGTAGATGAAGCAGCAGCAGGAGCAGTTGCAGAAGTTGATGACAGAGAAGATGATGCATCTGATTGGCTAGTGTGCCTAAGAAAGCAATAGATCAAAAAGAGGGTCTCAATTCCAACAAGCCTAAAACAAACAACAGACTGCAGGAAGAAATCAGAATTTTGAAATGGAAGTTGCATAATAAACTCCTCACCAGCAAACCAATAATGTGGTTACTAAGAAAGCAAAGGAATAAAAAAAAGCAACTTTATGAGTGTTATAGTTTCAGTTCTTGCTCCCTCCCAAAATTGTAGAACTGAACCCACCTATAACCACAAAAGAATTAATTCTAAATGGTGGTATTAGCTTTGTTTTGTAAATTTTCTTCTAGCAGGAAATTTAAAGAAAAAAAAAGAATAAAGAACAAATTAAGGCGGGAGGAAACCAAAGAATTAGGAGAATAATTACAAAAGCATCATATTTTGGTTAAAGAAAACTCTTTATATATGCCACATATTTATAGTGCTGTCCTAATTGATTATATGTTATCTATGGGGAAGAAAATGATAGCCAGTGTGATCTCTATGCCTCAATACATAGAACAAAGTTTAGATAGGAGCAGAAGGAGAGGATTTTGAGGTTGGCTAGGGTGGATAATCCAGAAGCACAAGACGTTGTGGTGCAACGATTCTACAACAAGACTAGGATCAAGCATCATGTCCTCAGTATTTGGATCCACAAAAACAAATCCACCATGTGTAAGAAGCCCTCGCTACTATACCACACTAAAATAAAGCAACATCTGCTATGCTATGTCAAGAAAGCCTATTTCCTCAACATTGACTTGTAAGGAGGGGCATGTGTTTCATTTTAGAATTGATTTTCAAGTAGGATTTAAGCAATATGAGACAATCTTCATACTGTTCTTCATATACCCTTTTGCAACAAATGCACGTTGCAAGCTTCGTTATAGGAGTAATATGTCTCCTTTTGTAGACAGGGGGTGTTGCCTCTTGAGCTTGGGCTTGGATACCATTTCAAGGAGTAAAAATGTGGGATAAAGCATAAGATAAAGTGAGAAGGAAACTAAAGAATTAAAGATACTCAAGAAAGCATTAGATTTGGCTTAAAAGAAAACTAATTATATGGGCTACGTATTTATAGTGCTTTGCTAGTTAATTATATGTTCTCTACAGGGGAAGAAAATTATAGTTGGTGTCATGATCTTCATGCATCAATGCATAACAGGAAAGTGGTGTGCTGCATTCATTGTGTCAGTTGGTAAAGATTAGTAAAGTACCTAAAGATAAAGTGATGGTTGGTGAAGTTCCCCATTGGTTTTTTATTTCTTTTAGACGGGCAAATGCCATATTATTAATTCAAATAAATGTATTTGTTACAAAAAGCTTGGCAATGGTACAGGTCCTAAATCCAGATGAAGGTTTAGCGCAAGAGTAGGGGCCTAATCCATGAGCCAATGTATTTGGGTTTCCAACTCCTCTGGTCAGGTACAAAACATAAAAAACAAAAAGGTGCTTTATTGGCTCCCAGACCATTAACGTATTTCAACGACATAAGGAAAAACCTAGATTTGCTTTCAGTCTCCACAATTTGGTATCTAAGAAAAAATAATAGCCCCTGTTCGCTCCAGTCAAACACATAGAGCCAAATTGCAAAATTGATGCAAAAGTTTCCTTACAAACAAAATCTAATAAAATTGACAAGTACCCAAATTTGGCTTCCATCTCTTTAACTTTTAAATCTTAAATCCAGCAAACTAAAGAAAATAACGACAATATCTGCCCACTCTTCACCAAAGCAAACAACAACCTAGATTTTCACAGAAAACCAAACGTCAAACCTCAAGGCTAAACTCCAGAACCACAAAACTTCCCCAAAAGCCAAACTATCTCCAGGTGAAACAATCCCGCCCAGATGACAAGTTAATTTTACAGGAACAAAAAAGGATTGAACTAAAATAGCCCAATGGATAACTCAAGCAAAAGCTGTACAACAGCTAAAATTCCTCCAAAAAACAAAAAAAAGGAATTCAACGTCATAACATTAATACAAGAAAAATATATCGCAGTTTAATTGAAAGGGATGAATAGGATACCGTGAAATGGTGTCGTTGGAGGCCTGCATGAACTGCATAGAGGAGGAATTGGAAACATTAGATACTGGAGGAGGTGGACTGTAGAACTCTGAGGATTTGATGAAGGAGAAAGCCTGGGAGAAAGATTGAGAAGGCTTGAAAAGAAAGGGCGGATTTGACTTCGACTGTGAGCTCTCAATGACTTCCTGAAAAGATGGTATTTTAATCACAACGGGGCTTTTCTTCTGCTGCTGTCGGTCCGAGCTTTGCCGCTCCGACTCGTCCTCCATTTCTATTGTTTCAGATTGTCGTAAGGAGAAGCCTCTACACGGGGCATGAATGCCGTTGCTTTTCACTCCCGCCCACAGTTGGTCTGGACCTAGTGAAGGGATTTTGTATAATCCGGCCCATTACATTAGAGGTGTTTCGAAAGGAATGCCGGCTTAACCCTTTTTGGGACACAATTTTTATTTTTATTTTTATTTTTATTTTTTAACATGCATCCATGCATGCATCTAATGTTGAATTTGGGACTTTTGGTCTTATGTAGTATTTGCTCCCAACTAAGGCATATGCTTCTCCATAGATCCGATGCACATTACTAAGCAAATACACTAAAAGAGCAAGGCAGGAAGAAGAACATCTGGAACTAAAATAACCACAACGACCATAGCTTGGAAGAATGAAAAGAAAACAGAGAAAACAAGCTATAGCTAAAGTATCAATCGATTGAGGAACTTTAAGACAACCAACACAGCTGTATCAATTCGGACACATAATTTACCTACCACCTAAACAGATGGGTGTGAAACTGTATCAATTAAGATTGGTTAGCATGTAGATGAGTCTATAATGTTTCTATAACTCCCGCTTAAATATGTCCATATATTTAGAACCAAAGGCTTTTTGATGAATATGCTCCCCCTGAATGTATGCAGAAGTGAAACAAGGAGAGAGAATACCTGTTATACCGTATGCATTGCGGGGCACCATGTTGATACAAAAATACTAACCTTGCAGGACATTTTTGAGTAAGAGCATCAAAAGATATATGGCCATAAATTTATATCAAGTGCAAACCATAGACTCTTTGAAAGTGAATAGATTCCCCTTGAATATAAGCATAGTTTAAAAGAAAGGAGTAGCTATTTGTGTACGAGCATAAAAGATTGTTACAATCCTATAAATGTTAAAGTATTGTAGTACCTATTAGACTAGTCCTTTGACAAAGTAGAAATGGGCTTCCATCTAATGGTATCAAAGTGTCCCCTCCTCCTAGGTTTGAGTTCTCACACACGTGTTCACTACCTAGGGATTGACAATAAACTTAGGCTTATGGGTTCTCAAGATGAGCTTGCTAGGGTTGAAACTTAGGCTTATGAGCATCCAAGGAGAACTTAGCTCACTACCCAATTAGGTTGAAACCTAGGCTTATGAGTACCCAAAGAGAACTTGATGAACATGTCGAATTGAAAGTATGATAGAATGTTGTGATCCTATAAATGTTAAAGTACCATGAGTAACTACTAGGTTGCTCTTTTGGCAAAGTGGTAATGGGCTTGCATCAAAAACATTTACAGAACAACAACAAGATGAATATTAATAATAGGTTGTCTTTAATAACCATAAGCTAGAAAATCAATTAGTAAGTAATTAGAAACCTAATTCACCCCCCTTTAAGGCTACCTTAGAGGCCCTACAAGTGGAATTAGAGTAAGCTCTATAGCTTTGATTTGTAGGTCTTTTAGACTTTTAGAGAGATCCTAAGATGACAACCATTATGCAACTAGATAGGCCTCCTTACTTTGATGGACAAACAATGAACTTTGGAAGTCCTTAATGAGAACTTAAATGATAGATGGGGGGTTGTGGCTTGAAGTGCCATGGTTAAAGAGGTAGAATTACCCAAGGGAGAAGAAAAGGATTGGACAAAAAAAAAAAAAAAAAAGAGGATAAGAAACGAAATAGTAAGGCCATGCATTTGCTAAATTGTACTATTAACAAAAATATCTATTATTTAATAGCTTTATGTGAAACTACTCATCAGATCTGGTGAAGACTACAGGTTCTTTATACTGAGTATTATTTGTGAACCTTCTAACGAGTCTATTGTGGAGGAATAGGAAAAAACAAAGGAGGCAAATGTTGGAACTGATGAAAAAGGGAAGAAAAATTGCCTAAATCACTTGTTGCGTGGTCCATAGGAAATCCTACCTCAAAAGAGGAAAATCAAAAGCATCCTTATCTAAACAACAAACACAGAGTAAGATAAAGAAGGCAAATATAAACAATAGCAATATGTAACGAATATATTTGTATATTGCTGATAGATTTGTGAATAACCTCTTTTTGCCAAAAGATTTTCTAGAAAAGATCTTCCGTTAAATCATTTTTACTAAAAGGGAAGAAGTATTTCAATTTTTTTTTGGGAAACGGCATTCAAATTAAAAATCCTTCTAAAATTTAATGGAAGTTGTAATAATAATCTATTTTTCATAAATGAAAAATTCACTCTTGGAAACTTTTTTGCATGAACATTCATGATTTTAAAAGGAAAAGTTTCTGATTAGAATTTTTGACTCCTCTTATGGAAAGAAAACCCTTGATTATTTTTGAAAAACCACAATTTTCTTTAAAGTTGAAACTATTACAAAAACTCCGAAAGATTGAGAATTATTTTTTTGCTATGCATTAAAAAGTTTTTTTTTTCTTCCAAAGAACAAGTCTTGAATTTTTGTTTAGAGATGAAAAGCCTTCAACTTTCCTTAATTTGACTAAAATTTTTGTTAGCCAACTAACTCAAGAGGTAAGCTAGTGGTGACTCCACTCATAAGGTTTAAGGTTCAAACCTAGGACTAAAAGATCTTAGGTAGTACTTGCTCATAGTTAAGCTAGGCATTAAAATGAAATGTAATGTTAAATGTAGTAACTCCCTAACTAGCATCTAATTATTTATTTAAGGGGGAGTGGTATAATCATTAATCTATTCTTTTTTTACCACACAATGAACTGATGTATCACTCATGCATTAAAATGAAAATCGTTAAGCAATTTGATTGTCCGTATCATAGATACAGGATAACATGCTCATCAAATCAACTACCTTTGCAAAAGTAGTCATTTTTCACTTTATACTCATAATGGTTTGAAAAATGTGTTGCCTCGCTTTTAACCATTCGACTTATATGGTGTGAATTTCTTAATCCTTGGATGGACCCTAGAACAAAATGATCAATTACAAATCTGAAAAATAAATGTTGTACTTTTCTGAAATATTAGTAGAATATTGACACTTAATGTGATGGATTCCTAAAAAGTTTTGTTGCCGTGTGCTTACTTGATAAATATTCCGTTGTGTTTAGATTCTTACACTTTATTATGGCAGCATGATGGAGAAAAACTTTATGCTCCATATCACATTAATGTTGTCATATGCAATTACTAATAGTTCATCCATGCAACATTATATTCGTGTTTTTCCACTTCTTCTCACTCAAATTTAAGAAAGCAAAAAGACCCCTTGGATATCACTCAGAGATTAGTATGATCTACCATTACAAAAATGTTTTTGGGAATGTTGACACAAATAAATAAATGTTTTCTGAATTAATACTTTCAAATTATTTTTCTTTCACCATTTCTCATTTAAAAGGCATGGACTTTTGTAACAAGAAATCTTTTCATTATTATGAGTTCCTATATGATACTTGATGAAGATGTTTATTACACTTATAAACTAGTTTCTATTCATTCCTATTTTATCTTATTTTTTAAAGAAGTATTACAAATCTTAATTATGTATAGTACGATTTCAATATTTGTGCAATTGTGCTCACATTTTTGAACTTTATAACCTACACATTCAGTTTTATATCATTATGAAGATCAATTTATTTTATATTGATGCCTGCATATCTTGGAATAAATTTTCCTATACATTTATGATAATAAGGCACAAATACTTTAGGACTAGTGTTATCATTCATTGGCTTTGCAAGCATGGATATTTGAACAAGGCAATAAAGCTTTCCTTGGAAATGAGGAGTAATAGAATATCTCCAGATGTGGATGTTTATACTAGTTTAAAACATGGTTTATGTCAATGGGGTAGCTTGGAGGAGGTGTAATATTTGTTTTTTATAACATGGTGGATCAAGGTGGTTGACTTAATGTGATGATAGTCACTATGTTGATAGATGTGCTATGCAAGTTAGGGAAGATCAAAGAAGCAAATGAGACGTTGGAATTGATGATTCGAAGAGGTGAGTATCCTAACTTATTAACTTACAACACCTTAGAGAATGGGTTATGTTTTTGTTAACCTACTTATAGTTGTAGTGTAGTATAATAGTGATAACATAGCAATTATTGTAACTATGCAATAACACTTCAGCTATAGTGACCATTTGTATTTGGATTAAGCACTTTGCTTGAATTCTCTTAAGAATTTGTGAATATTTGATTGCGTTTGTAGGTTGGGACTTTGATCTTAACAATGGTATTAAAGACATCAATTTGATGAAAAAGAAAGGTAGGAGATTTGTCAAAACAAGGGCATAAATAATGGTGGAGGAATCTAGAATGTAGGCCTTGGAGGAGAAATAGCCAATGCAGTTTACCATGATTAAGGAAATCATTGAAAAGAATCATGAGTAGCTTGCAAAGCAAGATGAACTACTTCAATATCTTCATGTATTGCTATTGGTAAAAGTGGAAGGATTTGGCTAGGACAAACCCTCTGCCTTATCAAATAGAGGCATCATATTCTTGTCACCACCCAAAGATGCCAAAAAATCCAAAATCAAGTTGGAGCAAAGCAAGTTAAACCCACCATTGTTGTTTACCATGCCACTATCGAAAGTTGTCATGTGTTGGACAACCTTTATGGGTACGTCACTAGAGGTTGACTAGGAAGAGTTAAGAGTTCATTTGCTAGAACTAACAAACCCTTGTGTGGCTGCAATCTTTGTTACATAGAAACTCTTTCCTAATAAGGGGGATGCAGTAAGCGATTTTGCCAAGTTAAAAATTGGAGCAGCATAATGTTAGTATTTGCCAATATATTTTGTACAAGATGACTTATTGCAAGTTTGTTGTTATTTTTCAAGCATACATTTGGTTATTCCAATGGTTGATAGTTGCTTGTTCTATTGGCTTTAAAGGAGGATAATATTTATTTTGAAATTTATGAATGAGCTTGTGGTTTTCACATTCAAGGATTTGGAGATGGTAAACAATCAATCTACTTCTATTCTTGAAGTAAATAAAAGTTTTCATTTGTCAAGAATATTGATTATATTTCTAACCTTCCTTATTTATGGTGTTAAGAATAATCAATGAAGAATAATGTTTCTTTTTCTTTTTTACTATTATAAAGGAAATAGGGGTTGTATCATGACACATCTCTTATTGAACTCCAAGTTTGGCATAACAACCACACCTAGTAACATTACACTCGTGAAGGAAAGGATAACCATAACCCTAACCCTAACACATAGGTTAGGTAAGAAGGGAGACCTAACCCTAACCCTAGTACACCTACCCATTTAATGAGTTTCAAGTTAGTAAACATAAGGTAGCATGTATGCTTAACCTTCGAGGTGTTTTATACTTTCCTAACCTTAGATGATCTTAAGTAAATGCAACAAAGATAGAATTAGTTAAGAAACCAAGTTGATCATACACTTGAATGAAATATTCTTGATGGCTAAGAGCCACAAGTTAATTGGCCATAAAGTTTCCTTTTCTATAGACATGGTCAACAAGAAATGTTTTGGGAAAAGGGTTGATACACCTTCTAAAACACATTGTAAGCACCATTGGGACTTCCACCTATCATTCACCATATAAAGTGAACCTGACTCAAAGAAGCTTGGAGATAAACATTTGCCTTGGTAAATTTCCAGTATGGTGAAAAGGGCAAGGATTTTGACATGTGCATTAAATTCATTCCTGAATTTAGTTAAGAAGGTAAACAAGATGCTACCTTGATAATTCCTAGAATGCCTCCCCCTCTACTCCTACCATCTTTATTGGCTCATTTCACATTTAATTTGAGTTGGTTCCTCAAAATGGACTCCGTTTAACTATAAGGCCTCATCAAGTGACAACTTGTATAGTGGGAGTTTTGATTACCTCTAAGGAGAGGTGATCCAGGAACTCCTTTGGTATAGGGGATAATTAGAGTAACCTATGTTTTATGTCTTTAATGTAATGGATCTAGAGAAAAATCCATTTGGCATTCAAGTCTTAGCAATGAATTGAGTTGGCCTTTAACCATGATCACTTTGAATAGAAGACTTTTAAAGAGAAACCAAGGGAAAATCAAGGAACAATGGGATAGTTTGAATGTAGGAAGAATTATATGATGAAGGGATTCAAAAGGTTCCTTTTATATAGATGTTTACCTTCCCTCGAGAATTCAATGTAGCATCAATTACATATTTAGAATGACAAAGATAAATGTGTATACGTTACTTAGATTCAAACTAGGTACGTTAAATCTAAACACTTCTATTTCTAAATTGTAAAGGTCTTCATTAAGACAAACATTAACAACATAAATATTAGATTGTAATTATGATCTTATTTAATTTTAGAGTCGTTACACTTTAGAATAGCAATGGAACATAAAGGTAATATTGTAACAACATTCTTATTGAATAATATATATTCGTTACAATCAAACCCTCAATAACACTCCCCCTCATAAATAGGGTAATTACATTCTAAATAAATCTAAGTACAAGGTACATTAATAGGAAACATCTTGGGCACTAACTAAATGGAATACCCAATAATAAGGGAAATTAGGTAGGCTAGACCCGTATTGTATTGCTTAATCTGTTAGCATGTACTACCGATCTATCACATGGATGTCTAACCCATACTTGCTTAACCATTTCATCAGCCTATACTGCTGATTTGAAACATTAAGGACCTTTGGGTAGAGAAATTGGATTGCCTTTGTGAAAAATGTCATTTTGAGTCCTTAATTTCTTAGTTGATCATATTCCTAATAATGGCAATCATAACCTATCTTTCATGGACTATGCAGTTGCAATAAACCACTTTGACAATAGGTCATTAATAGATTCTAAGGATACTTGGACATATAGAATGTCAACAAATTGGCCCTATAGATGTTGTGCTAGCTTACTATGCATAAAGACATGATTCAAAGTTTCCTTCCAAGGTTGAGTTTAACATTGACACTTATAAGCTAAGAAGATGCCTTGTTTATGCTATTACATTGCATTGGGACTCCATTGTGTAGTAATTTCTAGGTGAGCACACCAATATTAAGAGGAATAATATGATTGCAAAGGAATTTAGACCAAATTACTTTCTCTTTCCTTACTTTGTGCTTCTTATAAAATAAAGTTATTGAGAATTTTCTATCCACCTTTTTTTCCCAAGCAAGTGAATCCTCCCTACTAATTAACTAGACTTGAGGGAGAAAGCTAGAAGAATTCCTTGTTTAGTAAAAGCAACCTTAATCATGAAATTTGATAAAGGATGGTTGGGAAACCAAAGTACTTTAACACAACAATTATCTCTCTAGGAAGCCTATCACCTCCTTTGATAAATCATTGGCTGTGAGTTAAAATACTAAGCAAAATTTACAAAATTCTGTTCCAACAGAGGAAGAAGGTCACCTTCTACTTGTGTTGGAAGACAACGCTTGGATGGCTATATTTTTGTCTCAACATATTTGCCCATAGGTAGTGTAATTCAATATACTTCCATGCTAACTTAGCATGTAAAGACTTCTCCATCTGTTCAAGATTTCACAATCCTAAGCCCTTTTCTTTACAAGGTGTACAAATTTTGTCTCAACTAACCTAATGGATCCCAACCTTATCTATAGAACTATAGATGAATCATGACATCTTTTGATTCAGTTTCTATAGAATGGATAGGACATGGATTGAAAGGAAATACATTACACTTTCATCAAGGGTAACTTTTTAGCTTGTGATAGAAGTTTGGATTTCTAATTCTAAATTATATTTTTGATTGTTTGTATCAGATCTACAAAACATTAAGCCTTGCATTTGCCTTTATAAAGAGTGTTAAAATAATAATCAACCAATAAGGATAAAATAGTAATTTCTTTCATTAGTTAGAAAATGTCCAAAGACATGTTGGTTACAAAATGTTAAAAGACACATTGGTTGTGAAATGTCAAAAGGCATGATGATTGCAAAATGTCAAAAGACATTACTATAAATAGGCTAAGTAATTGTACTTCAAGATCATCAAATGTACTAACTTTTCTCTCATAGTTCTTCATTATGTTTTTTGTGTTCTTTGTATTTTTATTTTCTTGTGTTGTTTTTCTTATATAAGAATTTTTACAATGTTTTGAAGAAATTCTTGTTTTAACTAAGAGGAACCCTAAGATACTTATGAGATAAAAGGGTTTAAGAAGAGCCCATCCATCCTTTGATTATATCTATGTGATTATATTCAAATTTCCTAAAAACAGTGAATTTTGTTTTTTGAATGTTAACCTTTTAATTGTTAATGCCTTCATATTCATGTAGGAGACCATTTACATTTTGCAACAATCTTTTGTTCCTAGTGGTGAACAACAGAATGCCATTTGCATAAAGTAAGTGCAAAATTCTTTAGAACTTGTAATGACGTTTATACATTCCAATGGTTTTTTATTCCATTGGCCCTTAGTGGATTTAAAAAATCCATGCTTTGTTCCTAGTATTTGTATTGAAAACCAATTATTTGATAGGCATTAGAAAACCATATCATGCCACTAATTTGAAAAACCAAACCTGGTCATGACTTTAAGAATGAATTTTCATTTCATTCTATCATAGGCTTTTTTCATGTCCACCTTAGTCAAAACATTCTCATAGTTTGTACCACCATTAATTACCCTCTAATCAATTTTTTTCAACATTTCATTTACAAGCGTAACATTCTCATGGATACTTCTCATGTAATTTCCAAGTGTTCCTTAGAAATTACAAAGACTTATTTGCCTATGGCCTTTATATCTCTTTGGCTTGTTGACTTTAGGAATAAGAACAAGGGTGTTTTCTATAATGCCTCTAAGGAACTGACATAACTTAAAGAAATGAAATACCAACTCTATTAGATCTTGTTTTATGACTTCCTTTACAGCCTAGAAGAAGTGACATATGAAACCATTAAGACCTAATGTGTTGTTAGGGTTCATGTTCATGATTACCTAGTAGATTTCCCTATAGTTGAGTTCATAACAAAATTCCTCATTTTGCTCTTAACTTACAAAAGAAAGAATATAATCCATAATATTTGAGCATTGGCACACTTTTTTGTTGTTAAATACTCTACCCAAAGGTCTAAGTTGAGTTTAATTGCTAATAGGCCAAGCACCTTAGGATCAATAGTATACTAGCCATTTGGTAGTTGAAAGTTCCAAGTAGCTTGTCCACTTATTTCCTTGATGCAGGCATGGAAATAGGCAATATTCTTATCTCTTTCTTTTAGCCACATAGCTCTAGCTTTATCTCTCAAAATCTTTTCTTTAATAGTAAGCAATTCCACCAATTGTTGTTTTGCCTATTTGTATTCTAGATGCTTATTATTAAACCATAGTTTTTGATCCAATTCAAATTCATGAACTTTGGCTTCTAACACAAGCTTTAGGTGAACCTATAGCTCATATGACCTTTTGTCTTATTCAATGAGAATTATTTTTACATGCATTAATCACCTATGTAGTTTAATCTAAGCTGACTAACTCTAAGGTATATTCCATTGGGCCTCTAGCATTTCCAAATAATAAGTTTCCAATAGCCAATGCCTTTGGAATTTGAATTGCCTATCTTTTCTACCCAAGGCCACTAGTTTAACTTACATGAAACTTTGGATTTTCAGCTATCTTAATAGTAGACAAATTGTCACAAAATATTTGTATTGTTTCACTTTCAAGCACATCAATATCATCCAATAATTGCACTAATCACGTACCTTCTTGTACTGCCATCATTGCTAACTTGTATTTAGCTTTTATTGTGGATAAAGACATAGTTAATTGTCTTTTACTGCACCATCAAATAGTAGCTGAACCAAAATTAAATGGGTACCCAATTGTTAATATTCAAATATTTTCATTTCCAACATAATCAACATCAAAATAGCCAACTAAATTACATTAACCCTTTTTATATAATAGCCTAAGATCAATTGTTCCTTTAACATATTGTAATACTTTCTATATAGCTTGTAAATGGGGTTTTCTAGGATTATGCATAAATCAACTTAATAATCTAATCGCAAATGCAATATTTGGCCTCGTCGACATTAAGTAATTCAAGCTGCCAATTAGTTGCCTATACATGATCTTTCATTCCATACCTTTCTAACGCATTTTCTACATATTTTTGCTAACTCAAGAAAAGGCCATCCACAGTTCGAACAAGCTCTAGTCCCAAAAAATATTTCAACTCCCTAAGCTCTTTCATTTGAAAACAAGTAAGCAAATTTTCTTTGGCTTGTTGATATCCCAAATCATCATTCCTAATTATTATAAAATCATCAACATAAACTAGAATGATAGAAATTCTATTATCTTGAACTCTCACAAAAAGACTTGAATTTGCATGTGTGATTGAATATCCAATTTGTAAGAGAAACTCTGATATTTTTCCATACCACACTCTAAGGGCTTGTTTCAAGCCATATAAGGCATTCTTTAATTTACAAACATAATTTTTTCCTTCATATTTTTCAAACCCCTTTGGTTGCTCCATGTATAATTCTCTATGCAATTCTCCATGTAGAAAAGCATTTTTGACATTCATTTGCCACAATTTCCATCTGTTGTTAGCTGCAACTGCCAACAGTGTTTGTATGCTTGTAATTTTTACAACAGGACTAAATGTCTCTTCATAATTTAGGTCATACCTTTGAGAAAAACCTCAAGCTACCAAGCGTGCTTTGTATCTTTCAATAGAACCATCACTTCTTTTTTTCAACTTAAAAACCTAACAACATGAGATAGGTTTCACATCATTTGGTTTTGGAACTAACTCTTATGTTTGATTCTCTTTCAAAGTCATGAACTCCTCCTCCATTGCTCTTTGCCACTTCTTTTGACTATAGGCTTCTTCAAATGTTTCAAGCTTAAACTCAAGATCCTTAGTAGTAATGCTAGCATCAATAAACTTAGAATTTGGTCGCTTAACTCTAGTAGATCTTAACATAATAGATGTTTCTTGTTTAACCTCTTCCAACTGGCTTGGTCTATCTTCTTCTCGCATCTTAATTGATAAACTCCCATTACGCCACGGACTTGAAGATCTCTTGGATGCAGTAACAAAATCAATGTTTTTGAGGTCACCCACATGATCATCATCTCTCATTACAATGTCTTCATTTGGTTCTTCATTCTCTACTTTTCTATAATTACCTTTTAATCTTATATCATCACATAAATTACATCTAACCAACAATAAATTCATCACTACGACATCAAACAAGAAGGGAGTAAAGAAGACTAACCTTTAGTGTGATTAAGAAGATAATTAAGTAATACAAAGATTGTTCTCAAACAACAGTACCCAAAACAGAAACTAAAAGAGTGTACATAGATTAGGTTCTTCACATACACATGACGGCTGCAAAGTTTTCTATTGCCTTTCTCCTAACAATAAAATAAACCCTAGTACAATTCATAAGTGAAAGGGCTAACATGGGCCTAGGCTAACCATAAATAAAATACAACTCAATGTGGGCCTAGTATTGATGTTAGCCCTTTCATTAGCCACCATCAATCCCTTCTATATCATGAGAACCTACTTTTCATTCTTTGAACCCTCTTATCTTTGATGGCTTGGGGTTATGGTGCCAATGTACCCTCGGGCTCCACACATTGAGGTAGCTCCTCTTGCACTATAACCCCCTTTCCAAGGCATTTGTTTAGGACTAAAATATGGAAAACTAGATGAATCTTGGAATCACTTGGGAGCTTTAATTGATACATAAAGGGTTTAATTCTTGTTAGCACCTTAAATAGGCCAAATAGCACTATTGGAGTTTCTTATGGTGTTTCATTCCCATTAAAAGCTGATGATAAGGTTGTAACTTAAGAAAAACCAAGTGTTTTACTTGGAACTCATTATTAATCCTCCCTTTACCATACATTCTTATAATACAGCTTTTGGATTCTAAAAGTTTCTTCCTTAGCAATTTCAACATCTTATCTTGCTCTATCAATTCCTTTTTTGCAGCTTCTATTAAGGTAGTCTAGTAAGGAGGGAGTGACTTACCATATAATAGTTCATAAGGGCTTTTACCTTACAAACCATGCATACTAGCATTGTAGCATAATTCAACCCACGAAAGCCATTTGATCCAATTCTTTGGCTACTCTACTGTGAAGCATCTTAAGTACATCTCTAAAACCTTATTAAGTACTTTTGTTTTCCCATCTAATTGGGGATGATAGGCTATGGAATAGTTTAAATGAGTTCCATAAAGATTGAATAATTCCTACCAAAACAAGTTGGTAAAGACAGGATCTCTATCCAAAACAATTTTCATAAGCATGTTATATAGTCTATAAACATTCTAGAAGAAAGCTTCAACCACCATGGATGTTGTATATAGATGACAAAGTGGAATGAAATGAGCCATTTTTGATAACCTGTCCACTATCACCAAAATACATGTCTTACCCTTGGCACTTGGCAACCTTTCGATAAAATCCATGGAAAGCTTTATCCAAACCTTTGTGAGGATGGGTAATGGCTATAACAAACCTTTTGGTAAGGTATTTAAACTTTATTTTTTTGACAAGAGACACATTGTTTTACCACATCTTGCACCATTCTCCTCCTATTCCTCCAAAAGAAAATAACCTTTGTTCTTTATAGTGTGTTATGCATTCTTGATAAACGAATGTGTGTATCTCCTCTACTAGTGACCTTGCAAGGTAGAAGTTAGGGCCTAAATAAATTCTAGCTTTCTAAAATACCATATCATTCTTAATCCTCCAAGCATCACCATTCATGTAGTTGATTCATTATATTATACATTTATAGGCTCTCCTTAACTTTGTCGTTAACTAGTTCAACCTATAGAGGAACGGGGGTAGATATTGGTGCTAGTGTTTCCTCAGTAGTAGGTTCATTCACTTTATTACTTTCCCTTTTTTGTGAAAAGGCATCCACCACCTTTATATTCTATTATGAAGTCATACCCTATGAACTTGTTCAACCAGCATTATTAAGTTGGAATGGTGATTCTTTGTTCTTACAAATCCTTGAAGCTTTTTTTATCCAACTTACTAAAACCTTCCTCCTAACAAGTAATTTCTCCATTTATTTACTATCAGCACCATTGCCAATAATTTTTTTTCATAAGTAGAAAAAAAAAAGCATTCTTACCTTGTAGTGGTTGGCTTAAAAGTGCTATGGGGTGTCTTTCTTGGGACAAGACTTCTCCAATGCCCTCTTTAGATGCATTACACTCTAGGATGAAATCCTTTTTTTGAAGTTTGGAAAAACAAGGACTGGGGCTAACACCATGGCCTTCTTTAACTCATTAAAAGGCTTGTTTAGCATTTAGAGTCCACTTGAAGTTGTTCTTTTTGAGTAGTTTAGTAAGGGAGGCAACAATCTTCCTATAGTTTGCAATGAATCACTAATAGTATTTAGTAAGCCCCAAAAAGCCTCTTGGTTTTAACCTATTCCACCATAACCTTGTACCTTTCTGCATTTAACACATGCCCTAAGTACTTCACTGATTTCTACCTAAATGACCACTTAGTAGTCTTAACATACAACTCATGCCTTTTTAACACCTTGAAAACCTCCTCCACATGCCTCAAGTGCTCCTGTAAACTTTTGCTATAAATCAAAATATTATAAAGGAAAAACAATCATAAACGTTTTGAGGAAATCTTTAAAGACAAAATTCATCAAGGCTTGGAAAGTGAATTGGGCATTGCATAGCCTAAATAGCATGACCAAGTAATCATAATGTCCTTGGAGAGTTTGGAAAGCCATATTATAAATGTCTTTGAGCTACATTCTAATTTAATGGTAGCCCAACCTTAAATCAAGCTTTGTAAAGTGTCTTGCCCTATGTAGTTTGTCCATTAATTCCTTTATTATAGGAATAAAAATTTATCTTTGATCATCTATTAATTTAGTGCCTTATAATCCACACATAATCTCCACGATCCATCTTATTTCTTTACCAAAAGCACATGCAATGAGTAAGGACTAGTAATAGGCTTGATAACTCCAACCTTAAGCAGTTATTTCACTATTTTTTCTAACTCCTTTTTCTAGTAATAGAGATACCAATAAGGCCTTGAGGCTATTGGCTCACTCTCTTCCTTGAGAGGTATTCTATGGTTAAAATTTCTAAATGGTGGAATTCCCACTAGTTTTTCAAATAAGACCTTAAATTTTGCCAATAATTTCCTTAAACCCTCTTTAAGTTGGTGATAACTCTATTTTATATAGAGTTATTTTGATTATTTTATGTTATATTTAATATAATTTTGATTATATTATATTTGTATTTTATTGTATTTATTTATAATTTGTTATCTTATGTAGCAAACCTAAAATGAAAGAAAATGAAGGAAGTGAAGCAAAATTAGAAGGAAAAGAGAAGAGGAAAGAACTCACGTGAAAGAAGCAATTTATCAAAGACAAAAGACGAAAAGTTAAACAAAGTGGATAACACGTGGGATTGTGAAAAATAAAAGAGAGAATTATCATGCGGGGACCAAGAGAAAAAGGGGGGAGAGCAGCGTGCGGGACCGGTGGGAGTGGAATAGTCGGAGAAAACAAAGAAAAAAAGGGAAAACGGTTGTGCGACAGCCGACCGATTCTCCTTGGTGGTGGAACCCAGAACTTTGTCCAAGAATTCGGGTGTTTGGAACGTGCGAACGCCGTCCAACTCTCGTTCTCCGGTCAAGTTTTGAGCAAAATCACCATTCGGCGTTACTTCGACGAAGAAGCATCATTTTCTGGCCAAATCTGAGACCAGATCAGCAAGGAGGACCGTATACAGCCATCAATAGAGATTTTCGGTCAATCTGCAGCTGATTTGCGGTGATTTGTGCGATAGTTTTCGGTGAGACGCGGTGGTGGCTGAGTGGAGGATTTGTCAGATCTACGCTGTTCGACCGAGAATCAGCTTAAGATTTTGGCAGATCGGCACTCCTGGCGTCATAAACGGCGATTTCTGGAGGTTTTCGTGAAGACCGACGGCAGCGCGTGGCTACGTGTGGTAGCGCGTGACGGCGGTGCGTGAGCAGGAATTTCGCCACTCTATTCAGACGGCTTCTTTTCTCCTCCCTGATGTGTAGAGTTGCACAGAAATTTCTTGAAAGGGACAACAATTGGTGACAGCTTTTTTAGTTTGTTCTAATCTAGATGGTTTGTGTAATTTGTTGTATTATTTCTATTTATTCTAATATGATGAACTAAAGTACTTTTGCTAGAGCTAAGATGTAGCCTAGTTAGGATGTTGTGAGTTCTTTAGTTGACATGTGATGCAAGACAATATATTTATGTGAGTTGTATGTTATTATCTTCAATGTGACTGAGTGATTAATCATCAATTAATCAATCTGATATGTAGATGTGTCTTATAATGTACAACCATAAATTAATTGTGGGTAGATATATGCTACGTTGATTGTGTGGCTTTAGTTGGAATATTCATTGACTTTAATACTCTTAGCTTATTTAATTCATATGTAAATTCACAGTGAATTAATAAGTTAAGTAGGTTCGTTATACCTATATATAGGATAGTGAATAAATTAGGAAGTTCTGCCCTCTCATGAATATTTTTGTCCTTGCAAGCATTAAATTATTAGAATTCATATCTATTAACTATGGTGAAATTAAATGTTCTAGCATATTTATCATATATTATTAACTCTTTAGAAGTCAATTGCTTTAGTGTAACTTCAATTTAGAACATCTTTTTATGATAATTTGCTAGATAAATTGTAGGACTAATTCACTATTAGTAATTAGTTAAGTTGATAACATTAATCCCTGTATAACAATACTTTTATTCATCATTATATTACTTGTTCGACATGTATACTTACATGTAGAAATTCACCGAATAGTTGGCTATCATCTTTTACCTTTAATGAATGTAGCCCACCTCTATTAAGCTTGATGTCAACCAATTCTTTGTTATCTGATTTAACACTACATAAACCTTTACCAACAACCTAAATCCTTCTTATCTCAACTCTTTACAATACTTGTTCTTATGTACCAACACACTTTCTCCTTTTTTAATACCTTGCAGTGTGACTAGCTTCCCATTTATCCTACAAGTCATTTACATTAACTCAAAATCCCATAGAATGTGGCCTAAAGCTTTTAACCATTAAGCCCTAAAACTTCCTTTATTCTCAACATATCTAACAAAAAGAAATCCAACTTCATAATTGCCCCTGCATTGTTAAGACAAGATCCTTGCATAGCACTTCATTTCTTAGTTTACCACCATTAGCTACCACCACCTCTAAGTCCTTACAGTGACTTACTTTTAGTCCTCATTTGCAAACCAATTGAACATTTACAAAATAACATATACTACTAGATCAATTAGCACACACACACTTTGTTTTTTTTCTTCTCTTAAATAACCCCTTACCTTTATAGTTTAAGGTGTAATAGATGCTTGTATAGCTTTTAATGACACCTTAAAAAGTTCATCATTTACCTTTTATTCTATGTCAGCATATTTGGCTATGTTATCTCCATCATCCTCAACACCATCATTCTCTTCCTTAGCAGCAAAAATAACTTCTTTTTATAATGATGTCCCATCAAGTATTTCTTATCACAATTAAAACACAACCTTCCCCCCCCCCCCCCCCCCCCCTTCCCCCTCATTCTTGTATTTCCTTGGGTGATAACCTTTAAACTATACTAGGAGATCCCTCATTCTTATTCCAATTAGTGTTCCCTTTCTTAAAACTCTCAGAGGTTATCACCTTTTCTTTTCCATTTACAACATAGTCATCTTCCTAAAGGTATGCTAAACCTATAATGTTTGCAAAATCTATTGGTTTTTGAGACTATACTTCTTTCATAAGACCACTTTTTAACCCTGCTAAGAAAAACATAACTTCTTGTTTTTCATTCAAATATGGAATTCTCAACAAGAGTTTCATGAATCTTAGTTTGTTGTCCTTGACCATGATGGTTTATTGCAATCTAATCAAACCTAAGAGGCTATTTCTGTAAGCCAATGGTCCATATTGCCTTAAGAGCTCTACTATTAATTAAGGCTAAGTAATCAAATGTCCATTTGCCCTTCTTTGTAACCATTCCACATACATTTATGCCTTCTATTCCAAATGTCACACTATAATATCAATATTATCTATCCTTATTGTCCTATTGAAGTGAAAAAAATTGATTTGCACAATTAATCCATCCTTAAGGGTCAACTCAAGCCTATAAACCATGGAAAATTAAAGCATACTCCATTCTACTGGGGTTGTCCTTATGGCCTTCTATTTCCCCCTTCACCATTCCATTTATTTTGTTCTTGATACCTTATGTAATTGTTTCTATCTCCTCCAACATTAAAACTCCTATTCTCCTCTTAAAAATACTCATAGTGTTCCCAATTTCTTCTATCTTAGTAGCTAAGATTGTAAAGGCTTGTTTCTTTGTTGCTACCCTAATTAAAAGTTCGGGACTGTTCATAATAACAATTTGCTTGCAATTTCTACACTTGTTGAACTTATGGTGTTGCTCTTGAAACCTAGATTGGGTATTTCTATCTTCCCTAACTCTTACTAATCTTATTTGCTCAAAATTAATGTTTTGAGTCTACCTTGGTCAGTTTTCCATTCCTTCTTTTCTTCCTTCTTTATTTATTTCTCCTTCAAAGCTTGAGCAAAACACATCTACCATATCTTTTCTCTTCCCAATCAATGTTAGGACCAACACTTGAAGCTTATCAAACGATTCTTGAAATCATCTTTTTACTACCTTCTTTCATTGGCCAAGCTTCTCCTTTATATGACATTCATTTTTTATGAATTGGCATTCAATTTTTGCATGAAAAGGGCAAGTTTAGCCAAACTTGGCTATGATACTAAGTTGTAGTAGTCAAGATCATATATAGCCCTTACAGGATGGAATAATTGTAGTGGGAGATTCAAACCTCTATCCTGCTTATTCTTATTTTTATTCTTCTTCCTAGCAATGATGAACAAAGAAAACAACCAAACAACACAACAACATTTCACGTCTACAGGGACATGGCACCAAAGACATTATAAAACACATAGCAAATTAGGGATTCCAAGTCTTCCCATTCTCCATTCACGATTTTTCCCTCATAAGGGAATTAGTTACATAAAGACCATTCTATCTTGGGTCATAGCAAAGAGTTTTAAGGCTTAGGCTCAATACAATAAAGCTAAGCATAAACTAAATAGCAAGAGCCCACACATAAGTTGCCTAAGTTCTTAATATACAAAAGCAAACCTAGATACTGAAGCAAAAAGGTTTGCAACATGTTGAGAAATTCTAAGTTCACATTCAATTGAAGCACCTCCATTGGTTTTAAGCAACCAAAGCAGCTATCAATAGAATTATCTCCATCCTTATAATTAGAACAAATATTTTTGAATGATCTATTCTAAAAAGTTGAGAATACCCTTTAGCCACCAAGCTTGTTTAATAGCTTTACATATTCCTATCTAAATTCAGTTGTAGCTTAACAAATTCATCTCACTCTAACAACCTCTTTATCCATGGCTAGCTTCACAAGACTCCAAGTGTCATTCTTTCAATGATGCTTATCTCCTCCTTTATAGCTTTAATCTAAGCCCCATGAGTTGTAGCTTTTTCATAGCTTTTCATTTCACATACTATTAAGTTGTAGATTTTATGTATTTCATCAAGTGATCTTAAGTTAACTCAAATTGCAGCTAGAGATTTTGCTTCTAGTGTTGGTCAAGAGACTAGAGTTGAAGCTGCAATAGGTGAATTAAGTTGGTTACCTTCTATAGGTGAGTTAAGTTGGTTGTGTTCTTCATTATCATTCTCACTTGTAAGACTAGGAACCAAAATATTTTTAGCATCATCTACCTTCCTTTCAAGTCTATATTGTCCTTCCATAACTCTTGGATTGAATGTTGTACCCTAGCAAGACTCCTTTTCCCAGCCTTTTTCTTTAACTTATCTCTTCTTACCAAATGTTGACATATAGTAGAAGCTTCAGAATTTTCTATTAGAAAGGACACTTAAGTGATAAGGGTATAATGATGAATAAAATATAGGTAAAAAAAATATCAATATATACTTGCTCTAAAGGTTCTATGGCTCCATTATTAGTGAATGATCAAAATGATTTCTTATTATTATACTTCCTAGTTAATAATCTTCACATAGTTTTCTTGGTAGATGGACTACAAGTAAATCCTCCACAATATCCTTGTCATGAAGGACTTTCAGTGCCTAAAAATTCATACATATGTCAAAATGAAAACTTATCTTTCTCTTCCTTCAATAAACTCTTGTAAGCATGTTACAAACTTAAAGGAAAGTTCATTTGATTATGCATCCTTACTTTTGTTAGCTCAACACTCTTATCCCTACTATCACATATATAACATGCATCCACCAAAGATATGAGTAAAGTGTTTTTCAACCATTTGGCAAACACTTAATAAAGTTAACTTTAATTTTGACATAAGCAACATATCTTGGATTAATCTTAATCTATTTTTCATTTGGATAGAGATTATCCTTTTCCTTTTCCCTTAACCTATTCTCTGTTATCTAGTATAACTTGAAACTTCAATATCCAATTGATTTTGTCGAACATTCTTCCACCATGGATCAAATGGTTACACTAGCCACCATACACTAGATATCATTTTTTGTTTTATTCATTCCAACGAAATACATAGAATTGTGTTGAATGAGCATCATTTTCCACTAGAAAAGTTTGCTTGATGTCCTTTTCTAAATATGTGGTTTCTTTTCATTTGCCCAAACTTGTGACAATTTCAAATTGGTTTTCTTTTCTAACAATAATTTTTCACTTGGTGATTAATATATATATATAAAGCAAAGAATCCCCTTCCTATCCATACATTCACTTCTATCCTTTTCTCATATGCTTTAAGTGAACCTATTAACTTAAACACCTAGAATATTGAGATGGCTTTGGTCTTTTCTATAATGGTAACTGAAGAAACAAACATTTCATTTACAATAATCAAAAAGTTCTTCAACATTTCATCTATCTAAAACCTTTTCTCCTAGCCCCCTCATTTGATTAATAACTCATGTTCACACTTTCAATATCTCTTTTAAAGGACTACAACTTAACAACCCTTGCTTAGATTTGTTCTTGACACTCATTCTTTAACATTTTTCATGTCTCCTTTGCATGTTCCGCATTGGTGATTTTAGAAAGTTAGCCTATATCATTATGAGTTGTATGATCTATAGAGTGTTCAATTCTTTCTCTTGGCCATTCTTGGGCTTCTCCTTTTCAACTAGCTATTATAAACATTAAGAATAAAAGTAAGTTCAATTTTTATGTTGCCCAAAGATGTTTAACACCAAAGAAGTTTGAGGAAGAACCTATGGTTAATTTTCCAAATTTTGAAAGAGAATATATTAGTTGGGAATCGTAATTTTCCTACATTAGATATGGATATTCGATTCTTTGACCTTTTTAATGGATGGTTTTTCTCTCTTTGAAACATTTTTTGGAGAGTCATCTATGCCTAATTTAACATGGTATTGAAGTAGGTACATCTCGTATGGACCTTTAGGTTGCCTTCTCCTTCTGGCCTTCTCCACAAACTTGATGGATTCATTCCATGTGGAGAAAGAGTATGTTGGGAATTGTAATTGTTTCACATTGAATATGAATGACTAATTTTTTGACTTTATTAATGGGTGGTTCCTCTATCCCTTTGAAACATCTTTTTGGTAGTCACCTAAGAATAACTTAACAATATCCAAGCAAAAAGAAACAGGTTCTATACTGCAAATGGACTTTTGAACTAAACAAAATTCAATTAAGGAGTAAAGCATAGAGAAAAGTGAAATAACAAACGAACATGATAACAATAACACAGAGGAAGGAAATAAAAACAAAGAAAACGAGCTGCTACCCTAATATTTCAGTCGATCAAAGAACTTTAATGTAACCAACAATCATTTAACACTCAAAGAAATAGAACATCAACGGAGATACATAATTCACCTGCTAATCAACACATCGCTTGTATAAGGAAAGGTATTATGAAATCCTACAGAATATCTACCTAACGGTGCAGTAGAATGAGGTGTAAACATTTCCCTTAAGCAACGTGTTTACAACAAAATGCAACACCTAATAGGTGAATGGTGAACAAACATTAATAACTGATGATAAAAAAACTCTTCATCTGACTCTTTTTGCTAACTGACTAATAAAAGCAACTAGATTGAAGCTCGCAAGTTTCTGTGCATTGACTAATAAATAATATGATACTAATTGTATACCTTATTACTCATTTGTGTACGTTTCTACTAATTTTTCTCTCATATGGGTTTATTATCATGTCAGAAACCTTCCTTAAACATAAGTGTTTTGAATCTTACAAGCCAATTTTGGGCTTCACTCGAATGGATTTTGTTGACTTTTTCATGCAATGGATCAAATCCTTTCTCTAATAGAAACAAAGATCCTTTATTTACGGATATGTTTGCTTGAGTTATGAAAGAGATTACCATGATTCATTATTTAGTAAACCCCTATTGCTTTTAATACTAATAGATCTTCTTAGGGTCCTTTGAAGTTGACTTTATGTTCTTAAAAGGACAATAAATCCTCTCTTTCCTCAAATTTATATGAGCAAAAAAATCCTCTACACCCATTATTATATAGAGCACTACCTACCAAACAAATGTAGACCACTATCTTTTCTTATTCATATTCCCACAAAAATATTAGTACAATTGTTGAAAATGAAGTATAGAATAATCTTAGGCTCCAATAAGGGATTGATGCGAGATGTGGGGATACCGCTTAACTCAAAAGATAAGATCTGATGCTTAAATGAATATTCTATTAATTACTTATTTAGCACTACTCATTATGATTGGACTTTGGAGGTATTGGTATCAAGGGTAATAATCTATCAAGAATAATATTGTAATCACGACCCACCTTGCGAAGGACAGTTACAGGAAAAAGATTTATGAAATGGTTTGGAAAACAAAATATAATAGTAACAACTTTCAAGTATGTGAAACATCCTATGTAAGGTCATTTTATCCTAATACTTGGTACATATACAGATTTAACCTACAAGAGACTTGTAACATTGAATGTGCAAAAAGGCAGGTTCTCTCTCGACCAACTTTGTAGATAGAGAACACTGGGCGATAGTGACATGTGATTAAGTTGGGGCAAAAGAATTGCTGAAGAGTCACTTTCTTCACAAAGCGTTGTCCATTCTGATATCAGAAATCATGTAGCAATGCAACTCACAAGTTGCTTTTGCCACCGGCGCAACCATAATAGCATTAGATCAGTCGTCATGGACATCTGGATTTTTCATATTATCACAGCGGAGGGAGGAGTACATATGATCTTAAGTGTTATTTAGACACTCAAATTGAGCATTTACTTTAGTCCAAGATGGGAGAATTGCAAATCTTAGAGCGAGAATTGTGGGGTGATTAGGTACTCCGGATTTTTAGAGTTAATTAATGCAAATAGCTCTGATTCCAAGTGGTGGTGGAAAAATTATTTGGTTGACTACAGATAGATAGCATTTGAATCCATTGAAACTTGCAAATTTTACGTCGGCCTGGTCTCCAGATTTCAATTGATAAACTCTAAACACGTGGTACAAATGGTATTTGATTCAATTCAGACATGCAGCCTTTGTATTTGTTTGGTGCCTAAGTGTTGAGTCCCACACCGGTACCAAGAGTGGGAAACGACGACGATTAGTAAATCTAAATCTAAACACATGTCCCAGAACAAAATATTCTATTCCTCCCTGCTACCGAGTTTATGCAGTTGTAAATGTGCAGTACCTCTCGCGTGTTGAAATAACTATTTCCTAATCAATCGTTGCATCCATGATATCTCAACCAACACTGAAAATGTCATTGAAAACTAGTTACTTTAATTACATAATAGTTACAATTAACTTTTAATAACACCTTCTTCTTTTTTTCTTTTCTTCTTTTTTGGGCTTCTTCCGGTATAAGAAAATAATTGTTTCTAGTTCATGGTCTGGACAAAAGCAATTTGCTAACTAAAAGGAGACAGAAAAAAATGTTTAGAAAAGCGTGGTCCTGCACTCAAGTGGGAGTGATTCTGTATTAAAAGAGTCCAAAAGGGTGAGGCATCTATCCATCATGGGTGTATTTTGCAAGGTCACACGCTATGCAGCCTGAGTGATGGATATCTAACAAATCCACTCAACAATTTTTGTGTGCAAGGAATAATTGAACTTTCGAGGGGACCATTTGTACACAAATTTTTTGGAGACCCGAATTCATGTGAGAAATAGAGAAACATTGAGAATGGGGTGACTAAGACGCCACATTTTGTAGGAGACTTGCAACGCAAAGATCATGAATCATATAGACTGCCATATGCTCAGCCCATCAAATTGCCAGCAACACGCAGTTGGGACCCCTAAATACCAAGTCGCATAGCCGTCAATCACGCACTTGTGGATGAGGGGATCAGCCTACCTACCAAACAGGCGTTGAGCTCAAAACGCGTACCTGGTTAGGCACTACACGATACGCAAAGCCGTGTGAAAATTACTACTAAATGCAGTTGACGCACTATCAGACAAAGGGCTGAAACAAAAAAAAAAGGGGCATCTTTGCTTTCTAGACAGCAGCTTTGGGGTATGTTTACTTCTCACGCAGTCAAGGAAGGAGGCTGGGCAGCCTTGGTTGCAAGCATCAACGAGGTGTTTTAAAGATTTACTTTGTATGACAAAAAGGTGCTCCACCAAAACCAATTCGAAATCACCTGCGCCATTTACTACGCCAGTCGTCTACGGTTGCCTACGGTTGCCTACGGAGTTATTCAGAGCAGTTGACAACGAAACACCACCGACATTTCGGTCTAGAGGAAATCAGATCATAGCCTAAATGTAAGAAAAGTCTAAACGTGGGGATTATGCCAACTTTGACAAAAACAAGAGGTGCTGCATCCTCGTGATGGAATCGATGTTTGTGCTGGCTCGACTTGTTGGCATTCGGCAGCTGAATAACATTGATGGTGCACACGAAGCACTAAAGTCGGCCATGTTTGTCATAGGTACGCTCAGCTCCCATCAGTGCGCACCAAAGCTACAATGCGTCCATCTTCGCTCCTTCCCTCATCTCTTTTTTCACCCAAGGTGGATCACTTTATTCAAACTACTACGCAAAAGCGTGATTCCAGCATCATGTTCAAATTAACTTTGTATGCTAGGATTGGCAGCCTCCTCCTCTTACATACATAATATTGTACAAAAATATATTACAATGTTGACTAAGTCGCTGCATAAATTAAAAAATTAAAAATTAACCAAACAACTAAGAGAGAGAGAGAGAGAGAGAGAGAGAGAAATGGAGACCGGAAAATTCACAAAAATTTGCTTGGAATAGTCAAGGTTGTTTAAACCGGAGGTCGAACGGAGTCGGCCGCTGAACCTTCCGGTTGGGCCGAAGTTCCCTCACCCCGATTAGCCGCCACCACCTTCGGTGACTTCATCGAAGACGCTCTCACGAAAAACGGGGGCGTCATGGAAAACACCCACCGGTCTGACTTGAACATACCGTCCGCTTTCTCCAATCGCTTATAACCCCTCCCTCTGCTACTCCCCTCCCCTCCGCTGCGGTACCCTCGCCTCGAGCTCCCTTCGGTTGGCAATAGCACCATGCTCTTGGCCCGGCTTAGCCCCCGGTTCACTACCTGCTTCCTCATCTCGGCCGGCAATCTCAGCGTGAACCGCTCCGTGTTCTCACCCGGCCTGACCAGCGAGTGACCGGTCGAGTGGGACCGCGGAAAGGGGAGCCAGCGCGCCCTCCCCGACCTTGACCCGCGTGTGCGATTCCGATTCAACGTCTGCTTAATGTCTACGGCCGCCGCTTCTTCGAGTCCCTGTTCTGGTTCTCGTTCGGGCTCGCGATTGGCTGCTTCGTCCTGGACGGCGTCGGTTTGGGCCTCGAAGTCGAAGTCGGGGTTTAACTCAGGGGGTAGATGGGTAGACTCACCGGGTTGAGGGACGAGATTGGCGCGACAAACAGGACAAGTGCTGTGAGATGCCAACCAGGCGTCGATGCAATCCGGGTGGAAGACGTGATCGCACTTGGGGATCAAACGCAGGGTTTCGTGGTCCTCGAACTCGTTCAAGCACACCGCGCACTCCAGCGCGCCCTTCACGATCTTTAGCCCCTTCACCACGGAGTAGTCCAGGGTCGGGAAAGTCTCGATGACCGCCGGATCGAGCCCGCGCCCGCCAGCCGCACGGCGGGAGAAAACGCGCGCGGCCACGCTGTTGCCAGGCTCGGAGTCCGCGCATTGGCGGATGTAGATGGAGAAGAAGCCCATAAAGAAGAGAGCAGCGACCAAAACGACAACGATTATGGCCATCGAGGGGCTGAAACTCCCGTATTGGTAGGGGTCCTGGTTCCCGCTGGGAGGGGACTGGGCCGTGGCAGAAGAAATCTGCAGGGCAAGGAGAGCAAGGGCGAAGAGGGACATGGTTCCATGCTTTGTGGTGCAGGGCAGGCTATTTAGGCTTATAATTAGAAAGCTGGGAATAACCGTCATGGCGTGTCGCTAGTTAAAGTAGAACTAAGCAGTGAGAGCATGCTATCGAACAGAAGCAGGGAGAAGAGAGAAGAAGATAAGCAATGCTCCCCAGGGTCCGGAGCAGAAGAGGCTTATAAACGAGAAAGAAAAGAGAAGCGCAGAAGGAGGGTGGAATGCGTGAGGAGGAAGACAGAGACTTGGATGTAGCGTGGGGTGGGATCCAGTTTCGGCCTTCGTCGCCTTAGAGGGGCGGCGTCAGCACTAAATCATGGCTTGCAGGACGTGTGGACCAATGAAGCTCCTTTGAAGGTTCCGAGATAAAAAACAAAAAGGGACGAAAAAAAAAAAAACAACACAAATTAACGCGGTGAGGATGAGCGATAGGGTTCAATAATTGGA
This sequence comes from Casuarina equisetifolia, assembly GCA_028551475.1. Lineage (NCBI taxonomy): Eukaryota > Viridiplantae > Streptophyta > Magnoliopsida > Fagales > Casuarinaceae > Casuarina > Casuarina equisetifolia. The sequence continues at coordinate 12,533,183 of CM052359.1, forward strand.
GGGCAGCAGAAGCCGTCTGACAGAGAAGAAAAAAAGAAAAAAAGTTTATAGCTTTTCTATATTGTGGGAATGGAGGATAAGTTGGGCCAGCGTTGCATCTCAAGGTGCCGAACGGCGAGCACTCACAATACGACTTTGAATTAGTTGGTAACCGGGAAGATATATATATATATATATATATAGTCAAGTCAAATAAGGCATCCGAATGATCATTACGTTTGAATGTTAATTTTTACGTTTAATATGTTCTGTTGCTTTTTTCGTCATTTTCATGGTAACTGGAAGCCAACAAGCTGTACACCATTAGTCTCTAGCCACGATTTTGTGCCTATGTTTTAGTTTCTCTGTATCTCTCAAAGTTCTTCTTTCCGCCAAGTATGGATAGAACATAAGATGCTTATTTTACTTTTGATTAGAGCAACACAACACATCTAAGAAGGATGCGTGTTAAACGAATGCAGCTCCGTCTAAAAATGCACGCGTGATGCGATGTTACTGGGCAAGAATCTTTCTGGACAAAAGGAAGCGAAGCTGGAAGTAATCAACGTTTGAGGTAATTTTTTTTTTCTGGGAAAAGAACTAGAGTTTTCAAATGAATTGGATACTCTTCTGGAAGAATTCGATTCTCCACTTCATAAATAAATTGACGAGTAGTGGAGGAGCCAAGCTAGAATACGTGGCTGCAGGCATTGAAATTCCACACCCAAATTCAAACCAAGAATTCCGACTGCCGTCAAGGACCACCACTGCTTTTCTTGTTGAAATTCAATTAATACCATCCCAGGACTTTTGGTTTGGACTTTTATATTGGAGGCTTCAAAATCCAATTAACTCGTTCATTTTATGACACTGTCATATTGGTTTTTTTTTAAAAAAAAAAAAAATTATTATTATTATTATTTTGGTTTTCTTCGAGGAAGTCCATAATCTCTTCGAATAGTTCCGCTTTTGCGAAGTAAAATGATCGTGGCATTACATAAACCCACACCTGAGAAAGGTTGTAACAATTTGAAGACTTCTCTTACGGTAGCAGTGAACGAGAATAATTTATACCCTTGACGCTTCGTTTAGGCGAAAACCAAAATCATTAATATTAAAAAAGTGATCTCTAATCAAATTTGATGAGCTATTCTTTGTGAGGCTCTTGAGGAAGCCTAGGGTTATTTCTCTATCGGATCTATCTCGTTCATTTTCAGAAACGTTTGTCTTTAGTTCTTGCGTGAGGAATTAAAGCAATCTTTCTAGCGTGAGTTCCAAAACTTAATAAAACAAAAGAATTTACACAACCAGGCACTAATAAATGGAATGGTATTAGTTCTGTTGATTAGCTTCTTCAAGATAAGGTTTCCTGGGGATAGAAAAAAGATTTCTTCAAATTATATATTTATGAATATCCATCCAACTAAAAATGAGGGAAAAAAAAAAAAGACAAGAATGTGCAGAAAAGGGAGGAGGAAAGAGTCAGCGACACCCAATATGTACCTAAAACGTAACTAACTTGTGCATGAGAAAAGGAGATGTTCTAGAATTGCACCTGCATCGCCATCCTGGGCAATCAGGGTTTCCAATTTGAAACGTGGAGCAACTCTTGGCCGTACTTTTTCTTTCAATCTCTTCTTCTTCTTTTTTATTTTTCAATGATCATGATCATCATTATTAACATCATCCTTCTTCCGCTTCGACAACTTTGATCAAGGGTGAAAAAGTTAGAACCGATTGAATCATGGTTTTTTTTTTTAAAAAAATACTTTTCCCTTGTTTCAAAGCACAACCATGTACATACCCTCTCTCAATTCTTATTAACCCACCTCCTGCCGAACCTTCTTGGTATTAAAAATGGGTATGCAAAGTAATTCAAATATTACTCATAGATTACTAGATTTTTTTTTAATATCCAAATAATATCTAACTATTAAAAAGTTTTAAAACTTGACAAGAATTTACTCAAGAGTTAAAACATTCTCCTTTTATTCTTTTATTTGAGTTTTACCATAGAGATTTTATTTTTCAATATGAGATTCTTATTCTATATATAATCTTTTACACACCGAGTGTTGATGAACTTAAGGTCCCATGAAACAAAATAGAATTAACTTAAGTTCTAATATTACATTTGAAGATTCAAATGCTTAATTTAAAATTTAACTTAAGAGTTAAAAGATTTTTCATTCATTTATGTATTACCGAAAAATAATTGTAATTAATCTTATTTTTTTAAACTAAGATTTTTATCTTTAATACTCTCTTGCACATTGAATATATCTTAAACTCAAGTTTAAATAATATAGAATAGATGCTTATTACACATTGAAATTTTTTAGCATCTCATGAGTGAATGAATATTATAATAAATCAACTTAATCTTTAATACCATATTAAAAATAAGTTATATTCTAATATAAAAGTTAACTTAAAAAATATCTTATATATTTAAATATTATTCAATAATCATATTTTTCTAACATAAAACCTTTAACTTTTATAGGCAGCGAGGCAACTCAAGGCACACACATGTTTTGTCTCCTTTGTTGTCCACCTCTCTATGTTGAGTGTCTCCCACTTTAACTTTTATAGGGAGCGAGCTTCGGACGTCTGTGCACCTCAACTATCGGCCACCTTCCTTAACTGACGTCGTCCGGTCTCATCCTCCGGGGACATCAGTCCAACCGATTGCAACCTTTTTAATTTCAAGCCTTTGTTTGCCTCTCTTGCAATATCTGCCCTATGCGACTTTGTTGTTTAGAAGGTGCAAGGAATCTGTAACTAATCAATCTTGATGTTTTAGACGCGTCAAGGCTATAAATGTCACATTGCTATTTCGGAAATTGGTTTGAAGAACCTTTTCAATGCAAAAAGCATGTATTTCTGGAGAGCACTTCTATTACTGCAATGTTGACCGAATAAAGGTTAGCCTCCCTCTATAACCATCTGAAAACTATGTTTTCCTAGGCCATTTGGGTAGTGCTCTTTCGAATGATCTTATCTGGTTTCAGTTCTTGTTTCTTTTTGTTCCCAAATAAAATATCAAAGCAACAGAAAACCTTATAGCTCGAACCTTAATCTTCCATTAATACTCGCAAATGGAAAATAAAAGAACTTAAATTTTGCCACTTGAATCTATTTGCATGAAAATAAGAGATAAAGTCTTCTACTAGGTAAATCGAGAGTGAGGCTTTAAAGCAATGTAGTTATATCCGAACCCGTGAATTTAAATAGTGGGATTGACTTATATCTTAGGATGTTATACCCCAACCTACTCAAATAACCTTAAGACACTTATCTCCGACAAAACCTAAATATATGAATGTAAAATATATTTGTTTCTCTTTTAATGATTATTGATGTTCTGGAATCTTTATTACATGAAAAGGATTAAAGCTAAATCGTGTTTAGTTGCTTTAGGAAAGCTGTAGGAAGTAGAGAGAAAGTAACGGTAGTTGACGCCGCTATAAAACGGGGAATATTTTCTTTTGCAAATGACAGAAATCTAAAGGACATAAGTGGTTCAGGAAAAAACGTGGGACTGACTAGTGAAGCTTCCCCTCTTGCCAGCATTAGCCGTGCAAGGAATCCAGAGAACAAAGCCACAAAATTTTTAATGCTTCAAGGAATCGGCGTCCTGTTCATGAATAATTACATGTTTTTGGTGGAATGGGTTGTGACAAGGAGGACGCACCTCCTGAATAGTGGATCAGACGGACTGATGGAAGGTGGCGTACTGTTCGTGAATAAATGTATGATTTTGGTGCGATGGATCGTGACAAGAACGACGCGTCTCATGAATAATGGATAAGAGGTACTGTTGGAAGGCGAACAACTACGAGAAATATATTCATATTTTACTAATCCATATATTTTAGTAATAGGTAAAAAATATTTATAGTGTAATATGTTCCTTTATCGTAATGGTGTAATACAAATAATCTTGTAGTATTATTTTTTGTGTGAATTTTAGACCTACTCATGTTCATAAAAATGTTAAGAACAAATATAAACTTTAATTTCATTAAAAAAACTTATTCTTGCTCCGAAGGCTAATTTTTGAATTAAAAATAACCTTTAAATATGACATTAAAATTAAATCATTTTTAAAATCTTTGTAAATAGATAAGCTTAGAGTCTACACAATCAAAATAACATTATAAAATACTCTTAAGGCAAACTATTATAGTGAGAATATATTTTAATAGTATAAATTTTTAACTTTACATTACTAAAAAAAAAGTTTTATAATAAAGTTTAAATGTAATGATCTAACCTTTGATTTGAAAATGTACTTTTGTAAGAAGTTCCTTTCATAGATTTCACCGTTTTCTTTTCTTTTTGGAAGACTACTTTGAGTTTGTGTTACAAAGGTGGGGTTTTATCTTTGACATACGCTTCTTCAAAAATTTTTTTTTTTGGCAATTATTTTACTTAGTCATATTCTTTTTTTTTTTCCCTTCTTAACGACTTTCTTTCTTGCCCCACGGTTAGTTTTCTTGACATCCAGATTTTAAAGGCGAAAGAGCAAGAAACACCACAACAACCTTACTTTCGTCGTTGCTATGTGTGGGAAAGGGATTTTGGGGTCATAGTTTTCTGGGTTTCCGAGACAGTGCCAATTGCCAAGTTGCCAACGTCTGCTGAAAGTCTAAGAATTGTTCATTTGTCACTTCCAACTGTAAGGATTGGTGGAACAATTAAGTTAAATGGTATGGTTGTCATTATAATCAGGGGTCTTTATGTAATTGTGAAACTAGGAAATATCTTCTAGATGTAGTGGATTTCTTAGTAGTGTTGGATTAGGATTCTTATCCTTATTCCTAGTAGTGTTGGAGTAGGATTCTTATCCTTATGTAGAAGTAGGTTTTCCTAGTAGTATTCAACTAGGATTTCTTTAGGGTTTCTCTATAAATAAGAGAAGTATAGAGAAACCTAGTGGGCAAATTGAGAGAGTCCCCATGGGGGGCTAATTGTTGAAGAAGGCCCCTCTCATGGATTCTAGTTGATGAGAGAATCCATGAGATACCTATTTAAAGAGAGGAAATATATGAGAAAATCTAATGAGAAGAGACTACAGGGGACGTAGGACATTATGATGTTCCGAACCTCTTAAATCTGTTGTGTTTGGGTATGTGCGTTCTTATATTTGTATGTTCAATCTCTACGTGGATGATGCGACTTTGTTGAATTCTCCCAACACCAACAACCCCCATCGACATAGTCAACATTGCGGCCAAAACTAAAGAACATTGTAGATTTGCAAATTCAAAACTATGACTCTTTGATTTGAGAAAAAGTACTTAGAAAAACCAGTTGCTTCTAGTAGGTTCTACCTGCTTCAGCAGAGGACATAAGTGTAATCGCTGGTGCGGTGCCGTACAATGGGACTTACAGGGCCTCCATGTGTTTTTTTTTTTTTTTTTTTCTATTTCTTGAGCAAAACGCTCTTAAATTAAAAGAAATGCATGTGGAAGACTCGGTAACGGCATATAGACATCAGGAATGTCGAAACTCAAACAAACTGGCGGTGACTCGCTGAATTTCAAAGAAAAGAATGAAAAATGGATATAAATTTTTATCAATTTGAGCTATTAAAATAGATATAAATTTTTAATATAATATCACTTATAATTGTGTTCGAATTTAAAGGAAAGAATTAATTAGTGTGAAATTATTATATGATATTATTAAAAAGTTTACTGAGAATCATGTTAAATGTAAAATGACACTATTTTTAAGTGCTTTAAAAAAAATTCTAAATGAATATAAATTTATAATATTTATAAGATCAATATTTGTTGTCTTGCCCAAAATAGAAATAAAAAATAGAACAAACTGTCGTGTTCAGCATTAATAAGGGGAAAGAACCACTTTCCAGAAACAAACTTTTTTATTGAAGTTAATCCTTATCGTTTGGTGCCGTTCAGCCTGAAAGTCAGTAGGGTAATGTGGGGGAGCTGGCATCTGGAAACAAACTATTTCTATGTATACGTCATTGACTGTTGACATTTCCCTAATCAATAGTTTAACAACAGCAAAACAGCATGATGCAGTATGCTATTTGAAGTCTTCCTTCTTTAGGTTTTTGGCACACTAATTTCTGGCCCTGAAGAAAGAACCAAATAACACGTCACACCATTGCAAAACCAATTTATACTTAAATCTGTTTCTTTTAAAGTTCTCTTCTAACACAATTCGATTAGATGAGCCTGACAGTTCAAAAACCATTTGGGTATGATAGCCTTGTATGTTCCTGTGGTCTTTGAAGCTGTTTCTTCGTTGAGCTCGACCATTGCTAACCGGGCAAAGTTTCAAAAACTGTAACTGGGCTCATTAAGGTCACGTTTATTCCAATTCTTCGTGTATTTGGGACACAGAAATGGATGCTTATGACAAATTCAGAACTCATGGGTGTTGACCATAGCTAAACAGTGAAAGCCATTATGGTTGCTGGATTCAGAGGTTTGCGGACATCATTACGTAGACAAGTTATATGACTTGAAAGTAGGTCTTGTTTCAGCACGTTAGGTTGTTTTGGAGAGCCAGCACCAAATAAAGGTTCAAGATGTTCTTTGGCCTAGGAGGCATTTCTGAGTCCTAGATTTATATTGGTTTTCGGAAAACATAGAAAAGGTAAATGCCTACAGATCTTCCTTCACATTTCCATATGAGAATACTGCGTAGACGCTACTTTGCAGGAGCTTGGAATAGCAGAAACAGAGCGCGAGAGCCCAAAATGAGGGTTTCAGCTTGGGTATCAAAGTGGGCTTATGAACTTCCCCGGTACACAAATGACTTCACAGAATTGTGTATGCAGGCCCATTGTATCAGAATCTACCTTCGCTCCCTATCGACCCAGCTTCTTATATTTCAACCATTTTCATTTTGAGGCCTGCATGTGTACCGGCAGTTGAAGTCTGAGCAGATCGCAAACGACGGAACCTAGGGCTGTTCTCTCAAAAATAGACGAAGCACATTGGGCCAGTTTGACAAGATTTGTCCACGTTGCTGCTGTATTGATGCATCGATGCCCACCGTGATGCAGCTGTTTAAGGTGAATGCCATATCGAAGGGACATAAATTCAGCCTAACAATGGATAAGGTCGGTTAGAAAGAGGAGAATAGTCCATTCTCTCGGCCGACCTGCTAACATCATGAGGGCAGTAGCTCTTACGCAGGTGGAGGCCTTACCTTTTCAACAACCAACTCCTCGTAAGTGAAAGTGGCAGCAGCCGTGTCTTTTGCAGGGTGGACCAAACCATTTTTTTCTTTTTCTTTTTCTTTTTCTTTTTCTTTTTATCATACTAGTTAATATAATAGAGGACGGGGGTTAAAGGGAGAGGTGTCAACTTGCTGCCGGGATATTAGACTGAGATTCACACTAGAGGTAATTGTCTATATTCATTGCACTGATTTCTGCTTGAGTCCCACTTAGATTCAGTCCGTGTCAGGTCCCTATCATAAGGTTCGTCGTGATTGGTGTCGACGGAAAACACGACTAATACTACCAAGAATCTCTATTGGAGGGCTTTGTGTTGTAGCGTATGTATATGCCAAAATTGATTTGTCACCACTAAGGGTCACCCTTTACATAGATGGGTTTTGCCTTTATACTGGGGAACTATTCCATATGCTGAGGCCTCAAAAATAATGTTTTCACCAGCACACTTTATACAGAAGACGCGTCTAGAAATATTCTACTTGGGTTTCACAAAAGGGGCACTTTCCCAAATGGAAGTTCTGGTCCAAAATTGTTCGCATTGTATGAAACGAATGGTCATGCAGCTTCATGCAACCCTACACAACGCCCACAATCAATTTAGAACCAATTATGACTCGAGGGAAGAAAAAGAAAAAGAAAAAAAATAAAAAAAGAATCTCCAAAAAAAATAAAAAATAAAAAAAGTTTGCAGTTGCAGCTTGTCAACTTCACATTGGGGCCCGGATATATGCAGGCAAGATGATGAATAGATATGCGGATCAAAACTGCATCTAGGCCTTTCTACCTCTAGGCCTATGTTGCTTGGATTTTTGTTTAGGTTCAAATTAAAGTAGCCATTATGACAACTATAATCATGACGAATAATTGTTAAGTAATGAATCTTATCCATGACGCTTTTCACATTTTACCCAAACAAACATTCTCCTTTAAACAAATTGCATGGAAAGGCAAAAAAGAAATTACGCGATCCATTTAAATGGGGCCAAAGACCACAGTTTGCTCTGTTTGTTTATAAATATATATATATACTCTTTCATGTCGTTGCTTTCCCTGTTGAGATTTTATATTAGAACTCCTTGTCCCACGGCATGTCCATAATTTAAAGCTATAATTAAAACTGAATAATTAATTTGGCTAATTTTTGTTAAGAAATTTAATTTTATTTCTTAATAATAAAATTTTTGGGTAAGATGAGTTTATATAATGTCGTGCTGAGGACAATAGGGTCTCATGCCATTCAAATTTGAACTTCTTGAAACATTAAAGGGGTTCACATTTGGTGAATTTGCTACTATGATTCCGTACACCAACGATGATGTTTATTTTGCACGTCTACAGATTCCCTGCGGAAAGTGTTGGCACTAGAGCTGGTGAGAGCTTGAGATAGAGTCTTCTTGCTGACAAGTCTTGGATTTTTATAATTATTCTTCAAATTTTCCACTAGAACCTCGTTGTTCTTGCCATTGCAACGCATCTAATTGCTAAGTTGTTCGAGTAAATCACCATACTTCTCCAATATGTATATCTTGGTAGATTTTGATATGCTAATGTTTTGAAAAATACATCTGAGAAAAATTTATAATTCTAGTTCTCATAAGTTGCAAATGCCGCAAGCCTTTTGCTACTTTCACGTTAGTTCTTAGGAATTAAAGCAGACCTTTTTTGTCCCCAAGAGATTGAAAAGAGAAGTGAAGACCAAAGAAAAACTGACTCGATCACATGAAAGACATTTGTCTGTTAAAATCTTGTCCGCATTCTTGATATTTATTTTTTTGGCAGAATACGACGGGTTCTGATATGCATACAAAGTAGGCCGTAAATCCTGAACTTGTCTCCATTCAAGATTTGAGCATATCGTAGAGCTAGTCTTATTCATGCACCAATTTGATGCGACAAAATCGTAAGAGATTTTTTATTTTTTTTTTTTCAGTTAAACGTCAAAGGGAAATAAGTAAAAAGGACTGGGTTAGTGTTTGTGATGGTATAAAGCCCGTAGCTTATAAAAAATGAAAAACAAAGGAAGCTGGAGATGAGCCAAAACCTAATGAGCCAGTACTACTACTGATATTGCTTTCTGTAAAGTATGCTACAGTATCAAGATGTCAGTGTCTATCATCTTAGCGAAAAGAGGCCGAAGATATGCATGTACGTTCCTTTCCCCTTTTATTTTATTTTATTTTATTAGCTGGGTGGGCTCCAAATCGAAACCGCTGTGTCCTAGAAAGTGGTTTTTGTTGCAGCCGCTGTTTCTGCAACGTCTACTGCATGGGAAGGGATTGTGGGGATGAAAGTAACACGTCTATGGGCCAGATTGTCTTTCCCAGATGCTCTTCCAAATGCATAGCGACAAATAACCAATTTCTTTATGTCAAATCCAACAGGCTGGTGAACGTTAATCAGGTAAAAGATATGTTTTCTCTACGGGCCACCAGATTGCATTTTTGCATGCATCCATGCATATGCTAGGGTTTTGAGACTTGATTGGGTCAGCCGGAAGAAAAGTAAAACCTCACCAGGGAGCTTTAGGGTGCAACGTGGCGTATACACACACGTAATGATGCCACTTTTTAGATGAAGCCTTCGACTTCTTTTCTCGAGTCTGATCATTGTTTGGTGTTGGATCCAGATATGGGTGATTGGATTACGTCACAGACGTACATTAAAATAATAATAATAACTGTTTGTTTTCCAATTACAAAGGTTATGTTAGTCCTTTCAAACCCAAACTAGAGCCAAATTCACTGTCGAGACAAGATTGTTCTTAAACACCGATGGTAGTGTAGGAACAGACAAATCATCGATTCCACGAATGGTTTGTTGGCACCGCTCATCTTATGATTGTCCAAAAGTTATCTCCTGCTCCTGTGAATGGGGAAAACATAAAAGTGAATCATGGTCGTTTATGAGCTATGGCGAAGTTTAAGGGGCAAACAACAGAAACAACGTATAAGCTGGAGACTCGTACGAATCATCCTGGACGCATGGGCAACCTTTAGCATCTCTTCATATGCATGACCAACATGGTGGTGTTTATTATGACTCTAATTGAGCTCAATTTCAGTCACAATCATATAAGGATTAAGGGATGGAAGTGAAGAAGAGGAAGTTTAAAGTCATTTTTATCCTTGAAATTCCCTTCATCCTTGATATTTTTAGGTGGGAACCACAAGGCTAGCGTACCAACCAAGTTTTTGTCCCCTGGCCGCATTTCCCCACAGTAAAACAAGGTAGAAAACTGAGAGCCATATGCATGTTGACAATCCACAGATAATTATGCCTTAGAAAAGGAAAAAGGTTGCTGATCACTTTGAGATACCAAAGCCTTGAGAAGAATTTGATTGGACGTGTGTGAACTTTTTGCTATTCGAGTCATAATAATTGAACAAAGGTGGGAAACGTAGGGTAGGTTGGTGAGATTGTGGGCGGTCGATATATTTGATCAAGCTTTTGGCTGAAAATGATTTTGCCTGTTTGTTAGGATAAATCTAGAAAAAGTGTTGCCTTTAGCAAATGATTTTCTAGGTGAATTGGCTTCTAATTTAGACTTACTAGGGTTTGGTTCAATGGAAGAACCATGTTTCTTGAAACTCTAGGCTTAAGTGTCGTTTTAGAATCTAACAAGCTCCTCAAAACTCTCTCTCTCTCTCTCTCTCTCTCTCTCCCCCCACTCGTGTTTGTGTTCACATTTGAATTAAGGGAATAAAGCATTGATTATGAGACCCCACACCCCGCAGCGATGTCAATTTTCACATGATAAAAAGGTTAAAGCAATAGGTCGTTCTCTATCTCCCTTTACGGTTCCACAAGAAGTAAAGATGAAGCAATGAGTTCCTCTCTCCATCTCTCTCTGCAGCGACTAGATAGCAAGAAAGCAAAGTAATGCACGGTATAACCATAATCATTCCAAGAGAATTATGCATTCAACAGTCTTCAGGTGTAACATGTTCCTAGGAAGCAAAGAAATACATTGAACATACATGACAGAGACAAGGAAAGCACGTTGCAGCCTCTTCACTCCCTGGAACCGTGTGGAAAAATGGGGCAACTTTTTTTGGTGGTCCGACACTTTCATAATTCTACTGCCTTTGCGCAGCCTCCTTATTGTCTTACGCTGTGTAAATTCAATGACTAACAGGGTAATAAAATTATGATACTTTGGGAAGTTCCATAAGCTTTCCCGTTGAAAATTGACACGGGGAGGAAAACATATTAAGGGTTGCCATTGGCAAGATTGGCCTTCTATACCTTCTTTTTCTGTGCATCCTTGAGACAGCAAACGCGTGAAAAATCCATGCAATGGGAAAAATAACATTGCATGGAAATAGTTACAAGAAAAAATTGTAGTTTCATATAAGGAATTTGACTTGCAATTTTCGTGATTTCAATGGCTACGATGATGTGAAAAACGTTTCCGAGATATAACCCAAGCATAAGGTTTCCCCGCTGGACTGAATTTTCGAAAAGCCTCATCATGGTTTATTTTTAATTTTCTTACTTATTCAGAAAATAAGTACGATTCCTTTAAAAAATCATTTTTTGTTAGGCATGAATTCAAGATGTAGATCAAATCAAAACTGTTAGAGATGACTTTAGTGGTGGATATAATTTACAATGGATATTGTAAAATGTATAGATTATCGGTACCATTGAATGAGCTTGACAATCAAGCGGCTTAATCAATAGATTGGGGGTATAAAACAAAAGGCCCAACATAAACTTTAACCACACCAGTCACTAGGCGAGTTAGTGTCGCAAATCTTAAAGCAGATAACTTTCTAAGACTTTCTTTTTTTTTTTTTTTGACATGATAACAACACCAGCCACCATAAGCTGAAATTTTGTCCTGCACTATACTCTTAGGTTCTGTTCAATTACAGCTAGTACAATGAGTTGATGCCAAAATGATGATGGGAATTACTCCATGAAATTAATATAATTGTTTTTATAACATTTTCGTTAGGTAAGTGAAGTGTAAACGAATCATGTGTAATAATTATGTGAATAATTTTTCTTGTGGGATGAGCTGTCAAACATAAGGGATTTCAAGAAAGGGACAAAGCCTAAAGTAGACCAGAGAGGGGTAGTGTTTCCTCCTTCGTCGGCAACAACAAAATCTAAATCCTTGAAATCTGTTTGTTTCCATCCACACTTTGACCCGATACTGACAAAGTTTTCGGTATCGCTAGCATCATGTAATGGAACCGATCCTCTCTATTCTTCAAAGCTTTGCGAAGCAACGGTTGGCCTTATGCTTGAATGCTCCTACCGACTCCCTGGGGTCAGGGGCGGGGCATACATGCATTTGAACCACAAGATTCTCACAAACCCTGATGAGCGGAAGTCTGCAATAGCCAAAATTGGAAGATCCAACGTAACAAAAAATCAAGGACGATACGCGGAATCATTCTTCTATATAAGGTTGACTTGATCAGCGGGATCATCTAGCTAATGAATCTGGAACTTGACTTTAAACTACTAAGTTGACATGTTGAGCACCGGCGATCCAATAGTGAACCAGCTTCCTCCCCCACATATATTACTTCAGATTGCAACTCAATGGATGTGGCCTAAAGATCAACCGGCCTAATGACTAATATATTCGGCCTAGCCCTAACTACGACCACTTCAACTTCTAGAAGCTAGCAGGGGATTCCACCTACTCAAAATCTATCTTCTTTGGATGCGCTTCTGGGATCTCTCTTTGACGGGATCATCACAGTGCAATAGACCTAAGTTTCTAGTTCCACATTTTTCCTTAGCTTCTTTATTCAGTATGTTAACTCTTAACGGGTCATATGGGGCACAGAAGTCGACAGCTATTTTGCATCTCCATGATGCACATATGGTTTCTCATAGCCTTTGCTGTTAAAGTTGTATAATTGCACTAAACAAAAACGATGACAAAGTTTTTTTGAAAAAAGAAAAAAAAAATAACGAAGAAAAGAAAGGAATCTATGTATCAGTCATCAAATATTTTGCTTCATGGTGACCAGGAAGTTAGATAAAGTTTGTTTTTTAAGTATTCGTCCTTTATTCCTAGAAAGTTGTATTCGCGTTGCGGACCAATAATCACCACATAATTGGTGAACGTTAAAAAAATCCAAAATAATGGGCATAAAACCTATAACTAGCCAACAAGTTCTTCAAGCCCTACTACTTACTGTGTAACGATGTTGATTTGATTGTTTTGTCCACGAGAACAGGGATTTGCTCGCGCACACACGTCTAAAAATATGTATACAACGAGACACAGAGAGAGAGAGAGAGAGAGAGAGAGACAGAGAGAGAGAGAGAGAGTAATCTTGTCCTCTTTTATTAGTCTCGATTTGTATCCGGTGCATGTATCTGCCCGATCATTAGATTGCCAACAAACAGAAATGAATATAGTTTTTATTTTTTATTTTTTTATTCCAACTTGTGTATCTTTCCTTTTTGTGAAGATGACGTCCAGATGTGTTAGAAAGCTGTTCAAAGCTTATCGGTTAATAAGCTAAATCAAATCTTTTGCAGAAAGCATAGGGTATCCATAGATTGATTGATTATTATGGACTGCTATTAAACAGAAAAACTGGCCAATAAGTTCTTCAAGCCCTCCTAGTTAGAAGATCATGATAGTTGGTTTGACCTTTTTTGTCCACGAAGAGTGGGGGGTTAGCGCTGCATGTGATTACTTCAAAGACCTGTAACTTATATGATTATATCTTGTAAATTTTAGTTGGTATGGATTTTTACCCAGATGCATGCATCTACCGGATTATCAAAAAGCAGACAGAAAGAAAAGAAGTCCAACATTTAGTCTATTTTTCCCGACATGTTTCCATAAAGCTGGCGAATATGTTAAATTGTTGAACGATTTTTCTTATTTTTTATTTTTTTAATTTTGGTGGAAACAAACAAATTATGACTATGTTGTTCAATAGCAGCCATATAAATCTACACAAGGGGATCACCTTAAATACATAACACGGAAACAAAAAAAAAAAATTGTAATTGCACCCTCTTAGAAATTATCTTAACATTATTAGTTAGTTGAACCTAAGATTACATTTCTGAAAAATAGATGCGGAGCTTGTTCGACCACACCATCAACCAGTGCAAATGGGATTAGCAAAAATCATCCTGTTCCTATTTGGTGGACTAGGAGAGTGAGAAAAAAAAAACTATATTTCTTATCCTATGTCACCAGGAAGATGTGACATAATGGTAGATAGTGATGAAGAAAATAGAATTGGAAGGTATCCTTTGAGTTACATATACGTTTTAGATATCAAAGATATGCCCAAAAATAAGATGGCTTTATTAGCTGTAACAAGATTCTGGTAAGAACATCCATTTGTAAGAAAGGATCACCTTTAGATGTAAAACACTCATCAATGACGCCTCCTTCAAAACCAAAGCAAGTGAAAAAAGTTGACAAAGAAAGGAACCTCTTTTTATTTAGAAGTTTATTTAAGTTTTTAATCATGTGCTATTTTTTTGTTACTAAGAGACCTTTTGTCTAGTCTAGTAGAACCTTTTCTAAACCATCTACATATGAAAAATAATTCACATCTATCTAGTGCTACATCAAATCAAGTTAAGATATCAAAGTTAAAACAATTTAGATATTCATTTTTAACTTCATTTTGTAATTAATGTCTTAGCTTTTAGAAGAAAAAAATTGTCAAACATTTAACCATCAGTCTTTTTGTATTATCAAACAAGTCACTCTTAGTGTCTTTTTATGATTAATCCCTCATTTATAATAGAAACTTTTGTCAAAGACTTAGTTATGTATCTTTCTGCATCATCATTAAACTCATGCTTTGTGTTTAACAAGATCTATAAGAGAGGTTAGGCTTCAGGGACGTGTATGCCTTTTACCCGTGCTCAGGAGTTAAGTCCTTAGATCCTCCTATATAAAATCAAACTCTTGTAAATGAACCAGATAACCTTTAGAAATCTCTTTTTTGCTCCCACCCTTCAGACTCTTTTAGTACTATACCATTTGGTTTCTACACTTGGTTCGTCGGGCCAACTTTATGAGTTCGAATTGTTTTTAGGATTCTCAAAGTATCTTACAATTGTATTAATAATAATTTCCTCAAAAGACATTGACAAAATTTCTCCTCTAATTTCTTAAATAACCGCACATTTTGTACACATGCATGTGGTAAATAATTGTTCATTTTTGAATTGATAGGTGGATGGAAAGACCAATTTGATAAAGGTGCTAAAATATTAACTTAATTTGCTACTTTTTCTAATACAGCTTTTCTCATGAAAATAAACTACAGATTATTCATCTTACGTCAAGACTTTTGACATATATGAGTTTCAGTTTGTCAAGACCGAATTTAGATGCAAGTACATAAAAATTTATTTAAGAATTTTATAGAATTAGGAGATTTTAATAATCCAAGCAAACACAGATTAATTTTTCAAAGCATATATAAGGAACCAAAAATAAAAAATAAAAATAAAACATTTAATTTCGATGGATGATAAAGAATAAATGTATTTATCATGTCTTCTTGAATGTTTTACAAAGCCAATTTTCTGGATAAAATGCTCAAATTTGAGGTATAATAATTGAAAATTACCATCAAAATGCATGGGTAATATTTGTTGCTTTACCCTTACTGTGTAGCTTTTGTCATGAATTTTACAAGTCAATGATGCACAACTAAATAGATGTAAATCATACATCTAAAACAATTTGATTATTTGAGAATGAATCCTGGAAAATGGTTTCTCTTGTTTAGTCTTGAATCATACATACATTATACTTTAGTCTTGGAAGGTTATCTAAACTTATGGGTTGAAAGAGAACCAGCTTTTTGAATTAAGTAATGACTGCAGTTTTTATTCAAAAACAGTCGTTTTGTAGTTTTGGTTTTGACCAGGGAGGTTGATTCAAATTGCTTTGTAGTCTTCTTGAGACTTAGTTGTCATCGTATCTCTTAAACATGGACATAGATACATGCAAAGCAGTGCCAGTTGGGTCTAATATTTATTTAATGGTTTAGATAGGTTGGTGAAAATGGATTGCACTTGTTTACTACAAAAATATTAGGTCCGTGTTTCCTGTAAAAATTATTTTATTCCATGGGCTTCTAAAGTAGTCCTTTGGAGTTGAACTCGCGATTCTTCTTTCCTTTTCCGGAGAGAACAACATAATTACTACATAATTGTCTATTTGTTTGCATCAATTCACCGCCAGCTTAACCCTATATGATCGGCGCGACTTTGAGTTGCAATAGGGTTTTCTATAATCGTTTGCAGCTCTGTTTCTTTTCTATGTTGACTGACAATTGCGCCAACTAAAACTTACATGAACCAAGAAGATCGTAGATTGCAATCAATTGTTATTTTAATCTTTCTTGGTCTATGAGTAAGATCGAGAAGATGGTCTGCAGGAATTCCAAACGAATGAGCTTTGTCTTATTCACTGTAAGTTCTACACAAAGCTGTTGAACAAATATTTTGTTAGCCTAGCAGTAGTTGTAAACTAGTTGAATTGTCATGTATTATCATCCAACTCTATCGTCGCATAGCATTGTTCCACTACAATAAAGTTAGAAGCTACTTACTGTAATCTTGGGAAAGCAACATTTTGTTTACTGTATGAAGGTACTTGCATGCTCACAGGCCAAAAATAAAAATAAGATAAAATAAAATAAAATAAAAAGGTGCCGTACAAGCTGCTGTTTTTTTTTTTTTTTGCATCACATGGACTTCTCAGTACATTTCTGACATCCATTGCCACGTACAAGATTGTAGCTCCACCTTTCTCTTTCGTAAAGGCACTGGGCCTTTTCACTCCTCTTTCTCTAAAACTTTGTGAGAATCTCTGCAAATGTCAGCTTTTTCTCTTCGTAGGTCCGACCGTATTATTTCGAAATGACGAAGCCCTGCTATTTTTCTCCGTTAGTTCAACTGTGGTTTTTGCAGTTTCTTGGAGGGCGCGTAGGTGACCCAGAGTCAAATTATGTGGCCTGTCTTTGAGATTGATTCTCACGCCCAATGATGTGTGGAAGAAGAGCAGGCTTCGGCGCTCTTAGATTTCCTCGTGTTAAATGGAGATTTCAAAAAGCTAACTGGAGTTGATGCCCTTGCACTGCTCTTTCGTTTCTTTTGGCTTTGATTTTGCTGTTTTTCTTAGTTTCTCTCCCTTTCTCGAGCATGTGGCTCCTAGAGCCCCTGCTAAAGCTACACCACAAGGCTACTGCATCTTTTGGGAGAACTTCCAAATGATTAGAAATTTGTTCTGGAGAATGTCGCTCGCTTGTATTGAAATTAAACGATGGATAAGTTTCCTCGACTTAATGTCTTTGTCAAGCAAAGTTGAAGCTGGCTTGCCCATGAGTTGCGCACTTTGATTTCTTTTAGCTTTAGTTCCCCAGGTTAGCCCTCTGAATATGAAATTATGGATCTGCCTACCCACTATTATAAAATGAACTATTCACTCACTTTACTACCATTTATAGAACAAGTGGTTCCAAGTACAGCAATTTAAGATTTTTGTAAAAGTGTATTGGTTGATTATAAAATTTACTGATTACGTGATTAGTGTCTCAAAAATGGCAGAGTGCCCGACGACGAGCCCCCCTAGAATACTAGGGTCTTCCGGACAAAATCATATTTACTCACCAGGTTTCTCTCCTGCAATAAGTTCAATCTCGCTTCACGTGCAATATGCTGTAGACTTTGTTTCATCTTAGCCTTTAAAAGCCTCGATATCTCCATCCAAAGAAAACCAAAAAGGCAAAGCAGTCTTTATGCTACTCCTCACGGGCCCTTCAGCTTAGAGAGAGCGAAAGTGGGTGGGAAGAGAGAGATAGAGCATGGCTCTAGAAGCTGTGGTTTTTCCACAAGAACCATTTGGTTACAGTGGCAAAGATCTCTATAATTTGTTGGGAGGGAATTGGAGCTATGACTTTGGTCTTCAAAACGAAGATGAACAAGGCTCTTTCGATTTTCTCGAGACCCAAACTGAAAGCTGCCTCTATGGAGATTACAGTTCCTCACCGCCCTCGATGGTCCCATATATGAATCAGCTGCAATACTCCAATGCATCCTTGGACGCCACCAGTGCTACTGCGCATACTGCTGATGAATACCCACAAGTAGATACGTCAGGAACAACCACGCCCGCCCGACCGAAGAGACGCCGGGCAAAGAGTAGAAAGAACAAAGAAGAAATTGAGAACCAAAGAATGACTCACATTGCGGTAGAGCGAAACCGAAGAAAGCAAATGAATGAGTATCTCTCCATGCTTCGTTCTTTAATGCCAGACTCCTATGTTCAAAGGGTATCTCTCTGTCCCCACTGCTTTTCCGCAAAAGAAAAGAAAAAGTAATTTGTACAAATGCACTAGCTCTGAATAAGTTTTAGCTTTCTACTTCTAACTGCAGCTTTCTGTTAAACGTTTTTTTTTTTTGGTTTCTTTGATCAGGGTGACCAAGCCTCTATTATAGGAGGTGCCATTAATTTTGTTAAGGAGCTAGAGCATCGCCTACAATTCCTTGGAGTTAACAAGGGAATGGAGGCGACATCCGATGCTGGTGGATCTTTGCCCTTCTCAGAGTTCTTCACCTTCCCACAGTACTCAACAACTTCGAGTCACTCTGATAATTCTGTGGCCATGTCGGAGCAAGCAGGTGAGACTCAGCCGGCTATTGCTGACATCGAAGTGACCATGGTGGAAAGCCACGCAAGTCTCAAGATAAGATCTAAAAGGCGGCCGAAGCAGCTCCTGAAAGTTGTTTCTGGGTTGCACACAATGCGACTCACAGTGCTTCACCTTAATGTCACAACCGTTGATGAGATCGTGCTCTATACTCTCAGTGTCAAGGTAAGCGAAAAGAGTGCTCAAAACTAGGACACGCACACATGGAATCTGTCTTGTGCCAAAGCTGGACATTAATTGTGGTTTATCCACAAATTTAACTCCAGTGGTGTTTAGTTTTGCTAAAACTGATATCTTGTGGCGGTAATTCTGCAGCTAGAGGATGATTGTAAGCTGAGTTCAGTGGATGAGATTGCAACAGCTGTGCATCAGTTGCTATCTAAGATTCAAGAGGAGGCAATGTCGATCTGAAAATCTTGTTCTAGTTGTCTTTATTTGACCTCGGTAAACCAAATGTGGCCATTTTCTCTGCTTTTAGGTTGTATCAAATTATTGAAATCAGCATTTACCTGTTGGAGGCTAGTTATCATGAGTTTCTTTTCTTTTCTTTTCTTTTTTCTTTTTTGCTTCTTATCCTTTTCATTCTTGGGAGATTCCCTCTTCCCCGTTTTTCAATTATTCTTGGGGTTGGTTTCCAAGGAGAATCATGGATGAACCAAAAAACGCTTGGTTTATTGATCCCCTATCTTATCCCTGTGGATGAAAATATAATAAAGGATATGCAATCAACAGTACATGCCATTGTTTAGGATCATATATCGATGCCGACCACAGAAAGCACATGAATAAATAATGGAAAAATTTATCAGTTCCACTCCCACTCCCACTCCCACTCCCACTACATCATATTGTTTTCTCACTTTGCCGGACAGTTTACAATGTGAAAATTTAGCTTCCCTATTCCAAAAGTGGCAAACCCCATCATCAGAAAGAAGCAAGCAGCCAACAGGAAAGGTACAAGACTGCATTATTACGATGACGTATTATAGATTCTTTCATTCTCTCCATCGTGGTTTATTCCTAATGGAGAGTTATGAACCACGTAAAGATCAGATTCAAGCTTTAGAATTTAGAGATTCAAGTGCAGTTCCAGAGTATTCTTTTTGAAGGATGTCAGAAACATGGTTGAAAAGGCGACCTTTGGAAAAGCCTCAAGAAATGTAATTAAACGTAAGTGAGGGCTGCTATAAACAGCTTTAGAAGAGCTAAGCTTTTCTGTATCACGATGTTTCCGGTTCATTGAAACTACATCCCCGTCATGATCACTAGACCAAGATAGCATCAGCTATCCTTTTTAATCCTAGGGTGTTGAACCAGCATCATTATTGCATATGACTTTCAAATCTGCATCATTTGCTTTTTGAAGAAAAATGTGGCCCATTAAATCGTACGAAAGTTCACGGTTGCATCCTTTGTGAAAAAGTTGATATGCTGGTGGGGTTTGAGTATCTTTAAGAAAACAGAATAACAGAGAATAATGTTCCGGATGTAAATCATAAAGAGACAATTGACAATTACTTGATGTTTGGAGAGGGATGAGATCAACCATTGGTGGTCGATTTTGAACTTGGTTCTGGTGAAAGTAATATGCTCTCATGGTTAAAAAATTTTACGCTTGCCGCAATGATAGTTCCTGTCCCAAGTTAGAGGACCTCCAAAAACCTTATGATGGCAAAAAATCAAGGTCAGGAGGGTCTCTTATGGTGGGTGAACTGTTCCCTTCTCTGCCAACATGTGAGTCCAACCATTTTCGCTGGACTCTAATTATTCCATCAATCAATGTTAATTGTAAGAAGAATAAAAGACAGCATATTCTATCCAAAGCCATGGATGAATGGCATGTTGGACGTCCATTTACCCCACGTTGTTTTCCTTGATTTTTGATTCGATGGTTACCCTTCTTTTCATTTTCTCTGTGGTTCAACAAAATTGTCGACAAATATTCGACCACAGTGGCTGTGGGTACGACTTTTTTGTACCCGATTTTGGTGTAACTTGACATATTTTGTTAAATGTGTTTTTGATGCAACCTAGTACAGGTGGGCAGGGAACCCACATCATATGGTCAGGATCGAAATCTCCTTTTCTGAGCTCTTGCTTTGAATTTTTTTTGCATCTAGAGGTGTACAGAAAGCAAAGGTTTCTTGCTTTTGACGAGTTAGGCTCTGTCTCTGAATGACAGCAAAATGAACTGCAGAGGATGTTTTTTTACTGTATAGCTTTACATATGGTCTCTTAAGATGCGCGCCACACTTATTGGTAAAGTCACTTATGTCCTATAGATGTTATAGGGTGGGTATATGTGGTGTCTTCTTTGTAATATTTCCCATTTCCTTGTGTGCATTTCTTTATCATATTTTATACGCACTGCAACAACAAGGGTCCGGGCCTCCACTGGAGACAAGAAAAAATAGAATTTTTTTCATTCTTCGAAACCTCTAGAGCCCTTTGTTTTGGAAGATTCTGCTAACCTCTCTTTTCTTATTTTATATTGTGAATAATCTGGTAGAAAGGATTTTAAAACTCTTTTCATATATACTTTTAACTAGTGCTAACTTTTAACTAGTGTTAACTTTTATCTACAGCCTTGTCAGCCGAATGCCATGTCATTTTCGGTCCACACATATGGACAGCAGCATTGAGTCTAAACTCCTCGTGTAAAAAAAACAGGAAAAGCATAATGTCTTTTTTGTTTTTGTTTTTTTTTTCTTTCCTTTTTTAATATATTCAAATAAGAGCGTGTACGCACCTGAACTTGTGGATTCTTTATCACTAAGAAGTTTTGGTTGGTTCTTCTATTCCTGGACACTGTAGATCGAAACCCTCTCTGTTTGGTTCTGAAGCAATTTATTTCCCAGCAGCTGTACCCCTCTCCGGATTCGTGGGTTTCCTTTTCCTTTGTGTTCCTTCTGTAATCTCATCTTTTGGATTTGGTTCTGCATTTATTCTCCGTACTGGTTCTGAAGTTATCAGCACATGCGCTTCAATCCAAAACCATGATGCGTGTGCTCAACCATGCAGTCTGCAACGCGCTGCTGTGGGAACTGCTCGAAATTTAGGCGTTTCTGACTCTGCAAAAGAGCTTGGCCCGACGCCACACTGTCGAGCAGTCAACCTCAACAACATTCTAATATATTTTCTCAAGAAACAAAATCCAGTCCGCTGTTGCCAAGCGTCTTCCACTCAACCAGTGAAGTATGCATACTTGGTAAGATTATCAATATTTGATAAATATTGACAAAAAGGTATGTTGGGTGGTACAGAACAATTTGAAATCGTGTTTAAATGCGTAGTTGACGGTATGTTCAACCACCATGAAAATAGGGAAAAATGTAATCCACCAAAACTAGAAGCCCTAAAGATGTTAAGAGGCTATAATGTTTTACTAATAACAATATAGATAAAGGAATATGTTGCAGTTTGATTTATTAATCTTTGTTTACATTAAAACATGGTTTCAAGTTTCCGAAAATCATTTGGATTTTGCAAGATTTAATACTCTATGAGATTTAGGTTTTATTGAAAACAAAGTTTCACATAGAAAATAAACAATCTTTTGATAATATTTAAATATAAATGTGTACTATTCAAGTTATTAGTTAACTTTTAGGTTAGATTTTAATTTTTTAACATTATATCAGATTTCAAATTGATTAGTTCCAACTCCTATAGAACTTTAAGCTGTCACTTATGTTTAATGTATGAAGAAGTTTTAAGGAAATAAGTCTCACATAGAAAAAGAAATGATATTTAGGTACTGTTTAGATATAGATTTGTTCTCCCAACTTATGAACTAATTTTTTTTATTGGACTTTAAACTTTTTACTAAAATTTTAAGAATTATTTTGATAACAAGATAGGTTTTTGCTTAATTAGAAAGGAAAATTATCCAAAATCTAAGAGTTTTGGCCTTTGTCAAATTAAGCCATGCATTTCTAATTTTATGATCAAGATTTAAAATTTTGGTCAATTACCGAACACCTAATGTCGTTTTTTTTTTTTTTTACAGTGTACATTTTGTAACAAATTAATTGCAAGATGCGAATAAAAGGGTATCGTGTGTTTGCGAATCAAGATCTATGACACCAACACAGTTCTTCTCACGCTTGAAATGGATCTTTGTTGGGGATGACCAGTAACGTTGGCCTTTATTTGTCAAAAACCCAAAAAAAAAAAAGAAGGAATTGAAAAAAGAAGAGTTCTTTCTTTATTTATCTTTGCAAAAGGGAGAGAGGTGAATGTGGAGAATTTTACACCTACAATGGCAATGGTCAAGAGTCATAACAGAGAACAGGTGATCCATGTCAGTGATACAAAATTTAATTGGGCCCTGTAAATCCCATGGGGACTGAATTCGAGAAAAAGAAATCCACGTAAATGACCAATTAACATAAAATTATTGTCTATATTCTGTTGGCAAAACTTATTCTTCCAGAGCATGCCAAGTTAAAATAAAAGAATTTCTTACTGCTACAGTATACCAGTCATCTCTTAAAATTAAAAAGACAAGTTACATGACAAGTAAGCCTAGATCAAGGTAATTGCCTATTAAATGATTATGGAAGGATTCTTAACGATGAGAGTAAGTGAAATTTGTGGGAAGGGTTCTTCACAATCTCATGCTGATTCTAGTTCTTTAGTGGATGATTTTGGACATGTTGGTTACTAGTGCTCGTTGGATTATGATGCTGGGGCAATGAGTGCTTCACAGAGTCTTCTTCTTGACTCTAAAGACTAAGATTTATTGGTCTATTTAACAGGCATCCTCAAACTAGGGGTAGGGACTACACCAAGTTTGCACTGAAAGGCAAGAAAGGTTGATTTTGATAGAGGCATAATTAGGATGTTAGCTAAATGCCAGGACGAGATGTATTTGGTAATTAGAGATTTCATGGCCACTTTTTTTCGTACAAAATAAAAGTCCATTTCTAGGTGTTTGGTTGAGCCATGAAAGATGTGCCTAGTTGTGACATAGAGGGTAAAGATATTATCACAATAAAGAGCAGTAGCAAAGGACGGTAAGACATCAAGGTCCTGAGGTAAAGTGCAATAGATTAGGAGTGCTGCCGGAGTGAAGCCACAAGCTACAATCAAGAGAACAATGAACAAGTCATTTGGAAGGTGGAAGACCTCTGTAAAAAGAAAGAAACACAATCGACCAAGTAGAGGTTGATAACTTTACAATGAACTTCGATCAGAATTTATAGAGTTCCTACAGGCTAGGCTAACAATATGAAGGTAAGAAAATGGAATATGCCAAACGCAAAACCGAACGGGCAAACGATGCTTGAGCGGTGAATCGTCTAAGCTTCTGAAAGGATTCTGCAATGACCACATGCTGATTGTAGATCCTCCGTGGAGGTTTCTGGACAGCCTCTGCTATGCTGGATTATGATGTTGACTAAGTAGAGACTGTGGGCCGTGAGTGCTACATAGAGTTTTCTTCTTGGCTCTAAGACTGAGACTTGCTTCTTTGTTTAATAGAGATTATTACCATAGTAAATAGTGGATTCCCTTACTCCGATGCAACTTAGTTGTCAGTACTCTAGCATGACATCTAATCTCTGGACCCTGTTTCCTTGATAATTCAAAAGGTAAGCATGTGAGTCATCCTGCCAGGCAAGTCTATATGCCAAAAGCGAATACAACAACGAAAAACAGACAAAACATCAAAGCAATTGATGGCTAGGCTCTTGCACTAGGTACTCTGCATTCTGCTTGCTAAGATAAGAAAATACAAAACACAATTATGTTACAACCAAAACCCAAACTGGACCAACCAAATTTATATATGTGAAGTGGCTCATCAGAAGTCTCTTGCAATCCAATCTTCAAGGAATAAAGACAACAGTACTAGTCACCACAGTGACCTGCTACCCCCTCTACCTCCCCCGGGTGCTGAATTCAAGAATCATGGATGACCCGAAAATAGAACTCGATCTCCAACATCTTCTTTCTACTGCAGAAGATACACGATGCAAGGACGTTGGAAGATTAACGAGTTGAAATAACTCGACGAGACAAGTATCCAACTATTGAAGCCAGGTACTTCCATTTGCGAAAAGATACAATCAACTCTTTTTTGAAGCAATGCGTTACCCCAACGAAGTCCTCGGTCTTCTCCTTTCTGGCTATTAATAGTATACAAGGGAAAGAAGGGCCTCAACGGGTACATTCGATGAGTACATATAAATAGGCTATGTTACTGCTCCCAATGGGACACCATCAGCCCTGGTATTCAGCTCTCCAGGCCTTCCAATTGGCACCGATGAAGTAAGTAAGGATCCATTGAAGCTTTTGAAACATGTTCAGCCATGTCGTGGGGTAGCTCACATACGTGGAACCAGAGGAGAGTTATTGCTGGCATACCTGGACTTGAATCACATCCAGATCACTGCCGAGACACTGGTTGCAGATTGCTCAGAGATTCACAACAAAGGCCTGGCATTATTTCTTTGTTGCACCACTACGCCTACAAAGCAAGAAGGTTGACATGTAAAGGGTCTTGCAGAGCAAGCAACGACAAGATTTTATGGCTCAAAGAACGGTCTGAAACGGGAGTGAGGGCTCTGAGCGTTGTGGCAACGATTCTAGGCAACCTTTTGAGAGAGAATATATTGTAGCTCCTCAACCCGAAAAGTACACGTTCAGTTGATTTGTTAACATGCCAAGGATTCACCAACTTTCTTACCTAAGTAAGTCCAATAATTAGGCAAAAATCATTGTATTTATTGTGCATATTTTACCTTCCATGATTAGAGCAATTTTGTGGTGCCAAACATTATATAGAATTATTACAACAACGTAGAATTTATTCCACTCACTCGGAGGCTTCTCTTCATATTCACCTTTTTTTACATGGTACCCAAGCCATTTCTTCTTTGGGACCTCAATTTCACTTCGACATCATTGTTCCTAAGCCATCACTTTCGAGTTTTGAAGAACATTTCTTGCTCTTTTTTTTTCCCTCCTTGTTCCTTTCCTCAATTCCTTATTCTATCTCTCTCACCTTGTCGTGAGAATATGCACCCAACAACTTTTCTTTTCCACATTCACCCTTTTCCCTTTTTTCTATTTTCACTTTCTTTTCCTAATTCTCAAATTACCCTCCCAACACCTCAATTTCCAAATTCCAAAACCCTAATCTTAATTCCCAAATTCCTAAATCCCTAATTCCCCAAATTATTAAAACCCTAACTCCCAAATTCCCAAATTCCTAAACCCAAGCTACTACTGCCACCATCCTCGATGGCCTTTGCAAACAACTTTGTTGCACCTCCAACTGTCCCTTCTAGCATCGCATCTGCTCTTGTTTGTAATTTGTATCACCTAATAGCTACCGACCTTCAACCCACCTACATCATCTCCTATAAACTCACCAAAAAGGCAAATTGGCATGTGTGGAGTGAACAAATCCACACCGTCTTTCTTGCTTGCAACAAGATGGGCTTTCTGGCAAGAAAATTGCCCTACCCATTTGACGAAAGGGATGTTGCTAACTGCTTTGATCAATGTCATGTGGCTATAAAGACTTGGCTAACCCATTTCATTCATTTATTGTTGTAGAACTTGGTTTCCCAAGCTCACATTGTCGCCAACATCTAGATGTTACTCCATAATAGCTTCATGAAAGTGAGCAGCACTCAAAAGTATTCTTTGCAACAATCGATTGGGGATCTCCATTTATCCTCTAGCATTGTCATAAACAAACTCATCACCTTCTTCCTCCATTTGAAGGAATTATGGGGTGCGCTTAAGGCACACCAGCCCTCTATCCATTACTCGTATAATGGTTGTACCTGACACGTTAACCAATCACTTCATGTATGCAAGGAGGAGATTTGTGTGTTGAAATTCCTCTTCCCATTACCAGAGGAGTTCCAAACTCTTCAATTGAACATCCTCTCCCACGATGAGCTTCCCACCCTAGAGAAGTTGTTCTATCTTTGTTATGAGTAGTAAGTATAATAGTGTGTTTTGTGGTAAGGGTAAAAAGGTAATCTACCATCGTTAGGGCTACAAGGAAATAAAAGGAAACTAGGTAGCATCGAAAATCACTTTGCTCAGTATGTGTTTCTACATCTTCCTCCCATAG
This sequence comes from Casuarina equisetifolia, assembly GCA_028551475.1. Taxonomy (NCBI): domain Eukaryota; kingdom Viridiplantae; phylum Streptophyta; class Magnoliopsida; order Fagales; family Casuarinaceae; genus Casuarina; species Casuarina equisetifolia. The sequence continues at coordinate 12,560,157 of CM052359.1, forward strand.
GTGAGGCAAGATTGATGTTACTTCTATGTACTTGCTATTATTTGGCTACTTTGGTTGGTTGATCTCATAAGAGTCATCGTATTGCTAGAGTTCTTTCATTGTGTGCTTTGCTAACCAAATACCATTACAAGTGGTATTGGAGCACTGTTTTGGTGCCTATGGAGTGATACACCACAATGACAACAAGAAAGCAAAGAATGGCAAAGCTAGAAGCTCATTTGTCTATATTGGAAGGCAAAATGGAATAGGTAAAGGCCTAAAATTGCAAGACAGTTTCTCATTTTAAAGCTTTTATCTCCTTTCAAAATCATCTTGAAGAAGGTCAGACCACCCTCCAGAGTGGTATGACACAAATATTGGCCACGTTAGTGTAGCTACAGGTATCTAGTGGCTTATTGTCTCAAGTCTCGACTGTTGAGCCCTAAGCTACCATCAAAGTCCAAATCGTTGCAGTGGAACCTAAAGGTATGGTGACTTTGGAAAATATTATGGCTAAAGAGGAAAAGGTTGCATGAGTACACGTAGGCCAACCCACTTACCTACCTCATTGTGGGTCACCGGCGTACAATTAGCTGTAAGGCCAATCGCTCAATGGTGCATCCACCCCAAACGACGACACCAACCCCTCTTTAGGCTCATGCACGTATATCTTTGGCCACAAGCCTTCCACTAGCATGGCAAAAGGGGGTACTAATAGCCCCTTGTCTCCTTAGATCTAGCTAGCAAGGGGACAATTTCGACCAATCTAACTAATGGGTGTGATTGGCACTAAAATTCTTAAGGCCATGGAAGATTCTCTACTGAACAAGGTGGTTGGCCACCATTGCTGCCACTACAATTGCTTTTGGGCATGGACCATTTCGGCTCAAACTTTCCTAAAGGATGCTTTGGAGGATGCCAATATCGCAAAAATAGCCGTGAGGAAGCCAATGGAGGCTCTAAGGTACATACTTCATACTCTTGGTCTTTTAAAATGGACTTTTCTAAGTTTAATGGCAAAAACCCTAAGGAATGGCTTGATAAATGTGACACTTTCTTTCAATATGAGGACATTAATGATTATCATAAAGTTAAATTTGCCTCGATGTACATGGAAGGTAGAGTTGCTTGATGATATAGATACTATTGGAGAGGTTGTAGGCACATCAGTTAGGAGTAGTTTCAAGTAGATCTCCGTTTTCATTTTGCTATTAAAGAGTAGGAAATTACAATTGCAAACTTCTAGTAAGTGCAACAATTGGGTACAATAGCAGAGTATATTGAGAAATTTGAAGAATTGAAGGTAGTTATTAGTTTTTCAAATTCATGTATTTCAAAAAGTTTCTTTGTGGGGTATTTTATACAAGGTCTTAAATTTGAATTACACTTTTAACTATTTCTCTAATGGCCAATGGATTTAGAAGAGGCATATCAAATGACCTTGGCCTAGGAATAACAATTGGAGATTTAAGCAAGGAAATCTCGTGGGTTTAGACAACAACAAGGTTCCCATGTAGTGGTGAAGTCTTAATCCATTAGGACTCATGTTTTGGCCTTGGCTTCTAGTATGGACTCCCACCTTTTAGCGAATAAGTCCTCCACACAAGCCTCCTTATGATGACCAATCAAGTGCATTAGTGATGCACAGGTGCAATAAAGGAAAGACGAGAGTCTATGTTATTATTGTGATGAGAAGTGGGTGTCTGGACACCGTTGTAAGATAAAACAAATACACTAGGTTGAGGATGTAGAGGATGAGGTGGAGGTAGATCCTAAAGTGAATGATGATCATATCGAACCCATTTAGAAAGAGGAAGAAGGTGCACTTTTAGCATTTTCCATTTCCAATAAGGGATCAACAACTACTTTTAGAATGGAAACAACCGATTTAGAGATTATGATCACTATCTTGTTTGACATAGGATCTTTGAATAATTTTTTGGATTCTAGAGTTGTTGAGCGAGTGGGTTATTAGGTTGAGGAAGTTATACCATTTGTAATTAAGGTAGCTGATGGGTCTCATTTAAGAGATAATCAACATTGTTGCTACTTTCCTTGGCATATACAAGGGCATGATTTTTGAGCAGATGTTCGATTATTACTATTGGGCAGTTGTGATATGGTATTAAGGATGCAATGGGTACATTCAATTAACCCCATAGAGTTTGATGTGATGGGGAATATGTTATCAGTGCATGTGGTAGGAAAAAAACTAACCCTTAAAGGGTTAGATAGGTTGGATGAGTCTTTGTTTGTTGAGTAATTCTAGCCTTTTGAAATGGAAATTAGACTCTCCTTACAATTGGTAGCTATGGAATCTTAAAAAAAGGCATTCTTTTATGAGATGACAAGTCTTTTAGCTGAATTCTTAGATGTTTTCAATACTTTTAGCAATCTTTCCTTTTAACGGCAGTTTGATCACTACATTCTCTTACTCCTAAGCAGTGAATTAGTTAATTTGAGGCCTCATTAATATCACTTTGTCCAAAAGGGAGAGATAGAGAGGATAGTGGAGGAAATGTGGGAAACATGTATTGTTCACCATAGTACTAGTCCTTTTGCTTCGTTAATTTTACTGGTATGAAAAAGTGATGGAACATAGTGTTTTTGTGTGGATTACTAAACCTTGAATGACCTCATCATCAAAGATAAGTTTTCCATTCCAATTATTGATAAGTTGTTGGATGACTTACATGGGGTTATATGATTTTCTAAATTTGACTTAAGATCCAAGTATTACCAAGTGAGGATGCACCCTAATGATGTATACAAGATGGCCTTCCAAACTCACCAAGGGCACCACAAATTTCTAGTCATGCCTTTGGCTTAACAAATGCCCCAACTATATTCTAGACCTTTATGAATTTGACTTTTTAGTAGTATTTGCATAAATTTGTTCTGACCTTTTTCAATAATATATTGGTGTGCAACTCAAATCTAGCAAGTATTGTCATCATGTCCACTTGGTTTTTAGTAAGTTATAAGAACATCAGTTATTTGCTAAGAAAAGTAAGTGTGCTTTTGTGCAATGTCAAATTGATTATTTGGGCCACATAGTTTCAAAAAATGGTATTGAAGCTAATCCTCAGAAGATTAGGAGTATGTTGACTTGGCCACAACCTACTTTTATAAGAGAACTTTTGTGGTTCCTTGGTTTAATTGGCTATTCTCAAAGGTTTGTGTGGAATCATGGGCAGCTTACCTGCCCATTAACTCTATTACTAAGGAATGGTGGTTTTAATGGAATAAGGATGCTCACCGAGTATTCAAGGAGCTTAAGAAAACTACGAGTACCACCCTAGTGTTTGCACTGCCAAATTTTGAAAAACCCTTTGTTGTGGAAATTGATGCTAGCTATGATGGTATAAGAGCAGTTCTAATGCAAAATGGTCACCCTATTACTTACTTAAGCAGGGCCTTAACATAAAAGTATTTGGGACTTTCTATAGATGAGAAAAAGTTGTTAGCAATTGTGATAACGATTCAAAGGTGGAGACCTTATCTTCTAGGCAACTATTTTATTATCCACATCGATCATTTTAGTTTGAAGCATTTGTTGGAACTACGGGTTACTACACCAACACAACATAAGTGGCTTAGTAAGCTATTGGGCTTTGATTATGAGATTCAATATCGCAAGGGTAATGAGAACTATGCAGCAAATGCTCTTTCCAAACTTCCTTCAAAAAGGGAAAACTTCAAGTTATAAGTTATCTCGACCTTTCAGCCCTTTTGGGTTCAAGAGGTGCATAAAGTTATGAAAGGGATGATAAGTTAACACTCATTTTGGAGAGTCTTGTTATGAATTCTAATACTCATTCGGATTATAGTTTGAGTAATGGGTTGCTAGGGTATAAGGGTAGAATTGTGGTGGGTAGCCATGAAACGTTGTGAGAAACTATTATTCAGAACTTACATGATTTTGACATAGATGGTCATTTAGGTATCTCTAGGACACTTAAAAGAATTCAGCAACACGTCCATTGGTTAGCTATGAAACAAATGGTGGCTACATGTGTATCATAATGTGATATTTGTCAAAGGTTTAAATTAGAAAGAGTGCCTTATTTAAGTCTAGTACAACCATTATCCATTCCTGATCAAGCTTAGTAAAAGGTTATTATAGATTTCATTAAAGGGTCACCTAAAAGTGAAGGTAAGGATATTATTTTTGTGATAGTAGATTGCTTCACTAAATTTGTGTATTTTATGGGGTTAAGTCATCCTTCTTATTCCACTACACAAGTAGCTTCCTCTTTTATGGAAGGAGTTGAGAAATTGCATGGTCTTCTCACAGTGATTGTTAATGATAGAAATACTTTATTCTTAAGTAAATTTTAAGAAGAATTGTTCCAAATTTTAGGTGTGAAATTCCACCATAGTACATCCTACCATCCTCAGATAGACATCCAATTTGAGAGGGTTAATCAATGCCTGGAATAGTATTTGAGGTGTTCGTGTGGAGAAATACCTGAAAAATGGTATTCATGGTTTGCCTTGGCCAAATAGTGGTATAATACCAACCATCATTCTTCCTTTCAAATGATGCCTTTTCCTTATATGGGTACAAGCTCCCCTTATTATAATTATGGTGTCACAGATGATGAAACAATCAAAGACTTCTTACAAAAGCATGTCCTAAGAATAAAGCTGATTCATTCACATCTTCAAGCTAGTCAAGCTCACATGATGGCTTATGGTAATAATAAAAGGAAGGAACATGAGTTTATGGTGGGTGATTCAGTGTATTTGGAAATCCAACCTTGTCATTAGTATTCTCTATCAAGGAGGTGAGATTACATGCTATCTCCATATTACTATGGGCCTTTTATGGTCACCCAGTGCATTGGACAGGTCATATATAAACTACCATTACCACCAGATGCCACCATTCACTTGATTTTTCATGTATCATAGTTGAAAAAAGCTATTGGTAAAAGCTTTAAGTTGTACCCAAGGGTGCCTAGGTTGGATGGAGAAGGCAAATTGCTAATGGAACCACTAAAGGTATTGGATTGATGTATGGTGCAACGAAAAGATAAACCAGGGGTTGATCTCTTGATTCAATGGATGAAATCACCAAATTCCTAACCTTGGGAGGATATTGATTACATTCATGAGGAATTTTCTTCTTTCAATATTAATCCTTAAGGACAAGGATTTGTTGAAAGGGTGGGGATTATTATAAGCAATAAGTATAACGGTGCATTTTGTGGTAAAGGTGAGAAGGTATCAGTGTCAAAAATCTCTCTGCTCAGTGTGTGTTTCTACATCTTCCTCTTAGAGGTGAGGCTAAATTGTTGTTTCTTTTTGTACTTGCCATTATTTGACTATTTTGGTTGGTTGATCTCATAGGAGGAGTCCTCCTATTGTTAGAGTTCCTTTATTGTGTGCTTTGCTAACTAAATACCATTAAAATCTCGCAAAGCAAGACATTTATCAACAGTCTTCTACATATGGCTAAACCTTTGTTGCTGGCAATACCAATGCCTTTTAGGCATAATGCATGCTTGCATCCTCTCCTAGGTTGGGCGACTCCTCTTTATATGCAGGCTAGCCACAAGATTTGGCCTTTGGGTTGCATCATTATGTTGGGTCAAGTGGGCTCAACCCAAATAGCCACTCCAACAGCACTTGGCCTATGTGTAGCCCTTATAAAAAACCAAGCCACCTAAGGGAGTCTTGCTACTTCATTGTGGGCTACCCACTTAGTTGGAAGCCTAAACAACAAAAAGGCTCACACAAAAAATTTGCTCGCAATGATGATAAGCCTTTGGCCCATTATGCCACTACTAATAGGTAGCAATTACAATATGATTTTGTGTGGTTAAACCCCCTTGGCTATGGTCTACAACCTTCACCCTTGATGGGCTCTTACAATGGGCCTCTCATTTATGGTAGTCAATCTTACCCTCTTTATTCCAATATAGGTATCTTAGGCCATCAACCCCCTAGCCTTGGAAATGTCTTTGGCACTCAATCTCACCATCGAGCAACAACACAAACTTATAACCCTCATTAACCAAATGGAGTCCTCTAAGCCATTCTTAGGTACAACTTCAACCTTTTCAACCATTTCATCTTTATGGATCATTAATTCGGGAGCTAGTGACCATATAACATGCAATTTAAATATTCTTGACTCTTTTTATCCATATGTTGTATTACTCAATGTTACATTACCTAATCACTCTCTTAGTCCTATCACTCATATTTGTCATTATACCTTTTACCCCAAATTATCCCTTACCAATATTTTATATGCCCCACATTTTCAACATAGCTTACTCTCCATTTAAAATTAACCTATGATAATAATTATGTGGCCATTTTTTAAATGATTTTTGTGTTTTTCAAGAACATATGACTAGAGATTTGACAAGGCCTAGCAAGGTTGATCGATGACTCTATTTTTTTTGTTATGCTTTTCTTGCCAATTTTCATTCTATTTTTTCTGACTATTTATCTTCCCTAAAACATAAAATTTTCACTCTCCAACAATCCATTGGTTGTAATTCAATTTTTATCAATAATATCAATTATGATCTTTTGCACCAACGTTTGGGTTATTCTTGTTTAAATTTTTTTTTTCTTTCCACGGGTAATCTATTTCTTAGCCTCTTACTTTTTTGTGTTGCATTTTCCCTTTGGCAAAACAGACTTGACAACCTTTTCCGACTAGTCACACTTTTACTCATTCCATCTTTAAGCTCATTTACATGGATGTTTGGGATCTCTATTAAAGAGCCCGACCCTTGATGGTGCCCAATATTTCTTAACAATTGTGGACTTTTTTCCCAAGCCATTTAGACTTTTCTCTTACAGTTCAAAAGTCAAGTTATTTTCCAAAATTTAATATTTTATATTCATGATTCACACTCAATTCAGTTTTGTTGTCTAATGCATCTACTCTAACAATGGTTCAAAATTATTCTCCTATTAAGTGTTGATCATTTCTTTCCATGAAAGGTATCCTCCATGAGACATCTTGCATTCACAGCCCTTCACAAAATAAAGTGGTCAAATGTAAGTGTCGACACTTGTTTGACAAGGCTCGTGCCTTGATGTTTCAAGCTCACATTCCTTCTCACTTATAAAGGGAATGTCTTCTCATTGTCATTTATTTTATTAATTGCCTCCCTTCTTCATTCCTTAAAAGGATCAACCCTTTTGAAAAACAAAATTGGTAAACCTCTTGTTCTTGATCATCTTTGCATCTTTAGATGCCATTATTATGCCACCTCATTAGGTGCTTGGGACAAATTTAGTTCTCAAACACTTTTATGCATTTTTATAGGTTACCCTCCTTTTGAGAAGGGTTACCACTTGTATGACCTTCATTCTCACAAATTTTTTATTAGTAAGGATGTCATTTTTCAAGAGACCATCTTTCTTTTTCGTCCTTAGCCCTTTTCATCCTTTAACAACTAGACAACCTTGTCATCTCCAGTAGTATCGAATCCTTATTCTTACACTTCATCATCCCTACCAATTAATCCTCCAAATCTTCTTGCTTAGGATCTCATGTTCCCATTTCCATTAACCTAACGCCATCTCCCTCTCTGCCTACTCCTCATATGCCTTCCTCTCTCGATATACCTCCTAGCTCACCCCTGATTGTTCTTGTGGATCTCTCTTTACAATGTTCCACTCACCCTACTTGGCCTTCAATTTAGAGTTTCAATTATATGTGCCCTACCATCCCTAACTCATTTTGCACCTTTCTTTACCACATCTCAAACTATGTTTCTTTACACCAATGTCATCCTCCTTATTAACACTTCATTTCTTCCATCTCTATCATTTCAAAACTCTCTACCTACCAAGAAGTCATCCATGACCCTCATTGGATTACTACCATGGATGCCAAACTTATTGCCTTTAAGGAAAATGAATCTTGAGATGTGATCCCTTTGCCTCTTAATCGTCATCCTATCGAATGCAAAGGGGCTTTATAAGGTGAAATATTGTGCCAATGGTTCTATGGAGTAGTATAAGGCTAGCTAATGGTGAAAGGCTTCAATCAATGTGAGGACATTGATTATTATGATACTTTTTCTCCTATTACCAAGCATGTCATTATCCACCTCATAATCATTATTGTTGCAACTCATCATTGGATCCTTTATTGAACAGATGTTCAAGATGTCTTCCTTCATAGCGATCTCTTTAAAGAGGTGTATATAGAGTTTCCCCCTAAATTTTGCAATCAAGGGGAGCCTCTAGTTTGTTAATTGTGCAAATTCCTTTATGGGTTGAAGCAAGTATCTCGTTAGTGGAATGCAAAATTCATTGGAGCACTGATTGCACATGAATTCATCCAATCCTATCATGATTATTCCTTATTCACCAAGAAGATAGATAATTTTTTTGTTGCTTTACTTATCCACATTAATGACATTTTGATTATAGGAAACAATAATTACACCTTCTCAAACCTCAAGTAATATCTACATGCCACCTTTTTCATGAAGGATCTTGGTAAGTCTAAGTTTTTCTTAGGCCTTAAGATTGTTTGTTTTCCAAAAGGAATTTCCTGGGGTCAATGAAAGTACACCCTAAAACTAATCTCTTAAATGGGTCCAGTTCCTTCTAAGCTATCATTAATTCATGTGGAGCAAAATAAGAAGTTTACGAGCGTTAAGTATGATGCTAGCCTAGAAGAAAAAATAGATGATCCCTTTTTTACATATCCATTAGTCTATTAGAGATTAGTAGGACAATTGATTTACTTAATCCTCATAAAGCCTAACATCACATTTTCAGTTTAGCTTCTTAGTCAATTCATGCATAACCCAAAACAATCTCACATAGATTTAGCACTAAAAGTGATTAGATATCTCAAAAGTTGTCCAGTGCTTGGTCTTATATTCCTATTCTCCTCACAATTTGATTTACAAGCATATTATGATTCTGGTTACAACACATGTCCATGACAAGAAAATCTACCACAAGTTTCTAGATTATGCTTAGTAGCTCCTTGATATCATGGCAATCTAAAAAAAACAATTGTTTCACTCTCATTAACAAAAGCAAAGTACTGAACCATGCAAGTTACCACTTATGAGATAGTTTGGAAAATGAAACTACTTATGAATTTAGGTTGTCACATGAAACACCAAGTGTTGCTACACAATGACAATGAAGCTATAGAAAAAAAAATTGCTATCAATCCTATTTTTTATAAGTGCATGAAACACATTAAAGTCAAATGTTATTATGTGAGAGAAAAACTTCAACAAAGAGTCATTACAACATGATATGTTTCCACCAAAGAACAACATGCTGATGTATTTATAAAAACACTTTGCAACAAACAACATTGGCACATTCTCTCCAGGCTCAAAATATTTAACTTGTTCAAATCTCTCAAAATATTTAATTTGTTCAAATCTCTGACTTAACAATGAGCATTAATGTGCCACTGATTCACCAACTTTCTTACCTTACCAAAGTCCAATGATTAGGCAAAAATCATTGTATTTATTGCTCATATTTTACCTTCCGTGATTAGAACAATTCTGTAGTCTATAAATATAGACCAAACATTCTACAAAATTATTACAACAGTATAAAATTCATTCCACTCGCAAGCTTTCTCTTCATATTCACCTTTTCTTACATGATTCTATAAAAACGTAGGTGAGAGTAAGATTAACAATAAATATAACTGAACTTCGTCAGTATCTCCCTAAAGGTATTTTTAGTTCTTTCTGGCTTAACATTAGTCGTGTATGTAACTAAACTCCGCCAATATCACCTTTCTGGAACTGAAAATTTTGGAAAAACAAATTCTCTTTTGCCTTTAATGGTGTGTGCTGCAAAAACAATTGCTCTCTCTCAAAACATGTCCCAATAAGACCCGAAAAAGTAGTTGAGAACTAGCACAAGCTACCGCGACTAGAAAATATAGTCGGGAACACAACAGTTGTTAATTTCTCCTCTTGCTATGTGGTTTGTATGATACAACAAACATCAAAATATACAACAACAGGATCCCCAATCACATAATCCCAAACCACTCAAGTTTATAAATAAAGTGCACTAGTATTGAAACAGAATTTGCACCATCTGGCAACAAATCATCATGTCTCATGGTAGGTCGGTATGGGCACTCCTGACTCTTCTGTCAGTTTTTTGTAAGCATTTTGCAGCCTTTGAGTCACAGGTCCAACTTGTCCGTCGCCAATGATGCGCCCATCAATCTTTACCACCTGCAAAAGGAAATTTTGAATATACAATACAAGTCATGAAGAGAAAGCATTATAAAGTTGAAAGGGTAGGCACTGAGAAGAAACCTAGGCGACTTTAATTTCCAGTTCTCTAACCATATTGGTTGTCAAGTTAATGTTACGCTCCGCAGTATCATAGCAGATGAGTCAAGTTCTATAAAGAGCCTACTCCAACAAATAATAGTCAATGGGATGAAGCCTCATTCATGTGGATAACCACTTGGATTTGGAATTTGAAGGCAAGTTCTACAAATAGAAAACGCTGTCCCATGACAACCAAGCCCATGAAGAGGCAGCTTATCTTGTATAACTCAAATACATAGCTTTACTATGTTTGACATCAATAAATACATTTTGAAGGTTCAATAGTGAGAGCAAATATAACCCGAAACTATGAGAGCTGTAATGGTGCATATTTGTTTTAAGAATTGAATTAAAACTTCAACAAACTGAGTTATTCGAGATAAACACCTACAAAGCTATTTGAGTTTGATTTGATTTATAAACAAATGGAACTTGAATAATAATACTTTTATATATTAAACAAGCTAACGTGAATAAACTAAGGTTGGTTTGGTTTAAACCTCATATGTATGTATAAAGCAAATTAGTGATCCAAATCAAGTTTGTACTATGAATAATGAGATACTAACATAACATAGAATATCCGTTTACTAATACATCCATATACCCAACTAAAATATGTTAGTATACATATTAATAGATCAACATAAAATATATATTAATGGACTTAAGCATATTAATAAGCAAGTTCTAACATGGCTATCATTACATATGTGATATAACTCGTGTAGTATGAATTAAGCTTAGCTTGTGCAATCAAACGAGGCCTCAAGAATTATTTCTATCAACTGAGTATGAACATGTTCTTAGGTCCAATTCAGAGTCAACGTATATTTATATCTGATGCAATTTAACTGAGCAGCCAATACTTGGCTCAACCGATCTTCATATATATATAAATATATCAACCAGGGCCATCTAGATCTCTAGAATGTCATAGACGGCAAAACTGAACAGTGAAACATACGCAAAGCCTGCACCAGATTCTATAACCTTGAGATAACACTATCAACTGCAAAATGTTGGCTCAAAATTATCCTATCAGAATGCCATCACTTATGAAAAGGTTCAAAATACAAGCACAAATGCCATCACTTTAATACTTGATTCATCTAGAAGCAATTCTTATTCAGGAATACTTCAGTATTTCAGAAAATTCACTTACTGGACTGAGTTCTCCCATTGTCCCCGTAGTCCATACCTGCAAGGTACCAATCTTACTATTACTAGAAAGGTCAAGGTGCAGACCATGAACAACATACTAATGGCTTTGAGACATTGGCAATTGACACCAAGAATTGCAAAAAGATCTACTTGTCTGCATTGTTGCCTTTTAAGAGAAAATGAACTTTGTTAAAATGTAGATGTTCCTTCACATCAATTTTTTAGCAAGTTAATAAAGTTCCCAGTCTACATTTGTTAGGGAACTTCACACAGAAATCCCAAAGAACAAAAAAATTTAAGACCTCATCTGCAGTGTGGAACTCAGATAGACTAATTCTTCGTTCCTCTAAGACCAACTTCTCTTTTACCACAAGATCCATGACCTGAAAACCCAACAAAACCAAATCAGTCACATCAGTGACAAAACATAAGATATGCCTCATCAATCAAACACGTGCAAAAATAAATCAAGAATAGCACCTCTTCCATTTAAGAAAGGAGAAAAAAGATGAGTTAACACCTATCATGCAAGCAACTATAGGACAAGGGTGTCAACAAGTGCCTAAATCAGTTGGAGGAGGCACTTCTTGGGAGCAAACAGGTCTCAGGTTTGACACTCACCACCCACTCCCTTTACCCAACTTTAAAAATTAAAAATAAAAAATTAAAAAGTTATAGGACAAGGGCACGGTTCAAATGAAATAGGTTTAGAAATAGGTTCATGTCACTTTAAAAGGCTTATCCTTTATTCTCAAACACATGCACAGTTCCTTACCATGGAAGAAGTAAAATATTAAGTATAACACAATGAAGCAGCTAAAGTTGGGGTCCAGTGGCACCAAAACCTTCTGTTCTAAATTCCTAAACATGAAGAAGAATCATATGTTGAGTAGATAAAATCAACTAGCTATATTTTAAGTCCAATGGCATCAAAATTTCAGTACTCCTTGCATCAGATGACTATATCATAATTCATGTTGAATTATATGGTGAAAAATTTGCACATTATTTTATGCCTCTGCCCAAGTCTATATGGTCACGATATGCCTTCAATAGTCACTCACACTTGCTCATTAATTAGTAATTTCATTTTCCATACAAACTCATGATTCACAATTAACGAAATTGAAGGTTTCATGCATTAATTTACCTGGTTCTACTGTTTGTTTCATATTTCAGATATTATTAAAGAAGTTTAAACTTTCAGATTGACCTGGCGCACGTTACAAATTGTTAGATTGTAAGGAGGAAATATGCCCAACTTACAGTTGCTCGAGTTATGCCAGGAAGGCAATAATCAGCATGAGGTGTCAGAACACGGCCTTTCTTCACTAAAAACTACATGATCAGACAAAAACATTTTTCAGTATGGAAGCTAAAACCATAAAATAAAAGGAACTGTGTTCAACTTTACAACGACATTTGAGAACAAATGCTGCAGAGAGGCTGCCAGGAAATAATCAAAAGAAAATATAGTGACCATATGTTGGATAATACACGGAGGTGTAACCTCCCCATTGTGCATCCATAGAAAAGGAAACTATGGATATAGTTGATTGCAGAGTAATCCACATGGTGGGAATTTTTTAAAAAGGTGCTACTACAAGGGTCCAGGTCAAGGCCTTTGGTGGACACCACCTCCCTGCACTTTTAATAGCTCATCCATATGGTTCGTTGGAACTTCCACTATCTGAACTCAGAAACTGTAGAGAAAGCATATGCTTACAATGTTTGTAGCATTTGTTTCAGAGACATAACCATCCTTGTCAAGCATGATGGCATCATCAGACTTTGCATTGTTACCTTCTATCTGCACCATACCATTTGACTTAAATGACCTTAAACCAAAATTCAACATATAATGATACCTTCAAAGATGAAAACAACAAAAATGAAGGGAGCACCATGAACCAAAATTCAACATATAATGATATCTACAAAGATGAAAACAACAAAAATTAAGGGTAGCTCTGATATATGATTGAGACAGGGTTTAAACTCTCAAGCTAACATAAATCTCCAGCCCTTGGCCTAGGAGGGCTAAAGGTCGAACCATCCAGTATAAGTACCCCATAATTATCTTTTTTGTTTCTGCATCTTTGCATGTGTATTTACAGGGTAAACATCAATGTATTACACGCATTAAATGGATCTGTTATGCAGTAATAACCTGCATGTGTCATGCGATGATCCCCATTTATGACAACAATTCAATACCACCACTGTCTCAGTATATTCATAATACTTTATGTTGAGAAAAAGAGAATACCTTAGCAAGAATGTTGTTGAGGAGGTTGTTGTGGTGAATCTTTGAATCCAGATTCTGTCGGGAATTAGAGCAAATATTTCGATGTAAGTCACATGAACACAAAACTACATCAATCAAATAAGACCATCGGTAGTCCTTATTTAACTTGTTCACTTCCCCACCTTCAGTGACCACCAATGAGATGAGAATAGTAACAGAACAGTGCTAAGTTGACAAACACAAATCAACAGTTCAATGAGAGCAACAAAGTGAACAAAAGTTACAATTTGCTCAGGTGGAAATGTGGACACCATTCCATATCCAAATATTAACTGGCTTTTGAGTCGAACTTGTTCTGACCAAATCTTTTTTGACAAGCTCTGTCATTCACGTCTAACTACCGTAACACTTTCAAAAATTCAAAGGCATGCCATCACAAATGAGTATATCCACAAAGATTACAAATCTAAACATCAGGAGAATCAGAAAACAAGTGACAATACAGACTTCCTTGAGCATACAGGTCATTATTCAGTGATCACAAAAGCATAGATGTAAATGAGTTACAACCAAGTTCAACATGTCTAGGTTACATTTTATTCCGCTTGGTCCAATAGTTTCCACTTTTAAGAAAGCCGTACTCCCAATGATGCTTCCTTCCCAACTCGTCCCCTCATATGCCCACTGACTGTTTAAATTTCGAAGATGTCAATTTATAGCCCAAGTGAAGAGCTGAAATTGACATATATAAATTTGATATCTAACTTCAAACCACCTGGTAAAGACATTTAACCATTCACAATAAGTAAGGGCTCTAAAGTTCTCACACCGGTAGTTTCCTCTTTAATAATACAACGTCATGTAGGTGAACTTTCAAGAATGAGTTAATACCAAAAAGATTCAAAAGGAACCATCTTGGCAAAACATTTCCCATACAAAGACACAAAGACAGTTTTTTCACCTGCTCCGCAAAACAATCACAGGGCCATGGACAAAACAATGTAAAAGAAAAGAATCTTACATTTGGTGAATTACGACGTGTGGTAGCAGTCACCAGAGTTATACCATGTGTGTTATCATAGACAGGAGGCTTCCATTCAGGTAGCACTGCATTTTTTCAAACGAACAGTAAGTATATCCTTGGAAAGCCCATAATTTATAACATCAGCTTCTATTGTCATGAAGTGACAGATGTATCATCACTCAAACAAAATGGGGAATAAATTTGTTGCCTAATGAAAACCATGATAAAAGACACTGCCATTCTGCAAATCCTAATAGGTCCAAAAACCCTAAGTAAACTATATTGGCAAAGTTGAGAAAGTTATACCAAATGAAGTCAACACGACATACTGCATCATAATATTAGGGATTCCAGAAATTCCAAGGTCATAATGAATTCCATTTTATAGAACGTTTCCAAAATTAATTGGGAAAAGCAGTCTAGACCATTCACAATAGTCATGCTCAAAAGTTGTTATTTCAAAAGATTTGGGTGGTTTCCATGATATATTCAGCAGTTAAAGCAGAGAAGACAGACACTTCAACTACAGTTAAAAAAAAAAAAAGAGCAAAATTTCTATTTCCTTTTTCCAACTCTTTAATTGCTTCATTTCTAGTTTACAATTCACTATGTTTTGAAGGCTATTGAGCCGGGGAGACAAAGGGGCGCTGCTTAAGTCTCTGCATCTGCCCAAGAAAAAGCAAGATTACAGAAGGGCCACACAAACACATGTTAGGACTACAGTGTTGTCGCAAGTTTGTTAGGAAAACATTTTACTAGAAGTCCAAAATCTTAACAACCATACAGGAACATAAACATTCTACAAACTACTTTCATGTCAAACAAAAGAAATACTTTAATCAAGACTCAGTCAGAATCCTAGACAACAAAATGCTCATGTATGCTCTATACATAAGGGCCAAACTGCAAAATTTCCACTTGACAAGTGAGTAGTATCATTCTCACCGATTAAGGTGCATCCGTAAAGATTGAAAGCTGGGCTCATGCCAGAAGTAACCTAAGCAAGGCAAGGACATTGAAAGTAAGAAATACATTAAAACTCATCTTTTACATTACATTGTGGTTAATAGAAGCATGAAGTGAGGAAATCACAGCAATATAGCCATGGAAGTACGTATCTATAAAACTGAAAAAATAAAGAAGCCTCTTAAACTTCTTTACACAGAAGTTCCAAAAAAGAGCTTCCAACAACCTCCTTCAATACAGTCAGATGACTACTAGCAACAGATAAGTTTTCACCGAGTTGAAAGATAATAGTTTAACATATTTGCTGCAATTAGATAGCAGCAAATCTCTAAAGCAGATGAAAGATAGTAGTTTAACAAAGAACTGAAACAACTACATAGTAATAACAACTGTCGATCTATGGCATAGATCTCCTCTTTTATGGCTGTCTTACTGCCTAAACCTTTAAACATTGGCCAGAGCCATTTTGAATTATGTGCAAATAGACAACTCCATGATAGAAAATTAATTCAGATTCTTAAGAAATTTCTGTCCACATAAATGCACACACACATCCACAGTTAGTAGGATGACCTTCTTGCCACGAGTTAAAGATAGTCGGATGTGGGCATTATCAAACATTCCATTCCTAATGAGAGTTGAGAAGATTGCATCCTTGATCTGCATTAATGCAAAAGTTAGCAGGATGAACCCCCAAAAAAAAAACATTGGAGTAACTACATTCAAAAGCGAGGATGGGAAAATTTATTTTACCCAAAACCCAGTACAATTAATCACACACAACAGAACCAATGCAGCAAAGGATTAAAGCGATTGACAGACGTGAAAAAATTATCATCTTCAGACTCACCTCTTCACGAGTTGGAACATTGTTGAAAGCCAAAGCTTTTGCTGAGTCAAACAACCTAGTGAAAATAAAAGAACATCAAAGATTTCAGTAGTAAAGAGAACCCAGAATGTTTTCCTGATGGAAGGTTTTCTCTACTCACCAATTCATAATACAACCACAGAAAGAAAAACGTAAATGTTGTATGTTTATGCAAAATTTTTAAGAGTTCAAAGAAAAAGGACAGAAATGATGACAAGGAATATGATTACAGCATTTGGAAAGGAAATAGAACTCGTAAGTCCACTACATCATCACAAAAGAGTAAAATGAAGGTGGCCCACAGTGAATGCAACCAATGGAGAAATATATCTGGTATGCCTAAGAAGAAACCGGGAGAGAGGGCAGAGTGAAAAAATAAACTGTTGGCCAAGATGCATGATTCTTATCTATCCCACAAGCTGTTCATGCTCCCGATATTTTTGCAACAACAACATAAATTTCAGACAATTTATCTACATCATATTGATTCAAACCTTTCAATCTATAACCTGCTTACAGGACTCACGAACTTCAACTTGTCAAATTGTCTAAACAAAGGCATCATTCATACATTTTGCTATTAGGACACCAATTGCTCTGTCCGGATTTCATTCACACCTTTTCAATTAACACCCTCTACAGGACTCATGAGCTTCGTTTAATTGTAAAATTAGCCAAAAGAAAGCATCATTGATATCCTAAACTAAAACAATCTGAAGCATATTATGCCAGGCACATTTGCTTTAACTCCTCTTTCACTTACCTGTCCAAATGCTCATCAAGGTTAAATATCTTCCCACTGTAAACTCTAAGTCCCTCCCAAACAGAATCTCCACCTTGGACAACCGAGTCAAACACAGAAACCTTATGCAGGTCATAGTTTAAGAATGAGAAACCTAGAACATGTGCATTTAACAGACTAAAAGTTCAAAATATTTAGTAGCCAATCTTAACATGCCCACCACTAAAAAGGTACCTTTGCACTGTCACGAGGTAAAATTTCATTACCGACCCAAGCAAGCAGCTTCTCATTTGCAGGAACTGGAAGGTCAGGAGGAGGTAATGGGGATTTTGGGAGGGATGAGATTGGCTTCACATGGCGCCTAAGCATGTTATACAAAGGCAGACTTTGCTCCAGCAAGTCATACAGAGAAAAAGGAAATTGCTGAAAAAATATATATAATTAGAGAATCACCGCAGGTATATCATATATAAATGTTGGAACCAAGAGAATGTAAACTCTAAAGTCAATAAAATTTCAATCAGTAGCATAGAACACTAAAATGGGATTAAATTCTATCTTCACGGGTTAGATAAGGGTAACAGAGATTTAAAAAAAGGTAACTATCTTTCCAATTTCCAACTCATGTTAAAAATTCTAAAACCCTCATTTTCTTCTAGCAAAACAAGTTATTTAATAAATTGCATACTATAAATTTTGTTCCCATAGATGCTGTTCATTTTGTTTATCTTTTTTGGCATATGTTATATATAAGGTTGTGACGAAACCAATCGCTTTACTATTACACCACATTATGTGAACGACCCAAATCCAAAAAAGTGATTGATCAGTAATGAAAAAGTACATTTCTGAATTAAATTACAAAAAGCATTATACGGAGTACAAGCTAGTACATATTGAAAAGAAAACTTATGATGCGTCCATAAACCTAAATACTTATATTAAACACCTTAATTGCTTTTATCTATCACGTTCTGTGTCATAAAGCCATGGAAACTTCATCAATTTGAGTTGCGTATAGTCAAAAAATTGGGCCACGTTACATACCGCAGGATACTTTCTTGCTTGTTCAAAACCTGTTGATTTATGCACACTTGTATACCACCATGGGGCCCAAATGCCATCTATTGGTTTTGGACCAGCTTCCCATCTGCAAATGTCTTGATTACTTATCATACAAACATCAAAAAAACAGGTTGGAAAGAAAAAGGATGACTAATATTAATGTGCACGCATTGTAGGCACTACTAGCTAGGTGCATTCAAATGATTTTGGGGGACTAATGAATGGACTTCAAGGAAAGGCCAAGGTGAATAACAACTTGAGGAATACTGGTATGAGGAAAGTCAAAAAGAAAGTCAGATAAGATAGGGACTTAGGATTAAACTAAACAATGTCCATGAAATATAGTTGAATGTCGAAAGAGGATCAAGCATATTTCATATTTTTAAAGCATTTCCAGTATTCAGCAAGAAGGCACTTTAATGAGTTCAGTGTTAGACTTTTAAATTTAAATTTTTGGACTTTTAAATTTTAAATTTAAACTTTCCCTTAATTAAGCAAGAAACTTAACTTCTTTTGACATGCCTAAGGCTGTATCTTATCAAGACTTCCACTTCTTACCCTTCACATAGAAGTGCACCTAGTTTAATCACAAAGAACCAATGAATTAGACCAGATGAAATCATTTAACTCTCTAGGAGATGTAGATTTGCATACTTGAGCATTGAATCTTGAAAGGGAATATCCAAGTCCTCACAAAGACCACGTAACGTAGCCTGCAAAGTCAATGAGATCAATATACAAATTTGTGATCATAAACCGTAAAAGATTGACTGCTTCTAGAGATACATTAAGTACCGAATGATGGCAAAACTCTAAACCCAAAGTGGTTTGTGCATGTACCTTTTTTTTTTTTTTTTTTGGTTGGGGGGTAGAGATTAGGCAAGTCAAAAAATTAACTTATTTCCAACATCTCATGAAAAAAGGCCTAACCAGGCTGATTAGTAAAACCTCATTAGAGGACACAAGGTGATGCTTTAGCAAGAAATCAATGTTGATATTCAACCCTTAGATGTAATCAAGATTGTCCATGCTCAAGAAGCCAATTCCCCTCTTTCATATATCACATATAAGAGGCTTGTGTACTGTAAAACATAACAACTAAATACTCTTAAAACTCACAAATTTTTTCATGGCGAGAGAACACCGTGAAGTTAAATTATAATCATTAAGTAAGTCACATGCAGATTTTTGATCTCTGGAAAGGGTGCATTAATTTATTGTTGATCCAAGGATGACCACAAATATGGATAGTTGTTACATAGAAGAATCCTTTTAGGTCATTATAGAATCTATGTTTTACTTGAAGGGAGCATTAATTGTCAAAAGAGCTTTTATCCCTTTGCATCACTTGAAGGCAATATGCAAGTCCCTTGTGCAATATTAAATTAGTTGTATCACTTGGAGACAAATAATATTTTTACCAAAAGCTTCAAAATCAAAATGAATTTTCTTGTATGAGCATGATCTCTATAAAATCCTTCCGGACATCCAATAAAATTGAAGTGATACAGAGAAGATTACCATGGCCCTTGCACAAGGATGACATGCACAAATTGAGAAATGGTCTAAATTCTAATAACAACTTAGAACAGCACTCACAGAATTCCACAAAAAGTCCATGAGCATATTAAATGAACTCACTCAATAAAGAGAATGACATCATAACAAATGATACATAATAGATATAACACCTCTGGATCGCGCTGAAGATCTATTGAGTCGATGATAGGTGGCGCTTTTCCCAATTCACGAAGCTCATTGTATAAGGAGACTAGATCTGCCAAACCTAACTCAATAAAGGACGGAGGCACAACCTTCTCAAAGGATGGCTGAAACAAAGCAGATAGAACATGCAACAAATATGAGCCACTGGGCTTGGACCGCAAAGCAAAACCAGAAAGAATAAACTAACACGGGTAAAATCTGTAAAGCCTTGCTAAAAAGCTCAAAGTTCAAGCTCATTGACTATGAGCAATCTAACATTTTTTAGACCTTATTCCTGTTCTTGTTGATGGTTGATGCCCTTCTAAAATAGCTTTTTCGTCTAATCATTGTTTGTCTGTTACTTTAATTATTTTTCTTTTTTTTTTCCTTGTAGAAAAATGAAAGAATAAAAAGGAAGGCAGTACGTGCAGAAAGAATGAAAACAAGAAGAAAGAAAAGAACCAAACTGTTGCAAAAGGAATGAAACTCTGCAAGATAGTAATAGGAAAAAGAGTAAGAAATCATATCATGTCATGTAACGTATTGAGAGATTCACTCTGTAATTTCCTTTTTGCAAGAAAGGGGCATTGTATGACTTTTCCTTTGTCCTTTTTTTTTTTTTTTTTTGGTTGTCGGGGGGGGGGGGGGGGGGGGGGGGTGTGTGGAATTTTGGTAGCTAACTTAGGAGCTTATGAGTTTGGGTCTAAACACTTATAAACTTCTTTAGAGAGAGTAAAGATACTGAGTACAAAGCTCCAATCTCTCTCAATTGTGCATTAGATGGAAGGATAATTTTTGAAACATTGTTTGTCAAATGGGATCCATATGATGTACTGTTGAGTTTTCTGTGCACACTACCTCTTTTCCATTTTCTGCCCCAGAAAAATCATTTGAAAATATTTATAAAACAATTCGGCAAGACGATGCAAGATGTTTAGAACGAATGACAGCCTTTATTCTGATGGAAGGATTACATCAATCATGGTTTGAACTTCAGGGGCTAAATTTCTAATGAAAAGCGAGTGACCAACTAACAGCTTACAAAAATATAGACAGACAAATCCATAGTTTACCCTAAGTTATATAATAAAAGTAATTATTGGCTGATATCATTTGCAAATATGAGGCTAATGAAGACTAAATAAAATTACACAAGTATCTTACCAAAATATCAAGAGGATTTCGTATCAATATGAAGTGCTTTCCCTTCTCCATCAAATCCATTGGCAAACCACATAACCGTTGCTTCGCAATATGCTGTAATCAGTGAAAGTCATGATACCATTAAAACAATCATGAATTCAAAAGTTGAATTCATGGAAATTTCTAGTTCAGCTGAACAGTAAATAAATGTCTAAATTCTAATTCTATGAATATAAATAACCAGAATGAGTGGGGCCTTTCTCCATCAAGATTCAACACATACTAATCCTAAAAATATGTATTAGAAAGTCAAAAAACAAGTCATGGTGAACGAAAAGAAGGATTTTTTCTACTGGAAGTATTTTTTATTAACACAACAATGTCCATCTAATCAGTTCTTCTCTTCGACAAATGAATGATCTGAATGGATAGATAAATGTGTAACTAACATTAGAACATATTTCTAACCAATGAATTATATTTTGGATGCACCATAAGATGATCTAATAGATACAAAAATGTGTTCAATCATGTAGAATAGTAAAAGAAACAGCTACTTAACTCATGTTATTATTAGTAAAATACAATAATCACCATCACCAAATTAAAAATCCTTTCTATTCAATCTATTGTGTATCATCAACGAGAGGTATTTTCCAACTGATTGAGTACTATCGTGTTTTTCTCATTATACTGCAAATTGGTGGAAGTATTCACAATGAGAATACTTCGGCGTTATGTCCATAGATATTTGTTAACTTCAATAAGGTAAACTCATCTTAGGCATATAAGCTACACATCAATGCAACATAAGTTAATTTTTGTGACCAAACGTTGGCAGATGACTTAGCAAGGGCTGGAAACTTTCGGTTAGAAACTTTCAACAAACTTGTCTGAATTAAAGGCGTACACCGGCAGCAACCTTTGATGGCAATCCAAGATTAATCCTAACGCCCAAGCATTAATTTTGCACATATTTGATCATGCTAAGGCCCCTTGGCACATAGCATATAACTGCTCAGCAAAGAACTGAGTGTTATTTTCATGTTTCTTGCTACTCATTAGCTGCTGCTTTTTACTTTATCTACTCAGCAAAGTTTTATGGTTTGAAATTTCTGGGTATAAACCATAGTTGGATCTATAAGGTCAGATTTGAGTTTTTCATATTACAGGACCTTGTTATTTATCAAATTAATAGCTCTGTAGTTTGTTATTAATAGCTCTATCCTTATGATGTTGAGGAACCAAAATGAGATGCTTTACTCAATCTTCTCCTTCTCTCTATTTTCTTTCCATCCACCAAATATTTGGCAAACAATCCAAGCATCCAACATTGGCAGTCCTGGGTATTTTTCACTGCATCCAGAATATTGATCGATTCTAGCCTTTCATCAACAAATTTCAAATCCAAAACTTATTCCTTTAATCCTAATAGTGGATGTCATTCCTACGCATTTTACCCTGTAATAGTTTGCAAAGTATGTTTAACGATCCTGATTTCCAGCAAGGAGAAGCCTCACAACAGTTAGCAACTCACGTGAATCCCATCATTGAAGGAATTAAAGAATTAGTCAACTCTCAACAAATCAAAGGAGACAACAGAGACAACCGAATAACAATACCAGCGAATCCCACGAATAAAGAACTGAAGAGGTGATGAAATAGTTCAAGGAGAATATTTAGGATCCATTTTCCACTGTTAAAATAATTTGAATTTGAATTTGAAATTCAAACTGTTGTAACCTTTGTCTTGTAACTATAAAAAGGCCAAGGGCCATGTAGAACTATTATCTTGGGAATCTAAAACTTATAATTGAATTTTCAATTATTTAGAAATGGATTCTCCCTCGAACAAGGCTTAAGAGGTGCAATTTCTCTCTTAATGAGGCATATGAGGTGAAGTCTTTAAATTTTATAAAAAAGGCCCATATACAACTAAAAACTTTAAGGCATCAAGTAGTGGAACCTATTATCTTATAAGTAGGATATTTCTTAGCAGCGTGGGATTCATCACCCACATCTTAACAAAGTCTCTTTCGGATGAGGCTTAATTCTACTTCAGACGTTAAGTTACCCGCTCTCTAAAACAAGCATGTAACAGCATGAGGTCTTTTTTTATTCTCTTTCTGGATAGCCTTCACCCATTCTTAGAGAGAGAGCCAAATCACACCTAAATATTCAAATTGATTAAAGGAATGGTTATCTCTACAAAATTATGAGGCTCTATATAACAAAAAGGCATATTGTCATAGAAAATTATTAGCATGAAAGATAGTAACAAAACAGTAGGAAATAACATATCATATCCAGTCAATATATGAAATCGTTTGAAATTTATGGATTTCAATTAATCGTGGAAAAACTTGTTACCTTACAAAATCTATACTTCTTTCTTCCCGGGCCAAAAATGACCTCTTTGACAACTTTATCGCCGTCTGATTCCTACTTCAATCAAACAACTTAAGAATTCAATTTGGTGCAAGAGAGAAGGAACATGATGTACTTTGAGAATAAAGGGCAACGCTGAAAATATTGGGTTAATGGAACACAATCTAAAGTTAAGATACTAAGATGCAGCATCTCAAATGTTAGATCAGATAGAAACAAAAGGACACAATCAATGGACATTTCTGAAGGAAATACAGTAACCCCTGCCATGGATCATGATATCCATTAAAGGCAAATTATATCCAACCTAAAGTCGTAATTATATAAATATCAGGAAATGTCAAGTCTTGAGGTTTTTCAAATGAGATTACAGAAGAGTAAGCCAAATGTGGGGGAGTTTGCTGACCTAGAGCAGTCTCAAACTCTTTTTTTTTTTTTCGGTTTTCTTTTAATTCCATGTAGATGCCAGTTTTGTACCTCTCATGCTAGTCAGACTCATTTCTCCCACGTAGACAAGTGTAACTAGTGCAAAAGGATGCAATTGTCCAATGCACAAAGAATCTCAGTCTCAAAACAAATACCAAATACTTCATCAACATACCATTTTGGAGAGTAACTCCTCCTTGTAGGGCCTCTCACTGCGTGTAACCCGCAGGAAATTTGCATAAAGGGGTTCATCAAGCACTTCCATGTCATTCCTCTGAAATAAAGCACATATGATTAACAAGTAAATGAATAAAAGAACAGACTATTTCCCAATTCTTTACTAAGAAGGAAACCATTAATATATTAAAAAAAAAATAGGAATGTTGGTTTCATGTGAGGACCTAACAACATTGGGATAAAAATGATAATCATGTCTACAGTTAAACCATATCTAATACTCTACAGCACGATGATTATTCAGAAGCAAAGAAGAAATACAACATTAAAAGCACAACATAAATTTTTAAAAAAAATTAGCAATCATGCTAAATGAATTCGTATTCTAAATCAATTGAACATAAAAATTTCGGAAAATCCCATAAATATCTAGTAATTACCTCAAATTCTTGAAACATCAATTTCATGCCAGTCAACTTGCAAGTTATCCCAACAAACAATTATTCGTGAAAAAGAAATAGAAATCTTAAATTCTTTAATAGTAACTTTTTTCAGTAATGCAAAATATAGATGTAAAAAGGCAAAGTTGTAATATCAGCCTTACGACTCAACATTAAATCATGTACTCTTGATCAAACAAAAGCAAGAACAAAGAGTACCCCAATATATTCACCCAAAGCATCTCGTTACAACCACAATACCGCAGTCCAGAAAATACACCTACGCTCAGTTTGAAAGTTGGGAGAAGGCCGTCACCAAGACATAAACCGAAAAATAAAAACCACCTCCCAATAGACAAAGGAACACTCGACACGAAACTCAGTGAATTCCCTTACATCCCTCGTTCTCTTGGACACAGAGTTAACCACAAGAGAATTTTATTTATTTATTAAAAAAAAAAAAGAGTAAGAAGCCAGAAGGCAACCTGCGCAAAAGAATACATGAGACTGGTACTGAGAGATCTTGGAGCTGACCACGAGTGAATCACCTCCACATCCATCCCTTCCTTTCCCGGAGCTTGTAGTGGATGATGAAATGGCGTTGGAAGAGAAACAGATATAGTTGCTTCACTGTTCCGGGGAGTACTTACCAGAGAGCTCGCAGTTGACTGAGTGCGGCAAATGCAGCTTTGGACACTCGGCAACCCTGGACATGCACGTGCCAGCATCAAACCCAGGGTCCTGTCCTAACCTGGCAAATTGGTCAATGGCATAGTCATCCTTGCATCCGAGAATCCCATTGCTGCACTCAAGTAAATACAAAATGTTTCTTAAACAGAAAATGCAATTATTGATCCTCTTAGTTATTATTAAATACAGCAAATAGAAAATATCAGTAACTATGATGATTTCATTTTCAAATAATGTTATTGTTGGAGGAGATTACCTCATTGAGAAATAAAGTATCGAAAGAGATTGCTTTATATATATATATATATATATCTCGTGCTTACATGGATTATTAATTCAAATTTTTCAAGAAATCTTTTGAAAAACCTTTTGTTATTGATATTAGAACTACAAATCACACATCTTAAAACACGATCGAGTTGTAAAAGCTCTCCACTATGTTTATTTATTATAAGAAAGATTTTTTCATGACTTATTTTTGGGAGCTTAATCATTTTAAGATTTACAAGCCCATAATTTTTTCTTTCGTTGCTATATTACACAAAAGTAGACAAAGATTTTTTGGAGTTTACAGCGTCGTGGTTTTAACTGTTGCTTACTTTGTTGTGTTCTCCTTTTCGGTGTATTCCTCTTTACAATTCAAACCAGAACTTTGTAACGAAACTAAAACAGATTCGACCCACTTTCATGCCAAACGTCCAATCCCATTTCGTTTTCAAATGAAAAATCCACTACTTTTGCGAGAAGAGAATCGAGGGCGTACGCAGCCACACAGAGGGGATTAGATGTCCTCTCAGAGACAGAAGGGTTGGTATTACCAACTCCATTCATCCCCCCCACCAGCCTTTTGTGGGTATTGGCTGGCATCCTAGTCTTCACCTTTTTGTCTTTTCCAATATCTGCTTTTATTCTACTCTAAGATCCTTTTAGCACAGACCTCCAGCAAAAGATTGTTGCAGACGCCATCAAACTTCCTTGAATGTATGGCGGAACTCATCCTCATCCTCATCCTCATCCTCATCCCATTTCATTACACCATGGACTAAATGGTGCACCCAAATGGACCAAAGCCAGAAAGGTCATTATGCTTATAATATGCGCGCATAAGATAAGGGGGCAGAACACAGCAATTAAGATAATGGCATCTCAAGATCCAAGAAAGCAACAAAATTTATTTCACATGGGTGGGAAAAAAGCCAAAGCTAGTGATAATTTCAACGTGCCCAACATGTGAAAGAAAAAAAAAAAAACAATTGTACGAGGCTTGGTAACAAGTTATTTACGTGAGAGCAAAAGTAATCGGACCTCCGATCTAC
The DNA here is from genome assembly GCA_028551475.1 of Casuarina equisetifolia. Taxonomy (NCBI): domain Eukaryota; kingdom Viridiplantae; phylum Streptophyta; class Magnoliopsida; order Fagales; family Casuarinaceae; genus Casuarina; species Casuarina equisetifolia. Next base: position 12,586,813 of record CM052359.1, read on the forward strand.
TATAGGACTGCATGAACGGAAGCAAATTGATTGGCCTATGTGTTTCAGTTAGATCTGTGATAGTAACGTTGGCTTGGTCTAGTACAGAAAGAAACCCATTGAATGTATCTATATTGCGTATAACAAAAGCAATGTAAGCCAAAGGGCCTTCCCCTGAGCCAGAATGTGAAGTGCCATTCCCTTGATCAATACCAATGACTTCACCATCCACAGATTTACCATCCGATGAAGAGGCCAGGCAATTGCCATTCTGCTTCTGAGATTGTGATTTGTCCTGGTTCAATAGAATGGCAAATAGTCGAACAAGATGTGGGAGACATACTGGATCATATATTATGTCCGCACCCAAACTGGATAACAAGAAGCAAGCAGCATTAATTTCAATATCTAGATGTCCATAAAAGCAAATAACAAATTAATGCATTCGTACACAAAAAAAAAATCGATAAAAAGAACTGGCGAGTTGTTTAATGGATTCAAAGTTCCAAATCATGAAGCACAGGACCAAAAGCATTACACCAGCTTAACAAATAAATAAGCACAAAACAGATTGCCTGCGTAGTCACAGGACTCTCAGATAACTAAGTTGAATACTCACACAACATCAGGCCTGAAGTCTTGGAGATCATTTTCTGATGCGGCTTCCCATGGCAAATGAATGCATTTCACCTGATATTTTTGCAATTTGTTTCAACATTCAACTGCTATATAATCCTTTCTTATGTGACCACATGTGTAATATGATAAGCCCAACTCACCATATTTGGATCTCCAGTAGCGGCTCCTGGCCTATCAGTTTCAACGCTCAAATTGTTGGACTCCAAATTAAGTTTCATGTTCATTAAAGCCGACAGGTCACCATCACTTAACATCACCTGTATCAAACACAAAATGTTTAAGAGTGATCCACCATGCAGTATGTTTACATAATGAGTTGAAATAAGTGATTAGTGTTAAACGAGACAGACCCAAAGAGAGAGAAAAAAAAAAAACTAAATTACACCTACCACTTGGCAAGATATAAACCAACATAGGCAAAAGCTAAAATGACTTGCAAAGGATGAAGTTAATCTTTTAGAAGTTTTAACATACAGAAGTTTTCGGTAGGCCTTTGCAAAAAGACAGCAAATAGTTGTAAAAGCCAATAGCTTCCAAGATACATTCAGGGGATTTGAATTTTGAAAACATACCTTTGAAGCTTTCACATAAGCAAGACAAATGCCCACCAGACCAACACCTGAACCAACCTGGATTCAAATTTTTGGTAAGCCAAGTAAATCAGGAGACAGAATTTTGGAGAATATGCAACGTACATGGTCCAGAAAAGTTTTGCCATATCCAAGTGAAGAAAAAGAAAAGAAGCGAAGACTAGAAAAATGCAGTTCAAGTTTATGATACAGAAAGAGGGGAAATAAATTTAATTAGGATGTAAATTCTTCCCATGACATTTCCTACAATATCATAACTTATGATTTCTTCTCTGACAATTAATATTAACTGCAACCAAAGAAAGATCTCATTTATCTTTCATTCATGATCCTATAATGAGGTGCATAAATTGAGGTTCAAATAGATTAAAGAAAACTTCGAGTTTCTTACCTCGAAACATGATTTATTCGAGAATAGTTCTGGAAAAGAAAGTATGAATTCCGATAAAAAGAGACTGGAGGGCCAAACTGAACATCTGCATAGTCAACATTAGCAATCTGAATTAGACTTAAATGCCAATGTAAGTAAATGAAACATATTCTGTTCTCCATCCCATCATTTCTCTTCCCCACTCCCCTAATCAAAACCAGAAAGAAAAGGTAATGCAACTGAAGATGGGCAACGTGTAAGACTGCAAAACTAATCACATCGTTAAATGGTACAAAACATTAGTTTCAAGTAGCGAGCGACTCCAAGAAAATCAAAAGGTTCCTATCAAATGTCAATGTAAGTAACATCTTTAAGCAAGTAACATATGGGTCATAGGAAAACCACTGGTGACAGCAATATTCAAGACTTGCTTTAACAGATCCGCACCTCCATCCACAAATTCACATCATAACAGCACTATAGCCAGCTGCTCCCAAGTATGAGATGGTTCAATTTGATAGCAAATCAAATCATATTAAATCCACCTCACTAATGAAGCAGAAACTAAATCATGTTCATTAAAAGCCATATGTGTTCATACAGATGAATAGAAAGAGGCAAGTTCTTTTGCTCAAAATTAGAACAAAAAAGAAGGAAAAAAGAGAATTTAATTCAGTAAACAAAAATGAAACTAGTCTAATGTAAGCTGGCTTGCAACTAGCCAACTGGTTCTTTATTTTCCTCTGATCCAATAACCCTTCTATTTAAGCAAATTAAACACTACCAAGCATTCAGGGAATGAGTAATTTCTTATAAATGATTTGCAGGAAAATCTCTTCACAGTTGAGGTCTCACGAAATGACAAAGCACGTCCAAATTCACTATGATGGTTTATGCTTTCATAAATCTTGCACTTCAACATTAGTTTCAACTCAAATTGGTCAAACTCAATAACTAGTCAATGACTAAGTTTCGCAGATATCAGCTACAAGACAGAGATATCAACAACCAAAATAACTCAGGATCTCCTTTAATCATGTTGGGTGAGAATTATAGTGGGATCATCAATTTCCTTGATTGAATATGCTTTCACAGGTTTTGAAGTTCAATATTTTTTTAGAGTCACCTGTTCATAAGTACTGCAGAAGTCTACTACAATATAAAGATGTGACCAAGAGAGATTACCCAGTATCTCCTTTAAGCATGTTGAGCGAACATTGTAATGGGACCACCAATTTCCTTGTGCTAGGACAAGTTGGGAGTTCACAACCTGGAAGAACCAAATGTCAACTAAAGATAAGTTGACAGAAATAAGAAGCAACAAAGACCAAAGAATGGTCAAAGATTATTACCATCAGGAAAAAGAAACGAGATGCATTTACAGATCATTGTATTTCCTTTTATCAAATTCTCATCCTATCAGACAAACAAATTTGTTGGCCATGTGAGCAAAAGATTAAAAGACAAATTAATAGGTGGGCAGTTTTATCAAGCAGCCATTTTCTTCACAAAATGTACCTTCAATGACGTCATGAAATAAGCATACTGCTCATATAACTCATCCAAAACGACACCATGGTTCAGCTCAACTTCAGTTATAAGCTTCTTCAGCAAATTCTTCAAGTACGGTACATGAAACTTCCCAGCCTGTGTTGAACATTAAACTGAACAAAGCTTTATAGTTGAGGAACAATTAAAACAAAGGATTTGTTTGGTTGCTGAGAAATTTAGGAGAAGTAGAAGATTACTATTCTGACTGATGTTACATCCGTCAGCCAAACTTAATAGCACTAATTGATTCCTCCGATTTCGTGATATGTGGGAACTAAAATGCCATTAGGCACTTCTTAATCTTTGAAACAAGGGTTAGAATGAGACAGAAAAATCCATTTTCTTCAGACTTCAAAACTCCCTCACTTTTCAGCTTATTCAGGCCTAAAATACCGATCAAGAAAAACGAACAACAAACCAGTATGAGGACTTCAGGAAACTCCATCGCCCCTGAAGCTTAGGTTCAAATTCAAAATACAGAGAAAAAACAATTACTCTTATGGCTAATTATTTTCTTTTCTTTTCCCCCACTTAATGACCAGCCAAACAAAGCTCTAACGCCTAAGTATCATTCCCATAGTAAACAACGAAGCCAACAAATCCCTCAACCCGTATACAAACTACCCCAGGAGCACACTTTTATATTTCAGATGCAGGGACAGAGAGCGGAGAGTTCTTACAGCGTTGCTTAGGCAGTGTCCCCAAATGAACCTCTGCACTCCCTCAGTCACCGACCCGCCACCGCATACCCTACAGTTCGACGAACCAACACATTCATGCAACTCCAACTCATTAAAACTAAGAGGAAGAACCCTAATGGACTAGAGGGCAAGGATGGGTCAAGGGGAATATTATCTCGTTGTATGTAGACATGCGCCGTATATAAGTGTGCTAAAGTGAGCGGAATACCTGGCCAAGGCGATGAAGGGGTCAGCAGGTTCCATGGCAAGAAAAGCTGAGAGCAAGTAGAGACATGGAGGGGAGGAGGGATCGAGCTGCTGTTCCGCCATCGGTAGTTGGATGTGAGGGTTTTTCCGGGGTTAGAAGTGAAGTACGTCCCAAGTACGTCCCACAAGTCGTCTAGTGGAAGGAGTACATAACAACGTTTGGCAAACGAGGTTCTTCCCGAAGCCGTAAAGGCTTTCTACTTTCAAAAACAAGCCTTTTGGGCTTGCTCGAAATGTACGGCCCAATACTTCAGATTGGGTCCCAACATTAACAAAACACCATAGAAAAATAGCGAAATAATTTTGCTTACATGAAAAAAATACGGATCACAAACAAGAACAGAAATCAGCACATTTTCCTTGGATAAATCAATGTGGCCTATGAGTAGGAACAAAGATGAAGCAAGGATGGAAATTAAAGTGCAAAGAAAAAAAAATTGTTTGCCTTATTACTTACTGACTTTTTATGAAAAAAAATATATATGTACAATTAGGTGTACGTTCTTGTAAGGATTTATTAAGAAATTACCGTGTGCAGGAGTATAAATTAAGAAAGATCGGTAATGATGAAGATAAGGCATTTCACATAAGAAAGAGAGTTAACCATCAAAGTCTTGAAAAAATAATAGAGTTAGAAGATCATTTAAATAGTATCTTTCCTTTTTCTCGTAAAGACATCTTCTTGGAACATTAAAGAAAGATACCAAAACTTAAAAATAAAGTGTCTAAGTTGATTTGCCACTCAGTGCATGCTCGCCTCTTTCTTATCATTTTTCATTCAAATTAGGATTAATTTCAATTGGTTAAGCTTGGGAAAACTAAATAGACCCATTTTATGTCGCATCCAAACAAATATATATATGGCTTTACGGATAAAAGCACCACGTTGAAACACAATAATCTTGAGAAGTCATCTCCTTATTGTGCACTTGTGGTCATTAAGAAGGATGTTAATGAGTATGGGATGCTAGTTTAATACGTAAAATCTTCAAGCAGGCCACCCACCACTAAAATATGAATGTATCATTATGAGGAAATTAACAAGTCAAATCTATCTCCTCACATATAACGTGCTTACATTCGTTGGAAAAGCCATATATATTGGTCAACCATGATGCTTCAAATACAAGTTATATATGTATCTTCTTTCTACTGCACCAAACAGGCAATGCAGGGACGTTGGAAGATTGACGATTTGAAACAATTCGATGGGACAAGTATTCAACTCTTGAAGCTAATTACTTGCATTTACAAAATGATACAACCAACTCTTTTTTGAAGCAATGCTTTACCCCAACGAAGTCCTCAGTCTTCACCTTTCTGGCTATTAATGGATACTTTCAAGGGAAAGAAGGGCCTCGACGGGTACATATAAATAGGCTATGTTACTCCTCCCAATGGGACACCATCAGCCCAGGTATTTGGTGACCAAAATCTGCTCTCCAGGCCTTCCAAATAGCACGGATGAAGTAGGGTAGGGATCCATTGAAGCCTTTGAAACATGTTCACCCATGTCGTGGGACACCTCACATACTTGAAACCAAAGGAGCGTTATTGCCGGCATAACTGGACGTGAATCACATTCGGATCACCGTCGAGAGACTGGTTGCAGATTGCTCAGAGATTCACGACAAAAGCTTGGCATTATTTCTTGGTTGCACCACTTTGTCAGCCCCAATGCCTAGCAAAACAAGAAGGTTGACACATAAAGGGTCGCGCAGAGCAAGCAACGACAAGATTTTATGGCTTAAAGAATGGTCTGAAATGAGTGTGAGGGCTCTGAGCGTTGTGGTAGGGATCCTAGGCAACTGGTTGAGAGAGAATGTATTGTACCTCCTCAACCAGAAAAGTACACGTTCAGTTGTTTCTATAAAAACATAGGTAGGAGTAAGATTAGCAATATTTATAATTGAACTTCGTAACGGTAATATATCCATCCCCCTGAAGGCACTTTTAGTTGTTTCTGGATTAACACTGGTATTTATGTAACTAAACTCGGCCAATATCTCCTTACTGGAACTGAAAATTTTGGAAAAACAAGTTCTCTTTCACCTTTAAGGGTAAATGCTACAAAAACAATTGCTCTCTCTCAAAACATGTCCCATGTTATACGAGCTGAAAAAGTAGTTGATAACTAGCACAAGCTACAGTGACCAAAAAATGTAGTTGAGAACATAACAATAGTTGCTTTGTTATCTTGCTATTTGAGTAATATTTAAATATAAAAAATATTTTAAGTTAATTTTATATTTAATATGATATTAAAATTTAGGTTAATTTAATTTAAATCCCATTTAACTTTGAGCCTTCTGAATATATTTAGTATTCAAGAAAGTATCCATTTTACCCACATTTAACCTTAAGTTTAAATAATATTTGTTAAACAAGAAAGTGTTAGAGAATAAAAGTCCTATGAAACAAAGGATCGTTGAGAGCATTTAGATAACTTTTAAGTTGGACTTTTAATTATATTAATAACAAAAAGTGACTTCACTACCAATCCATGAATTTAAATAGTTTGATAAAAAAAAATGATGAATTGCTTTGATAAATCTTGAAATTACTTAGATTAAACTTGGATGGAATATAATTGGTGTAGGGAGAAGAAAGTATCGTGGTTAAACCGGAATGATTTGACCTGGTGTTGCCGTGCATGCGGAGAAGGAACGAAGCGAGGCTGGAATAGCTTCTGGAGAAAGAGTGTGGAATAAGGTTGGATCCTTTGTTAATCAGGAAAAGAAGAGTCTGCTCCTGCAGCCAAAGATATGGTATTCTTGCGGAAGAATGGCGAAAGCAAAAATGGGATAAGAAGAAGGCATCCGGCTTCCAACCGAAGCCTTTCTTCTTATACAAAAAAGAACACCTGAACTGCAAGGGAAGTGCTTTGTTTCTCTTTGTGAAAGTAGACACCCTTCAATCAGAAGGGAGTGCTTTCGTGTATGATGATAAATACGCTTTCCTGCATGACTGCGGGTAGTTATTACGTCATTTTAGCTTCCAAGGGAATACATAATCTCTTGTTGTCAAGATTATTTGTGAAAGTCAGCTCTGTCAAGCATTGATAGGCCTAAGTAGGTGGTACTAACCCTAGCCTTTTAACTTGCATATGATTCGTAGAGGTCAAGGATTCGCCAAAGCCATGATGAAGAGGCAGGGCTTGCAGAAGACAAAGAAGACTATTGTGCATATGATGCAAAGCTGGAATCTTTAGCAAGAGCGCATGCGACAGCAGAGTCTCTCTTAGTACGAGTAATGCTGTGGACATCCAAACCAAGAGAAGTATAACCATGCTTGGAAGGAAACTTCAAACCCTTGCTTTCAATAACATGTTCAAATGGTAAGGCTTTTCACGACCATCCAAATTTCCCCGTGAACTCAAACTACTGTGGTCCGTATTCACGGGACCCTTTTGCTCAACTGGGTAATCCAGTTCAATGAATAAAATGATAACTGAAAGGGAAGAAAATCTTTTGCTTTTGGCTCTCATCTTACCTTTCTATAATCCAAAGCAACTGTTCCTTCATCTGGGAAGCTAAAGCAAAGCTTCTCTTCCAGCAGGCACTATAAGTCCTTTGCTTGCTGCTTGCTGCTTGCTGCTTGCTGCATAACCAGCCAACTGCAGGCCACAGGCAATGGCTGCGAAGACCATTCTTCTCCCACTTCTCACCTTATTTTCACTCTCTTTTCCTCTTACAAGTTCCATTGACTTCGATTACCCTGCGATTTTCAACTTCGGCGACTCAAATTCTGACACGGGCGAGCTCACTTCGGGGCTTGGATTTTCCCTTCCATCCCCAAATGGCCAAAAATTCTTCAAGTCCTCGACAGGGAGGTTTTGTGATGGTCGTCTCATCATAGACTTTCTCAGTAAGTTCCTCCCAACACGACACGACGAACTTATTATGCAGTTTCACTTTTACTTTTGTTGTAAAGCATCGTTGCTTATCTCTAACTTGCTTGTGCTAATTCCCATCCATTTTATCTTGTATGGAAAAACTAAGACCCAGAAGTTCGTGTTTCCTGACTTTCTATATTCACGAAAACCAAGGGCTCGTGACCGTGTATGGCCGGCCATAAAGAGCCTTAAGCTTTTGCGTTTGGTGGGTCCTCCTGGCTTCCCATGATTGAAAGCAAAACTTCCAACTCACATATTATGACACACCAAACAAACGTCATTTGCAAGAGTTATCATAGACTAATGATACTCGGTGGTTAGAATACGAGGGAAAACGACCACAAGGCTACCAAGGGATAACACCCATTCCTCTCCTGCATTAGCCATGGCTTCCAAGGCCTCTGCTCTCCATGTTCTCACTTTTGTACTTTCCGCCTTCTTACCTCTTTCAAATTCCATTCATTTCAACCATCCTGCGGTTTTCAACTTTGGTGACTCGAATTCTGACACGGGAGCGCTTATCGCCTCCGGGATCGAGAGCATTCACCCTCCATATGGGCAGAATTTCTTCCACAAACCATCTGGGAGATACTGTGACGGCCGTCTCATTATTGATTTTTTCAGTAATCTTTTTCTGTTCAATCAAGTTGTTTATTTATTCTTTCTGCCACATTTATGTTGAATCTGTTTTCTTTCTCTACATTCCCATGCTTCCTTCTCTGTTTACAAGGATACCGTCTTGTTGATTCCTTCTTGTTTATTTTGGACACAAAATTTGCAGTGGAGGCAATGGATAAGCCACATCTAAATGCCTATCTGGATTCAATTGGCTTGCCAAACTTCCGAAGAGGGTGCAATTTTGCAGCTGCGGGGTCCACTATTCTTCCGGCAACTGCAACGTCCGTCAGCCCATTCTCATTTAGGATTCAGGTGGCTCAGTTCCTCCGATTTAAAGCTCGGGCTCTCGAATTGCTAGCTACAAGTACGTACCTTGATCATCCTATTTAAGCTTTCAACGAATCGATGTTCATTCACGGAAGCAAGTGTAATGGGTAAGGAAAGAAAAGGAAGAAAGAAATGTTGTCACTCTGCCTATATATTTGATTTGTTTCAGGTAAGAAACTTAAAAGGTTCCTACCAGCAGAAGATTCGTTTGGGAAGGCACTCTACATGTTTGATATAGGCCAGAATGATCTTGCTGGTGCATTTTATTCCAAGTCATTAGATCAGATACTTGCTTTGATTCCAAAAATATTGGAGGAGTTTGAAACCGGAATAGAGGTCAGCTTCATTAAGCGCTTACTGAACAAATGACTATCTTAACTCCATTGATGATAAACAAAAAAAAAAAACATAAACTGCAATCAGTTAACATTGAATTCACACTTCGGCTTGTTTTTCCAGACATTGTATGATCAAGGGGCTAGGTATTTCTGGGTACACAACACCGGTCCTCTTGGATGCTTGACTCAAAATGTTGCGAGATTTGGAACTGACCCATCAAAGCTTGATGAGCTAGGATGTGTCAGATCGCATAATGAAGCCGCTAAAATCTTCAATCAGCAGCTTCATGCTCTCTGTAAAAAATTGCAGGGCCAATATAAGCAGGCAAATGTCACTTATATTGATATCTTCACCATAAAGTCTAATCTCATCGCAAATTATTCTCACTATGGTTAGTATGTCTTTGTACTTTGCTTCAATTTCATAGACAGAACATTCTTTTAGTTTCGGTGAATTACATTGTACTTTTTTGGCAGTCTTAAAAGCAAATAATTAGTCTAGTTAAAATACGCGTTGTAACCAAAGAGATAATGTTAAAGTTGATTATTGATGGATATTAATTTTCAGGCTTTGAAGAACCTATTATGGCTTGCTGTGGGCATGGAGGTCCACCATTGAACTACGACAGTCGCATCAGCTGCGGGCAAACAAAGATCTTGAACGGAACATTGGTCACTGTCAAAAGCTGTCCGGACAGTTCTGAGCATATTAGTTGGGATGGAATTCATTACACTGAAGCTGCAAATGAGTACGTCTCATCGCAGATAATTACTGGAAAATTTGCTGACCCACCTTTCTCAGACGAAATGCCTTTCCTTTTGAAGCTCAAGTTCGAAAATTAGGGTCTGTTTATGTATTGTAACTACTTTATAGTTTTTTTCTTTGATATGTCAACTTATTCCACTCTTTGTAATGACTGGAAAGAGGTACCTTTACTTACTTGAAACTGGGAATGCAGAGATATCTTCAAGTCTCTTGGGGGTTAAGGACAACATTTCGCACAAATGCTTGGTCTCAAATTGACCATTATTCTTCGACTTCACTGATCTAAGATATATGATTATCTTTATACATCCAATGGACAATATAGATCACAAACTAGCAATGATTCTTCCAGTAGCTAGTTTACATGAACGAACTTCTTTGCGATGTTTGTTAAAATTGAATATCCGAAGTGGGTACTTTTGCTTCTTTTTAGTGAGTGTAACGTTCTCTTAAAAGCACTGATATTTCAAGTTAGTAGATAGTTCTGTGTTCCATAGCAGCAGAACTCTGCATAGAGAATTGCAAGAAACAGAATGGCTTTCTATGTTTACATCATTCTTTACAAGGCATCAACCATTTTCCATATGCAGAGGTAGAGGACTCAATGACAATTCCAACACACCATTACACATATTAACAGATGATATTCTCCTACCCACGATAGTGAGTCTCTGATCAACCACTGTAGCATTAAGATTTGTACAACTTCTTGTTATACATGATCTGCGAATTTTTTTTCCGGGATGAATTTGAGAGACAAATATGATAGTACAAATATCACTTACTTCCTGGAGACATAAGCATAGTATTGTGCCATAGGAACAACAAAGGCAATTACTAACAAACCTCCAACCACCAGAGAGAATTGTCCTCGCTTCTCGTCTGTCTCTTCCCTGGTTTTGTAGTTCGATTCACGTTTATTGTCTTTAAAACTTGGTCCACCAGGATCTGGGAGCCCATCAATGGCAGCAACCAGTCGTTTAGCACTGCTATATGCAGCTTCATTGTACTTCTCTTCTGTAGCCAAGACTGCAATCACAAATCGAAAATCTGATCAAGACAACTGCAACGTCTTCTAAATTTCAATAGGAGAAAATTTTAAAACTTCACGCCTGAAGGTTCTTTGAAATCATGTCTCATGCGAAGTGGATGATAAAAGTGGACAGCCCCACATCCAAATTTAAAAAACCCCGGTTATAGCTTCACGCCTACGGCTAAGCAGAATAAAATTTCAAACCTAAAGTAATATAGATGTTGCGTTATATTTGTGTCTGTAAAGGGATATTGCCTTCGTTGAAATTAGCCAGTTTGTGTTGAAGAGCAAACGTTAAAATGAGAGACTAAAAATGCACATTTGTAGCATGATGTTTCAAACTGCATCTACTTTAAATCGTTCAATTTCTTCAAAGGCAGTGCAGTTCTCCTAAGCTTGCAATGGCAAGCTATTGGTATATTCTAGTGCAACCTTGCTGTCAAATTCTAGACTCTGCATTTGGGTGTTCATCCTTGTGATCCTTCATAGTCTCCATGGATGTCTTAACACCTCATAAAGGAAAACAGAATGCTGCCGCCTTGCAATAGGAGGAACTAGAATGCCTATACATCTGCCACCCATTTCTTGAACAATACATCAAACCCGACCCACAACCAATTCTAGGAAGTTTTTGTGTCTGAGGTTTTGGGAGGTTAAGTTAGAAAAGAAGCATGACCCTTCATCCGGAAAGAACCACATGCTACATCTTTTAAAGGTCTTTAGGAATTTGAATGAGGCCACTGCAAAGTGATGAAAGAGTATATTATGCTCCGAAAAATTGAACAAGGTCGCTATCTTTCACCAATTTACATTCTGTGCCTACCATTTTCCAAGCTCAGTATAATCTAGCTTCGTGGTTTTTCACAAATTCAAACTCAAACTCAAACTCAAACTCAAAAAGCAGTTGTGGATACTTTCGACTTAGAGGATGAGGAAAAGTGAGATTACCAGGGAGATTTTCTGATACGGTGGCGTCAAGAATATTTTCTCCAACAGCCTGGACAAATGCAGGGCCACCCGTGACTGCCCCTTCCTTTTGACTGGTAACAAGCACAACAATGCCCTTATTGTTGCCCTCGTCTACAGTCGGATACCACCGCTCCAAAAGTTGGTCGGCATACTCAAATGCATCGGCTTTGCTCTGCAACCAAATGTTACACACATCTTTTACACCAAAATTAAAAGCCCCACGTTCTTGGAGTTTTTGTCTGTATAGACACAACAGTCCAAGGCTATTGCGTAATCGGTAAGAAGCAGAGACTTCCTCCACCCCTACCTCTTAAAGTTCCAGAAAATAAAAAAAGGGAAAAGAATTAAGATATTGATATTAACTTCTAAATGCTTCGGACCAAAGAAAATCAGACATTCATCGCAACTTAGCCTAAAAAATGAAAACTCACCGTTAGCTTTCGAACGGTGATGAAATTAATGCGGAAGTTCTTCCTTGATTCCAAATCCGACAACAACCTCTTCAAATCCGACCTTGTCACTCGACTAAGGACGCCTGCATCGTCAACAACATATGATTCTTTAGGCGGCCCCTCATTAATCACATCGAATTCAGAAGCTAATACAATGCCACTAGGCAAGAGTGGGCTAAAATTGAGAGCAAGAGTGATGGCTAGAGCTGACAGTCCCTGTTGGGCGCAAGAGAGCCAGCTTGTGGGTATCGATAAAGAAGGCAAAAAGGATTGAGGTTGGTGTTTCTTGAGAGTACAAGAAATGTTTTTGGAAAGAAAAAGAGAATTTGATCTTGGTTGGATAGAGGACGAAGAAAGGCTCTTGAAACAGGAAGGTTTGGGATTGTACAGAGGAGAGAGAGAGCGAGGAGAGAGAATGGTTTCCATGGAAGAAAGCAAGGAAGGAAGTTCACAAATGGGGCAGCATGAGGCGGAGGGAGGAGAGTGAGAAACCACAGGAGTGACTTGATACCATGTTTTTTCTCTCTGTTCTCTGTTGGGTGGTTCGGATTTGCTTGTTTTGGATTGGCTTGCCGAATTTGATCGTGGATAACGCCTCTTGGGAACCATAAGGACATTTTCGTCCACATGAGTCACCATTATCCTCAAACAACAGCAAACAACATGAAGTCGGAACATCATTCGGGGAAAGTTTGGTTTTAAATGACAATAAAAACCTCGACTGTTTTACAAAATTGCTAAAGCTACCCTTCGACCCTCGCATAAGAAAAAACCCCATGTCCCACATTATCTCTCTCCAATTTTCACCAGCCATGAATGCCCATCCAATTCTCTCATGGCCGTTCTTCTCTCCCTTTCTCCACCCCCTTCAAACCCTCCCCAAAGCCCCGACCTTGCCACCTCCAAGCCTACCACTCTCACCATTCCCAAACCCATTGCTTGCATCACTTCCAAGAGGCAGTTTCTCCTTAAAACCACTTCGCTCTTCATCATTTCTTTGACCCCAGCATGCCCACTTGCCCATTCTTCAGCTGAACCTTCGCTGCCTCCGAAACCATCTCTTTCTGGCATTGCAAACACCAAGTCTTGGTTCCAGTTCTATGGTAATGGCTTCGCTATTCGGGTGCCCCCGCAGTTTGAGGACATCACGGAGCCTGAGGTACTTTTATTTTTACCTTCTTGTACAAATATAGGCTAGGAAGAGCTCAAGAGAATTTATTTTCTTAATGTAATGCAGTTTATGCACTCGTAGAAGGTAGTTAAAACAAGGCACTTATGAACAGTAATGATAGGTGAGAAAAATAATATGTAAATCACATACTTTGCTGCGTTACCACTTTACCTGAATTGTATGGTTTGGGACTTCTGTGTTGTGAATTCGAAATATAATTGAGTTTTGATTAAGAAATCCACATGAAGGCTAGCTTTAAAGTTTAGTTATATTTGGTTGCTTGACGGGTAACTCCGGTTCTTTTTCGACCGTATGAATTTTTTTAGATTTATGCTCTTTTTTATATGATTTCTACTTTTTCTAAAGGCATGCTTTTAAGGTCGTATGTGCAGTGGTCATTGGTTTCTATAATAACATTGGTCACTTTTGATATATTAAGCTATAAATAAAGAGGCTGTATGACCCCTTATTCCTCTTTTGTGAAAGTGATCTCTTGTTTGGGTGTATGTTGAGGTGTAGCTTTTTTAATTTTTTTTTTTTTGGGGGTGAAATAGACTTGTTGTCAATGTACTGATTACAATAATCAATGTTGTAGGATTACAATGCTGGATTGTCTCTGTACGGAGACAAGGCAAAGCCTAAGACCTTTGCAGCAAGATTTGCATCCCCAGACGGGTATATAATCTTGTATAGAATCCTCCTTTTAGATGGTTTATTATATTATCTCAGCAGAAAAAGGTGGTCTAAAAGATTTATTTGTTTTCAACATGATAAGTTGCGTGAAACTTTCGCTTCTCTAGTTGACATAGTGTTTGCTTCTTGCTTTTTATGCATGAATCAACTATTTTCTGAAGGTTGTGTACTAAGAATTTCTTGTAAGAATCCTATTTTCACCCAAAAAACAAAAAAGAGGGTGTATATATTAGTCCCACTTAATAAAATTGCTTTACCAAAATTTATTATGCGCACTTAGTATTGTGTGTGTACATTTGATTTTTTTATTTGATTTTTTATGTTGGTCTTATCATTTGATGTAGGTCTGAAGTTCTGAGTGTTGTCATTCGCCCAACCAATCAACTCAAGATCACCTTCTTAGAGGTACGTGTAGTGGCATTGATGAAGTTTCAATAACTTACCCACCATATAAACTCAAGCATGGAGCTTCATTAATCCGTTGGATTGAATTGGTTTAAAATCCATGTTATTCATTTCAGACTTTTGAAGTTTAGTTCCCATTATATTGTCATGAACCGCATTCAGTCTTCTTTAGTTCCATCTCATTATTTTCCATAATTAACACCTTAAGAGTTGTGCGATATTTGCTTACCTGAACAGGCCAAAGACATTACTGATTTAGGTTCTTTGAAGGAGGCCTCGAGAATTTTTGTTCCAGGTACATTATGTCCACACAAAAACCCCCCACCTCTTGAGAAAGAAAAAAATTAGTAAAGCCCCAAGAACTATCATATGGAGCTAGGACTTGTAGTTATCATCTGCTATCTCTGGCACTGGCTTTAACTTTACTGTGCTGCATTTGCATTTGCAGGTGGGTCCAAGTTATACTCTGCAAGAACTATAAAGATCAAGGAAGAGGAAGGTCTCAGGTAAATTTTTTTTCGAGACGGTGGCAGGGATGCTAAAGTAATGGTTTCAATCATTATCAAAGTGCCTTAAATAGGAAATGGAACATATTTTTCTCCTCAGAAGAATACAATAATCACCCTTTGCTATTGTTATCAAAGTGCCTTATTTAGGAAATGGAACATATTTTTCTTTTCGTAGGATTATTGTTGCCCAAAATCACCTTCCACACAATGATGCTGTTATTAGCAATAATAGTATATACATTGCATGGAAGTCCAAATGAACAACAGAAACGATTTATTATCTGAGGACAGTTGGGACATAAAGTACAGGCAATTTCTTTGAAGAAATGTATGCATGTTCTAGTAACAAATTTTAGTTTTTTTTTTTAATTTTTTTAAATTTTCTAACATGTGGCACATATTTCAGGACTTACTACTTCTATGAGTTTGGCAGAGATGAACAGCATGTAGCCCTTGTTGCCGCTGTTAATAGTGGAAAGGTCTGTTACTGTTTTTTATAGTGCTTAGTAACGCTTACAGCCTTGTGAGTCAATTTTGCCTTTAAATTGGTTTTCTCAGTAAATCTGTATTCCCATGAAGGACATACTCATAAAACATAGGATTCTGATTTGACGTGAAATTCATGGTGCCTTCCTGCCATTTACAGGCAATTATTGCTGGAGCAACTGCTCCACGTTCTAAATGGGATGAAGATGGAGTGAAACTTCGATCTGCTGCTGTCTCACTAACAGTTCTCTAGGCATGCGACCCAATAAGCAGGTATGTAGAATCAAATCTCTGCCAGAATAATACTGTATTGAATTTATTCAGGCAAAATAAATGGATGGCGTGTTGTTTACTATTCTTCTATTGTTGCTAAATTATTTTCAACCACAAAATGGATCAGCATCAGTCAAGTACCTTTACATCATTTCCACACATCATAGAAACATAAAAGTAATTCATCAGCTCATTTTGCTTGCCTAATCACATGAAAATAGTTCTTGGAGATAGAAAGAACTTCATGCAGTTGATGCTTGTGCTTAGCATATCAGAGCCTTTGTGACAAAGAAAAGTGAGACTGCTTAACGATCATGGAACGAGTTCTTGGCTCTAGTTCAGCCATGAGAGTTGAGAGTTAACAATTAAAAGTTGGGAACTGAGATATTGAAAAGAGTTACAGGGGAAATTCAATAACAAACAATTTCTTGTGACTTAAACAAAAAGATCAATTCTCAGATTTAATTATTTGTTTAATTTTTCCTTCGTCCAGATTGTCTTCTCATGCCCTTTTCTATGCAGTTGCATCACAGATGGGGATTCCACACGCATCCTGCGTTTGATTTTTCATCCTTGAATGAGTTCCTCCTGGCTTCCATATGATGGTTTAGACGATTCTGCAATCTTTCAGCCTAGCAAGCAGACAATAGTCAGCAGGTTCCTTCCTTGGAGAGTTTTCATGCAGGCTAAAACCACTTTTAGCCTCAAACCTAAAGTATTGATTTGAGCGCATTTTCCATTCTTGAGAATGAATCAGTTGATTTCTCTCCAAAATTCGAAATTTGAGCAGAAGGCAATTGTTTCAATTTCTTGCTCGCATTTTCAATATTTTGAAGGGCCTAAAAGTCTCCAATATTTTTATCTAAATTTTCAATTTGGCCATCTAATCTCTCTATATGCGTCCCTCATGGACCATAAACAAAAAAGCATGCTAGCCTTGAATGGTGGAAATGGCTACTCATCCATAAGTCTCAAAAGATCAAAAAGTGTTTTTTGCTGCATTCGTTTGTCAGTGGCCATCTTGTTTATCAGGAGATGAAAAGCGTCGGAAATTTAAGAATTAGTTGACTTTCTTAAATGATTTTGAGTTAGTGGGTTTTTTCGATTTATTTGGTGACCAAATTCTCTTTCCACCGGATATTCAAGGGGTGCCCTTCCTCTTACAACTAACAGCCAGATAAAAAAGGATAAAGGATATTAAAAAGAAGAAGAAGAAGAAGAAGATTATAACAAGCAAAGCTATGATGCCTCAGATTGCATATATGTGAAGAACAAATGGCAATAAAATCTTCATTTCAGCAACTTGACAGGAGAATGACCACTAGAAAAGGGAACGAATGATGCTCGAAATTCTACCCAGAACAGTTGAAATTACTCCTCTACGGAGTGCATAATCTCGTTGGGCATCCGCTATTCTGGCTTTGAGAGTCTTGTTCTCCCTCTTTAGCTGCAAAATATAAAATATTATAGCTCATGTGCACGGTTGCATATATACATATATATTTAGATAGTTTACTTGTCGTCATCTTAAATATATTTGGATCAGTAGAAAAGAATTAGTCCTAGCAACTGCTTGAAGAAGTAGCTTGTGAACTTACACTTTGATGTTGGAAAAGAACTACAAACCGAGTATAACATTCCCATCTTCAAGTTTTCTTGTACGAATTTATTTGTGAAAACTTATTACATACCTCTTTGACATTAGATACAAGCTCTTCCAACTCCTGTTGTAGTAAGGAAGTTGTTTGTGAAGTGACATCCTCAAAGCCTGATTTCAGCTCTTCAACTGAAAGCGAATCAAAGAAAATTGCCTCTAGTATGAACAATTCTTCAAGTAGTTTCACATCTTCAGTATCCAATCTGTCCCTCAACTGTAAGAAAGAAAATTGTTTTTAAAAACTGCAAGTTATATAAGACTCTAGAAATGTACTGCCTGATGGCACATTAAAGTTTCACAGCGTTCTTCTAACCTTGTTTAAAATTCTCTGACATGCTTCATCTTTATTTCGATAACGACTTTTTGCTTCTTAGCACGTTTGTCATCATTGCAGTCAACATGAGGTGATGATTTGATATGCCTCGCCCTGGCTCGATGTCCATTTCCACCAACAGAAAAAAGGTCACAGAATACAACCACAAAATTGTTATCCCCAGGATATGGCTGAACTCATGACCATAATAACTAAGTAGCACTTTTTTAGAATGAATTCAATTTTATCTAAATGAAAAAGTTGGTGAATCATGTAGATTAATTGTTGTTACTATGACGGAACCAGAGCCAAAATGTACTCCACTAGGAAGAAAAACGTCATTTACTACTAAGTAAGACTTAGCAATGACATAGCCTTCGCTATGAGCTCATCAGTAAAGGAATTTGAATCATCACCTGCCACCAAAACGTAGAGTGGATAGGCTCTCTGATGTATTTGAGATACTCGGGGAGCAAGGACACAATAAAGCAGTTCTGGAGTTCCCACCCTGCGAAATGAGAGCTGAAGATCTGATCTTACCCACAAACTGATACTGGCAGGACGAGGACAGAAGGGTGAGAAACTAACAAGCGCATCTTGGAGAATCTGAGTAAGCTTGGAATCACGATGCGGGATGTGGTTTGCTCTGTCTAAGCCACATGTCAAAGCATTTATAGCATTCCCAAGGGCTAAGAGGAACATGTTGATCGTCTTAGCTTCTTCAAGAACTCGCCTTCAGCGCCCGTCTTCTCCACTTTTCCCGAGCCTACCAAGTCCACAAGTACTAGTTTCCCAGCTTTCATTCTGTCGGGAGTTTTGAAAATCTCAAACTACTGTGCATTGTATGTGCCAATCTTGATACTGATTCAAGAAATACTACCTCTTATCTTCAGTTAACTCTTGATGTCTTGTGAACACGTAAATAGAATGACTTGTCCTGCTGGCCATATTCATTTCTGTCTATTCTGAGGCTTGCAAGAAGATTTAGTCACAAAAAGCCAACATTACATCCATGCAGGAGATGAAAAAGATAGGTAATGCCGGATATGGGTCTCTCCAACTGCTCTGTTAGCTATTCCGGTCTGTGCATTGTAAAAGTCAGCATTAGGAATAAATGTAGGATAAAAATGCTAGATTGGTTCTTGAGTTACCGATAGGCTGTGTAATACTTCCATGGGATCCAATATAGACATCTGGAAAGAGTAGCGGAAGCTAAGAGGCTTCTAACATTAAAAAATGTGCACAAAATAGATATAATGTATTTACTCATTCTATCACCATTAGAAATAAGTGATCTAATAGGTTCAGAGATTTACTAGAAGAAATTATAATTAGAATTTCCTGAAAATGAAAATGGTCCGATGAATTATCTTTCTGCCGACAATAATTTATGAAGTGATTTTTGATACATTTGTGACATTTTCTAAGCTATGAGCATGTGTCCATATGGGCATGTATTTCCACAAACAAACTAGTAAAAGTTTTTTTCCAGCTTACACGGAATATGAGACCAGGCCTATGGACAGCTGCAGCATATCGGTAAATCAGGACACCCGCATAGACAAGATGCTTGAAAGAAAGGTTTTACAAAAGACAGACACACCTGCGTCGCCCCAGTCAACAGTATCCCCTGTTCTTTGCTCTCCTTAATCTTTGTGGTCATTGGATAAATCAAGAAGGTCCCTGAGTAATGTGTAGGAAAGATCACTACTGACCAAGACTGAGGCAACATTCAGCTATAATCAAGACTACTAAGATACGTCAAAGTCAAGGGGATCATTGTCACAATTAGTAGAACCATGCATTTGAGTATGAATTCCATTTGGAAAGTAAGTACCTTATTTTTTCCATGTAGATCTCCACCTGTAAGAAGCACGATTCATTCAAAAATTACAAGCAGTTATTGACTTTGACATTAAAGTTAATGCTAGCCCCAGGTGCACAATAAAGGAACGTAAGTTGTCTCAGTACCAGTGACAACTTGATCGAGTATTTTGCCATTTTTGCAAAAGCTTTAACGTGGTTGAAAAGTCCATCAATCACTCTTGGAAGTATCTCTTTCTTATCCTCATCACATTCTAGAACGCCAGGCCCCTGTCCAAAAGGCATCGTGTATGTGCCTCGTTAGCCATCTATGGACCATAAAAATGAGCTAGTGACTTATTCCAGTCGGTCACCAATTAAATAAACAAATATCATGAAATTAGAGCATCATCAAATGATAAAGCAACTTTAAGTTACAGGATTACCTTAAAAAAGAATGACAGCAAAAAATATTATCTGATGTGCTTTGCATCTTAATGCATGGATGTGTGAGGAAATCATGTTTAGGTTAATACTTAATACTCTACCATTCCACAGAGAATTTTTAACATATATTTTTCAACGGTTCAATATATTAAACAAAACATAAACTGAATTTTTTTTCATTTAACATCTTCCATATTAACTAGCATATAAACCACATAACTCAAATTCGAACATTCATATTCAACTAATAGATCATTGTTGATGTCACCGAATGAGGAGGAAGGCACGATGAGACAAATGTAATCGGCAATCGAAATGAGTGGTTTAATGGGTCGACCCGAGCAACGAACTTCCGATAAAGGTGGTGGATGGAGATTAGGGTCAGGTAGGATGCACATTGGTTCAAAAGGAGAGGTAGGAGGATCAAGTGGCGAAGAAGGATCAAGGCCAGAATCAAGGATAGCTAGATCATCAACAAGCAATGACGGCAGTGAATAAGATTCTTCAAGTAGTATGATAGGAGTTGATGAGGCGATAGGATTGTTGGAGGATGACTAAGGAACAAAATGAGTAAAAGGGAAAATAGTTTCCCAAAAAATGACATCTGACTGATAAATTTTTTTTTTTAGTGACAAGATCATAAAGTTTGTCACCCTTTTGATAGGAAGGATAACCTATAAAAATACAAGCAATTGCCCGAAGACTAAACTTGTCACACACATTTAAAGTGGTGGCATAACACATGCAACCAAAAACATGCAAATGGTCAAGCAAAGAGGGCTTGCTGAAAAGCCACTCATAAGGGGTGACCCTAGTGAGAGGAAAAGAATGAAGCCAATTGATGAAGTATGTGATGGTTAAATTCCACTCACCCCAAAAACATAGGGGGAGATGGGATTGAAAGAGTAATGCTCGTGTGACATCCAGCAAATGGAGATATTTGCATTTAACTATCTCATTATGCTAAAGAGATAATGCCCTTAGAGATAAGCAATTATGAACACCCAAAGGAAAAGAATTCGATGTCATTGTTAGAAAAAATGCACTTGACAAGGGCCTTAAATTAAGTGTGCATCATGGACAAGAAAGATTGAATTTTGGAAAAAAAAAAAAAAACTTGACTCTTGTTGTTAAGAAGGAAAGTCTAAATGGTAGATGAGAAATTATCCAAAATGGTTAGAAAATAACAAGCACTATTATAAGTGAGATGTTTGTGAAGTCCTTAAACATCCATATGAACAAGTTAAAAAATGGTAATGGTTGCAATTTGACACATAGGAAAGATGGCACATGATTGTTTTCCAAGAAGGCAAATGTCACAAGAAAATGAATCAAGGCTAGATATGGTTTGATTATGCGTAAAATAATATTTTAAAGAGGAATGACCCAAATGTTGGTACCAAAGTAAATTTTCATTATTGAAAACCAAATTACAAATAGAAGACTACTTGGGGATACAAAAATGTTTTTGAATTGAATTTAAAAAAATGGAAAAAAAATAGAACAAAAATCCTTAGAAAGACTAGAATATAGAAAATAAAGTCCTCATTTTGCCATCCCGAGCCTGATCAATGCCTTAGTCATACGATTCTAGAAGATACAAAAAAATTTGAAAAAAAAAAGCCATATAATTATTATCTCATGTTAGTTTACGGATGGATAATAAATTATGTTTAAAATAAAGGGCAAATAAGACATTTTTCAGGTGCAAGTGTGGGTTGAGTCTATAATGGCTAATATGGGTAACAAGGCTTTGTGTTT
Organism: Casuarina equisetifolia; assembly: GCA_028551475.1. Classification (NCBI taxonomy): domain Eukaryota; kingdom Viridiplantae; phylum Streptophyta; class Magnoliopsida; order Fagales; family Casuarinaceae; genus Casuarina; species Casuarina equisetifolia. Next base: position 12,608,805 of record CM052359.1, read on the forward strand.
GATCAAGCAAACAAACAAAAATGGGTATTGCACATTAAGAAAATGAGTCCAAAATGTGTGAATCACATGTGATGTGGTCACTAGCTCTTAAATTAATAATCCAACCAGAAGTAAAAAGTCTAAAGGTAAGAGTCATACTAGTGAAGTTGATCGTTAAGTCATATGAGCTCATCTGATTACGCATGGTTACCAATTTGGTCTATTGCTCAAGGGTCAAAGTAAGCCTAGATGGGCCTTTATAAATGCTACTTGGGGTAGGTGACATAGGGCCTAACAAGCTCATGTTGAGCTATGGTGGTGGTACATAGTTTCTGGGAAAAGAAGGTCCACTATGAGCCCCCACAACATAGGCCTCATCCTAATACTATGGGTCGAACCCAAAAAGGTTATAGTGAATTAGGCCTTTAGTAAAGGTATAATAAGCTACAGGTCCAAGCCTACTAGGTTTCCTTCTAGGCCTTCCCCCTTTTTATTTGGCTTCCAACTTGGAAGGTTGCTCATAAAAAAAATAAAAATAAAATAAAAAATAAGCCTCCCTAATGTGGTGTTGTTTCTTGTAATGAGAGCAAACTTTGGCTTGTATGGGTTGGGCTTTCAAAAGATAGGTTATGGTTGGATCAAGTAGACCCATGAGCCAAGGATAAATTCAGCCCATGGACTTGACCTAACCTTAATGCATGGGTTGAACCCAACTTGGACTAACCTTGGGCATAATTGTGCTAGCCTGAGCCTACCCCATTGCCAATGTTGTAGTGCAGTCCGATGAAACTAGTAGCATTGTTGGAGTGCCAACCACTATGTTGGTGGAGCTCTTGCTTAGACATGGCATACGTCCACTCTAACAACAACAAAGTCTCCTAGGAAAGAACTTGCAAATTTTGGAACTTGTTTGGGAGCCCTATCAAGAACTTCATCGACCGGTCTTCGTGGTCCTATGCATGAAGCTAGTCATTCACTTTGCAAGTGCATTGGCCATATTCACATTAAATCAGTGGCTACTGCATCTCCAAATCATCCTAGAGGTCTTTCAACCAAACGAAGAATTTTGTCAACTTGGCATTCAAAAAACCACTAATGAGCTTCAAATTAGTGATTGTTTGTTGCAAATCGTATTTTTGAGTGCTAAAGACCTTGTTGAAGGATTCTTAGAGAATTTTCTAGTTGTCAGTCACCAATTTTGGCTGAGAGACTAGATTTTTGAGCAAGGGTTCTAACGAATTCAACAACCATGCCTTCATGGCGACATGGGCTTGGTCCTAGTGCTCTGTTGCATTGGTGTTGTTAGTGGGTCATGGGAGCTTTTTGGTGACGAAGCCAAGTTTGTTACGAGTGAGGAAGATGGTCCTCACCTAATTAGCCCAAAGGTGATAATTAGACTCACTAACAAAATGAAAGAAAATGATACTACCATATTACAAATCAACCTTGACAAGTAATAAGGATCACAATTCATAGTTGTTGAAGTGTTTGCAAAAGGATTGGAGGTAGAATTGGCCATAGGGGTGGTGGATTGTGGTGGTCAAAAGAGTGTAGGTGGTGGCAAGGGTTTTGTGGCAATTTGGTAATTGAAAAAAAGGCAAAGAGTAATTTAGGAAAGAGAAAAGTAAACGGCAGTTGTTAGGGTTCCAATGGTAATTATGTAAATCCAAAGAAGGGCAAAGGGTAATTTGGGGAAAAAATTTAGCGACAGTAGCTAGTATTTCAATGGCAATTATGTAAATCCAAAAAGGATAAAGGGTAATTTGGAAAAAATTGACGGCTAGGGATTGGATGGCAATTAGGCGAATTGAAAAAAAGAGCAAGGGTTATTGCTAGAAAAAGAAAGCAAGGAGCGATAGCTAGGGAGTTTGAAAAAAAAATTTGAAAGTAGTAATGGTATTCTCTATCACTCAAATTAAAGGCATAAAAAAAAAAAAAGAGCAAAAGTGACTTAGACCGACCTAGTCTATGATACCATGTCACAAATTGAGAAGCCTATAAATAAGACCACCATTTAATGATATTATGATACCCAAAGCTATACAATGTTAGGTCTTTATATAGACTTATAATGATTCTTTACATGGAAAACCTAATAATGATAATATAGGAAAATATTTACATTAATTGCAATATACAAATTAAGCCTAATATCACGCTATGTAATATTTCATATAATAACATTCTATAACATTATCCTACAACACATTTGCAGTAATTAGCTAAACTAATCAATCCATAGACATTGACATACACATATTAATTCAAAATGCTTACACAATCAAGATGTGTGATCATTGTTAAAAAAGTTAGTCAATTAATCTTTGTGATATAAATTTAAGCAAGTTGAAACCTTTAAAAGGAAAGTTTTAGGATCTAAGCATTGAACGTAGACACTATTTCCATGATCTTTTTTCTCTTTTAGACTCAGATGCCTAAAGTGAGCACAAACCATTACATTTGACATACTTTTGTGGTGCAGAAAAGCTCAACCTCCATAGGATTTGATTTAGACCTAAAAACATAGCCACGTGATTTGATTCAAACTTGAAAATTGTTATAGTAAAAGACAAAAACTAGCTAGATTACGTCAATTTCACTTGGGAACTAGCAATGTAACAACTAAATAGTAGCATAACAAGACGATTAAGCCTTTACATCCCTTATTCCCTTCAACACAAAGTTAACCACAGAAGATTTTTATTTTTTATTTTTTAAAAAGGCTAAGAAGCCTAAAGGCAACCTATGCAAAAGAGTACATGAGACTAGTACTGAGAGATCTTGGAGTTGACCACAAGTGAATTTGTTATAAACATGTTTGTCTATAGTAGTATCCACCATAAACTCTTATTTTATCGAGAGAATAAAGAAACAAAAACATAAAGTAAACTATTTGGACAACTTATTCTCCTCTTTCATTGAAAGCTATAACCTTTTAATATGCTTTACAAAATCAAAACAAATACAATTAAAGAAAAATAAATGATTATGGTCCTACATGTCTATATTTTGCTATTTTTGACTAACTAAATATTCTTTTACTTACAAATCAATAATCCAATTATTGAGTACTTTACCAACCATAAAACCTGTCAATCCTTCCATGTAATAATGAAATCACCTTCCATTTGACATTTGCATATTCTTCTAAGAGTTAATGAGATCTTCATCAATTTAATATCTTGAAAGCAATATGGATTTGGGTTGAAATCATTGACCACATTTTCATCCTACATAAATCACTAATTAAAAGGAAATTCTAATTCAAAATCTAGGCATGTAACAGAATCATCTCCACATCCATCTCTTCCTCATCAAAAATTAAACAACAAAATAGATGGTTCCCCCGCTTTTATCAACAAAAGAAAAAGAAAATAATATATTAATTTCCGTTTACCTGCATCGTCGTTTTATATCCAGTACGCTTGTCGTTTGGGCGCAGCTAAGCCCGGTGAACCCAGGTCCATGACGTCACGCAGCAGCGAAGAACCGTCTGTGTTCCCCTTAAACCCTGCGAATCAAAACCTCTCTCTCTGAGCGTCCTCCATGATTTGGGTTTTGACTATTTTCTAGTAGAAATGGCTTGGAGAAGATTGCAAACATTTCGTGCTCTGTATTGGACGGCTGGGATTCGAGAATCTTCGCATCTGTAAGTGCAAACTGTCTTCTATAAATTCTTCGCTTTGTTGCTGGGAACATGTTGGAAACGAGAGAAATCAGGATGCTGGATTTCACGTTTCCGGTTTCTTGGCCAAGAAAAGGATTCCAATCTGATCAATCATTTCGGTTCTGCTGAGCTTTTTGTTTCTCCATGATAATGACAACGGTAGAATTGAACTTTGAAGGTTTTTTGTTGTCTTCGTCGTTGTTTTTGCTCTTCCTGCATTCTGTCTGCCAAATGAATTACAAATTTTTTTTCTTGGACGTATCTTTTTTGGTGCAAATAGTGTTTCAAGGTTGTTTTTGTTTAAATTTTCAGGCTGGGTTCCTCAAGAAGCTACTCAAATGGGATTTCACGCGGTAATTATGTCGTTAAAAACATTAATTACTTCCTCAAATGTGGTTTTCTTGATGACCATGGAGCTTTATGGGTGGGCACGCATGTGTATAATGTATCGATATTTTTTCTGTGAGATCAGTACCTGAACTCCATCACCGGAGCCTTTCTTCTTGCTTATATGAGCCCCATAATGCTTTCTCATTCCCTTGTGGAAGTACGATGACTCTTCGGACTACGATGGTAACCTTTTCGGAACCTATAGTTTAGAGTTCACTTTGTGATTTTATCTCTGCAGTTTTTTCACAATTGTCACTCTATCATTCAAAGATATAGACGATCTCTTCCTACCATAAGGGTTGGAGAGTGAGTTCAGAGGCTCAGTCCTGCATGAGCGTGTAAGATGTATTTATTGCTCATCAAAAGAAGATATTGAAATGGGATTTTGTATTTTTAATCATTTCGTTAGGCTGCTAAATTGTTGATAGTCTCCAATGACACGAGGTCGGTCACTACACAAGCAAAAGCCCCTCCACAAGCACGAAAGATGGTATGTTTTCTCTTCTTTTAATCTACTCATTTGTTACAGCATTGATCTGTTAAAGATGTAGTTGACAGGCGTCATGTTTGGTCAAAATCTAAAAATGACAAAAACTCTATATGTAAAGTATATGAACTAGAAAGCAAAACTAAAGACAGGCCAGAGAGCAAATCCTCAAATTTACATGAGTGTGCAGCGTGACTTTAGAATTTCCCCCTCACCTTAAGAGTAGGATATCTGAACCTAAAGGACTTAGAGAATTCCAGAGAGGCCCTTAATATGCCCTGAGGAGCTGAAGATATCAAAGTTGAAGGTTTGGATTGAGACTATGAATTTAATGATTATGTGAGAGCCCGGAGCTTAAAAGTGTACCATCGTAGTTATATCTCTAGAGAAATTACTTATTTATGTTCATTTCGTTTGTGGAAATTTACTTATTTTTTATGATTCTTTGCTTGATTAACAAGTTATCTGTGAGGTACAAGTTTTATGTGTTTACTAATACCATTGATAAAGATCACAAATAATTCATTTTTTCTTTCTTTTTTTGGGTGTGGGAATAGTTGTTTTCATCCTGCCTTGACATGCAATGGTAGCTGATCACATGCTTATGATACTTTTTGTACAGGGAGCTCTTCAAGTATCCATGCTGAGTCCTGGATTCATTTATGAACCTTATGGTCCTCGTGAACCAATATCATTTTGGCAGAGGTTTGATTTAAACAAGTTCTAAAATCTTTTGCGAGCTTTCAGCTTTACAAATCCTTGTGAAACCCGATTTAGGTTCTTTACGGTTGGAATTTGAATCTAATAGATGGAACTAATTAATAACTTGGAAGCAATTCTGAATAGGTCTTGCAAGGTCAACATCATGTTTTTCTTTTTATCGTAAATCAACTATTTAAGGTAGAGACAGTGTTAATTTAAATCTGCAGTTAAATCATCCATTGTCCAGATGACGGTGGAGGAGCACTGTCAGCTTAATGGCTATTAAGAAAGGAAAATACAATGATTACATAGGGAAGGAAACCAACAGTCCTTCCCATTAAAAGGATTGACAGTGATGCGAAGTTTATACTGAAATGACATTCTATAGTCTGAGGAAATATAACCAAACCTTTAAGCAAAAAACACAATCCTAAAATTGAAGTTACCGTTGTGAGCAACTATTGTTATTACTGAGTTCCTCTGCATTTAAGTTTTCTTGTTTAATCAGCTAAGTAATTCTATTAAAAAAAAAAAAAAGATCACCTTAGTCAATAATTTTTTTCTCATTCAAGTTTGAATGAATGGATAAAGGTAGAGGGGGACCTGAAATAACTTGGATAAAAGGTACTGGAAAAGATATAATTAATAGAGAAGTGTTATTACCTTAGAGTGGGCAAATTGACATTAGGCAAAACCTCAATTTGTTATTTTGGAGCTGACTTCAGCTTATTTGGTATAAAGTCTTAGCTGAGTTGATCTAAACATAATATTTTGGCTCCTGAAGAAGTAATTGGACACCTAATCCAGGAAAAGAAGATGTACACTGGGGCTTTCAACTACTGTCCAGCACATTGATTGGACATGTAGAAGTCTCCCATCTACATCTTTGTCTCGGTGATCTCTCACATTTGATGTCTCATGTGGGTGCTTCCATTTGTATGGTTTTTGATTTAGCCATTTCATTCAACTCAGCTGGAAACCCAAAGTGCATTTTTTCTTGCAAACCTTTGGAATTTTGTCGTTATTCAATTACCATAAAGCGTATTTGTCCGTCCTTCTTCTCAGGCATTTGATGGCTTTCTTTGTCAGGTGGTTCACAAGAAAAGGCTGGAAAAGAACGAAAGAGGATATAATTGTGGAGGTAACATTCTTTTGTTCTGCTTATAATTACTGGAGACTTGTCTGTCAATATTTCAATATTTCCTGGATCTATTTTTGCTACTTTTTCCTATCAGGAATGCTACAAATGGTGTGACCATCAAATTTCCATTTTCAGTTGTTCCTCACTTTGATGGTCTTAGCATGGCTGGTCTACTGTGATACAATAGTTGTTGTACCATATTCTGTTTTGCAAATTTGGTTGAAGAATTACAAAAGAGAATATCTTTTAGAAGTGTTACTATGCCTGCCAGCTTATAGTAGTTCGTGGGCTCTTCTTTCTTGTACTCCCAACTTGTTCCTGTGATCTCTTTGAGGCTGCTTCTTTTCCACTCGAACTTGCTGCATTTGGTTTTTGTTCAAACATTGTGTATGAGGTTTGAATTCTTTGAACTATCTTGCTCTGCCTCTCATGGGCTATGGGGTGTATTAATCACTTGACCTGGCCTTCCCTTTTTAGTTGCCATCTATGCACCACTATATTATGATGTTCTTAGACTATCTGTTGCTGATGGGATTTTTTATTTGCATTTGGATTTGGATTTATCATGGAATTATGAATTTGTGTTTATCAACTGAATTATGTAAGGGCTAGGCTTAGTGAAGGCCTACTATTGTTCTCTTCAACTGATTCAAATCTCCAATTTCCTTCTTTACAGCTTAAAAGTGCCTATGCGATTTCCAAATTAAGAAAAACCGGATACTCAAAGCAGAAATTTTATGATGAGGCTGTAAATCTGTACAAGGAGGTATGTTTTTTTATTATATTCATGGGTTTTGACTAGCCGTTACACATCTAAGAGTTATGTTCTGAAATTCTATTAAAAATCTGTGTCTTCCCAATTGAAAAAATGGTATAGATGCTTTTTGGAAAGAAAGGATTTGATACAGGAAACAAATCCAAAATAGAAGTCAGAGGTTGGAAAATGAAGTTGAAATGTGAGTCAGGAGTTGGATGTATATCTACATTGTTGTGACCTAAAATTAGTATCTGCCGTTAAAATCATTTAATTTCTTATATATCATTGCTTTATTTCTTGCATCCAATGCCGGAAACTTTTGTTCTTTTTCCAGATAAACACTCTAATGGCAAATGGAGACAAAACAACATTAAGGAAACTAGTTACAGAGAAAATGTACTCCGTAAGCTTCTTTTCTGTTCACCTGCTCTAGCAAGGCTGCTTTTGTGAGACTTAAAGAATTATCTGCTTCAGTTCCGCTAATCTGGACCTTTAGAGCTTTATTGGTGTTAACATGACTGATAATTAAGATCTTGAGATGTTGGTTCATGTATTCTTATTTCAGGCAATCAAAAGTGAAATTAAACAAAGAGAAGCCTTGTGGAGCAGGGTCTACTGGGAGATGGTTGAACCAATTATTAAGATACGAACTTTGAGAGCTCGTCTGGCAAGTACTTTTATTTACTAAATATTTTATTGCGGGAACTTGCTGTCCCAATTGCCTTTTCCATGCATATCCATCTGTATTTAGATAGACAATGATCCATGGGATGGGGAAGATGCTGGTGACTTGAACATGGCAAGGCACCAGTGACATTGTCGTCGTTGAAGTTTGATCCTATTTGATAAATAGCTTTAAATTTGTTGCACCAGGTTGTGGATTTGTCTGCTGTGTCTTTATTTCGCCTTAATTAAAAAGAAATATTAGATGTTGAATCAAAACTAAACATTGGTTGAATAATTGAAGGTTTGCAATTTCTGCTCTTATTTATGTTGTAAAACCAGTATCTATGTGTTCTAAATTAGGTATTTGTCTGTTTTGGAGGACCAATCTTGAACTGTAAAGCTGTAATTGCAAAAAATATGCATGTTCACTCCCTTTTTCATTGAACTAATTGCATTTCTTTTTTTTCTCTTTTCAATCACAGATTGGTGTTGATCGCAATGATCTCAGCAAACTATTCATTCAACTCACACTTGAGTTTCTGACTAAGCAGGTGAACTTAATTTGCCCGAATGTCCTCTTTTTATTCTGCTTGTATGAACTTTACCGTTTTTTGAAATTCATTGTTGCAATCTTATGCACAACGTAAGTGTACAATAACCTATGGGCGAAGCATCATGCCCTTGGAAAACTTAAAGCAGATTCAACTTTGTGTGGCCTTAGTTTGTGCTAGTGTTTCACAATCTTTGGCCGGCAAAAGTGGTGGTAATCTTTGGCAAGAGGTTGAGTAAAGAGCAAAAAGACAAGCAATTGTAAATCTCTTTGGTTTGATACGTTTAATAGCTATTCTATAGAAGTTTATATCATATCATATCATATAGAATAGTTATTAATAACTATTCTAATTTGTGGGATATCATATCATATAGTATGTGGAAATAAAGTTGTCGAATCACATTTTATATCGTATGTCTACCTTTTCATCTATTGTCTGGTTTCATCTATTTATGTCTCTTGCTTTGCTTGTTGAACTATGTTAGCTATTGAGAATTTGTTGAAGTTTTAGTTACACGTGTGCTCTTGCAGAAGTTTGAAGCCTATGATTCAAAAGGTGCTGTTGTTGCGGGAGATAAATCTAAGGAGGTAATATGAGTAGATTCTATGTTTAATGGAACTGCTGCCAACTATTGTGTTAAATTTCTTTATATTAACCCGGTCTTTAGTTTGAAGAGTGGCTAAGCATTGTGAATCTGGAACCCTCTTTCTAAATTTACGAGTGTGTTTGTCATAAAAGCATTAAAAGTATCTTTATGTGGTCAATCATCCTTGTAGGTGTCCCTTGTAAGATCTCATGGCTAGTTTTGCCCAGTTGCATTTGTACAAATATATATGTACTGATGTTGCGACTATATTCTGAAACTTGTTATTTCTTGAGTACTAAACGTGTTCCTCTCCTAGCATTTTTGTAGTGCTCATCCAAATAATTGCCGATGCTTATCATGTTGTCAGGTCCTTGTCCGTGATGTATGGGTATTTGAGAAATCTCTCTTTCACCGTGGAGCTTACTGGCGTCTCTGTGGAAGGATTTCACAGAAGTCTCCTTGATTGAAGTCTGAGATCTACTATGCTGATAATGAAGATTAACTTCTGTTACTCAATTTTGCAAATAACAAACAAAATTGAGACACTGTCCAGCAGTGTTCGTAATTATTTGGTGGAACGTATGAGTTAGTTTGTCTCTGGATGTAAAGATAATCCTTGAGTTAAATGATGATTTGTTGAGATTAATCAGGGGATATGAATGTTACATATGTAAGTTTACAGGATGTATGTTCATCTGTAAGTTTACAGGATGTATGCTTCCTGAGTCAAGAGTTTCAACTTCTTATTATTTAAATGTCACCGAAGGTTAGCTTTGGGTGACCAACTGGAATCCATTATTGTGGGTTAAGAGTTCCTTGAGCAATAAACCGGAGATGGTGATCCTTGTTCTCAGAACATTGCAAATAGTCATTTCAATGTGGCATGTCATCCTGATGTCCATCCTATGTTGAACCACATGATACAATAAAATATAATAGAGGAGAGATCCATAATGAGAAGTAATGGGTTTCTTTTATTCTTACGTGCTTTTACGCCCAGCAGATATTGAACTTTTGGTCAGAAGGCAAAGCAATCTCTCCCTCAGAACCTCCTCTTTAACACTCCAATTCATATCTATTAAGTTAAGTATATTCTGGGGTTTTCAATACAGAAACTTTGGCCCTTGGATAAGACTGAAAAAGCCCCGACGGCTAAAGCCACCAAGATACAACTGTGGGTAATGATGTTCATCTCAGCACAGTTTTAACTACTTGAATCTCTATTATTACAGAGCTGAAGCTGTTTACCACTACAGAAGACTTGCTTGTGGAAGTGAAGGAAGGTATGACAATCTGGGTTCTTTTCTCTGCAGTACTGTTCACAAAAATCAGTACACACCTGGGGAATTGACAATCTGGAAGGAATAAATATGGGACCTTTGCCATTTTCTTAAAAGAGCCAACAAATCCATCCATCCAGGGTCGATTCCGCCACGCATTCAACCCCATAAATTTGAGGGTTGCGTGCCACTTTTCCAAGCAGGCCCTACTTGTATTCTTTATAGGCTCATTTACTTTCGGCACAGCTTTTCGGGTAGTGCGGAACCTTTATGTTTTAGTATCTCTTCGACGAAAAGCAAAGAATCTTGCATCAGGAATCCTCATACTTTCACGATTCCATTCCCTTCAGCCATATTAGTTGCATCGTTTATGCAAACCAACATTCTTCAGAAGTAGGGCAGACATACCATCCTTCAAAAATCTTTCGACATAATTAAAAAGATGGATCAAAGAGAACATCAGCTTCTATTTTTGAGCGTTTGCCACAGGCTCTTCAACTTCATCATGAAAAGGATCGCATCACAAGCGCTCAAGACTGTGACTTTGGGCCACCCTTTCGATCACCGTTCGACCCAAGTGCCTATTTCCAGGGATGCAGGCAATGGAACTGAGTCCAAGGATAACAATCATTCAAACGGGGATTCTGAAAAAATGCCAGAAGAGGAAGCACCAGTATCTACAAGTGCAACCGAACCCAAACCCCCAAAGAAAACGGTCAGCATTAAAGGCGAGGTGGAGGAAATAAGCAGACCAAAGAAGAGCAAGAAAACGAACAAAACTGCCAAACGATTGATTTCATCAGAGCCTAAAGAGGATGATCCAAAGCCTTTGAGATCAATTCTGAAGGTGGGTTCCAAGCTAAACGAAAACTCAGATTCATTTGTAAATCGTACTAGCGATGGATGAGCGCTGTTCATGCATTCATAAACTCATCCTCCCGATAGGACCATGATGAATTAATGGACTTGAATGTATCTCTTCGGGTACTTTTAATGACAGATATGATTCAGTTTATTTAATGAGTTAAAGCATGAACGAATTGTGAAGATGTCAAGGTTCTTAACAACTTGGTGTTACAGGTACGTGGAATTGGTCAAGTAGTATTAGGCCTAATCCAAATTCATATATTATGTGTAAAATGGGAAAAGAAAAAAAGGAAATTTTATAGGAGTCTTTAGTTATTGAATGAATTAAAGTTTAAAGTTTTCTCCCTGTCTTCACCAGCATATCTTTAAGTTCTGGAAGACCAGATCCGCAGGTCAAAGGGCAGTTTCCTAGGCCGAAACTGTTCCCATTTTGATTATTACTAGTATGATTTGGGGCAACTAAAATTGGTGAGGGGGGGTGGTCGGATTTTGGCCAGGATAGGGTCTCATTAAAGGGACACATACCTTAACAACTTTATTTGAGGGATACCAACCTTTAATATCATACGGGATTGACAACAGAGAAAAGACTCCAATTCATTCTTCAATAATAAAAAAATTATACAAAATTTCTTCTTTTTTTTTTTTTCCTATTTATACAAATAATATACTGTCATATACCTAACATTGCATGACCAATCCCACATATATGTAACACTTGGAAAGCAATATGATCCACATTTTGTAAGTATCAAGATAAACAAGAAAGCAAAACAAGACTCAAGCATTTTGCTTAGTAGTTTCCATTTATGATTTTTTTTTTTGGTTTTTGTTTTTTAATGTCTTTTCATAGTCATTCTCTTGTATAATATCTGCAACATAGTCATTCTTCCGTTCTTCCGTTCTTCCAAAGAGTTGCCTTTCTTGGTGTCTACCGCCATTTGTCTTTGAGAAAAAAACTCCTCAAAACCACAAAGGGTAGCCATCTGTTCAATTTTTTTGATCCTGAAAAGTTCGTTGTCCGAGAACTCAGATAACATAACATACCGTACTACCCAGCCAACAACCATGGCGATGGCATGCCCGAGCTCATGTCAAGGAATGAAATTTAAATAAGTTTTAAATTATGAAGATTTGATATATAAATTATTCTTGCAATGGTTTTGACGAACTGGGATAAAGAATCAGAATTGCATCTTACAAACCCATTTCACGGGCATAATTTTCAAATTTTGTGAAAAATAATTACGGTTCATGAAAGGAAATATATTAATTAGGTTGGCCGAACTACATGTACATACATAATAGACATACAAAATAAATATTAAGTCCTAAGGTTTAAAACCAGTTTGTGCTTCCTTGAGTCCTAAGGTTTAGTCAAAATCATGGGGTTGAATTGAAAGAATGGTGGGGGTATCATTTGCAAGTGCATTCATCATCAGTGACCTACCTGGGTTTAAAATCCAAAAGGCAAAGAACAACAAAACATTAAAAAGAAAGCTTTTGTGGGAAATGTCCTTTCGAGAAGAATAAGGTATTGTCCCCAATTTGTACACTCGAACCCCACGAATCAGAAACGCCCAAAAATAAAGGAGCAAAGGTGGAAATGAGGGCTGCTAGCTCCTTGCGTTCGTCTCTTTCCGTCACTTTTCCCCCGGACACTGTCTATTCCAAGCCCCTCACCACATCGTCCAAATCCAACACCAGATCAAATCTCTACCCTTCTTTGTGTCCGACTTGCAAAATCTTCCGTAAACATTACGTGAAATCGGTAAGAATGATGCCCCAGTCTTCTTTACCTTCTTCGGCGTTGACTGTAAAGTGTGGGAAAGTTGACAAGGAGACCCAAGAACAGGGGACTGTAAGAAAACATATATTGGATTATCATGGGATTGATCAAGAATTGCTTCAGGAGATGGTTTATGATGCTCTTGTCTGGAGTTCTCTCCATGGGCTTGTTGTTGGTGACAAGTCTGTACAGGTCAGTAGACAAAAAGGATGATCATATTGAATCTCGTTCCGTTTGGTGTGTTGAAAGAATATAATCTTGGTTTCCTAAGTCTGGTTTCTTGACCCTCTGTTCTTTTACATTCAAGTTTTTCGTCTCTGTGTAAACTTTTCATTTTCGTTGAATGATTAAGAACATGGAACATATCAACCTGGTTCAACATGTAGTGCAACATGATTGCTGCGTGCTGCTTATTTCAATCATGCCTAGTTGCTGAATACATCTGGTGATGATCTGATATGATGTTGGTTTGCCATCTGACAAAAAGATTAACTATTTTTTCTTCTGGGTCTATTGTTCATCTGCAGCTAGTCATTGTGTCTTTAAGCCTATACTATCCCTCCACCAATCTTTTGAATGAACAATATGATTAACTATGAATACTTGAATGTGATGTTTGATTGCTTTGAACAGCAGAGATCAGGAAAAGTACCCGGCGTAGGCTTGGTTCATGCCCCATTTGCCTTAATGCCCATGTCATTCCCAGAAAGCCAATGGAGGCAAGCGTGTGAGTTGGCCCCTATATTTAGTGAACTTGTTGATCGAGTGAGTTTGGATGGCAAATTTCTGCAGGAGACATTATCAAGGTAATCTCTTTTTCTTCTTTCTTCCTTGTACAAAAATAAACAGAGTCATGTTTATTACTACATGTGATTGCACACGAACAACTTATTCTATTGGAGCAGAGCCTCATCCAACCCACTTGATATTGATATTACCAAAAAGGTTCCTCTATAATATAAAAGGATCATTTTCTTTCTAAGCTGCAATTCTCCAATGGGAAGTTTTGAGAAGGGACTGATTGTAAAGCAAGATTTGAAGTCTCTACTGTTGAATAATGGAAATCTTCTTACTCTATAACGAGAAGATCCATGCGGTGATGTCAGGTTTGACAGCAAACCCTAGAAAGCTTCGGCTATTCAGATTTCTTATAAAAGCACCTCTAGATGGTCTCATAAGTGGCTTTTTGATCACATATTTGAGTTATTTGAAGAAGCTTCGAGACCTCGTTCACATTTGAAGAAGCTTAGAGACCTCGTTCACTTACTGTCATGCTTCGATTTGGTAATATTACCTAAGCTAGGGTAACAATTGTTGATACTCATTGAAGAACATTTTTTTATGATCCATCATACTTGTATTTGCTCATTTATGTGTTAATTGATCTATACACATTATATGCACATAAATAGAGTTGTAAATCTGAAACCCTAACTTGACAATATTTGCGAGTTTCGTGATTAGAGCTTGGATTGACATTTTATATTTTCAATTAGCTCTTTGATAAGCATTATTCCTCTCAAATCATATATATTTGAGGATTGCTATTATACTAAGGTTGAGTCAACCTTATCCTTGTAATTAGTGACTTGTGTAACTCCTTGAGGAGGAGTTGGAAGTGTGAAGAGGGTTTTCTTCACCTTTGTTAATAAAGAGAAATCTAGCCGGTTGTGTGGAAGGAGGAAGAGGGTGGAAGTAGGTGAAAAGGGCCTAACCACCATGGAAAATTTGTTGTTCTCTCTTGCTGTCTATGCTTGCTTTGCACCTACTTTGTTTGTCTATCTTTCGGTTATATTTGATATCTAATTGTTGCACTTAAATTAGGTTATTATTCCATTGTCTTTTAGAAAACTAATTCAACTACCCCCCCCCCCCCCCTCTTCTTGGTTGGTCATTATACCTGGCACCTACTACGATATCACACGAGAGCAAAGCATATTTTCAAGTTAAGATTTCATTTATTTGTTACAAAATAGAACCATACCCTCCTTTTATATACATTTCAGCCAAAACAATAAATGATAATAAATGATAATAAATGATAATAAATGACAATAAATATAGTTGCACAATGGTGGTGATAGAAATTCTTGGAGCCATTAATAAGTGGATTTGGTCGGTAGTAGAGAATCTTGGACTGTGTTCTCTTGTCAATTGCGTGCATGTAGTCACCTTTTTTCTTTAGCTACCATAGGTGACACAACCCATTGCAACAATCTTTGCCACCACCAAAATCCATCATAAGCCTTCAGGAACCTCTATATATATGGCCGACAAACCCATCACTCTCTTAAGCCAGCAACTAGTTTGAGTTTGAGTGCCATGTAAGGGTACAAGAAGCTTTGCGTTCTGGGATTGTTTCTAGCCTTGGCAATCATCTCTGAACCCATTTCGGCCGAAGGTGACACAGTCTGCGGTTGAGCTGCGTGTAGGCCATTTGCACGCGGCTCAAAGCCTGCCCCACCAAACCCCACTTGATGCAATGCTCTCTCACGCTTTGACATGAAGTGCCTGTGCAAAGGTTTCCTAACCAAATTGTTCTGTTTCAATTTCGGAGTTAACTACCACCTTGTCATGGAGCTCCCGTTTAAATGCAAATATCCAGAAGTAGAGTGCTGAAATATGCCAACATATAATCGTGTTTATGACTGTGCTATGTTATGGTGTTGTTAAGGTGTTCTTCTGGTGTTGCTTTTTGTTTCGGATTTGTACGTCTTGCTTTTGCTTTGTGATGTAATAAATATCCTTCTTCAATTAATCGTTTGATTTCTTTACGTTGAGATGTTCTAAATTGTTGCAAGCTATATGAAGAAATTATTCTTTCTTTATAAGTAAGCTTTAATTAAGAAAATGAACTATTTAACATGATATTAGATTTTTCAAGTGAACAAGATCCTATAATCTATACTTTGGTGCAGAGCCTTTGTTGTGATATCATTTGTGAGGCCCAAAATTTAATTTCAGAAAAGTTGCGACAAATAAAAGGCTTGCTGCCTCTCTGAAACTCTCATGTATAAGGAGTATAATATGTTAGAATATTGACAACATGAGATAGATACTAAATTTTGACAATTTGGATGTGTTTCATTAAAAGTTTTAGAAAATTATAAAAAACGTAGCCCAATGAGAAAGAGATTTATGGGCTCAAAATATCAACATGTTCTTATGAATGGCTACAAACTCAAAATTCCAATGAAATTCCTAGATAAATTTTGAAAGATGTTTATTACTTTTACTGTAAGGCTAGCATTCTTCTCCAAGATGTCACATGAAAAGTTTGTATTAATGATTCTTTTTGTTGGAGATTAGGCATGACTTGAAGGTTCCTCTATATCTACCACGAACCTGTTTGCCCCGCCTATATTATCATTATTGAATTATTTTCTTGACGTTTGTCTTTTCAGAAGAAAATGATCTCTTTGGTTTATATGCTGACAATTAAATCAAGTTTAGTGCAAGAACCTAGTTTGTTTATTAACTCAAGTGTTGGCTGTACTAACTAAAGATGCATATGAGCCTCTCAACTATTTTCCTCTTGTTCTTTATTGGCATTACCACCACCTTCCTGCAAATTCAGTTGAACCATTAAAAATCATGCCCTTGGGAAAGCAGTAGACGGATTTGCTTTTTATTCCAAAAGTAGGAGTTACTATTATATCTGCTTGAATCACTAAAAATGGCTACTTTCACCTAGTAAAGAACCACTATGGAACTTATTACTCATACAATGTCTTCACAATCCACCCACTTAATGTGAGACTGATTTTTTAGGGTGTCATATGGATTTCTTGCCTTGTCAATCTTTCATGTTAGCATCCTCAGTTTAGTTGTGCTTACTGCTGTAATAAGGTGAGGCAAGTTTTCTTGTCTCAATTTGGATTCTATTGGGATTTGACTTGTTGAGCTCCGTGGAGAGCTTTAGAACTAGATCCAAATTTTATTTTAAGACAAAAATTTGCATGAAAATGGTGACAGAATGATTGTCCAACCAATCGGCACTTTTTACCTTCAAGTGTTTA
The DNA here is from genome assembly GCA_028551475.1 of Casuarina equisetifolia. Lineage (NCBI taxonomy): Eukaryota > Viridiplantae > Streptophyta > Magnoliopsida > Fagales > Casuarinaceae > Casuarina > Casuarina equisetifolia. The sequence continues at coordinate 12,625,689 of CM052359.1, forward strand.
TTTGCTCGAGTATTGATGAGGAACTCTTTTTCTTTTTTGGCTCAAAGAATTACTTCTGTAATCATTTACATGGATAAGAATCCAAAAAGGACATTGAAATTGGTTTGTGCCACCAGCTAAAACTATTTTTCACAACCCCTTTGACCACCAAGATATGAAGAACCACATTGAACGACCAAAAGTTCATTGGAACAAAAAGATATCGTCATTAATCTATCTTATTGCTGTCCAACACATAAGTCCAGACTTCCGTTCACACCAAAGGGAGTAAATTAGCCTAAGGCTTCAGTGCCAAGGCCAGCCCAATCTTCAGAGTCTTTTAAATTGCCCTGGTATCCACCTCTCCTGTGATTGTGAAGAGGGATTGTGGGCGCCATTCATGCTGGATAAGAGCACTTGCCCTTCCATAGTTGTTCACTCTAGCCTTCACCAAGGTTAGAGGGTCAAGTGCATGTTGGGTGCCAACTGTGAGGGTGTTCTCATTGCTTGAAAAGCTGTGCGACAGCTCTGCACCAACAGCTGTGTTGCTCAATAGGCTCACAGTATGGTAGCATGACGCATTAAGGGTGTCACCTTTATCATTCACAGTCAAGGAAGCAATGAGATCAGAGTGGGAGTGACTTAGACCAGCATTAAATTTGGTGAAGTTCCCAGAGGCAGTATCAAATGAAAGATCTGTCCCAAGAGAAACCGCATTGTTTCCAACAACACCAGAGAAGTTCACAATTGGATTAGCTGTCAATCGAATGCTGGTACTTATTCCAGTATACTCATGCTGGTATTGGAGTTCCACCTTACTAGACCTCTGATGGGGTATAATAAAGCTAAAGATGGTCTTGGGCCCAGGTTCAGGTTCATCAACAGTAACTGTTGCAAGAAGATTAGAGTTGGTGTCCACTTTATATCAGTTGTGATGTTCTTGTTCTTCAGCTGAGTGCTCACAGCTGCCAAGAACAGCTCACCTTTCTTAACTCCAGTTGATGTGATTGCAACTCCGGGGGAAGTGTAAGTAGTAACGGTGAACTTGTGGTCACTCTGATAATCCTTGTACAGAAGATCCCTGGCTTTCTTGCCGATATCACAGTAGAGACCTGGCCCTTTCCCCATGACTTCCCTGAGAAAATAGAATTGAAAACACGAGAGAAAAGGGTTTGGTACTCCATAAAATTTCCAAGCTTTGTGTAGTCTCTGTCAGATCATTTTCTAGTTTTTCCACCATGGTTCCCTATTCTTTTCCAAGGGTGGTTTGTATAAAAAGCATTTTGTACCACTAGGCACTTAGTATCTGCTCATCATATTTGGAATAGTTTCACTACCTTTTCTAGCTTTCCTTAAACTTCACCTTATATGTATCTTAAAGTTTTAATGTCAATTTCATAATATTCCTTTGCATTTGTGATGCTTCCTATCTATCTTTCTTTAGGTTTGACTTCTTTTCTACCTTTTGCCTTTGTATTTTTCTTTTGTTTCAAGTTACTTTGTATTGGCTGAAGAGATTGGGAACACTATGAATTGATGTCTCTTATACTTTCCATAATGCAGAACTAAGAAAGCTGATGTTTTTACATCTAGACTTTTAGATATTCATTCCAAGATGCTAGAGATTAACAAGAAGGAGGTAAGAGTATATTTAGTAGGGCATATGGTCAAAACTATCGTGAGATGATCTAATTTGATCTTTGTAGAGCTACATGGGTGTTTCAGTTGCCTCCAGTTTAATATTCATAATATTCATTGCATAATTAAAATCTTATATAACTTATAAACGATTTTTTTGAATGGATCTAGCATGTTATGTTAAGTGAAAGGCTGCTAGGACCACGAAATTGAAGAAAGAAAATCATTATGGCATCTATAATGTTCTTTTCTCTCCTTACTTGTTGAGTTCATTTTCATTCACCTAATTTATCTTATTTATTTATTTTTTATTTTTACTTTTGGTAAGGAAATACGCATGGGCTTACATCGCTCAGATTATATGCTTGACGAGCAAACTAAATTGCTTCTCCAAATAGAACTGAACACAATCTCATCTTCATTTGCTGGCCTCAGCTGTCTTGTAACTGAGCTCCACAGGTCAAGTATTTCTGGAATTTTCACTTCACATCACATAAGAAGTTCTTCCCTTAAATAGATAGTCTTGCTTAAGAGTTCATTGAAAATTGAGTTTGGGATCTGGGTTTGATTTCTAGTTATTCTAAGCTGTTGATTTCCTGAGTACTTGTTGAAAGAGTTGGGAAGTTGGCAGGCATGTGCCTCGGTAGCCCATGCCACATGGGACCTTTTTGACACCCAACTCTACACACTCCCATTTATATAACGGCACACCACCCCACCACATCACCGCATCACAACCCCCAACACCCCCCCCAACAAAACAACAACAAAAAAAAAAAAACCCCAAAACCCAAAAAAAGAAAGGAAAAGAAAAGGAAGAAAGTTGTGAAGCAGGCACTATAAAGTTGAGCCATTCAATAGTGCACCTTGATTAGATAAAGTGACCTCTATATCCTTAGCTAGGAAGCCTCTCATTAGCATTTAGATTGGAACAGGAGTATGAATAGTGAAACAGACCGTTTTAAAAGGCATTGCAAGGTCCATGTCCTTCTCCATCATGTATATGCCATTCATGTAAACCAATTAAATCTGACATACATGATGAAATTTTTTAACTGCTTTAACCACCATCTGCTTCAGTCTTCCTAATTCTATTCTTGGGGTGTGGAGGGGTTGCGAACTGGCTTACAAACATCAATCTTTTTTCTGCCTGTTTCATTTTTCCCAGTAGTAATTTGCCTCTTTTTTGTGCCCCTATGATGAAAACTCTTATACTAAGGTATGCTAGAGACTTCATATCACTGAGCCTGTATCACTATGTTGTTCTGACACGGCAGATATGAAAATACATAAAGATTGACGAGCATTCACTCTGGTCTTTCTGCAGAAACTTGCTTAATCATTATGGTGAAATCCTTGGATTAGATCCTAAAAAGATTCCTGGCAACAATGCTCTTAGTCATTTCGTGGAGGCATTTGCTAAAGCTTGGACTGAATATGATAATCCCAGGTTAGATTCTGAAAAACCTTTTTCTTGGCTTCTTTTTTGCTACTGCATTCATGAAGGTGGTTTTAGGGTGTACTTAACTGTGAATAAAAAATTGTGCAGGGCCATAGTTATGTTTGTGGTTCAGGCTGAAGAGCGTAACATGTATGACCAACATTGGATTTCTGCCGTTCTGAAAGAAAGATATCCTTTTATTTCTATTACAGGCTCCCATACGACAGGCTAGGTGCTCTTCCAAGACGTCATAAAGATTGAAAAAAATATCACTTAAAATGACTACATTGGCTTATTATTTTGTGTTTGTTTGAACATATATTAACAGATGGCATAGGAAAATGTTAATTTCCAAAATTAGTTCCTTTTCTTTAACCAGTTATTATCTCCTTTTCTATCCTGGATTATTGTCAATTATCTGTTTTGCTTTTCATGAATTTTGGTAAGAAAGCCTATTCCTGAGTCAGTGAATGGTTTGCTTCCTTAGCTTTATAACACACATAACATTACAACTATTCGGAAAACGATGGCAGAAATTGATGCAGAAGGAGAACTACTACCGGATGGAACACTTCTTGTGTATGTAGCCTTATGCCTTGGAATGTTCAGTCTTCTAATCTAGACTTGATGGTTTACCGTTTTATTTTTCAGCTTAATATACAAAAGGAATTTCATTTGCAGGGGTGGTAAACCAATTGCAGTGATTTATTTCAGAGCTGGGTATACGCCAAATGATTACCCTTCAGAATCAGTAAGCATTTTTGCTTGATTTTCCTGCTGCTCAAGATGATGGTTTTGTTGGGAGGAATCTTTTCTTTTCTTTAAAATGTAAACACGTGCTACCTAGTCCTAGGAAGTTTAGGTGCAACTGGACAATTTTCAAATCCTTAATGGAGAAATGAGCATCTCTCTTGTTAATCTTGAGAGTGAGATAATGGCTGTCAGGTAATCTTGCATGTTCGTCTTTATCTTTGGTTTATTATTTTTTAACAGTTGCCGGAATGCAAACTGAACTTCCTTTTGGTTCTCCCCGAAAGCAACTTTCATTTTTGGAACCTATTTTTAAAGAATGAGGAAAAAAGAAAAATATTATTATTTTTTTAATTTTTAAGAATTTTAAATGAAAGAACAAATCTTTTCTAAATGTATCAAAAGAAATAAAAAATGGGTTATCAAAATAAAAAATAAAAAAATAAAAAAATAAAGCAGTTAAAGACTACTGACCTTGAATGGTGGTACACCATGAGAACGGATATCCAAATTCTCTTTTACTGACCAGTTCATACGGAATTGTTTATGCTAGACCTTCCTATCATTTGATAGGCAGAATTTAAACTTTCATTAGCTTGAGTGTATGAGGTAGCTTCTTTAATGTCGCATGACTTAATTAGTTCTTGTATCAAAAGGAACCTAATCATTGCCAATGTTATCATCAGTATCTTCATATTCATAACTTAATTCTTACTATGTGAAATCTAAGTCGTGCAAATTATATACAAAATCTTTGAAAGAAATCTCTATTTATTCTTTCATTACACATGAGCATCAAATATTTGACTTGGTGAAAGAGAGATAAAATTAGGGGGAAAAAAGAAAGTAAGAAAGAAAAAAAGTAAGCATCAATATTGTACTATTTAGATACAATCAAATGGCTTTTTGTGATACTGAAGTTTACCTCCTGAACTTCCTAAAATTTGGTAATGACCTCTTAACTGTTTTTCTGCTGATTGCTTGGTAAATGATCCTCACATAGCCATAGAATACTATACATATACTAAATTCCATCATATCTTGCAAGTATATGTGCCAAAATCTAAGATATCATGCCTGTCATATGATTTTTGAATACTCATTCTTACTCAATTCTAGGAATGGAGAGCTAGGCTACTTATGGAGCAGTCATCTGCCATCAAATGCCCATCAATATCTTATCATTTAGCTGGAACAAAGAAGATTCAACAAGAACTTGCAAAACCCAATGTACTTGAGAGGTATTTGCTTGGTTACTGCTCCTTACAATGTCCCTATCATTTGTGAATCAGTACTATTTGGTTCACTTGTAAGTAATCTCCTAATAAGACTGGTATTGATGGCTAAAATAAGAGTTTTTAATAGGTTAATGCAAATGATTTTTCAGGTGAAGTTGAAAATATACTGTTAAAGTCATTCTTAACCCAGAAAAGGAAATCCAGATCTATCAGAAGTAGGAGCCCACCTGATTTAATTAAGGGGCTGAATGAAGTACTTAACATTTTTACTGGCTTAAACATGATAAATATATATTTCACTCGCATATTTGTTCTGAAAATTAAGAGTTTCTTCCTGTGTTGGCAGGTTTCTTGACAATAAAGATGACATTGCCAAACTACGGAGATGCTTTGCTGGATTGTGGGCTTTGGATGACTCAGAAATTATCAAAAAGGCAATTGAAAGGCCTGAGCTGTTTGTTATGAAACCCCAAAGAGAAGGCGGAGGTATCGTATTTTACTTAACTGTGTCATCCTCTTCTTGCTGTAAAAACATTGTTAACAAATGATTTATCTTTCTACTTCAGGGAACAATATTTATGGTATTGGTGTGCGAGAAACCCTTCTAGGATTGCAGAAGGAAGGAACCGATGGAAGTGCAGCTTACATTCTTATGCAAAGGATATTCCCTACTATAGGCCCAACATTTTTGGTGCGAGATGGCATTTGTCATAAAGATTCTGCCATATCAGAACTTGGTATATATGGTGCTTACTTGAGGTACATGTTCTTGGCCTTTATTCAATGAAGCCACAACAACCCACCCCCTCTCCTCTCTTTCCTCCCTCCTCCTATGTATCCTTGTCCTTGTCAATTACTTCTTGAATCCAGTCTCACAAATTGGCTCCCTTGACACTTGGTTTCATTTTTAACGTAGCAAGCAAGCACGACCTAAGGCATATTTGTCTGATGTTTGAAATTTGTAAAGCACTTGATAATCTTGAAAATGGAATGTGCAGGAGCAAGAACAAGGTGATCATGAATGACCAATGTGGTTACTTGCTGCGGACAAAGACGTCTTCATCAGATGAAGGTGGTGTTGCAGCCGGATTTGCAGTATTGGATAGTGTATATTTGAATTGAGGGAGCCAGCTCATCATTTTTTTTAACTCAAATGAAACCAAATGACTTTTCACGGGTTTGCACGAGATATAGAACAAGATCTCATGGGATTGATATGTGGCACTACTCAAGTCAAACTGGATGTTGCCTTCCTTTTATCACAGGGGAAAACGCGAATGACTTGAGGTACTTTCTTGTCTTCCATCTAACCTCTGGGACTGCAGTTGTAATGGGCGTGTAGAGTACCCCGCTTTAGTTAAGCCAGACAGGCTTCTTGTATTGACAATACGCTGTGCCTTTGAAGCACTACTTAATTCCCCTTTTTGGGTGTTGATCATAAGCAAGGGGAAAAACAAGGACAAAAATGGAGAATAGACTGATAATGGTTATATTTTGCAAGTTGAAATACTCAGGAGTTAAATTTAAATGATCAAGTTGAAATACTTAATTCCCTTTATTTAATTCTTGTAGACTACATCTGCCATGAACGACTGTGGTTGTTAGTAATGTTGGTGCTCGGACAAATCAGTAGAAAAAATGTTTAGCTACTATAAACTCTAGGCTTTTTAAACTATGTTGCGAATGCCAAGCTGGTATGAGTATTGTTAGTTGCTACATACTTAATGCTCTAATAGGATTATAAAACCATCTGCCTGAGGCTAGCATATATACAAGATGTTTAACACAGCCAAACCTACCCGACCTCCTGCAAAAATATTTGAGCACCAGTTACGCCAGTCTAATTCTGATCTGTTCAATTCTAAGAGTAGCTGAATCTCAGCATTTTATTTGCCAAGGAGAATGGGCTCTTCTTCTCCATAGATCTAGTTGTACTTTCGCTACTTCGGCAACTGCAATAAGATGAACAACTGCGGAAGAATGCAATGCCAGAGAGGTTGTATAAATATAAGAAAATTGATTCCTTCTATTAATCCATTCAGAAGTTTTATTCTAAATGGTATGAAATGGCCGCTTGAAAGGTAAAAATTGTCGAGGAATCTACATTCACAAGAGAGAACTGTAGGCATCCGTTGTACAAAGCCACATCAAAATCAAAAGCCTAACGTGCTATCAAAAATCATAAATATGTTCTTGTGCTAGCCTTCCACCCATGTTCCCGAGCTCGCTTCTCCCACAATGCCGAAAGTTTAAGCTCCTGTGCCAGTTCCCTCTCAGCCCTCTCCCTTGCTTCTTCGCAAGTTTGCACTCCAGCAATGCACTTCTCCACCTCCTTTTGATAATGTGAAGAGGTTCTCCTTGCGCCCATAATTAAGGCGTTGGTGTGCTGCATGGTATCATTGGCAACATCTTTCTGTAAACTTAGTTCCTCTGACAGTAGCGCTACAACATCCTTCTCCATTTCTTCATTCGTATCGGGATCATTTTTACCACAGTCTGCAAATAATGAAGAGAATGATTTGATGAATATGCAGAAGAAAACTCGCTAAACACTCATGTTGGAAACTGAGCTGCAATTTCTTTGAAAGTGATACTGCAAGTCTGCTATGGGTTACAAGAGGGCATTGCATAATCAAATGTGGGCATTTTCTTTTCCTTGATTTGTCCACTTATTCTCTAGAAAGTGGGTCCAGGTCACTTGCAAAACTCCTGTAGTGGACCTTGTCCAGTCTTCTGGAACCCCAGAAACTCTTTGATGCCATAAGAGCCATCCTTAGGCAACTTTATTTTGCAGTCAGAGATTATTAACTATGAACTGATATATTGCAGAATGTGAGTTAAGTTCTTAAGAAACTAACTCTTCCATTTCCACATGAATGGGCTTCTGAAGACAATGCTCTCAAATTTCCCAAAAAATTATCGCAATCTGGAGAAAAGTACTACGTATGAGCTATTCATTACTGTCCAGAGGAAGAAGGAACGGCTCATTTGCTTTGGTATTCTAAAAATTCTGAATATAAGGATCAAAAGTAGCATTTTTCAGAAACATTTCTGTCATTATTAACCCAAATAAATATATGACCATTACTTTTCAGTATAATGTGGTTTAAAACATTTCTGGATGGGACAGTTTTATGCTTGGATTATTCAATGCTTTCTACTCGTTCAATTTAGAAGCTTCGAAATGCCAATAAACAAGCAAACACAACTTCTAATCACAGTCACCGTTTAGAAATATTTTGTAATTGCCCTTTTTTCTACCTCTAAAGATTCTCCGGACGATGTGGTAGTTTCATATCCTTTTGGGAAACATGTTCTCCACTACACTACCTAGGAAAACACTAGATTAATATCTCACAACATGAAGTGCAAATGAGCTCAAAATACACCTAACAAAGAGAGAAGACACAGGAACTGACCTGCAAATGAGCTGTTGACAATTCCTGCAAGAAAGATAAAGGAAAAATTACAATATATTAAAAGAAGTGACAACCAAGCATAGCCGAAGTTAACAAGCTCATAGTTAGGCAGAGGAAAGTGACGAAGCCTAGTAATAACATAAGTCTTGCTTAAAGTTGGTTAATGCTCCATCCCATTCATTCAAGATATACCAAGGTTTTAAAACCAATTTTGAGCCCAAGTAAAACTTACACCTTCCACTGAGACTATAATGAAAGAGGATCAAACAATGGTTATCCCCAACCCCTACTCATACTATGGTGTGCAATTTTCAAACTCCTAAATCAATCCGAAGCTCTATTAACGAAGAGACCTAGTAGTGACAGGCCGAACTTACTTCCAGAAACAGAAATAAAAGGTATCTGACTCCTATAAATCACTTGGCACCACCAAGTTCTAAGCGATCTCCCTTGATATATGATCAAAAACTAGTTTTAACCATGCTACATCTCCAAAATTAACCAGGCACAACACTAATATCGGTTTTAGGAATTAAATCGACCAAATGCTACAGAAATTGGTTTCTTGGATGCTTTCTTACCCAGTTGATGTGGCTTATTTTTTATCCTTATATTTCAAAAACAAATATCTCAGATTTTCTTCTATAATTTTTTGAACAAGTCAAACTTGCAAACTACCACTAGTGTACCGCAAGATTAAGGTTATAGCCTATTCGAGATGTAAAAATAATAGGTTCCTAAAACCAATATCACTATTACTCGGCAAAAGGAAGCATCTGAAGCATAACTGCCAAAGAATCACTATATTACTCCAAAATGAATATACAATAGCATATTAAACTCTCAAAGTCAAGACACGAAAGGAATCAGATATAACAAAGCAAATAGGCGAATACTACTATATTTAAAAAGCTTTTAACAGGCAATGAAAAATGAATCTCACCTAATGGTATTGAGAGAAGATCCTCCAGGGAGCAATCACAAAGACACGAACGACATGAAGCTTCCCCAGTCGAAGCACCCTTTAAGCGCCAGTATAGTGGCGGCCCAAGGGTGTATGCAACCAAACTCACACCAACCAATACCAACACCAACCTCAGAGCCCCATTCGTACATAACCCATGGTCCAGAGGACATGCCATCCCTTCCCTTCCAAAGAAAAAAAACGCAAAATGTGATTTGACTCCAAAGAATTTATCAACCCAGAACTCGAAATCTGGACATAGCCTAATGTTTGGGGTATTTTAGAAGAGTGTGAAAGGTTTAGCGACAAAGAAGAATAGAAGTATCAGAAACTAGACATGAATTTCAAGATCTGGGTGAGGCGCTTAAAATAAGAGCACAACACAATCATTGGACGACCCGGCTGTCTTCTTGAAGAATGTGTGTGTGTGTGGGAACTTTTCCGCAAGAAAAAAGAATACCCAGCATCAGATATTGATGCCCGCTTGGAATCAAGTCATAGACGCAGAATTTGACTAGAACCTCAATGAGTAAGGCACCTCGGATTTTCTGTGTGCACTTTTTTGGAAGACGAGCTCTAACTTTTGCTTTCAGGATAAATAAAGGAACTCAGATCCCGGGAAAGCGTAGAAGAAGAGATGTCGATGGTATAAGCAAAATGTCGATTCGTGAGATATTAAGCTGCTTTGTTGGTTTAATTGGTTTTGTTGTTGTGAGAAAAAATGGAGACTGTTCCGATTGGACTCTATCTTCGCACGTGGAGTGTCCTCTCTGTTACGATTCTTTCTCCTTTTATCTGCATCTTCTTGGTGGTTGTAAACCATATCTTAGTAGTTATCAAATATAGTAATATATCTTATAAAAACTAACTAACTAACTAACTAACTAACTAATTATTTTAACCTTTTTTTTTTTTTTCTAAATATTACAACTCACGTACGCCAGGTATCAAACCTCAGATCTTTACGTTGGATTCCTACTAACTCACCATCACACTGACTAGACTAGTTAAGTGACTCTTAATTTACTTAAAAATCATATTTAACCCACTCTCAAAATTAAAAATAAAAAAATAAAAAATTGTATATTAAAAGCTGTATCTCCTCCTTGAAAAGCACAAACTTAATGTTACATTATTGAAATTTTTAACATCATCACTTGGGTATGTAAAAGGTACAGCAATATTGTTGTGTATTTACTGGTTTAAAAAAGAAAAAATCAACATCAAATTTGAATAGGTTGCAAGTTAAAATGTCCACCAAGCAGCATCTGCATCTGCGTCTTGGCATTTCATGAACAATGGAATGTCGAGGCCCTTCCTGTTTCAGATATTAGAAATCCAATACACACAAACCGCAACGAAGTAAATCAAAGAAATATTTAGTTCAAAAGCTGTTGCAATCTAAGCACATAGATTTGAAGAAGAATCGCTGGGATTTCTGTTGTCACTTGCCTCCTCATCCGAATCAGCAAGACGGTCAAAGAAAGCATCGAGATACCAGGGACAACGTTCATTCCAGTCGCCTTTCTTGGCATGGACTCGCCATTTCTGGTCAGCTATCATATCAGCGTCGAGTCCCCATTCCTGCATTTCCTCCTCTGTGTGACGGACTGCTAAGCTGTATTCCCCACCACATCCTAACTCTATCACTCGGAATTCACAGTTCCCAGGGTTGTTTAGGCGCTCGAATTGCTCGACCGTCCACTTGAACCACTTCATGAGGAACACCCTTGCGGCTAGCCCGTGTGATACTATTATGAGATTCAGGTCATGACAAGGATTATGGTGAATCCTGTTCATGTCTAAGTCCCTCCATAAAGATTCAAGAAAACCTGCACCATTCAAATAATCTCCTCACTGTTTTCATTTCAGGGGACTGCAAAATAGATTCTTCTTTTGGGAGTGTTTACTTTCACTTGATAGATTGCAAAGAATATGAATCTTTCTGGCATTGTCTATTATATTTTTTGAATTTCTGAAGTTATTGTCGCACAAGAATGCAGTTTAAGGAGGATAACTTGAATTCCAGGAAAAATGATATATAGAAGACAATCACCCATTTTATCAGCTAATCCAGCGCCGGTTGTAATAGATAAGTCTTCAAGTGGAATTTAATTAATGCCCAATTGGTTTATAGTGGTCCAATATCAGTCTACTACTTTGGCAGTCAGAATCTTATTTAAAGTTCTAGGTTATCTTTGTAAAAATAAGTTAATATTTTACCAAGATCTCCATGCCCGAGAAAATCTCAAAATAATTATCAACTAAATTACTTCAAATCTCAACTCACAAAACTAACTAAACAATAAATAAAAATAAAAATAAAAACTTTTAAATTCTTTCAAAATTCCTTGCCCCCTGATTAAAGCCAAAAGGAAAAAAGAAAGAAGAGGAAGGAACGACGAACATACCGGAAACGCGGTCGAAGACATCGGCGGCGGACTCGCCCTCGGGGAAGCGATAGAAGAAGCGGCCAAAACGTTCCCGACTCTCTTTGATCATTTTCATCCTCTCCTTCACCTGGAAGTTCCCGAAATCTTGCTCTCGCACGCGGCATTCCTCCCGGGCTCCAATCACCCGCCGCTTTGAAAAGGCCCGCCCGACCTCCCGGAGCGTCGATCTGGTGCGCTCGTAGGGGGAAACGTAGAAGTAAACCCGCCACTCGGGAGTCGAGGACGACGCAGCTATCAGGTCGCGGAGCTGGGCTCCGGTCTGTCTGGCCTGAGCTAGGCCTATTTCCGTCAGCGGGATTTGGTGGTCCGGTATGGTGCTGTAGGCGGAAGAGTCAAGGTTGCCCCATGATTCACCGTGGCGCATCAAGATTATGCGCTTGGGCAGTATGGTCTGGTGGTTCTGATGGCCTGCGTGTGGCTCCATTTCTTGATGTCCTGTCCTATTGTCTGGGGTTCAATTTATCCCCTGCCCGAAACTTGGATCCGCAAGTCATATTCTTAGGTCTCCCGCCAACTGTATTTCTTCAACGCAATGAGAATGGTATCTATCTAATACCGTGCCGTGTTTCTGGCACGTCAAAGTGCCGTGGATAATCGCCGTTCTGATCCAGATCAGTTTGCGCCTTACGCGTCTCGATTCGGCGGCCGTGTCATTCTCAATCAATAGCCAACCCTTTTACAAACTCGGAACCGCATTTTACAATCAAGCTCGCAGTTTTGGGATTTTAGATTAAACTTTATGAATGAAAGTCAAATTATTGTATATTTCTAGAATGGTTAGGAACTTGGAAGAATATTTAGTCGTGTAAACAGGGAAGAGGCAGGTAACACCTATCTTTATTCTTTCGTGAAGCAAGCGACATTTATGGTCAACTATTCTGGTTCTTTCTTTTCTGACCGATTTGTCCAAACCAAACCCTCCTTTTTCTTTTTCTAGGCTACCAAAAAGAGTATGTTACACGCCATTAATTGAATTTGTTGGAGCCAATATCTGTAAGTTTTACTGTCAACCAAACTGGCCACAAAGAGAAGCAAATACGAAGACAATATACACATGTAGGAAAGACTTCGACCTTACTGGGATTACCCTTTTTTGGTTCTTTACGTTGTGGACAATTGCAGCCCTTTTGATATATATATGAGAAAAGAATATTTTCCTCATATCAGTATTATCAGTTGAGCAATGTTGTGATTTCCTCATTTGCGTAATTATTTATATTATATTTTTTAGTAAGAAATTACTTCTGTGGTTATGTTTTCCCAAAGTGTTTTTTCATAAGCTCACTATTAGACTCAACAATTATTTAAAAAATCTATCATATTAAAAATTATAGAGATGTTATGAAATATTCTTTTACTGCTCTTCAACCTTAACCTTCTTGGACCCATTAGGTTACGATGTGAACTCTCAATTCTTTGATATTGGAACTCATGATATTAGGCCTTAAGTGCATCCACATCAATAACTAATGTTTGCTTACTAAAAACTTAACCAAAAGTTGCTTTAAATAAAAACCTCTAAAATAAATTATCTTCCCCAATGTAAACCTCACAAGAAAAAATTCCTTAGTTTGTATCACATTAAAACACCTATCAAATATAAAAAATAATTTCTAGACAATAACGACGAATCCTTCAAATTGAGCAGCATATTTCTTTGGGAGTTTTTTTCCCTATTAAATTGGATAAAAGTCACTCCACATAACCCAAAAATCACAAATTTTAATATTTCCTTTTTAACTTTTACACTCTTTGATCATACATATAAGAATATATTTGTGTCCTTGAGATTGACCAGATTTTAAAAGAACTCGATCGTGGCTGTGTCACGATGGAACCCATGGAAGAAGAAGTCACCCTTCTAAATGGCAAGGATTCTTAGCGGCCTATCCAACAATTTCAAAGGTGAGATAGATAAAAGTGGTTATTGTTAATAGGTTAGTAGTATAATAGGAGGTTATTAGTTGATCAAGACTGATTTTGGGTTCAAACACCTCCATACTCAAAATTCCCTTTACCTTTATCATATATAAAAAAATAAATAAATAAATAAATAAATAAAAATAAACTAAAAAATGGGTGTTTGCTATGATATAGCCCTATTCTTGCAACTCACTACCATAAGGTCATATAATTCAACCTTCCCTGGTCAGTTTACAAGGTTGAAGGAGATAAACGTTTGAATAAAGTGGTAAACCTTACGGTGTTTCTCATCACCTCAATAGGGTCACCATCATTGACTTCTTGCGCACTTTTGGCAAGATCCAGTAATAAATAACCATTTGACGATTCTCGCTACATTGTTTCTTCTGATTTTATTTTATTTTATTTTTTTGGTTAACATAGCAAAGCTACTACTCCAGAATTTGGTAGAGGTCAGAATAGAGTTATTAACATATTCTTCACCATACAAAGAACAAGAAAGCTGACATAAGCATATTAAAGCGTGGATTTCTTAAGCAATTAGCTTAAAGATCACGCAGTTCTTACAAATCAACCTTGTGTTATGGCCTGTTCGAAAGCTACCTCTTTGAACAGACATAAGCAATGTGAATGTGAATGGGTTGCTTGTGATCAACTTGTAGATTGTCAAGTAATAACATGTAGCGCTCGAGAGTTTCCCACAAGAAAAGAAAGCCAAATCGTAAAAGAGAGAGTTAAGAATGCCAGGCCCTAAAGCAAGAAATCTTCCTTCACTTCACCCCAATTGTGGACGGAACTGCATCATCTTTTAGTGCTGACCGAAAATCTTAAAATACAACACCTACAAAGATTGAAAACATTTTTAAGATAGAGATTGTTATAAAAAAGAATTCAAGAGCTTACGATATTAGGTGACAAAGCATATCAGAATATGTGAAGCATCCTCGAAAGGGATATGCAGTGGAGATCAAGCTTTTTAATATAAACTTTACAGCATTCATTGTCCCATATTAACTTTTTGTTGTGGTCTATTTGAAAGCTTTAGTCTTTGGATAGAACTAGAAACAATGCAAATTTAGTTTAAAAGCCTAAATGCCTAACTCAAAAATTAACTCAAGTGTTAGAATTTTTTTTTAATTTAAATTTCATCTTAAGAATTTTATTTTTTGATGAAGGACTTTTATCGTACATATACTTTTCTATTGAGCATTATTATGCTCAATGTCATATGAAATATAGTAGATTTAATCTAGGCTTTGATATTAAGTTAAGAGACACAAGACTTAACTCAAAAACTAATTCAAGAATTGGAGTGTCATCTTTTAATTAAAACTTTATTTCAAAAATTAGAACTCTCATCCTACACACAAATTTGTTAAATATCATCGAAGGCTTGGAAGGAAGATGACATAGTCTGGAGTCTTTACGATGACGGTGGCTGCCAACACAAGAAGTCATGGAATTGGCCAAGAGAGCTATTTGGGCGACTCCATATTACATGACAAGTGCTAGCAACACAAATGCAAATGATGCGTCATCTTCGATGAAGACGGGGCAAAATGACCTGTCGTCTAGGACCGGATAGAAAGTGTAAAAAGCAACTATTGTGGAAAAAAGGCGTTTAAGGAACATTGCTTCAAAAATAAAAGGGCCTCCATTATGATTATTGCAAGATATACATGCATGAAAGCAGGTGCTACTATAACTTGACTGATTTTTCCCTCAAACACAAGAAATACAAAAGGGATGCAAGTGTGATGTTAGTGGCATCAATTTTTGATCATATATTCATCACTAAGACTGACTACTAGTTGTTTATGAACTTCCTAATGGTATATTTCATTGTGAAGGACCAAGCATAACAAAATACCTAAATTTTGAAGTAGATGTTGGATTACTAAGTTGTGCTAATGACCATATATATATATATATTGGTGGTACATGTGTCAATGAGAGCTCAATATCATTAACGTGCTGTGTAACTAAATGCAAATATTTTGCTGCAACATGAAAGGGGGAGTTTTTTGTACTAATAAGTCTACATTTCAAAATTGCGTTCCTTGATAACTGATGCACTTCTTATTAGCTGGTGCAAATATCTATTTGTTTAAGAATCTATGATCTGCCAGTCTATTATAATTATTGCTGTATGTTGCTGGTTAACTTGGTAAAAGTTCATGTTACCCTCTCATAAATTAATAATTGTGCATCTTTCTGAGAAGTAACGAAATCTGCACTCCGAATTTACCAAGGTAATCAATGCAGCCTTGTATGGGCTTAGAAATATCTTCTTGATGAATCTACATCAAAACATGCTTCATGTTTGTGTGATATTTGAGGGAGACATTTTGAATAAATGGCTTATTTTTCAAAAGCGAAGGTTACTCATTTTTACCCCTGTACTTACCAAAATCATGGTCCATCTCTGGAATTTTTCTGGTTTATGTCATTAAGCAGAAAATACCTTTAAACCCCAAAGCTGTTTTATTTGGCAAATAAAATCTCTTTGGAAACTCACTGAATCCATCTAGGAAAGAGAAACTCTCGGTATCTTCTAAGGAAACAATTCTTTAATCCTAGATTTTTTTCTGGTTAAAGCCGGCCCTGATTTTCTTTATAGGACCGAAGTGCTTAAATGGTTTGTTTTTGTAGCAGATCTATCAAGAAACTTTTGAAATCAGACTTTTTATGAGCATTAATTCATGACACGATACAGATTGTGGGAATAGAAGCTAACCATGATAGTATATTTTGAGGGAGAGCTGTACAATCGTGTTACCACACTATAGATTGTTTTTACCACTCACATGCTAGAATATGTATACGTCTTTGGAGTGATCTCGTTGGAAAACCTCATGTGTGCATGATAGGTACCAAAGGTGCTCGTCAGTATCTGCTATTCTTTGAAAAACTAATTCTTCGGTTTATATATAAAAAATTTTTTGAGACATTTGGCTTATATGATATGAACTATTTAATCATTGGATGGGCCTCGGATTAGAGTGTTTTTCATTTTTAATCACAAAGTTCTTCAGGAAAACAAAAAGCTCTTTAAGTATCACACAAATCATATATGTGCTCTAATGTTAAATCTTTAAACTTGGCAATCTGCCTAAATGTCTACTGCCTCTTCATAATATCCATATATGCACTTTCTGATTTCTTGTTCAGCATCGCTTTCAATTTTTTTTTTAAACAACTTTGAAATGACACTCATTCATACTTGGCAAACCTCTTTTTGAGAGAACAACCACAGGAGAAACATTTTTTGATCTTGACTCAGTGGCCACCCTATTTTAAGAAGAATCAATTTTTGGAAAATCCTTTGCATAAACACTCATATTTTAAGAAAGAAGTTTCAAACCAAAAGTCTAGCTGTGCTTATAGAAATAAGACTTCATGGTTGAGCTGGCTATTCTTGAAAAACATATTCTTGTTAAGATTTAAACCCAGAAGACCGAGTGTTTTCTCATATTTACCGTTGTGCACTAAGGTATGTTTTACCCAAAGAACTACAATTTTGAAATCTTGTTAAGCATTCAACTTTCTTAAAATCCTTGAAAACTAGCTCTTGAGTAAGTAACTAGCTGTGTCACAGTGCTAATTATCGGATATTGCCATAATTCTTACTGCACTAACATGCTCAAAATGAGTGGACTTGCGCAAATACTTCTTTAGTTTATTTCCACTCATATTCTTTCTAGAATTATGCTTACATGTCATTTAATGCCTTCATGTGTTGAATTGTATAAGATGAGTGGAGCTGCACAAATATATCTTTTTAATTCATTTCCACTCTTGCCTTTGTGAAGGTTATGATCATTAGTCATCCAACATATCGCACATAATATGCATATATTTTTTGTATAATAGTGTTGGAAAATCATTGAATTTTCACTGGTCAGCTAGTTGTTTATATTCACAAAATGATTTTTTTTATAAACTCATAAAACTCGGTCTCACTAATTTGGTATAAAGGATAATTTTTGAAATTTGAGAAAAGCATTGAACTAACACCAAGATTCAATTTTATTCTTTCTTTCATTCTAAATTTTTATCTTTAATATGATAAGGAGTTCATGGATTGTTTTCAGGTGCTTATTAAAAGGTAGCTCAATATCGATATTATGTTATGCATTAGAGAATATCTTTCGAAACATAATACAAAGAGTCTCATACAAGAAAGCCGTGCCTTTTAATGAGCATTAATACTCTTCATAAAAGCAACTTGATTTTTTATAACATATTTATAAGACAATTACGAAACTTCTTAAAGAAGTTAAACATACTATCATAGTTTACATTGTTACTGTGTATGCTACATTCTTGCAGGAAAGATTAAGATTTCCAGCATACCAATGTTACCCGGAACACTCTTTATAGATTTCCTACACGAGAAATTATTGAACATTATAATATTGCATACCAGGTATGTCAATATCCCTCCCTATTTTCAGTTCTGCACATAGGCAGGGAGAGTAATCGCGTATAAATTATATGGCTTAATTTAGGGGGAGTATGCTTCATCTTATACCATCATCTCCATACGATTGATACTAAATTCTTGATGATGTGTACTTCTGACTCCTTATAGAAAAGTTGATAACATAGACACTTTATACTTCCATGAATATTATATAGTGTATGTTGTATTTCCCTTGTGTAGCTGCGTGCATCTTGAACTACTTCTGCTACTAACTCCACATGCTAGTGCACGGGATTAATTTTTCTGAAGATCCTTATTTGAATTTTTTTTTTGAAAAAATGGTTACTCAATTTTGCTTTGAAGCAAAGAGCTTGTCCTTTTCACAAAATTTTCAAAACTAGCCAATGGTGCTAGTTACTTCTTTTTTTCTTCCCTTTCCCCCCCCCCCCCCCCCACCCCCCCCAAATAGCTTCTCGTGCTCCCTTCATAAATCCTTTTACATCTACAATCAAAGGGGAGCTTATATGACCTTTGGTGTCTACTTAATACATCTTTTTATGGCTCACATTAAGGGGGAGTTAGCTCTATTGTTGTCAGATCCTTGAAAGGCTCAACTTCATAATATTTCTATTGATTTACCCAATGTTAGTGTTGTTGACATATTGTTACCATCTCACATCCTCTACGCTGCCACTTTGGACATATATAGGCTCATACGTTCTATATGACACCATTCCTATGCTTAATTTCAACTCATTTATAATGATGCTGATTTTAATACTTTAATGCTTAATCTGTATATTATCTCTTGAGGTGGTGCTTCTCTAGCTAATATTTTTTATGATTAAATCTCATTGAGGTAAAGCTAATGTTAGGACAACCGTCCATGTCAACAGCCGCATCAACCTCCTCGGCCATGCCACGTTAGCCCTAGGGCCACATTAAACGTAAGCATCTCACACCTGCACGCGATTGAGGGCAGCCGCACTCACCCATCGCTCGCCGTCGGAAAACTTTCCTTATTTGTTTCTGTAATCTTTGTAAAGCAATTTGATTTGATTCTCTTTGTATAGGTTTTCCTTTTATAATATGTAATGAGTTATGTATTTAATCGATCGAAATCTAATGAAATGATCATCGAAAAATTCACAAATTAGGGTTTCACACTCCTTTTTCTGAATTGGTAAATTCTAGTTAATCCACCAAGAATTTCAAATTCTATCATGGTATCAACAGAGCCCACGGCCAACACCTCCTTACCGGAATCCTCTTTCACCCCCATGACCAATTCTCAAAACCCTAACCCTACCCCACTCCTTCCTACAATTTTGGCAGCCTCCCCAACGTAGACAATGCCTGCTCTGACCGCAATTGAATGCTTCGACGGCATGAATTTCATCATCTAGAAGACGCGCCTTCTGTCATTCCTCATCTCATAGCAGCTTCTACTAATTCTCGACTATCGTGAGCCCGCATCGCTCAAAACCCTCATCGGGCCTAACAGATCAAAGTTTCCCAACCCTGCCTACCACTCGTGGCTCCTCAATGATTAAGCCACTCTTGGATGGATACTGGCCACATCCATGAACACTGTGGTTACCCAGTTGATGGACCTTTGCTCCTCTGCTGCCACCTGGATGCATCTCATATGCTCTTACACGGTGCAATCGTCTGTGCGTTCGTCAACTCTTCACCACTGGCTCCACATAATCAGCCATGGTTCTTGTACCATGATCGAATTCCTTCACAACATGAAGAAAATTCTGGATTAGCTTGCCGCCATTAGCGGTCGTATCTTAGACGATGAGTATTTCATTCACGTCTTCCACGACCTTAGGGAAGAATATGACTAGCTCGCGACGTTGGTCTCTGTCCTACAGCAGACTCAGGACCTCACTCGTGAGGCCATCCATGGCCTAATTTTGGCCCAAGAAGGTCATTCCTTAGGCTGAAGCATCGCCCTAATTTCACTCACTGCGTTTGCAACGTACCCAGGTCAGTTTACGGGTCACGCGAACTTGGGTCAATTTGTGGGCCAAGCGAACACAAACTCGTTCACGGGTCACGTGCATTCACTCCCGGGCTCAGGCCTCTCAGGCCACACTAACTCAAGCCCAGGCCTAGGTGCATCCGCGAGCTTGTGCCAATTCACACCCTTTGCAACCTAGCCCAGCAATGATGGGCTTTTCCCAAGCCTGCCTAATGCCTCCGGGCCCTCTCGTAATAATTTAAGAGGCCAACACCACAACAAACCTTACTGCCACCTCTGTTGCTGGCCCAACCACCATGTCTCCAATTGTTAGGAACATTTTAACCCTATTTTTAGCCCACCCACCTCACAAGGCCCAACTCCCCCTTAGGCCCATATCTCTTACCCTAACCTTCCCCTCCCTATTACCCACCACAAGCCCATTACACCTAACTTTCGCCTCCCTTCTCTCACTATGGTCCCCCTAACCCTCCACCTTCCTACCTAGATGCAGAGTCTTAGCATCCTAACTCGGGGGCCTCTCATCATGTCACTGACTCCTCTACTGCCCTCTCTGGTGTCATTTCCTACTCTGGTAATCAACAACTCACCGTGGGTGATGGTGTTTCCCTTCCCATCACTCACACAGGTAACCTCAACATATCTTCCTTTCGGTTATGCAATGTCTTATCCTTTCAATTTCCAAAAATCTTTTATTTGTTTCTCAATTCACGTCAGACAATAATTGCTATTTTATTTTTTTCATCACTCATTTTTGGGCAATTTCTTGTCTCACACACAAGATTATCCTCCATGGAACACTTGATCATGGTCTCTACCGTCTTACGTCATTTGACATGTCTCCTCTTGCCCTTTTGGCATCTCGCACCAGTCCACTCCTCCTTTGGCACCATCGCTTGGGTCATCCGTCACCACCAGTTTTAGTTCATCTGTTACAATTTAGTCATATTCCCTATAATTCTCCCTCATTTCCCCCATGTAAGGCATGTGCTCTCAATAAAAGCCATCGCCACCTTCACCCTCCTACCCCGTCTAGATCAAGTTAACCCTTGCAACTAGTTCATTTTGATGTCTAGGGACCTTCTCCTATTGAATCCTTTAATAAAAATAAATTTTATGTCTATTTCATTAACGATTTCTCTCGCTTTACCTGGCTTTATTCCTTTCACACCCGCTCTCAATTTTTACACATATTCACTATGTTTCACAAGTTTGTTGAAAACCAACTCTAATGTCGCCTTCAACCAATCCAATGTGATGGGGCTCCTAAGTTCTTCTCTATGCCTTTTTATACCTATCTCTAATCTTCCAGCATTTACCAACGCGTTTCTTGTCCATATTCTCCCTTTCAAAATAGTGTGGCTGAATGCAAACACCAACATATTGTCGAAACTGGTCTCACCCTTATGACTCAGGTCACTATTCCCTCTTGTTTTTGGGACTTTGCCTTTGAAACCGCTGTTTTTCTCATTAACCGTCTTCCCACCCCAATCCTCTATAATCTTTCTCCATGGCAAATCCTGTTTCACCAAGCCTCTGATCTCACACATCTCTAAGTCTTTGGTTATGAGGTTTTCCCTTACCTATGTCCCTATGCTCCCCACAAACTTGCTCCTCGCTCTCATGCTTGTGTCTTCCTTAACTAGCCTCCGGGCCACTGTGGTTACCGCTACTACTACCCTATCACCCATCGCATCTACATTACTACTGATGCGGTATTTCATGAGGAGGTCTTCCCTTACCATCAACTCTCCCCCTCCCCCTTACTCAGTCTGGTTCCCTTTCCCCTAATTCCCTTATAGCCTTGGCCCCTGTCCCTCCACCACCCCTCTCCGGCTCTCCTTCCTCTTCTTCTCCCATAAATACCTGTCCACCTTCGACCCCTCCCCTGAGCACTCCACCCTCTATACCCTTACCCGGTCCCCCTGACCCTCCCCTCCAACCCACTCGCCTAGTGACTTGCCTCTAGGATGGCACCATACGTCGTAGGCATTTCACCCATGATCATATAGTTGCCTTTCTTACCTCCACCCAATCCCACCCTGAACCCACCTGCTACTCTTAAGCTGTTTGGGAAGCTCACTGGCGTGATGCTATGATTGCTGAGTACACCATTCTTCTTCAAAACGGCACATGGGTCCTGGTTCCTCCTCCTCCTAGTGTGAAACCCATTGGCTATAAGTGGGTCTACACGGTCAAGCTCAAATCTAACAGTTCCCTCAACCACTATAGGGCTCGTCTTACGGCTAAAGGCTTTTATCAACAAGAAGGTATTGACTACACTGAGACTTTTAGCCCCGTCGTGAAGCTGATCACTATCTGCATAGTCCATACCCTCGCCTACTCTCGTGGTTGGTCCATTCACCAACTTGATGTCTCCAATGCCTTTCTTCATGGGCATTTATATGAGGTCGTCTACATGACTCAACCCCAAGGCTTCATTGATCTTGAGCACCTTCACCATGTCTGCCGGCTCTACCGCTCTTTCTAGGGCCTCAAGTAGGCACCCTATGCTTGGTACCAGCATATGAGCTCCTTTCTTGTCTCTCTCAAATTTGTTATCTCTTTGGCAGACACCTCCATGTTCACGCTCCACACCTCGCGGTACAGTTTTATCCTCCTTGTATATGTGGACAATATTATTCTTATTGGTTCTTCGTAGGCACCTTTCTCTGCACTCCTCCAAGCACTTCATTATGATTTTGCGCTTAAGGACTTAGGCCCTATCCACTACTTTCTCGACATTGAAGTTCAAGCTACTATCAATGGCCTTATCCTCCATCAAGCCAAGTTCATCTTGGACATCCTGAACTGCGCTAAGATGCAAGATGCTAAGGCTATCTCCACTCCGTGCTCAACTAATGAACCTCTATTGATCCACTATGGGGATCCTCTTCCTGATCCCATCCTGTATTGCAGCATCGTGGGTGCTCTCTAGTATCTCACCCTCACTCGGCTGGACATTGTCTACTTTGTCAACACTACCTATCAATTCCTCCATTGCCCTACCACTGCTTATTAGCAAGCAGTGAAGTGCATACTTCACTACTTGACAGCCACTCCCTGCTTAGGTCTTCTTCTAACTTGTGGCCCCACCACCTCACTCCATGCCTTCTTTGATGCTAGTTAGGTTGGTGACGAGGATGATTGCCGCTCGATGGGCGGCTTTTGCATCTACCTTGGCTGCAATCTTATCTCTTAGAGCTCTCACAAACAACACACCGTTGCTTGCTTGAGCACTGAAGTTAAGTATAAATCCCTGGCCAACACCACTGCAAAACTCATGTGAATTGAGTATCTTCTCTGTGATCTCAGGGCTCTTCCCCCACAGCCACCAACCCTCTAGTGTGACAACATGCCTACTCTTTATTTAACCACCAATCCTATCTTCCATGCTCGGACCAAGCACATCGAGATTGATTTTCATTTTGTTTGAGAACGCCTCGCTCATGGCCAGCTCTTCCTCTAGTTCATCGCCACCATTGATCAACCCATTGACATATTCACTAAAGACCTCTCCTCTACTAACTTCAAGCTTTTTCATTCCAAGCTAACGGTACATATTGCACCTTTTGCTTGTGGGGGGATGTTAGAACAGTCATCCATGTTAGCATCCACATCAGCCTCCCCGACCATGCCACATCAGCCCTATCAAACACAAGCATCTCGCACCTGCACGCGATCGAGTGCAGCCGCACTCGCCCACCGCTCATCGCTGGAAAACTTTCCTTATTTGTTTATGTAATCTTTGTAAAGCGATTTGATTTGATTCTCTTTGTATAAGTTTTCCTTTTACAATTTGTAATGAGTTATGTATTTAATTGATTGAAATCTAATGAAATAATCATCAAAAAATTCACAAATTAGGGTTTCACTCTCCTCTCTCTGAATTGGTAAATTCTGGTCGATCCACCAGGAATTTCAAATTCTATCAACCAATAAATTTGACATTCACATCTCTATTAGATATTCTCTTCCATGTGTGGTTGTTATTAATCTATATTGATCTAGGAAGAGTTTTATTCACCCGAAAAGGAGATCAACTAACCACTAAAGTGGTATAAGGCACACTTTTTCAATTCTTCTCACTAAGCACCACCTAGGTACTATCCTTCTCGCACTTACCTTTTATTCTTTGTAAGGAAGTACTGTATTTGGTGGAAATAGGATAACTCTTTATGTTCTCACGACAATTACCGTCATACTTTGAGAGGGTTTTTGTATTCAGTGCATGAAATTTGCACAGGTTTTATGTAGAATCTCTTATCCTTTTTGATACCTACTACGTGCTCCAATAAATCCATATATTCATTGCTTGAATTGCATGCTTTGATATGTCCTATCATTGACAACTGTGCATGTACATCTATGTCACTTGCGCTTCATGTTTTTTGTTGCGTGGTTAATCTTGGATGACATCTCTTTCTGCATAATGTGAGGAGGAGTTAATGTTGAAAAATAAGGTTTTGTTATGACTGAAAATATTTCTTGTAAATATCAATTTTTAAAATATATTTTTCTAAATGTGTAAAAAGAAAAACTATAGGAAGCAAAAGGTGTACAAATTATAATATCAATTAATGATATTATAAAGTAACCGGGTTCTTACATTTTCTCATAAAATATATTCTTAAAGTTCTTGTGACATATATTCAAATATATGTTGATTATTTGAATATATTTTATTTTAGGAATATGATACTTGGTTTGATGTAATTATAGGAACATGAAGGACATTAACTCTATGTTAATATTAGTTCAAAGTCAATATATGCAATACACTAAAATATGAACTTTGTAAAAGATCATATTTTTGGACCTTGTTGATATTAGACCGTGTATACCTACTGGATATGTTATCACTAGACTGGACCCTTACTGCTGGACTAAGACGATATGGTGTGGCCCAAGTTCACATCAGCCCGATCCCGTTCCTTGTTACGGTGTCGTCTTAATCATAATTAAAGCTTCCTTGTTACGGTGTCGTCTTGATCATAATTGAAGCTTCCTTGTTACGATGTTGTCTTGATTATAATTGAAGCTTCCTTGTTACGGTGTCGTCATGATCATAATTGAAGCTTTATTGTTACAGTGTCGTCTTGACCATTGGTGAAATCTTCTAGCCACGACGTCATCTTACTTAAGGGCACAAAAGAGGCATTTATTCTTCGACGAGCTTGCCCTAGCCACTAGCCACTAGCCACTAGCCACTTCACTCGTCCCCGATGCTGCCTTCACTTCTCTCAAATGCCGAAACCTCAACGGGAGGTATCTGGAGGAGATGGGCTGTCAGAACGGTCAAATTTTGAATCAGAAGGCTGATATGAAACTGATTTGATAGATAGCCTACTATTCCTAACGGAAAGAAGGTTATGGTTCAGGTTTAATTCAAAAAAAGGCCCTAGATCTACTTCTATTTAAAAGGAGATGTGTGTGTGAAGATTTTCTCTTGATGATCGACATCTATTTGAAGTGTTTTCTTTATGAAGAAAGTCTATTAAGCTTACTTACCATCTGATTCGAGATTGTTCATCATTCGGTGATTCATAAGGGTTCGGTTATATTCGATTATCTACTTTGATCTTCGATTATATATTCAATCATAGCTTGTATAACATTATTTATGTGTTGATTTCACTTATAAACATTTTCTGCACATAAATTTTGAGGAAAACTCGAAACCTTAATTTCTTCAAATTGGAGATTTCGTGATAGGAGCTTTGTATCTTGAAATATATGTTTGAATAGCTCCTCTGATTAGCAATATCCCATAAACTAACACATTATTTGGGGATTTGTTACTGTATATGATCTTTTGATCATAATTTGTATTTGGACTTGATAATTCCTTTGAGAATGAATTATTTGGATTAGGGAGAACGTATTTTCCTAATCAGGTTGAGTAAAGGTGACTTCAATCGATTGGATTGAAGGAGAAGAGGGTGGATGTAGGACTTTAAGATAGAGTGCCGAACCACCGTGGTAAATTGGGTGTTGATTCTCTTACTCTTTATTTGCTTAAATAATTTTGTTTAATTATTTATTATCATATAAATTGTTGAATTATTTGATTGAAATTTTTATATTTCCAAAAGCATAGTTTTCGATAAAAGAACAATTCAACCCCCCCTTCTTGTTAAGCCATAAAACCTAACAGTTAATACATGTACTTCATAAATCTCCTTGTCATGCTTCATCATGTCACTTCATAGTCCACGCTATTTTCTGATGACAATATCACTCTAACATGACATCTGTTTCTACATTACATGCAAAGGAGAAACATGAAGAGAGAAAGAAAAGAAAAAGGTACATTGTAGTGGAGGAATTCGACTATTATAAGAAGCTCTAAATGTACACCTATACGTCTAGGATTTTTGACCGTTGTAAGAAGTTGTATCTAAAAGCTGACCATTCTACCATTAGTGAATCTCTCAGGTCAAACATTGACTAGTAGGGGATGAAAAGAAATGAGAAAAACAAGCAGAAAAAAAAAACCAACAAAAGCAAGGAAATCTGAGCCTTATAGTTTTATCCAAAATTTATGTTTGTTTTCTTGTTGGGCTTCTTGTGCAAATCTATTCTATTGCATGCCATTATTTTATTTTCCGTAGAACAAGGAAACACTAGGTTAAAAACTAATTCTATCGTTTAGGGGTTTCCAAAATGGTCCTCACTAATTAACTTATTGATTGTATATGTTTGAAAGCTTGTTGAAATTGATACTATAACATTTGTATTAGGTAATCTAAGGGATTATTAAACCTAGTACCTTTTGATAGTGTCTTAGAGGAGATAGGTTGGATGGTTTGTCCAATCTCTTAAAAAAACTACTGAAACCATATCAAAGGAGATGGATTAGAAGATTTTCTTTAATCACTTAAAAGTTTTATGTGTAAATCTTATCCAACCCTCTATTTACTTGTGTGAACCTTTAGTTCTAGTAATATTAAATGAATTGCATACAGATGAAAGAAGAAACCATGTGTTGCTATTGTTGAATTACTTGAGAAACTTATGGACAACCTTGTTAAAGTTCATGAATATGTCCTCATACTTTAAAATATACTTACAAAAGAGTGTTGAATATTCTATTAAACTGTTAGATCTAGTACTTGACTATGCTAAGCATCATTACTCACTTTGAAGGGACCCAAAACTTTGAATTTATATAATTGTAGAATAAACTCACAATCCATGTCCCATACTTAATCAAAATGTGCAATGGGTCTTTGACTTGATTCATGTTGATATTAAGAGACTATCAAATCCTTAACCATGATAAATTATGTTATTTTTGCACTATTGTCATTGGCTTTTTAAGAAAAACGTGGATGTTCCCATATAGAAGTCTCATGAGACCATGCATGTTTTAAAGATATTTTTTGACATGATCAAAAGCCAATTTGATTTGGAAGTAAAATGCATTAAGACTAATAATGCATTAGATTTTTTCAACCATGATTGGAAATATTTATTTTCATCTTGTGGGATTGCACATAAGGGTTCATGTATTCACAACCCCACAATAGAATGGTATAGTTGAAATAAAATACCACCATATACTAAACGTTGCAAGGGTATTAAAATTTCAAAACAAGATGTTTGTTAAATTTTAGGGGAAATGTGTCATTATTGTAGCCTATCCCATGAATAAGACACCTTCATTAGTCTTAAATGAATTTATTCTATTTGAAATATTATTTAGTAAATCATTGAACCTCATCTATCTTAAAGTATTTGGTTACTTCTGTTATGCCACCACAAAAGGGTACAAAGACAAGTTTGGACCTTGTGCCATACCTAATATCTTCATGGGTTATTCACATAAATAAAAGAGTTATGTGTAAGGATCATTAAGCACCATTATTAAGTTAGAAGCAATTGTTGATAACTAAGGTACTATCCTATTATCTTAATACTTATACACAAACTATGCTAACTATATGGGCTCATGTAGTCGAGCTAGCCTAAAGGGTCCTCCTCTACACTAGATCTACTAGGAGACACCTCACCCCCCCCTCCCCACCCCCCCAAACCCTAAAAAAAAAAAAATTGTTGTATACTCTTAGCAACACAAAGCCCTACATGGAGCAATAGTCAAACGTGAAGTACTACAACTAACTATATGACAAATGCCATAAGTTAAGCAATTATTGCTATTTGAATGCAAAGGAAATGATGGACTAAATAAACTACACAATCCCACTTTCACTAGCATTTGTCGAGGCCCAAACTTGCGACCTCATTCTGATACCAATTATAAGGATCGACAAGTACTACTACTAGGTTAAAAGCATTGTTGACAGATATGATGTTACTCTATTATCTTAACACCCCCACACAAGCTACTCTATTATCTAACTACTTGGACTTAAGTACTTGGGTCGGCCTACGGGGCCTCCTTTGCACCATCTCCATTAAAACCCTTTCTGCAATTTACTCCTAGTAATGCAAAGTCCCACACTAAATAATGAGCAAGCATGAAGTGTTGCACCTAATTATGTGTATTACAAGTTAGGTAGTTAGTCTTATTTAGAGTACAAGAAAAATATTGGGCTTAATAAACCTAAGAAGAGCTCCATTGATAGAAGTGAGGCATGTTGTTGCAATCAAGAAGGTCATGCAAGATAAGGATGAGGCCTCTTTCCAGTTTAGAAGTTTGTAGAAGTTCATCTAGTGTCAATCAACGACACCATTATTTTTTACAATCCATAAAGTTATTCATTATCGATTTTTGATTTATTCATCTTTAGTGATAAATTCATAAAAAATTGCAAAAATAATTTGTTCCTAGATTGGGCTTCACTAGCCAACTCGCTGGTCCAAGCAAACCTAGAACACAACCGTATACTCAACCGAAAGAGCGAGGCCTTGTTGCACAAGATTCTACCAATTGGGCTAAAATGGTAATGGGCTTTCCTAGAATCGTAGCAAATATAATTCCTTATTTTTGTAAGTGAGGTTTCTCATACACAACTCTCGTCCTTTGAGCCATTATTTTTTATTGAAATTTAACTAGACCAATAAAGAAATTAGGTTAAGCAGCTGAAAGTGCAGTGTTTTCCTTTTTATTTCATTCCCATTTGTTCGGGTCAGGCAATTTTTTAGGAGAATGGTAGATAAGACCTATTAAATGTAAGCTCCAACCCACCCAAAAGCATGGCATGGGTGCGTCCAAAGAGAAGTGTTATGGAAATGCAGAGGCAAGCAACCAAATGTGGACCATCAGTACGATGGGGTATGCACCGACATCATGTAAAACAAGCCATTCTGAGGAGATTTAAACTCTTTGTGATAATGTTCATTTCAAGCACAACATAAAAATTTGCCCATGAAAAATCTGAAACTGTTGAAAATGATGGGAGCCGTGGTATAACATAAGTATCGTGTTATTTAAATTTTGCTAAGAATTCTAAATTAATTTTTGAATAGGATTGAACTATTTGATATAATATTAAAACCTAAATTCAAATACAATACTTCCTTATTCATGGACATGGATTCGCAAACACTTTTTTTTTTTTTGAAGTGAGGGAGTGCTTGTGCCTATGCCCATCAACGATGGCGACAGATGATTGAGGATGGGCTGCGGCACCTGAAGAAAGCATATGAGAAAGGCAAATATCATAAAGGGCTAAAGGTGTACGGGACCATCTGCACTCAAAGGGGTTGATCTCTTTGTGCCAAAAGCAGGAATGGTCATTTCTAGTGATAGAAATGTGGAGCGCCACCACCCATGTATGAACAAAAAGAAAAAGAGAATGTATGGAGGCGTGTTATTGAATACAAAGAGGTCTTTGGCATGTGCACCCAATTTTCTGGGGAATAGGAGTCCTTTTTCTGAATGTTGCAGAGAGTTAAGGGAACAAAAACCTGATTCTTCATGAGAATATTCAATTTGAGTAAGGATGAATTTAGTCTGGATATATTCCAAAGGAATATGTGTCCATTTTATGTTGATGTCATTTTCTGAAGCAAAGACAAAGATTCAATGCCTAATTGCTCATTTTTCTTTACAAAAGAAAGAAAATAGATGAGTTCCTAGATTGGGCTTTGTTCCTTTTTTTATTATTTTTTTTCCCTTTTGTGGGTTCGGGCATATTAGAGGATTCATCTTTCCTTTAAAACTTACTTGTTAAAAAATGAAACACTTCTATATATAAGAAGTATAATAAACTATTGATGTTGAAAGACTTATGCTGAATTTTAGCACAATCCTTGCCTCTAACGCAGGGAAACAATTCTTACATAAATTAAATTCACAAACAAATAGATACTTCACTTGAAACTTATGTTTAGATATCATGTTAAAAAGCCTACTTACTTCCTCATAATCAGTTTATAAATACCAAAATACCTCGACATATGAAGAGTAAACATGCACTGGAGTAAACTATAGTATTACAAACTAGCCCTAATTTTATAAGGCTCAAGGCTTGAATTGAATCGAGAAATTTATGTCTAGCCGTGGGCTACCGGAATGTCTTAGAATTATGGAACGTTATTCG
Organism: Casuarina equisetifolia; assembly: GCA_028551475.1. Taxonomy (NCBI): domain Eukaryota; kingdom Viridiplantae; phylum Streptophyta; class Magnoliopsida; order Fagales; family Casuarinaceae; genus Casuarina; species Casuarina equisetifolia. The sequence goes on from CM052359.1 coordinate 12,656,421, forward strand.
TATTAATGAACTAAACAAAAGAAAAGAATTCGGATCTAAATACCGTGCTATTATTCATATTCCATTAACAAGTTTTCTCTATGATGGAAGAAAGTGGGCAGATTGGTAATGTCCCAACGAAAAAACTTGGTCTTTTAAACCACATAAAAACATACTTTTTCAAGTGCTTTGCCCCGAATGTTTTTGGAAGAATCTGATTCTTCCAAGTGATAAATGAGTGAACATTCATTCATTAATCAAGAATCGTCTATGCAACAATCACTAACCAATTTCTATTCAGAACCTTAGTTATATTCTGCGTCCTATCATAAATATGCCTCCATGAATGAGATTTTTGTATTCGCTGTTGCGTTTTTGTTGCTAAGTCCATAAAAAGATCAGGCAAAGAAAAACTTCAAAATCAACTAACCTACAAACCACGTAGTAGACCAGAAACAAAGTTCTAGATTGGACATAATTAGGACACAACATGCCGCATCGCATGAAGAATCCACCTTTTTGTGAAGCTACATATAAAGAAAGAGCACCCACTACATTGAGGTTAGAAAAATGAATAACTTCTGCTAGAAAGTTTATTCTTATTAAAAAGTAACTTAGGAATGGAGTTTTTCCTTTTTTTATAAAGAGAATTTTAATTAAGGTTAAGTACTATAAAAGTTATGTTATATCATTTTCAATACATTATATCATTTTAAGTATAGGGAATTTTTATTATGAAATTTTTTATCTATGAGTAAAAAGGTGTTGCACTTGAATACAAACTCTAATAATATGTTAAAAAGTCCATTTATATGTAAAAAATGACCCAAGCAGAAGGAAGGTTTTTATTATCACTTGACCAACTAGTTTAATGGTAAATTAGCATGGACTCAAATCGTGAAGTTTAGGATTTCACACCATGCATACATCAATTGACTATGTGCATGTGAAGGAAAATTCTAAGCAAAATTTAAGTCATGTGACCTATGCTATGCCATTTCCACATTTACCAAAAATGAAATTTCTCTTAATATTACTGCATATTATTTCAGTCTGCCATGAAAAGTTGACAACTTGGTTAAATTTGACATGAACCTGCCCAACCTAACATCACACATGACAAAAAAGAAATAAAAGTTCTTCTCACGAGACTTAGATATAGAGAAGCATGGCGGAATTGGAGTGCTTTTGAAACTTATCCGTGAGCCTATGAGGAACATGTTGTGATCAAGTTGGGTATCTGGTTCAAGGGGAGATATCGCCAAATGCTATGGAATAGAAGCACGTTTTGTAAAAAGGAGGATAAGGAATCCTGTTCTTTGCTCAGAATGTTCAATCCTGAGTGAAGAGGATTTTCTGTTGCGGATATTTCAGAGTAGCTGCTGTTTCCACTTATGTCATTTACATCAAGCACGAGTCAAAGATTTAGTTTCGATTCGTATAAAGTTAGGCAGAATTGGACTTTATATGAAGATGCTCTGTACAGGCTTGTTTCTCATAGGGCCCCAGTGGAATTCCCTCCAAAGCCTGTTGAATAATTGTTATGGATTATGACATTTCAACAATATTCAAAGATTATTGTGATGGTGCAACAACGCACACCAATCACGTAAAAGAGATTGAGAATTTCACCATATTTTATGTTCACGAGCATCAATTGATTATCTATATTCATGACTTCTTTTAATTGCTGTAATAGCTAGCCAAATAACACTGTATACATAATATTCTGAATCCTTATATTTATAGGTACCGTAAAAAATCATTTCACTTTTACCTCAAATTGTAACTCGATATAACTAATAATCAATTTGAACTAAATAACAAGCTAATGAGTGCAAGAACAGTTAGGGAATCAAACACCATGACAATACCAGATCAAACAAGTGCAGTGTCTTGCAGCAGCATTCTTGACCCCAACTCTTTGTCAAGAATATTTGAGTAGAATCTGATTCTTGGAAGCCTCTGAAAGCACTTATACTGAATTTGCTATGAAATGCTACGACGTCTTATTTTGAGATGGCCAAGGAAATTACCTACACAACTTGGATGACTTGTAGAAAGCTAGTGGGTGGTGACGACAAATTAAGGTTGGCTAGGTTTTCGGGAGCATCACACATGATGCTCCTCATCGTATGTGAGTGGATAGAACCCTATTCGTGAAAGAAATGAAAGGGATTTGAAATGATTAATGAATAAAATATTGAGGATCAGCAAACCAAGTTACTTTTAATGAAAGGGATCAACATGTTTGACATAAGCATAAAGTACATCTGTATTCTCCCCTTGATGTATGCCAAAATTCTTTGTCAATACTTAATTGTATTGTAAGCAACTTTTATGGTATTAAAAGCTTGTTGAAATTTGAAGTGTGTCTCATGTTGACATGTCATGTTTATTACTGTATATGAATGTGGTCTTCTTTTCTTACATGTTGAAAAAGAGATTTTTAATATTATATTAAAAATCTTAATTTTAAACGAGATATTATTTCATCCGTAGATTATGTTTTATTGACATGTGTACTTATTAAATATGGAGATGTTATTTGGTGTTGTAAATAAGTTTTAGAAAAGGAAGTAAATTTTTTTATAAAACTAAAATTATGACGTCAGGTAGTGTGAAGGAGAGAGAAAGAAAGAGGGTGACAGATTCACTTCAACAGTAACCATGTGAATCTCGATTTCGGGATGGGGATGGAGAGACAAGTGGCAAGAAGAGACAGCGAGAAGCAGCGGTGAAGATGACCACGTGACGTGGTTCTGAAGATGAAGTCAGACCAGGGGGCTCAAATGGCATTAGGGTTTTTTTTTTCTTTCTTTCTTTTCCGCCGAACATTTTCAGGCTTTCGTAAGAAAAAATATACAACACATTTCACTAGGTTTGATAATGTCTTCAAATCTTATTAAACCTTCTTATTACGAAAGAATAGTAAGGATATCAAGTATTTTCGAATCATAAGACTTTTGCATGCAAAAAAGAGACAAGGAACCAAAAACCCAATGTTCTTTATGCTGGACGATGAGTCAAAATCCCCGTACTGATATTGCAGATGATGTTATCCAAATAAAAAACTGTTTTATTACTATTTAAAATCATATCTTATGAATCTTTGTTTATCACCTCCTAAAAAAAAATAAAAGTTCAAAAGAAAAAGAAATCCCATTCCAGCGCTCACACCAGATGCCCCAAAAAGCACATGGCAGTAAGAAGGGTTCTAGTTCTTCAACTCTGCAATAATGGTGGGGAGGAAGATGCCAAGGATGTGCCTTACAAAAGCTCATCTTATCTTTTTTATGCACCGGACGTCCGTATTAGATCCTTTGAGCTTCTGCACACCGTGTCTCAATTATTATCACTCAAAATCAGAAGTGGTCAGCAGACATGGTAAAGGACAGATTCGATGTCGGCAAAGCATGAAAATTGTCCCTCAATTATTTTGTGGTTTAAGTTATTTTTAAAGATGCTAGAAATAAGCCTAAAGTCTAATTTATATTTCTAAAGTCTAATTTAAAAGTTAATAGTTAAGATAATTTTCTTATATTTAAATACTATTTTAAATACTATCAAAAATTATATATTTCAATATGAGACATTTTATCTCCAAAACTCCCTTCTACATTTTAATATGAAACATTTTAATACTCTAAATATGCTTTAGACTCAAGATTGAATAGGGTAAGATGAATGCTTATTACATATCAAACATATTTTAAAAGTTTAAAGTTGAATAAGAATTGCATTGTAATAACTCGAACTCTAATAGTATATTAAAATTAAGCCTAAAGTTCACCCAAAAAACTAATTCACCAATTAGAAGAATATTATTATATTTAAACACTATCTAACAATTATTTTTTTCACGTGAGGCTTTTGTATCCAATAAGAGACATCTTTTTCTCCATGTGGCATCACCGTTAAAAAAAAATAGAGGAAAAAACCACTCCCATACGAAAGGATTTTATGGTTGTAGTTTGGACAACACCATACATTTGAGAAACTTTGGCCATTTTTGGATGAATATTGATAAGTATTGGTCCTACGATCCTTTTCATTGTACTCTTAGGTTCTAAATTCTGCAATAGGGAAGGTAAATTCATGCTTAAGAACTTTATAGAGGATATTCGGCTTCGCTATAGGATTTATACTGTTCGTTCTTTTCTCAGGGATGAAGCGCTGGATTTGTGAACCCATTGGAGCACGACAACCATACTTCGTGTTTAGAGAGAATTTCTTGTTTTTGGGAAGGTCACGTCACCTAGTCTACATGTGGGTCTGCCGCTGCTTATAATATGTTACCTTATGTTAGCTTTGTTCAGCAGATTGACACTATCACTTCCACTTTAGTCAGTGAATAGTTTAAATCTCAGTTACAGCCAGCTCACCTCATAAACTAATCTAGTATTATTATTGAGTTAAATATATGCAGTAGATTCTTAGCAGACAATTGAAGAATTCTTTAATAATGGAAATCCATTTTTGAGAATATAATATGTAGATAATGTTAGACAATTCCGTATTGTTAGCATCCTGTAATAGAATCTTTGATATGCAAAAGATTTGATCCCCTACTTATAAGTTTGTTTTAAGGGGAACTTGATCTTTTAATATGATATCATAATCTATGATTTGGATAAAAAGATCCTATAATGCAAGAATAAGTCATCCTTAAGGTATTACTCACAAAGTTTATAAGGATTAGAATAATTCACATTAATTATTGTGTATATAAAGAGAGTTACATAAAAAGGTAAAATTTTTGAAATGGAGTTTAAATTAAAGAAAGACTTTTTAGTTCTTAAACTAGTCTCATACAATGTTGGATTCAATGACACTAAGTATGGGGGAGAATGTATACTTACAAGTCTCATACTAAAGGTTATATTTTTTAAATTCCATTTAAACGGAATAAGAAATCTTTAATTTTAAGCTGGTTTTTAAATTAAACTTTTAGGTATTTTGACAATTATTATTTATTGTTAAATCTTTTATATATTAAGGATTTGCCACCAAATCCATTTAAAGAAGAAAATAAGCTTTAAAATATATTAAAGAAAACGAAATAGGTTTGAAAAAAGAAAAAAGAGCCATCAAATTCCCAAAACTAAAGTAATTTTTGAAATGTCTCTTGTATACACGTCGTACTTGACTCTGCATGCATGAAAATATCACATTATCTGATGACCTCAGGATCGTTGTTCCTCCCACTTCTCCAACACAAAAGAGAGAAGAGAGCTAACAAATATGAACAAACACGTGAATCCACTAAGAAAAGAAGAAGAAAGAGGAAGCTGTACGTTAAACCCCTTTTTTAAGTTACACGCCTCCTGACCAGCCAAAATTGCTGCTACGGATTGCACTAAAAGAAGAGAATGCCCAGTTCATGGGACACCTTTAGTTAGGAACTCACCATCTCATCTAACATTTTTATAATCACCAAAAGTGAGCAAAAAGATTTTTATTTTTTAAAAAAAAAAACAGTGGGTGGTTCCATCAACACTCAGCTTTTGCCAGGCATAACAGGCTAAAACACTGCACTTGACTCATTGATCTATATCTATAAATTATGCCCAGTTCATATTACACCTTTAGTTAGGAACTCACCAGCTCATCTAACATTTTTATATTGACCAAAAGTGAACAAAAAGATTATTTAAAAAACAAAAACAGTGGGTGCTTCCGTCAACACTCAGCTTTTGCCATGCATAGAAGGCTAAAACACTGCACTTCACTCCTTGATCTATATCTATAAATTATGTTCTTCAACTAAGAAAAGTGGGGAAATCAGAAGTGCGATACAGTGTTGAAGAGTGCAGAAAAAGGCTTTTGCTTTTGTAAGAAGCTCCTTCCCCAAGAAGAATTCTCACTTTCCAGTATATGTTATAAATGGATTTATGCCATTTTGTTACTCGACTTGGGGTCCTCTCAGAGATTGCAGCATCATGTTCTTCTTGTCCTGATTTGTTGGGTATGATGTGAGAAAAGCAAGGGCACATCCCAGAGAACAATTCTAGTTCTCATCTGCATATATTCATTGAGACACCCGATAAGACGGTGGATCGTATGTCCCTGACAAATACTTTCCTCCTCTTTTTGGCCTGTCAGGAGTATTTCCCCTCTAGATAATTGGATTCTCTTCCTTCTAGATAGGCATCTTCAAGATTCAACAATTTGCTGAATAATCCGCGAACATCCTGCAGAGTATGTTCCGCTTCAATCTCCTTTTCTTCTTCTTTTTTTTTTGTTTTTTTCTAGAGATAAATAGTTGCGTTTTTTTGTTATATTTTAAGATGTTAGAAAGCTCTTTTTTTTTCTTAAAATTTAATGTAATATTATTGAATAATATTTAAATATAAATTCTTACAACTTACGAATTAATTATTTTATTAAATTTTAAGTTTTATAAAATGATACCAAAGTTCAAGTTAATCTTCTTCAACTTTTGTTCAATTTTGAGTACATTAAATATGTTCTGTATGGGAAAGTGTCTATTTTACTTCATTTAACTTTAATCTTAACATAAATTTTGTATGTAAAAAAGTGTTGAGAATAAAAATTAATTATAAAAAGAAATATCTTTAAATTATATTTAAATACAAAAGTTGTCAATCCAATTTGAAAGAAATTGATTCAAGAGAATCGATTAGAGAGGAAGAACAAACCCTAGTTTATGAATTTCAAAATTCTTGATCTATTTCCTTCTATTGATTACAATGTTTTATACAACAATTACAAAATCACAGTTGGAAACGAAATATACAATTAAATTCAAAATCTCTACAAATTTGTAGCAAGGAAAGCAGAATGGAAATTTGGTGTTTATGTCCAATTGAAATTTAAAATCTTTACAAATTTAAGATTTACAACATCAAAAACTAAAAAATGTCACTACACTTTATTAAAACGTGTGTATCAAAGTCTCCATCTGGACTCCGGAATGAAGAAATGAAACTTCTAGTAAAGCCTCTCATGTCGGACGACACGGACGCGTCTGGTCTAACCCGTGTGTCGTGCTGGTCCTCGGCCAACGCTGCATGAGAGCGACGGGACTGTAAACCGAGGTTGCCAGTCCAAGCGCAGTACAAACAAAATCGGTATCTGTCGGCATCAATCAACGCCTTGCGGGCTAAGCTGAGGAAGGTAGTTACATGTTAAATCATGACAACTAATGTAATTACGGATCATAACCACGTTGGATACAGCAGGATGTCTTGACTTTCATAGATATTGGGTTCGACTTGCAGGTAAGAAAAATTACTGTCAAACATGAATCTCAAACTGCCTTTTTGACATAATTTTTCTGTTGAATTTCAACCGAAGCCTGTATTTAGAATAATGTTAGGATTATAACGAGATTTACTAAATTAATAAATGCATTGTGTGAAAATAGTCATCCGATATAATAGGATCGTTTGTTGTATCTAACTAATCAATGATGGACGTGTTTGTTAATATAATTATACCAAGTTCTTCTACAATTTCAAATCAGGATGGCGAAAGAAACTTTTCTTACTATCTTAATGAAAAAGAAGACAAGAAGGTTTCGACTTTCTCCCAAGAACCTTATGGTTTATAATTTAATGTGGTTCATCTGATGTGGCCATGTTGGACGCATCCAATCATCATGTCGGTGTTCATTTCAATAATCCATCTTAACTAATTGATGTTAAGTATTCTACAAGTTACTTTCAAAAGATAATCTCTTATTGAACCTTTGATTAGAAAAAGAAGGAAAAAAAAATAAAAATACACCCATTAAATTTATTGACTACCATAGGACTTTTATATATATATATATATATATTATTACAAGGGGACAGAACCCCAAATTTCATCATAATTGAATGTTGATTCCTTAATGTTTTGATCTCGAAAAAACATTTCACATGTTATAATCCATTTGTCAATGGAGAGTTTGAGGTCACGTATAAGAAGTAATTTTATACTATAATTAAATGATAAAATACTTATAAAACACTATAAGAAGTAATGTTATACTATTTAAGTTATTGTCCTCATTTGGACATTTTCATCCTCTGAAAACCATTTTGCAGCTTGATGGGGTAGACAATACTACATCTAGCAAAAAGTAACTTTTCATATAAACAAATGAGCCTCATCACTTACTCATTTAGTGTTTTGATATGATGGTGGACATAACTTTTAGTGTCTTCTTGGTCTTTCCCCTTTCATGATATTCTTGGTCCCTCCTAGCATCAATTGTACCTTAAATGAATATAAAACTATCAAATTTTCAAAATCGTGTGGGATGGTAATTTTGTTAAGATATATTTTTTTGAAAATAATGTAAAAGCTCAAGTACACCTTACACATTTTAATACTCAACCAAACTACCCCAACATGAGGATTGGTTCTTAAATGCTTTGACAAATGATGCTTGCTATTAAGAATGGTATGGAGAGTGTTACACATTGTCTAAAATTTTATTTGAATTCTCTTTCTTTATAAGTTGATTTAAAGAAACATGATATTTTTTATATGGTTTAAAATCTAAGCTTAGGAGTTGGCACATTTGTAAATAAAAAAAGATGTGTTACTTCTCTAACAAAGGTTATAACCCAAGTTAATTACAACAAGAGGATCATATTACCTAAGATTTAGGTATACATTAATTTTTTTTTTAAAAAAAAAAACCTTACCCACCATTGGTATCTTATCAAAACGAATCAAAGTTCACTTTATGTCAAATTCCTTGATGATATTTTCAATACATTATAGTTTAGTATGACCAAGAAACATGTGTTGCTTTCTTGAAATTTGGTTGGCAAATGATCTGACCACTCCTAAATTCTGCAGCGGAAATTCAACAAAGCCCTCTGAACCACAAACGCTAAGAAGGATTTCGACCATCAACAATCCATACACAAAAAGTGAGGTGATTTGGTCATCATATTTACCTTTCCACCCGCAGCCAAACCAGTTGATAAGTGGGGTAGCTGATACACCCAACAAAAGAACAAAAATCAAATGACTTCAGGCACCCGCAGCCTCTACATTTCAGGGCACAAACTTCCACAAACCAAAGGACAGAAAAAAGTTTTCATGCAATCTTAGCCCAATTATGCAGCCCCTTTTGAGAACCTGTGAGAGTGCTCGAATCACGAACAGAGCATAATAATAATAATAATAATAAACTCCAAAAGCATACTATTATGGCATCATACTCAGACTTTCATCTGAAATCCTCCACCATCATCTCTGACCCAACCCAGCAAAATACACACTGTAAAGCATAAACCAACAAAATCCCATCTCTCTCTCTCTCTCTCTCAAGCATAAATTTTTTTTTTTCCCTTTGGACGACATTCTGAGATCTCTATCATGTTTTCATAAATAGACACGTCCATACATGTTAACATATTCGCTTTGAAGATCAATATTCTCCTGTCTCTTCTTCCTGGTGAGCTATATATAATGCTAATCAAGAAACTGGTGTCAAGAAAACCAAAATCTGAGAAAAAACTAAGTAAATCAACCAAGGAAACACCACCTCCCGCTAAGAACCTCCCTTCCATTCTCCAAAACTGCTTTGGTTTTTGCTATCTGCCTCCAACAGTCCTCCCTCTCCCTTTCCCACACGGCAGTGCCACCAAGAAGCAACACTACGAGGTAGTGAAATTTATTTTAGTAAAGGAAAGGAGGAGCCGTATTATTATAGCGAAGGGAGGGAGAGGGAGAGAGAACACACGCTCTCTGTGTGGAATTCTTAACGTTAAAGCCTAGTCATTCATCATTCTCGTTTTGGATTGTTAGTATAGATACAGCTCCTGTGTGCTTTCTCTCTCTCTCTCTCTCTCTCTGTGTCTGCGTGTGTGGGTGTTTTGGAGAGCAGCGCTTATCGTGCCAAACTTTTGTCTCTCTGTATTCACAGGTGTACCCCTGCAATCTGCACCGGCTCGGCAAACGATTATCCACGAGGTACCCAGGTCAGTTTTTGGTTTTCTTTTTTGTTATTTTCTCTGATGGGTTTCGTTTAGATTTTGATTTCTCATCCTTTTCCTTGTCCCTATCCGTTCCCCTTGTGATTACTCAAGCACGCGCATACACAGAAGAAATTTCTCTTTCTTCGTTTTCCGTGTTGAAAAAATCCATTTGTTTTTATGTGCAATGTGTCGGCTGATTCTTTTTGCAGATACACATTTCCTCTGCTCAACCCAGATGGTGAAATGCGCTTCTTTGCAATAGCAGATGATCTCTCTCGCTTAACTCAACAAGAACGACACCGACTTAGTATTCTCAATCGCGTCCTTCACTTCCATTCCATATTCAATAATGGGTGTCTTCCTTTTGTTGAATAAAATCCCAGTTCTATCATTACCAGCACAATCACCGAGTACCATTTTGAGCGCTATCCAAGGTTTGCCAGTATTGGAACTTTCTTCTATTTGCATCAATTTGACACTCTTTCTTGTGTTTCTCTTCGTTGTCTTCGCGAGGCAGATACTTGTCTGTGTGGGTAGGATACGTATTAGAAAGGATGATTCGGCTGCAAATGCAAGCCAAATTCGGCATAGTGTTGATGGAGAAATCGGTGATGTTACTATAGGCACTGGATATAAAGTTTCGGTCTTTTGCTGTTTCTATGTGTTGTTTGTGCAAGTTCTGGTATTGGGGTTTGATGGGGTTAGTTTAATAAGAGAGAGCGTTAAAGTGAAGGTTGTTGATTGGTCTACCCTGCTCTTGCCAGCTGCACAAAGTTTAGCTTGGTTCGTGTTGAGCTTTTCAGCTCTGCATTGTAAATTCAAGGTGTCTGAGAAATTCACATTTTTGTCGAGGGTGTGGTGGGTTGCTTCATTTTTGAATTGTTTGTGTACTCTCTATATTGATGGGAGAGCATTCTTAACAGAAGGTTCCAAGCACTTGAGTTCTCATGTTGTGGCTAATATTGCCGTGACCCCAGCTCTGGCTTTCCTCTGTTTTGTTGCCATTAGGGGTGTTACTGGTATACAAGTTTGTAGGAACTCTGATCTTCAGGAACCTTTGCTTCTTGAAGAAGAAGTTGGGTGTCCTAAGGTTACCCCTTACAGTGATTCCGGGCTTTTCTCCTTGGCCACACTTTCTTGGCTGAACCCACTTCTTTCAACTGGTGCAAAGAGACCGCTTGAGCTTAAGGACATTCCTCTTCTTGCACCAAAAGACCGAGCCAAGACCAACTATAAGGTTTTGAATACAAATTGGGAGAAATTAAAGGCTGAAAACCCTTCGAAACACCCTTCTTTAGCTTGGGCAATTCTCAGGTCATTTTGGAAAGAAGCTGCTTGCAATGGTGTATTTGCTGGTTTGAATACTCTTGTTTCATATGTGGGACCCTATATGATTAGCTACTTTGTCGATTACTTAGGCGGGAAGAAGAGTTTCCGCCATGAGGGGTATGTGCTTGCTGGAATATTATTTGCTGCAAAACTTGTAGAGACATTAACAACCCGGCAGTGGTACCTTGGTGTGGACATTTTGGGCATGCATGTGAGATCAGCTTTAACAGCAATGGTGTATCGAAAGGGGCTCAGACTATCAAGCTTGGCAAAGCAAAGTCACAGCAGTGGAGAAATTGTTAACTACATGGCAGTTGATGTCCAAAGAGTGGGGGACTACTCCTGGTATCTCCACGACATATGGATGCTTCCTCTGCAAATCATCCTTGCCCTTGCAATTTTGTATAAGAATGTTGGAATTGCTTCTGTGGCAGCATTGATTGCTACCATTATCTCCATTGTTGTCACTGTTCCTGTGGCAAAGATTCAAGAAGATTATCAAGACAAGTTAATGGCTGCTAAGGATGATAGAATGAGGAAAACCTCTGAGTGTCTAAGGAATATGCGGATTCTTAAGTTGCAAGCTTGGGAGGATAGGTATCGAGTGCAGTTGGAGGAAATGCGGGGTGTAGAGTTCAAGTGGCTAAGAAAAGCTCTTTATTCGCAAGCTTTCATCACATTTATTTTCTGGAGCTCCCCCATTTTTGTTTCAGCTGTCACTTTCGGTACTTCCATTTTGTTGGGTGGTCAGCTCACTGCAGGTGGTGTTCTTTCTGCTCTGGCCACTTTCAGAATTCTTCAAGAACCACTAAGGAACTTTCCTGATTTGGTGTCTATGATGGCTCAGACAAAGGTTTCTCTTGATCGAATCTTGGGATTCCTGCAGGAGGAAGAGTTGCAGGAAGACGCCACCATTGTTCTGCCACGAGGCATTAGTAACATGGCCATAGAAATTAAGGATGGCATGTTCTCGTGGGATCCTTCCTCCCTGAGTCCAACGTTATCAGGAATAGAGATGAAAGTTGAGAGAGGAATGCGTGTTGCTGTGTGTGGTATGGTTGGTTCTGGGAAATCAAGCTTTCTCTCATCCATCCTTGGAGAGATTCCAAAGATCTCTGGTGAAGTAAGTTAATTAATGAAACATCTTATTCTGTTTTCTGTTTCAACTTCTGCTGGTCTTGTCTACTCTGTTATTGATAGCAGTTGAAGCTTCTTATTACTTGTTCCTTAATTTTTATTTCTTTTTTTTCAGGTAAAAGTATGTGGTACTGCAGCTTATGTTTCCCAGTCAGCTTGGATACAATCTGGAAATATAGAAGAAAACATTCTTTTTGGCAGCCCAATGGATAAAGCAAAGTATAAGAGTGTTTTACATGCTTGTTCACTGAAAAAGGATTTGGAACTTTTTTCACATGGTGATCAAACCATTATTGGTGATAGAGGTATAAATTTGAGTGGTGGCCAGAAGCAACGAGTGCAGCTTGCTAGAGCACTATATCAAGATGCTGACATTTATTTACTTGATGATCCCTTTAGTGCGGTTGATGCACATACTGGTTCTGAACTATTCAAGGTTAGACTTACAAACTCGGTTGTCTTTGTTGCAGTTCAGATCGATGAATTTTTATAGAAAATAACGGGAAAAAAAAAAGAATGAACAGATTCTAAATATATGATTTGGAACTGCAGGAATACATATTGTCAGCACTAGCAAGTAAAACTATCATTTTTGTGACCCATCAAGTTGAGTTTCTGCCTGCTGCAGATCTGATACTGGTACAGAATTTTCTTCAAACTTTTACTCGTATATTTTGCTCAGGCAGCCAGAATCCTGTATTGACATCTAGGCTGTTTGTTAGATTTCTGAGATGCTACCCCTGAGTTTTAATTTTAGAAGCTTTTCATTACTGTCAACCAACATCTTATGGTTCATTAATTTGGTCAATATTGAGGCTACCTATCCATGTTGCTTCAGCTGCCATATGCGAAATACTTGGATAATTTATTCCTATTGCCTCTGGTTATTTTTCATTGTTCATAATTTTATTTTTAAATTCTTTCTCTGGTGATGATTAGAAGATCTATGTTTTAAGGTCTCTGAGGTGTATTACCATGGTTAATGTTAAAACAAAAAAAAAAAAAGAAAAAAAGAACTGCTAAATGCTTTAACTACGAAACACAAGTTTTCTTAACCTGATGGTTGTCACTTCATTTGGTTGAAACTTCTCTTTTTCTGATAAAAGATAAAGTGCTGTAGATGTTAGAAAACCTGGTGGAAAATAGTTATGCACATTAAGCTAAATGTAAGAAGGAAGTAATTGCGGGTTGTCAGAAGAAGCCAATTGGATGCATGAATTAGCATTTGTCTATTATATTTAGCGTAAAAAGTTATCTTCAAACAGGGGACTCTTTCTGCTGGTGTTTATGTCCAATTGAACCAATTTTTGTATGGAATCTACAATTCTATTAGGACTTTCTGTTTCTGTACAATGATGATATTAAATATGAGTTGGTGAAATATAACTAGGCAAAAGAAGTGACTATTTCAGGAATTATTTAATAGAAAGTGAAGTGTTTTTTTAGTTGTTCTCACTCTTTGAAATTCCAGTCCTCAGTTAAACCTGAAATTTTCTTATTTTTGTAAACATATTACACTGTGTTCGAGACTTGGATAATTTTTTGTACTTCAGTAGGTTTACTTTTTTGAGGCATGTGGTCGTTGTGGTTGCCCGACTAATTAGACAGTGTCTTTTAATTTGGGTGCAGAAATTGAATAAAATATGAAATTTTGTCTGTATTTTAGCCTGAACCAGCCACATTAAAGACTGAGAATGTGATGTTGCAGGGCTGAAAAGCTAAGACGTATCTTATTTTATTTTATTTCTTTAACATTTGTAGGTTCTTAAAGCAGGCCGTATCATACAAGCAGGAAAATATGATGATCTTTTACAAGCTGGAACTGATTTTAGAACTTTAGTGTCAGCTCACCATGAAGCAATTGAAGCGATGGATATTCCCAATCACTCATCAGAAGATTCAGATGGGACCTTGTCTGTAGATGGGTCTCTTTTAATTGGTAAAACATGTATCCCAGCCGAAAATGGTATTGGCACTTTGCCAAAGGAAGTGCAAGAAGGTGTATCACCTTCCGAGTTGAAAGCAATCAAAGAGAAAAAGAAAGCAAAACGCTTAAGGAAAAAGCAGCTGGTTCAGGAAGAGGAAAGGGTAAGAGGAAGGGTCAGCATGAAGGTCTACTTCTCGTATATGGCTGCGGCATATAAAGGTTTATTGATTCCGCTCATAATTGCTGCCCAAGCAATGTTTCAGTTCCTTCAAATTGCTAGTAATTGGTGGATGGCTTGGGCAAATCCCCAAACAGAAGGGGATCAACCTAAAGTGAGTCCTATGGTTCTTCTGGTTGTTTATATGGCCCTTGCTTTTGGAAGTTCTTGGTTTGTCTTTGTTAGGGCAGTTCTGGTAGCTACATTTGGTCTAGCAGCTGCACAGAAATTGTTTCTGAATATGCTTAGAAGTGTGTTTCGGGCACCAATGTCCTTCTTTGATTCTACTCCAGCTGGACGGATCTTGAATCGAGTAAGTTTTTTAATTTCACTGGAAAAGGAGAATATACTATTGGATTTTTCAAAATGTATCATGAATATCAAGGTTTCCGTTCTTTTATCTTTCATTGTGATGCACAGGTTTCAATTGATCAAAGTGTCGTAGATCTTGATATTCCTTTTAGACTTGGTGGGTTTGCTTCTACAACAATCCAGTTAATGGGCATTGTTGGTGTGATGACAACAGTTACCTGGCAAGTTTTGCTTCTTGTTGTACCTATGACAGTTGCTTGCCTGTGGATGCAGGTGAATTTAGATTTTCTGATTTTGTAATCTCTAGTTAACTTGCTTTTTTGTCCAAATAAAATGGAAGGAAATTATTGTTCTTTTTTCTTTTTTTTACCTTCCTTCACGCACATTCTGCTTCTTGTTTTTTTGATGATACGTTTAAATAAAGCAGTTTCAATACCATCTGTGGCAAAAGATGGTCCGTGTCAATTTAAAAAGAATATGATATGCGTGAGATTATGGTTGCATCTTTCATTTACTTCAAATTGTATATGTCTTCACCAATTTGATCACTTAGCAATAGTTCTATTCTTTTGTTTTTCTTCTTCTTTACTCTATGTTTGTTCTCAATTTAGTTACAATGCTGCACCTTTCATGGTTGCACCTTGTTATTGTTAAGTATAAATGATAAAGGTGCAGCTTTTGAGTCCTTAATGATGACTGTTAGAAGAACGAAAACATATAGACAAGGTTTGGATATTGCAAACTAGTGATGTTTGTCATAACTGAGAGAGACTTTCTCCTTTATGTTGTCAATTATCTGACTTCACATTTTGATTGACCAGAAACAGAATAGGAATTACTATTTTTCTTTTACTTTTTAAGGAATGCCAGGTATTATTAAAGAATAGATGTTCTAAATTAATGTAGATCATTTTTCAAAAACAAGTAAGTGTATACCTGATTCTTCTGTCTGTTGAACAACGTCATAGAGTCTTGAACTGGTTAATTTTATATGTTTCTATGTTTTTGGTCTTATATATGCTTTTGGTGTGCTACAATGAAAATAAAAGTCAAGTACCATATTTGGAAGTTGGATTTCGCTTATTGTTAGAGAATGGCATCTTCAACTTAATTTGTTGTGAATATGACTACTTCAGGTAATTAGTGTTGATTACTAAGTAAGGACTTAATCTTTCGTACTGCATTTGTTGAAAGCTTTTGAAGGATATCACTTAAGTTTAGCGTATTATCTTGCAGAAATACTACATGGCTTCCTCGAGAGAATTGGTTCGCATTGTGAGCATCCAGAAATCTCCAGTAATCAATCTTTTCGGCGAATCTATCGCTGGAGCAGCAACAATAAGAGGCTTTGGACAAGAAAAAAGATTCTTGAAAAGGAACCTTTACCTTCTTGATTCTTTTGCTCGTCCATTCTTCTGTAGTCTTGCAGCTATTGAATGGCTCTGCCTCCGCATGGAGTTGCTCTCGACCTTTGTATTTGCCTTCTGCATGGTTTTGCTTGTGAGCTTCCCGCATGGGACTATTGATCCAAGTAAGCATAGTATTTCTTCCATATTCCTGAGTTTCTCTGCTTACTCTTGTGAGAAATTATTAATATCCATGTTCTTTGCTGCACGGGTTGACCCTGGTGGACGAGATTTGTACTCTTTACTGTATTACAGGCATAGCATCATCTGAAAAAAAAAAAATGCTCGATAATTGGTGTAGTAGGATTACTAATATTTATGACGTGTATCTTCCCATGTGGACCCAATTCTGTCAACCTAGTTAACAGCCCTCAGTAGCTAAGAACTAGACTTCATCTCTGGGACACACTGTAAGCGATTAATAAATTTATTTGATAGGAATTTAAAAATGAAAGAGTAAACTTTGTGAAGTGAAAGTTCATAGAGTAAGCAACTGATCAAACGCCTTTACTGGTTGCTTCTTCTGTGTAGGCATGGCAGGCCTTGCTGTGACATATGGTCTTAATTTGAATGCACGCCTGTCAAGGTGGATACTTAGCTTTTGCAAGCTTGAAAACAAAATTATTTCCATAGAAAGAATGTACCAGTACAGCCAGATTCCTGGAGAGGCGCCACCAGTTATTGAGGAATCTCGCCCTCCAACCTCATGGCCTGAGAATGGAACAATTGAAGTGATTGCTTTGAAGGTATGTAGTTCAAATTTAACCTTTCCATATGTGTGTAGGGTACGTTTTTGTTTTTTGTTTTTTTTTGTTTTCGGTTTTTATGTTGAGGATAAAGGTTTTTGTCGGCATTGGGACAACATTAGTTGTCTAATCTAATTAATTCTCTTTTAGAAGCTCTATTTATGTTACAGATATAATTTTAGTTGCCAAGTGCCTCACGTTATATGATGCTAAGTTTATGGTTCTCAACTATCATGAAATGCTCACAGCTTTTCCTTTTCTTTTTCTTTTCTTTTTCTGTTTCTGTTTTTGTTCCTCTCTCTCCTTTAAGGCTCGTTACAAGGAGAATCTTCCCATGGTACTTCATGGAGTAACTTGTACATTTCCTGGTGGAAAGAAGATTGGAATTGTTGGGCGTACTGGAAGTGGTAAATCTACTTTGATTCAGGCTTTGTTTCGACTTATTGAACCAGCTGGTGGGAGGATCCTTATAGATAACATTGATATTTCAACAATTGGTCTTCATGACCTTCGCAGCCGTCTGAGTATTATACCTCAGGATCCGACTTTATTTGAAGGCACCATTCGGAACAATCTTGATCCCCTTGAAGAGCATTCAGATCAAGAAATTTGGAAGGTTAATTTTCAGCTTGCATGCTCACTTCTTCCTTTTCAACAACAACCCCCAACACCCCCAACCCCCCTCTCTCTCTCCTGGTTTTAACATTCTGAAAATTCCTCTTTTTATTAAGTTTTTTCAATGTTTCATTTTCCTAATCAAATTCTCTTAATTAATTCTTTTTCAATCATGTTATGACAATGAATGATATTGGAATTGGTATTGTAGTAGCTACTCTTAGTATCCAAAGACAGTAGAACTACAAGATGGTTATTGAATTGTTAGCATTGATGACATTGCCCTTATTGATCATTGGATTGATTTGGAACAGGCACTTGATAAATCTCAACTTGGAGAGATAGTCCGTGATAAAGAGCAAAAGCTTGATACGGCTGGTATGTAGACAAGCCATCCACCAAGATTGTATTGTCAGTTATTCTCTTTGGACTGCAGACTTTGGAGCTGTGTGTGGCTAACCGATTGGTTGTACTTCCTAAACAAATTGCAGTTATTGAAAATGGAGATAATTGGAGTGTGGGTCAGCGGCAACTTGTTTCCTTGGGTCGGGCTTTACTTAAGCAAGCAAGAATACTGGTTCTTGATGAAGCCACTGCATCAGTCGATACAGCCACGGATAATCTCATCCAGAAGATTATTCGAACTGAGTTTAAGAATTGTACTGTCTGCACAATTGCACATCGTATTCCAACTGTAATTGACAGCGATCTAGTTCTGGTGCTCAGTGATGGTATGTAAACTTACGCTTTGCATTATTTCATTGTGGCCTATATTTCTGGTATCAGTATGAGATGCATGATTAACAGTAAAGAACTCACGTGGTATACAACTAAGGAAGGTTATATATCTAAATTTTGATTTTTCAATCCTGTGGAGTATCTGTTGAGGAAGAATTAACTTGAAAGTCTGTGGAATTTATCTGAGTTGAGATAGTGTTGCTTGCCAATTCATTTATATATATCCTGTACTTATGAAACTTGGCTTAATGCTTTTGCAGGTCGAGTTGCCGAGTTTGGCACTCCATCACGGTTATTAGAGGATAAATCATCCATGTTTCTAAAATTGGTGGCTGAGTATTCGTCACGGTCAAGTGGCATACCAGATTTTTGAATTGGATGCCATGTCTGAGAGCCTCCCATGTCAAAAGGAGAAGTACGTGAAAACCGAACCAGGTGAGGCTGCTCCACTCATCCCCTGCTGCATCAGGCAAAAGGATAGACAAGGAGAGGGAAAACGGTGCCGGTCTGTTGTCAAGCCAGAACCCCTCAGAGGAGTTTAGTTACTAGTTCATAGTGCGTAGTAGTTAATTCTTCCCCTTGAGCGGGCAATTCTTGCATAGTTGGCATAATTTGTAACGGAAAATAAGGGGGTTGGTAGAGGTAATAATAAATACACCAAAGAGAAGATGGGCGGCTAATTTGTGGTTAGGTCCCAATAACATAGTGTTTAGACTGAAGCAAGCAGGTTACTCGTTTAGGCTATTTGTAGAGCTGAACTAGTCGATGTCTATTCCTTAATTTCTAGTGGCAAAAAATGCAGTTTAGACCACAATTCCCGACTCAGTATTCATTTTCATGAATGTAATTATCTTCCTCCTTTCCTTGTTTCAGTTTCATGTCTGGAGATAAGTAATAAGTCATTTACACTGCATCATAGTTGCCCGGTTCTGGTTGAATTGCCTTCTTGGTATGAAGACAGTTTGCACTTACAGCTACGAAGATTCTTGAATCCCAGCTGTCCAGTATAGAGAACGAAGGGTTTGCAATCTTCTCAAAGCCATTTCTGCTGCAAAATAGTCAAAACGCAAATCATGAGGATGGAGGACGTTGTTAAACAACAAACACAAAATCTGGATAGAACTAGGATTTCACTAGAAAATTCGGCAGCATAACAACTAGGGAAAGACTAAGTCCCAATACAACGTCAAATACAAAATCTACTCAAACCATAAGAAAAGTCTCCAAATCAACAAGAACCCGGACTATCGCCGGAACAGTGAGTTTGGAATAATTTATGGATATCGGCAACACTTTCCTTCTTTTGTTTCCTATTGCCCTTTCAATCAAAAAGTCCAACTTGCTATTTTTTTTATTTTTTCTCTTTTTGATCCACCTCCTTTCCTCTTCTCACAATGCAATGGTCCAACACCTTAAGTAGCTCCACTAATAACCTGCCTTCCTCATCATTCAAAGGTTCTCCTGGATATATCTTACACTATCTACCAATAACTCTCTTTAATTGCAACACATAGAAGACCAAGTGGATGGTTGCTTCAAATGGCAATGCTAACTTGTATGCTACTTTCTTAATTCTTTAAATGATAAGGAATTGGTGGTAGGGTTGAATATTCAAATACACTAAATCTCCAACCTCAAACTCACATTTTGTCCTTTTCTTATTGGCGTAAGCTTCCATTCAAGCCTAATTAGCCTCAAAATGAGACCATATCAATTACACCCTTTGTACATGTTCCTGGAGAAAATCCTTAATAGAATCATCATGAACATATCCAAAATTTTGATATGGAGGTTGGCTCGGCTTATATCCATATAGATCTTCAAAAGGAGTCATATGTAGAGAAGAATGGTAATTAGTATTATACCATTACCCTACTAAGGCAAGCCAAGAATGTCATTGTTTAGGTTTCTCTCCATTGGAACACCTTAAATATTGCCCTAAGCATTAATTAACCCTCTCTATTTGTCTATTAATCTGAGCATGATAAGGTATGCTATGATAAAGCTTCACCCTTAAAATCCTAAATAGTTCTTCTCAAAACTTACTTATAAATAAAACATCTTTATTGCTTACAATTATTGAAGGAATGCCATGTAGTTTTTCCCACTCCAATGATGAAAATTGTGACTACTTAAGAGGTAGAAAAAGGTTGGCTCAACCTTATAAAGTGAGTATATTTTGTAAAATGATCCACTTCTAGTAAAATAATGCCTTTACCCTTACTTCTTAGTAATCCCTTAATCAAATCCAAATTGATCTTTTGTCAAGCTTGTCTAAGGACTAGCAATGACTACAACAACCTTAGATATGATACTCTTTTTAACTTATACCTTTGACAAATGCCACATTTAAAGATGCAGACAATTACTACTTGTTTCATTGTTGGCTAGTAGAATTGTTGTTGAATTAGCTTAAGCGTGCCTAAAATTCCTAAATGACCTCCTACACCAGAATCATGCAAGTGTTGTACAACTTGTTCCCATAATATCCTTTGCTTCTCCAACACTATTTTGCCATTAAATCTCAATACCCTATTGCTCAAACTATATCCTAGCTGATTTGTAGGATTCATAACAAGACTTTCTAAGGTGAACCATAATTGTTTATCCTCTTTGTAACTCTAGATCACTTCTTGAACCTAATGTGGCAATAAGATAGAAATGGCATGGAAATCCATTTGTTTAGCCTTTAGTGGGCACCTAAAAAATGCATCTATTACCCTATTCTCACTTCTTTAATGATATTGGATTTCATAGTCAAATCTCAAAAGCTGAGTAAGCCATTTATGTTGCACAATGTAATAACTCACTACTCCAATAAATGCTTAAAGTTAGAATGATCAGTCTTGATAAAGAAGTGATTACCTAATAGATAAGACCTTCACCTTTACACCGCCAATACAATAGCCAAGATTTCCTTCTCATATGTAGAAAGTCCTAAATGTTTCAATGGTAAAGTCTTACTTAGATAGGCAATAGGCCTCCCATTATGCATCAACAAAACTCCTATACTTTCATAAGGTGCATTAGTCTTTACTATAAATGGCTTGTCAAAGTTGGGTGGGGCTAACATTCGTGTAAAAGTCATTGGTGTAATAGATAAGACCTTTACCTCTACACCACCAATACAATAGCCAAGAATTCCTTCTCATATGTATAAAGTCCTAAGACTTTATGTGATAAAGTCTTACTTAGATAGGCAATAGGCCTCCCATTGCACATCAACAAAACTCCTATACTTCCATAAGATGCATTAGTCTCTACTATAAATGGCTTGTCAAAGTTGGGTGGGGTAAAAGTCATTGGTGTAACAGATAAGACCTTCACCTTTGCACTGCCAACACAATAGCCAAGAGTTCCTTCTCATATGTAAAAACTCCTAAATGTTTGTGTGATAAAGTCTTACTTAGATAGGCAATAGGCCTCCCATTATGCATGAACAAAACTCTTATACTTCCATAAGATGCATCAATCTTTATTTTCATTGGTGTAAAAGTCATTGTTTACTTCAACTCTTGAAAAGCTTTTTTAGCCTCTTTTGTGTTAAATATATTCTGATGTTGACAATGATTGAAAAACTATTTTCATAATTTTATATGGATATTTAAATTAGGTCATTTTAACTGTATCTTATGCCAATAAAAATGTGAAACATATGTCATAAACAAATAATCAAGATGATGATTATTTGCAAACAAAACTCCCACATACCCATACATTTTGGTTTGATCATCATGTACTTGTGGTTATTGTACTTAAATGACTTGCCTTAAAATAAATTGTTAACTATGTATACAAATTTGAATGAGACTCTTGGTTTGAAAACAAATAATTAAATGCATAGAATCATTTGTGTATTAAAGCAAAATCCAAAACAATATGGAAATAAAATTACATGAGTGCCATTGCTTTGTGTGACCGTGTATTGAAACTAAATGAAATTGTGCACTTTGCTTAATACATAAGCGGTTGGTCAAGACAAATTAGGGAAAATTCTTGCCCACTCCTAAAGTTGTTTTTCTCATATTCTCTTTCCTTCTTTATTCTGAGACATGCATATGGCATTTGAAGGCAAGAATCCAATCTAAATGAAAGCTTTTCAAAAGGAAATCAAAGGGTTTTAATTACAGAATGATTTTTGTTTTACCCAAAAAATAATTCTATTGGAAATTAGATATAGTGACGGCTAGGGTTTTGACATACACACATGATTTTTTAGAAAAACCATCTATATACTCCTGTGAAAAATAGTCCTTTTTTGATCGTATAAGCTTTGTGAAAAATCATGTTATTCTTGGAGCATTCCTTGCTTGATCATATAAGCTTATGGTAATCTCTTTTTGTTTTAAATGCTATTTAATCTATTCTATAATCTTGTAAGAAAATCTATGTGATATCTTTACAAGGTTTGTTTAAGATAATTTGATGACTAAATTGCAATTTCTTTAACCGTCCGTTCATGATTGAGATGGGTGTTATTATGAGTCATATTTTTCTTGTCTTTTGCTATTTGGTTAAAGAGAAAAGAACCTTGATTATTGCTTAAGTGTTTTCGAAGCTTATCTTTGACAATGGTTGACGAACATCATTCTTGACTAGACTATTTTAGTTTGCTAAACTAAGGTTGTTTATGAAAAAGTTGTTACTGTACAAAAAAATGATTGCTTGAGTATTTTTCTAAAGATACAAATCAAGACATTGCAAGAAGCATTCACTCTTGAGTCATGACTACTTCTATATTGTTGCTTGAACTCTAATATTCTGTAAATTGTGTTTTAAATTTGTAATTGTGATTTGTAAGGTTTCTTTTTACTAGAAACATAAAATTGTGAGTTGTGGTGTGAAGACTAAGTGTAGTCTCGAGTTTGTTGTGTTGTATTGAGAAGTTGTGTGTGGCTAGCTATTTGAGAAGTGAATTGTAGATCTTTGAGTTTGAAGAACTAAAGATCAGGGTGTACTAAATTGAGGGAGTATAACTCTCACAAAAAAGTAAAAGGGCTCTCTTACTAGTGGTAAGAAGGGTTGGAAATAGGTCCAAGAGGAGGCTGAACCACCTGAATAAATTTTCTTATGCATTATTTTCTATTGCCTTTTTTTAAGGAAAAAAAAAAAGCATAACCTAATCCAACCCCCTTTATTGGGTTATCCCATACCAATACTCTATTTATTGGAACCCTTATTTCCTTAACAACTATATTAAAGGTTGAGTAATGTGTTCATAATTCTTATCAAATCTTTTATAATACCCCCCATCAACCTTAAAAAACCGTGTAGCTCCTTGGTTGATGAGGTTGTAGCCAAGACAACGTGCCATCTACCTTATAAGACTTTGTTTGTATGTCTCTTACTAAAACAATATGCTCCAAGTACTCTAAATACTCCATCTGCCTCTAAGTAAAAGCACATTTATTATGCCTAGCAATAACCAATGCTTTCTTAAAAACCGTAGTACTATGTGGAAATGTCTACAATGACTCCCTAAATCAAGGTTATATGCTAATATTTCATCAAATAATGTCAAAACAAACTTCTGCAAATACTTTTGAAATGTAAAATTTGTAGAAGCTTAGAATGTAGTTAGGGTGTTAGTCAACCTAAAAGGCATAACTAGGAATTTATATTGATCTTGTAAGTTCTAAAAGCTATCTTGTGAATATCCTCTAGGTGCATCCTCACCTAATAGTATCCCAACCTTGAATTCAGCCTAGAACCGATCCATGTAGTTCATCTAAGAATGCATCAAATATTGGAATGGCAAAATTATTCTTGTTGTAAGTTCAATCAATGCTTGATAATCCACATAAAATCTTTATGACCCGTCATGTTTCCTTACCAACAATATCAATAAAGCAAAAGTTCTAGTGCTATGATGAATGATGCTAACTTGTAACATTTCTTTTTTCATCTTTTCTATCTCCTTTTTTGGCACAAACGGATAATAATGAGGCTGTAAGTTAACTAGCTCATTCCCTTGTCATAAAGGAATCGATGATGCTCATTAAGAAGGTAACAAAGCAAAGGCTTCAAAAAAATATGTGAACTCTTTTAAAATGCTAGTTATCTATGATGAGATTGCTTCTTCCTGAGACTTCATAGCAAACGATCATATATATTTTGATTTCCATTCATAAGGTTTGTAAATGCCTATAATAGATAATGACCCTTCCAATCTCTTCAGTAATCATAATCCAACTTTCTTCCTTACAACATGCATTGATAACACATTGTCTATCACATCTAGCTTTATAGGATTAACTAAATGCACCCACTACATTTCAAGTATCATATCATAACTCCCTAATGATAATAACCAAACATTTATCTTAAACTCATGCACTTGGATGTGCCAAGGAAAATTGTGACATCACTAATTGCCCATCAAATAGGACCCTCTAGCTATCTTAATTGCAAAAAGGGTCACTTTGTCAATCACACAAGCTACTCTTTGGGTTACCTTTGCATTTACAAAAATATAAGAAGATCCAACATTAAACAAAATAGTAATTACAATCTTTGAATTGTTAGCTTCCATCTTAAAGGTGGCTACAGACCCCCCACCTAAAATTGCATACATTAAGAGTGCTCATTCTTCCTCCTTTCCATTAACTTGTTTTGTTGGCTCATTGCTTACTTCAAGAACCACCTCAACCTTATCAACCCAATATAATTGTTTACTCTTACATTGGTGCCTAGAAGCCCATTTTTCATCACAGTAGCACATAGCCCTTTGTCATTTCTATCTTGCATCTATGTGTCACTAATATGCTTTACTAACCACCAAAAGGAGCTTTGGAAAGATTGTTCAATAGTCTAAACTCTTTACTCATTATTAGAAGTAAGGCTAGGAAAATTTGTCTTAGTAGAATGTGATTTCCCCATTATTTATGAACCATGTTGCTAACAAAAGCTATGAGATATACTCATGTGGGCCTCTAACTGCTATTCCTAAGCTAATGTTATGTGGTAAGCCTCATCTAAATTCAAGGGTCATAAAAGGAGCAATTGAGACTACAATTCAATTTTTAAACCTTACATATAATACCCAACAAAGAAACTCTTTAATATACTTGGATTCTAGAAACCTATGACAACCTTTAACTCTTCAAAGTTTTTAATATACTTCATAATGGCTCCTAATTGTTTCAACTAAGAAAAATTTGTGATAACGCTCTTGTGCTAGCAAAACACTAACAAACATCAACCTAAAACTGATCCTAACTAAGTTTCTCATACTCCTCCAATAATATCTATACCATTTGTCTACCTTACAATCTGTATCCATTGATGCAAAACTTAACCTTATAATGGTCATTAACATCCTCGTATTGGAAGAACATATCACATTTATCTAGCCATTCATGAGGATCTTCTCCATCAAATCTAGGAAAATCCATTCTAGGAAACCAAGAATGAGAATTATTTACCTTTGATCCACCCTCGTGCTTGCATGATAATTATCACGGTTATAGTGTTCCATATTCTTCATCACTGAAAATTGGAGCTAAGATTATACCTTAATGGCAGAGGTCTCAAAAGCTCAGATGGCGATCGACCATCATGTCCTTGGAAAAAACTCCATGGCCACCAAATTGTCCGCCCAAGTCACTTCCTACCTACCTTTCCAGATAAAAGGGATTGGATATGATCAAATTTGGGTCCCATATCTAGTTTTAAGGTTGGGTAGAACCCCATTCTGCCGTTCATGGCAACGCACCGATAATCCCACCGAAAGGGTCACTATCCTACTCCAGATTCCCATTGATCTGCTGTTGCAAGTGCCGTCTGTCATGTCCTAGTCCACAGTGTGAAGCAACAGCACCCTCGTACCATCCCACGTATGTGAGCAGCCCAAAGAAGGCCACTGGGAGCTATGATCGTGGCCCCAAATCGACCTGTGTTTAGCCAAAATCTAGTTTCCACCATCCCTTTTGGTGGCAAAACTACCGCTTGAGTGGTCCTGTTGACCATTTGATCGACGATTGCCCCCTCCCTTGTCAAAAAATGAGTAGCCCACAAAAAAAGGATGGACGGCTTCCTCCTCCTCAATGATGTCCTTTAACAAGACCACCCTATCAAGCCCATTTGTAACCACCGTGTCTTGGCATCCAACGGTGACTCAGATTTCGACAAAGCTCCGACAAGTAACTTTTGCTTATCTAACCCAATATGTGACAAGTCCACATGAGTAGCATTAGTTTGGCAAACAATTTTTCCATATGATCAATGAGAGAAACAATGGATGACTTGATAGAGTCCAAGCTTGTACTAGTCTCACAAGCCTGAGCTTCAAGCTTTGCTTCCAAGACTTGCAAACAGGATTTTACATTTTCCATAGCTTGCTTCCTTGTCTTCATCATGATGGCATAACACATCGGCACCAAAGTGGTGCTTTGAACACCATTTGTTAAACAACAAACACAACATCTGCATGGAATTCTAGGATTTCACTAGAAAATTTGGCAGTATAATTGCTAAGGAAAGACTAAGTCCCAAATACAACGTCAAACACAAAATCCACTCAACGATCCAAAAAGACCATTATAGAAGTCTCCAAATCAGAAAAAACGCTAAACTATTGTTGGAACTGTAAGTTCTAGAATAATTTTTGGATATCAGCATCATTGTTCCTTCTTTCTTCTGTTTCCTGTTGCCCGTTCAGTCAAAAAGTCCAACTTGCCCTTTTTACTAAGGCATCATTTTAATAAATCCTCTCACATTTCCCTTCTTGACCTCTAAACAAACCTTGGCTCATGACAAATGTGTAGAGAGAGACAAAGGTTTTGATTCGCAGTGTTTAAGGGAATAGAGATGGTTCTTTACTACAATGATCGAGTAGACTCTATTTATAGAGAGCTATACATATTCAAAAATTGAATTCGAAACTCTATATTTGAATTCAACAAATTTTCAAAAATTAAATTCAAAACTCTACTTTGAATCCAACAAACTTTTAAAAATTAAATTCATAACTCTACATTTAAATTCGAAACTCTTCATTTGAATTCAACAAACTTTCAAAAATTAAATTTAAAATCAAACCTAAGGCTGACACGACAGACTTGAGTCGTGGCACTTGATGTGTTGTAGGATTCTAACAGTGACGATCACATCATTGCCATGAACAATCCATAAGATTGCATTCTAGTCTTCTTCTTTTGTAAAAACGGAATTAATGTATATTATTTTCTTTTTCTTTTGTTGATAAAAGCAAGGGAACTATCTATTTTGTTGTTAGATCAGATCAACTCATGCACCTAGGTATTAAACCTAAGACATCTAATTTCAAGTTCTGATAGCTTATTATTAAGTTAGCAGGTGATTGATTAATTTAACTAGTCATTTGTTGTGCTTTTGCTACACCCATTAGATTTATATAAGAATAACTTGTATTTGATGTTTCTAGAGGGGAAGCCTTTTTGGAAAATTAAAAATAAAATAATCGCAAAACTTGTATTTCATATAATGAGTTAAACTTATTGAACATGATATAATTAAATCAAAGCTGTACTAAATACGATTAAACTCTCTTTACACCTCGCTGCTTATTGAACAACAAAATAAGAAGGAAGAGGAAAAGAAAAAGAAAAAAAAAAAAGGTATACATGGTTATGCTATGAATTTAAGGAGTCTCTGCTCTTGCATCACTTGTCGAGCCAGCAACAACTGGAACAAATCCCCGTCCACCAAAGAGTGGTCTCATGAATTTGTCATCAAATTTTCTCCACCAGTAATGAACAGTCCTGGTGGGTTCACTTATCAGCAACCTCAAGCTGCTCTTGCGCCCTGGTGGATTGCCAACCTGCGCACTTGGGTCGCCATTTTCAAGCATCGGTATGTTCAGCTCTTCAAGACTTGGAATGTCGGTTGCGTCTGAGACTCTATGCATGGAATGCCGTAACAGCACTGCTCCAATAAGCGGCTTTGTTATCGAACCAAAGACCTGATTTAAACAAAGAAAATATCTCATGTAGGGTTAAATGGATAATGTTTCTGATGCTGGAAGCAACATTCTACTTGTAAAAGAATTTAACCCAATGAAACAGAAGTAGAAGAAAACATACCACCGTACTAAACAAAACAACAATTATAGTGCAGGTGATCATTAGCGCACTCTCTCCTGTTGAATCGTCAGAATTTGCAAACTGCATTTAATTGCACAAGTTAATATCCACCCAAGAACTATCTTTTAAACTGTTTTAGACATGAGAAAGCAGCCACTTACCTGGTTATAAGACAAGGCAATAGTTACTGCACCTCTCATAAGGCCTGCCCACCATATAATAAACTGAGATTTGGAAAAGTTAGTACAGTTTTGAACAATCAAATAGCAACAGCTAAGTGCTTTAAGTGCCTGCGTCATTACCTGTTCCCGAAGCCCAATCTTCGTACTCTCTCTTTTTTTCATGCAATTTGTAATATTGGCAATGGGGAATACAAATGCCGCTCTTCCAACCAATACCAAAGCCAACAATGTTGCACTGACAGCAACTGAAGTTCCTGCACTGAAGCAAGTAAAATAATACCGGTTAGACATGATATTAATTGAAAACCCAGAAAAGCCTATCTAGAAGGCAGCAGATATCTCTTATCACCAAAACGCAGGAACTCCCGTTTCATTTCTTCTGGAACAATATTCCAACTGCCAATTAACTATGAACTCGATACTCTGGAAAGGAAAGTAGTAAATTTACCTTGCATTGCTGCTTTTCCATTTGTCAATGTCCAAGGCATCCATACCGACATACAGAAAAATAAAAGTTTCTGCAATGAAGGAAATTGTTGCAAATGCATGCCTGGAATAACAAAACCATTTCCAATTCAGGATCTCTTGAGACAATCTATTTTTGAAATAAAATGCACAAATAATTATCAGCTTAACCAACTCACTCAACAAAGTAAATCAACGGAATCTTAACTCATCAAAGTAAACATTATAACGAGGGGGGCACAAGTCAAAGATTGTCACTACTTGCTCTTAGTTTCCAACATATCTATGTCAAACTGACCGTTAACGTCTTTTTTCTTTCAAAATTCTCTGCTGGTGCAGACTTAGACCTTTGTATTTTGCACATATATTAACTTTGATCATTTTGAGCTTATGGAACTACTTCAAGCTGTTTTTATTATGGTTACAGAGATTTATGAGCATCTATAGGGATCACATTAGTTGAAATAACAATAATTAGTTTGAATCTGCATTCTTTTCGAACACACAACCCCTCCCTCCCTCACATCCGCCCAAACTCCAACCCCCCCTGCCCTTGTTTGTGTTTGACCTCACCTATTTTTCACTTCAAAATTTTAACTGTATATACATTTACCTCTCTTCCCAAGCCTAAATGTAGTGATAACATCAGGCAGCCCAGAAACCTGTATACTGGGAATCTGCAACCATAGGCACCTCAAAATGGAGTTCTCTCCACAGAAGTGACAGATAGAAGACTTAGACATCCTCTAGTGAAGTGTAATGGCGGGTAGCTTCCTTTTAACCATTACCATATTTTATTTCTGCCCAATCATTAGTTTTAACAGAGGTGACTGGAGCTCCTAAATTATGCCCCACTCCCCAATTTCAATTTTTGATATCACTCATGCTGCAGTATGATAGATCTACAAAAAGTAAACCAAATGTAAGGATAGCATCTTACTTGGTTGTTATCCGTGAGCTTTCTGTGACATTATGCCATGTATAGTGAGACATGACAATGCCACAGAAGAAAATTGTCAAGATCCCACTAAGATCTAAAAGCTGCAGAGAAGAGAAAGCATTTGATTTATTAGTTACAAGAGAATTAACACTAAAAAGCAATGGATCCACAGTTGTCGAGTACCAATATCACCAAATCATTTTCAATTGTGAAAAAGTTTATTCAAGTTATATATAACCTCTACATCGCAATATCACATCAGAAGTACCATGTTCTTAAATCAGATCATATCAGTTTTTTTAAAAATTTAAATCATCAAACTCAAGTCATCCCAGCAATAATGGGTTGAATTATGGCTATCTCAAGTACTTGAAATATGATATTACATATAAACATGAGACAATTCTCATTTTCTAGGCATCAGCTATATTTTAATAATCAGGTGCAATTTAATCTTTTTCCATTTTAAAATTGAAAATGTCAGCTAAACTATAATGACAACTGTATAATAGGAGTAAATTACTAAAAGCAATGTGATTAACATCTGATGCACAAGCAACGCTATCAAAGGAGATGGAGTAATAACTATAAGGTTGTACCAAAGATGAAGAAAGGGAAAAATATATATATTAAAGAGCATGAATTTTTGGTACCTCAGCTAACATGTATGACAAATAAGCCATAAGCATCATGAGTGCAACTTCACGATCTGTAGAATGCCTGTGTTTGAGTAACAAGAATATTAGTGTCCACCAAAGCTTACACTCTTAGATGTCAATTAAGCTTTTAAGTATATAAAACCCAGTAAATGAAAATGGTGAACATGCAAGATTGATTGACTAAAGCAATAATAAGTGCATCTAACAATTGAAACTGATTGATTTCCTGACAGCTGACTACAGGATTCCTTATTCGTCATATATCAGTTTCAGGATAGGATCGTATTCTATATTAGGGCATGTAGTCTTTTACTACAACCTCCAGCCACATCATTTTTCATCTTCCATCTGTTTTACCGTCAGCAACTTCAATTTACGAAATTATCCCTTCCCTATGTTTGACAATGCTCTGATTCTTAATATGCTTCAACTGTGTACAAATTATGTAGCTTCTCCCCAAATGAACAGGATTAAAAAGAAAAAGAAAAAATGAAAATGCCTAAATTAACAATAAAACCAATATAATTGTCTTCTGCAGCACTTTTAATACGGTAAAGCTAGAGAATAGGGAAGAAATTAAAATTGATTTGAAGCTATCTAATCAAAGAATTTCAACTTCAAATTATTTTTGTCAACTGAAAAAGGCTAGGTTCTATTTTACTTTCATTTAAACCCTTCATGAAGGAAAAAGAAAAAATATATGAAAAACTTTCTGAGAAGATGTAGAAGCCAACAAAAACAACTGAATCATGTAAAACAAGAAGTCATGCACTTGCTTGTACCTCCCAATATAAAGCGTCTTAATGACGTACGCACTTATAAGACCCGCCTGAGAATACCATAGAGAAAGTTAGAAGGTCAATAATACCCAAGTCCCTATAAACGGGACATGAAAACCTTTTAAGAAAAATAAGCACCCAATATAGGCCCATAAGACACCAAATGTCTAAGCATGGAAACACTTGGAGCTGCAATGCTGGAGGACCACCATTTAATATAAGCTAAAAAGAAATTCTTCACTACTTAGGAAAAAGGATTGCATTAGCAAAAGCTGTAAACCTTGAAAAAATACTTTTAAAGAAAGAAAGAAGTGAAGCAATAGTCCATAACCCGTCTACAAATTGGTCTCCCCACTATGATCTTAACACAACTATTGAGACTCAAATTGATCTTCGGCGTACATGTCATCGTGCAGTCTGCAAGACTTTAGCCTGAGACTTTACTATCTACTACACATCTGCCATTTTTGCTTCTTAATGACGCAGCAGATAAAACAACCAAAAGTGGAAGAGAGAAAAATTGAAGAAATAACTTACTGCTACACCAAGAGCAGTACTTGTCAAGAAAAGGTAAAGAAAGGTCCCCAACAATTTTAACGCTGTAAGAGCATCGATGTCGTTGACGTTAAGTGATTGGATTGCATTGAAAAGCACAACGGAGGTGGCATCATTCACCACTCCCTCACCGAATACGATACTGTAAAGGAAGGGTGTTTCATCTTGACTGAGAACCTTTAACAGGTGAAAAAATCATGGATTAATGGCACAAGTTAACACCTACTTATAAAATTATTATGAGACTAGAATTGTCAGCTGTACCTGCAGCGTGCAAACTGAATCGGTTGCTGACAATATGGAACCAATAGCTGCACAAATAGGAAGAAGAAATGGTGAGCAGAAAGAAGAAGGGTAACCATGTGTGGGAAACAAATTATTCAGCATGAGCTATTCAGTCACCTAGGTAATCTTGAAGATCCAGGCTTGTGATACCAATTTGTTTGAAGAGCAAATAGGCACCTAGAAAGTTTCCAAAGGCAGAAATAGTAGAGTTAGAGCTTCAAATATGTGTGTTAGACAAGATGCCACAATCAAGCATAACAAAAGTAAGCAATAGAAGTGAATGAAAGATTGCAAATCTTACCAACTGATATTAGGCAGAACGAAATTACTGTGCCAAATGCTCCAAGCAAAAAGATGGTTGTGAAATTCTTAAAAAATTGCTTTTTCTTGACCTGGAAACTGAAAACAGATCGAGAACCAATATTAACGTCTGGTAGTGTAAGAATCAGCACACATTCTAGAAAAGAGGACAGATGATAGAAACAACACAAAGAATAAGAATTAATTTTTCCCGAGAATTGCAAGGGCAAGGCATCTGAAAAACACCAAATCCAGGTCCATGTCATAAACATCGCGGATTGCCATAGAAATTCAAGTGAAAAAAAAAAAAATCTCTAAGTTCTATTAATTTGTTGATAGTCACTTCCGATGCAGAATTTTGGAGCCCACATCAAAGGCAGAACATCCCTCTTTCCTGAATTCCTTGGAATTGGAATCTACATTATACATCAACATTCTAGTCGCGTCTAACATCTGCCTATATTTGGTGTAGGAGCTTTGTTAATTTACAGACTCCAAATCCAATCCACGAAGTATATATCTAAAAGTAAACACGAAAGAAAATTCAGTCCGATCACCAATCACATAGGGTAGGAGAGATAAAGAGATGGTACCCGGCATTGAAAATGATTGGAGGAAGCAGATAAAGGAAGAACAAGTCCTCACTGAAGACAAGTATGCGCGAACTCTGGAACTTACTGATCAGCAACACCACTACCCCAGAGCACAACCCCTGTAATCCAACCCACACGTTCAACCAACAGCTAGAAACAAGAAGACCCATAATTGAACAAGTAATTTGTTACCAAAACCAATCATGAAAACACCGTTCGAATTACCAGAAGAAGAGCGGTGATAGATTCGTTGGCCCAGCGGTTCTCTTCCAGGAGATGGCCGATAACTATACAGGCGCAGAGAAGGGCGAAGAAAACGGTGAGCGCAATTACGGTACTGGTATCGAGGAAAGAAGTTGAGGAGGCCTTGACTGGGAACAGAACCGGAATGGTTTTGAACACAGCCATTTCTGGGATTCTGCAGCTGAATTTGGCATTCACAATATGGGTTTAGAATAATGGAAGCGGAAGTCGCCTAGGATTGACGTGGTGGCTTGAAAGACGAGATCAAAGCCTGTCGCTGTGTATTTCTGAGCTCG
This sequence comes from Casuarina equisetifolia, assembly GCA_028551475.1. Lineage (NCBI taxonomy): Eukaryota > Viridiplantae > Streptophyta > Magnoliopsida > Fagales > Casuarinaceae > Casuarina > Casuarina equisetifolia. The sequence goes on from CM052359.1 coordinate 12,690,129, forward strand.
TTGAACTTCAATTTAACATGCGACGGAGGAAAGAATGGTAGTTGGCGGGACTTTTGGATGATGGGTAAAAATCCCAAGTTCCAATCTTTGAGTAAAAATACTAGTCCCGGTTAAGCTTTTTAAGATAGTGGTAATTAAATTTATCATGTGACTAGGTAAACACTTTTCCACCTGCACTCTACTTTCCCTCATTAAAAGATGTCGCTTAGATTTTTAAGACCTTTTCGTGCTTACATATCTGATCTATATTTGGACTTACAGATCTGGTTTAAGATAAAAATGAAAACTTTCTTAATATGAACCCAACTTTCATGCCAACAAAATGGAGGGACATATTTGCTTTTGATTTGTAACTTTCTAAAGAATCGTGTATGGGGTTGCTCGAAACAATCTAGAAAACTCATGATTCGAGGAAGCCCTCCCAATCTAAGTTGTTGCAACCAGAAGTAACGCTTCTAGAAGGACAAGTTATAGATCGAAGTTCCCAGGTAATACAACAAAAGCTCCCATGGTTGTGTTTTCTACCCGAAGCTAAGTTACCCTGCGCTCGAGACGACAGGAGTCACGTGAGAAGGAATCTGCGAGGCCGTTAGTTGGAGCTCTCACATGTGTTTGAAATGTATCTGGAACTCTTTAGGCTCGTCACCATAAGAGAAAGATACAGCCACTGGAGAGGTGCCCTGATCAAGCAGGAATATCATGCTGACATGGTCTCACGTCGATTTGGTTGTAAACCACGACCCGCTTTTAACTTTTGTCACCGGAGGTTTCCTTGTCTTTGATTTGACAGCAGCGGAGATCTCCTTGGAACTTTACATCTGTCATGAACCATTTAAAAAAAAAAAAAAAAAACAGAAGTTGTGGGCGTTTTGAGGAACCCTGAAGAAGGTATCATTTCATTTCAAGCTCAGTCTCCCATCATTAACAATTCGTCCCCTGTAGAATTTCACCAACAGTGAAACGGTCCTGTCAGTTAATATTAAAGAATAGCAGTAAAGCTACTACATAAGGTAAACTTTCAATGTTCAGGTCAGGATACTCGAACAACTTTTCTCTTTCAAATGCATAACATCCTGTTCATCGGCGATGCCAGGACAAACTTAGTAATGCAATCAAGACAAGAGAACCAAGCGTACGATCGTCAGCTATGGCCCTCTGGATTAGGTGTGTAGGACACTCTTTTCTTATAAAAGAAAAGAAAGTACGAAAGTGGTGGGATTCGGTTCTAGACATCCGCTGGCAATGACAGACGTAAGTGGGAGCATACTGATTTCAAAATTTATTTCCTTTGGTACAATCTGATATCGTCTTTGGATCCATTCTCCACACAGAATCTGGAGTGGGGTTTTAGTAATTGCAAAAGTTTCATCTTATTACTGGATAACATTAGACGAAGATGCTAGTTTGCTTTCAGTTGTTTGATTGATGAATTCATGGCAGTCATATGAACACCACTTTATAATAATATCAGAGACAGTCTAGATGTAGATGCCTCCCTGAACTGAGTCCTCTCGGTGAAAACCTTTTTCATCAACTTTTGACGATGCGTGGTAGTGTAGCAACCTTGTCCAGATTCTTGTCGTTTACCTCGTGAAAAACACGGGCCTCCTAGAAAGTTCATAGGAAAGCAAAGGTTTGGGGACGTGACGTAATCTGAAGCGAGAAGCCCGAGCATGTAGATGAAAAGACAAAAAGGTTGAAGACAGAGAAAGAAAGAAGGGAGCTCAAACTAGAAAGATGAGCAGAGGCTGTGAATCCACGCGCGACGCCATAGGAAAGGAGGGTTGGTGGTAAGATATTTTATATTTAAGACAATCTCACTCCAGTCCACTGGGCTTAACTGCATATAAACGATGCTATGCGTTTCGAAGCCATATCATTTAATCGATGCAGTGCGTTTTGAAGCAAGCGGCCAAAAAAAAAAAAAAAAACACTAATCCTCATAATGGATTGAATGATAATTATAGTGTTTTAAAGTATACAATTATATCATGAATACAAGAATTATGATTCATTTATATGTTATAATTACATAATTTTTAATTGATTGGTCGCACATAATATTTCATGATATTATCAATATGACATGATATGATTAAACATATATAATAATTAATTATAATATTGAGATGCAGTAATGTGATGTGTTTTAAGGGTGAGAAAACTCATCCTACAAAATCAACTTACCAGGTGAAGGAACCCACACCCTTATAAACCTCATAATATCCTTTTAGTTGTCCAATGTGGGACTTTCACCCACATTAATCTCCCTCTTAAAACTTGACTTTGGTGCCAACTCAATTGTTAACTTACACCTAGAAGACCCTAACTAGTACCGGCACCCGACTATAGCGAGAGTGGCTTTGATATCAATTGATGCGTCTCATGATAGGCAATAGCATGAGCTGATAAATTATAAAAAGATTTGAATAAAATAACAAATAAGATCCTAACAAATCAAGGATTTTAACAAATAAAAAAATTAAATAATTAAGAACTTTGACAATTTAAAAATCTTATAATAACAGTTAAAAATTTTTAAATATATCAAAATTCTTAAAGAATCTTTTATATGCCCTTTAAGTTTAGTTTTTTGTACTCATTATATCACGTTATGGCCTAAACATATAATTGCTAAAATACTCAATATTTAGGTTGGGCCGTTAGTATGACCTGACATAGTTGCTTCTGCATCATAATGTTAACTTAAAAATAAAACAAATAAAATTGAGACGGGTTATCATGCAAAATTCTTGATTTTTTATTTGATTTGATAACATTATTATCATAGAAAGACCTAAGTGTCTTCCGATTCATTATTTTCTTTTTATAAAAAAAAAAAAGGCTCATACCAACTCGGCCCAGGGGCCCAAAACGACTTACCAAGAAGGCTACGGGCCCAGCCCGTGCTTGCCCTCTTCTTCTTCTTCATTTTGATCCTTGCCAGTTCCTCCCTTTCTCTCTCCCTCTCTATCTCTCCTCCCCTCTGTGTGGCTTTGTAGCAGAGCAAGAGAGCGAAGCGTGCGATGCAGGCCCTTTTGAGGCGCGCGGGCCACCCATCCCTGAAGCCCTCCTCTTCTTCAATCTATTCCCTTCAGTCCAGCTACCCAGTCTCTGGTACTGTAAATGCATCAAATCCCCGTTCCTCCGTTTTCTCTTTAGGAGCTTGCGGCCGATGGTTTCTGCTAATTAAGGGGTCTAATTGAATTATTAAGTTCTGCAGGGTATGGGGTTGACCATCCGCGGTATGGATCTACTCTGGCCGCCAAGGGTGCGGGTCCTATTGTTCGCAAGGGCACCGGTGGAAGATCATCTGTGAGGTACGTTCTTGTCGTTTTCTCTGTTTGGTTGCTCTGAAAATTCGGAAAACGAGAGGAAATCGTGGTTACGATTTGGGGAAATGTAGGTACAAGGAAATGAATTTCTCTTTTTGATTTTTCGAGCTGAGAAAAGAAAATTCAGAATCAGCTAAGTAACCTTTTGCTCTTTTTTGTTTTTCTTGCGTTTTCCGGTAACAACCAGATATAAGTTTTTGTTTCCGGTGTGTTACTCTAAGAGAAAAGCTTTTTAGGTGAAATTGTGATTTCCATTTCATTTTTGGTTTTGGTTTGAGTAAGAACTTTCTAATGAGAGACCCTAGTAAATTTTTCTGTCTTACTGCCCTTAATGCAATTGCTTATTTGATTTTGAGAAGAAGAATGCTGTGCTATGCAGTGGTATTGTTGCTACAGTCTTTGGAGCTACAGGGTTCCTTGGTCGCTATGTTGTGCAACAACTTGGTAGGTTGAATATATTATTGCTTGGAGTTTGGGTTGTGGAGAAGTTGCTTCAGTGGTTCTTTGTTTTTTGCTGTGTTTCCTTTTATTTTGCCAATTTTCTTGAATGAAAAAGTAAAGTTTGTTGATGGAATATGATTATTGAAAAAAGACGTGCAAGCACTTGCTTGAGTGGGAAGCGGTGTTTTGCTTTGTTGTTTTATGCTGACATTGTACTTCTTGTTCAGCAAAAATGGGAACTCAAGTATTGGTTCCTTTCCGAGGTTCTGAGGATTCCCATCGTCATCTAAAGTTGATGGGGGATTTGGGACAGGTGGGGTGGCTGATAATGTTTATATTTTCGGAAACTTATCCTGAGTATTATTTGTATCCCAATTCTTTCATTCGAACTACAATTTGTTATGTTGAGAATTCATACTTCAGTCTACTAAATTACTTGTTTTTCTTACTCAGATCGTACCAATGAAATACAACCCAAGAGACGAAAACTCAATTAAGGCTGTGATGGCGAAGGCTAATGTTGTTATCAATCTTATTGGTAGAGTTTCATGATATATCTTATTGTTTAAGTCCTCTCAATCTTGGAGGCTATGAATGACCTCACATGAGTAACTATTGATGTTGACAGGAAGAGAGTATGAGACAAGAAACTTCAGCTTTGAGGAAGTGAACCATTCAATGGCTGAACAACTTGCAATGGTAGGCTTCTGCATGTATCTTGTATCTAGAGCTGATGCTAGTCTACTTCTTTTCAATATTTGTTTTGAGAATTTTCAGTAACAAGCGAGAAAATTTGGAAACTTTTTGTTGCAGCTTTATGTTTCAACAAATTTTGAGTCATTATTTTTGGGGGGAAGGGGGGGTGAGGTTTGATATTTCTTTGATGTCATCAAAGAATGTGGAGTTCTATTTATACTTCTGTAGCTTCAAATAGTGACTGAGCTGTGTATATTTCCAGTAGGGGCTAGGGTTGTGCCTATTATATGCTCAAAAGTGACTCCCAGTTGCCAAATCATTAGAAAGTGGGCACTGAATTCATGAATTGGCTTTAGAGATCAAATTGAAAGTCAAATGTTTTCAGGAGACCAGCCAAATTCCAGGGCGAGAAAGAGGGAGATGAGTTGTTTTATATTTGTTAGTCTTCATTGGAATTTCGGAGAACCTCTGGGGGGTTAGAAGCACCTCATCAATATTAATGATAACAGTTAAGATTGGGGAATTTATATTTGTCAATCTTCAGAAGAATTTCAGAGAACCTTTGGGGGGTAGAAGCAGTTCATCAATAATAATGATAACAGTTTACATTGGAGACTGGAATATTAAATGCTCTGTAATCAAAAAAATGGTTGCGAGAGAGATTAAGATATATATTTCTTTAGGACGTAGTTTGTCTTTCTCTTTTTCTTTTGTTCACTCCTTTCTCACTGTATATATGATCTTTTAACTTGTGCAGATTTCCAAGGAACATGGTGGTATCATGAGATTCATTCAAGTTTCTAGCTTAGGGGCTTCTCCATCGTCTCCATCCAGGTTCCTAAAAGCTAAAGCTGCTGCAGAGGAATCTGTTTTGAGAGAATTGCCTGAGGTATACTATTTTTTGTTCTCTAAACCGAGCTGATAATGCCACTTCTTTTGAGGTTTACATAGCTTATGCGCTAGGGGAGTGGTTGTTGTAAAGACAAGAGTAATGTGAACCAGCAGAGCTATTAACTAGTCAACTTTATCGTGCACTTTTAACTGACAAGGTGGATTTGCAGTGAGGCGTACTAGTACACTAGTTACATTAAGCAGAAAGGTGATAGGGGCCTAGAAACAAGTGGCAAGGTTTAAATCCAATGGCTAAGCTTAAAATAATATCTGATAGATTGAGCGTTTCAATTCGCAAATTTTGGAAGATTATAAGGTTTTTCATGTCATCTGTCCTTGTGATTTACTTTCTTTTCAAAAAGTGCTTATGGGCTCTCGTCCTCCCTGATGGTGGATGTTAAAGTTATAGTAGGGACTTCTTCTTCTTCTTCTTCTTCCTCCCTTTTTTCTAACTTTTTTGTGTATTTTATTTTATTTGCTTAAAATAGAACCCTGTGATTAGTAAGCCTTAAAAGGCAGGAATTGTCTGGTGACTATTGAGGAAAAATTTCATCATCTCCTAGTTCATTTATGGGATGAAATGAATATGAACTACAAGCTAAAAGTTTGATGTATTTGTGGTTTATCGGTGGTTGTAACTTTAAAATGTTATTAAAACTATTATCTTACTCACAGAGACGAGATTGAATGAAAATAAAAGAGAAATTTTGTGCTATGGGAGCTTCCCTCATTCTAAATCTGATCATACTGCCATGTGGAGTAGAATTTCTGACATGCGGTTTCTTCTGCAGGCCACAATTGTGAGACCTGCTGGAATGATTGGTACAGAGGACAGGATTTTGAATACGTGGGCACACTTTGCAAAAACATATAGCTTTCTTCCACTCATTGGCGATGGATCTACTAAGTATGTCTTCAATCTATCATTTGAAAACTGGTGCTGTAATTATGTGGTAATAAATTTAAACACTTGATTGCAACTTGTGGCAGTTGCTTATAATTTTTAACTTTGTTCTTGTTGTTTTCCTGATAATGCTTGTATGCAGAATACAACCAGTATATGTTGTTGATGTTGCTGGTGCAATTGTCTCAATACTGAAAGATGATGGTTCTAGCATCGGAAAAATTTATGAACTTGGTGGTCCAGAGGTTTTTACTGTGCACGAATTGGTAAAATTATCGGCCTCTTCTTTCCAGTTGATGCACTGATAGCATCTGATTTTTACTGAGATCCTAGCATATTGCAGGCAGAACTTATGTTTGACATGATTCGGGAATGGCCTCGCTATGTCAAAGTTCCTTTCCCTGTTGCAAAGGTGAATTGAATCAGCCGTCAGTATATTTTGGGGCATGGAAAAGAATCAATGGGATCTTGTTTTTCTAATGACTCTGATAGGCTCTTTAGAATTTCAATCACTTTATACGGGTGGATTTATTTGCTATTAGCAATGCTTATTTAGAAATTTAATCATTAATTACCAGTTATGCAAATTTTGTGTTACACATTTGGTCTAAATTTGGAAAATTTGTTAGGCTTCTCTGGTTGTTTACGAGCCATAAATCTGTTTGATTATTTCACCTGGTAAAGACTGTGTTAACTATACAAGTGATGATGCTTTAGGAAAAATTGATTGGACGTGCATTAAAGGTGTGTTATTAATTGAGCTCTCACTTTCAAGGAATAGACAGAGCTGCTTTCTTTAGATGAGATTACCTTCCATCCAGTTGGTGTGCAGATTTAGCCTTTGTAGCCTTACAGTGGAAACATAAAAGGAAGACACTCGTTCAAATTTGTCATGTGAGCCAGTATTTCTGCAGCATTGTATGTGCCTGTTTGTTGTTTTTCAGTAAACCAGTGGTGTTGTTTGCTAATCAGCTCTGCATTACCTTTTAGCTATCGTTATCTGTTTTAAGCCCCGGAGCATGAATGTTTCTTTCTGTAGTTTTTTGTGCTCTTTTACCAGGTCTTGTGTGTGAATGAATGTATTTATCTCAGTTAACCTTTTCAGTTACACAGTGTTAAATTGTTTTCAGGCTATTGCCATGCCCAGAGAAATTTTACTTAGAAAAGTTCCATTTCCATTACCCACTCCCGAGATTTTTAACCTGGATCAGATCCTTGCATCAACTACAGATACAGTCGTTTCCGAGAATGGTAAGTTCAGAGAATTTATCTCTACGGCTTTTGTCTTAAATTGATTGTTTTTTTCATTCTCTGGTAACAAAGTTTTCCCATTGTTTCCTTGTCCTTTCATTTGTCTTGATTTGTTTGGTGGATCTGCAGCTCTGACTTTCAGTGATCTTGGGATTGTGCCTCGTAAGTTGAAGGGATACCCTGTTGAGTTTCTTATACAATACCGCAAGGGTGGCCCCCAATTTGGTTCTACAGTCAGTGAAAAAGTCTCTCCTGATGCTTGGCCATGAAGTTCCGTGGATCTTTTTTTCCCCCCCACAAAATGTTGAGTTTACCCAGTTTAAGACTTCCAAACAGGCCTGTAATGCCTCCATTTCTTTTAGCAAATTGAGATGTCTTTTTGAGTGCATGGCTGTTGCATCACTCATTTATGATGTAGAGTTCACAGCGATGATTTATGCACTATGATGTGTGACCAATAAAAGTTGTGATACTTCATCTCCGCATAAAAATTGGAAAAGTACCACAAAAGTTTAATGTGATTAGTGAAAGTTGTGATATTTAATCTCTACGTATGGCAGCATTGTTCTTCAGACTTGATCATGTCATTCTTACAACTTTTGTGTCAACCGATTGGTAACCCTAAGAGGATTTGGGGGAACAAAAGTGAGTAAATCAACTCGATCAATTACTATTTTCTTCGACTCATTTTGCAGAATCTTTTAGCAAAAGTAGAGCATTGATCTTCCTTGTAGGTGGAGAAAAGAACCCAACTCGTAACACAAGCAAGGAATCAAGAAGATAAAAAGGGGAAAGATGTATCATGAAAAACTTCATGCGTCTCAAAACAGGAAGAAGAAAATGTGAGTCTCCAACAATCCACAGGCCGTACAATAATCGAGCTCATGGAGGACGGCCATGCCTTCTTTCAACGCGTCAACTTGAAAGGAAGAAACGTCGGTGCAGCAATGGTGATGCCTGCCGACGCCGGAGGTGAGTCCCATGACTGTTGTTGCATTAACATTTACGTAAACAACAATGTTCAAGGGGTCACTAACTCCTCATTGCTTGGGAGCGAGGTGACCATAAGAGACCCTGGAGTCAGCCTGTTTTTTGGAGATATCAAGCTCGGTGGAGCTTCTCCTCCAACAAACGAGAAGAGAATCTTCCGAGAGGAGAAATCGGGGGTTGGACTTGGGTTGTGTCTGAAGTTTCTTTTTGGGATATTCTCACTGTTTTTGTTGCAATCATTGTTACAAAACTTAGTTTAGACTGCTTCACAAGTCGGCTACTATGCCTAATCAAGTTCACTAAGTCCAATAAAAATTTCATGGGTTTCACCTTATTTCTTCTTGAATTGATCTATGGATTGTTGAAATTTGATGGGTCTTCCACATTGCCAATTTATTAGGATATTGTGTTCCTTATGTGGATAGATATTTTATCTTTTAAAAAATTATTTTTAAGAAGAAAAATAAATAAATTTTTTAATATGATATTAGAGTTTTTGTTTTAAGTGATATACCCATTTATTTTTAGATAAAGTGAATCTTGAAAAGTATTTTTTCACATTTAAGAAACGATAGGATATATTAAAATTTGATGTGTATTTTACACTATTAATACACTGATTTATTGTGTTTTTTTATATGGAAGTGTTTTTTTTTTTCTTTTGGTTTTTGGGGTAGTGGGGAAGAGTGTAGATGAGTCAAACTGATTGCAATTGACATCTTTTTATTGGTTCAAATCTGATTGTTGGAATGATGAAGCTCTTCCAATGAGTTGTACATCATGGACAATTGACATCATGGAGAATCCAATGCTAACCACGAAGTTCGGGGTTACGCGCTAGAAAGTATGACCATGCACCTCCTTTCCACATGCTGATAGAACTACCAAGTCCAGAGTCCAGAGGCTCTTTTTTTTTTTTAATAAACTATCACCATGAGTTATTTGTAGTATGTTAAGCCAACCCATTATTTTTACTTATTAAAGAAATGAGCATTAATAAGTTAATAGTTCAGTAATTAATTATTAATCATCTAAGATATAAGTTTTGAGTTCAACATCTTATATCTATAAATCCTCATATACTTAAATATTTTCTTTATAATAAAAGAAAGTAAAATGTAATGTTGCTTATTTGATGCATTTGGGATGCATTACTTGAAAACTTTCTTAATTAAAAATTTTCTTTAATTGTAGTTCTCTCACATGTAAGTCTTGCTTTGCAAGTTATTAATAAAGCCAAATGTTTGGGTTTGCAACTTCTTTTAATTAAGAAGTAGTAATCTTATGATGAAAATTATTACTAGCTTCTTTATTTGTACTTTTTCTGCTACTTAAACGTTTGTGTTTGTTTAAGTATAATAAGTTAAGGTCATTCTATGTGTGAGAAAGGGTATTCAAATTCTTTGTTTAAAATCTATTTATGCAAATACTTAACATTTTTGAACATTTTATTAGAATTCCAAATCAAATGTAAGGCCTCATTACCTGTGAATTAAATCTTTGTGATTTCACCCCATGACTTTATCACTATATGATTTTTCTAATACTCAAAATAAGAAAACGTGCTAAAAATAATAGTTATGTTACATCATAAATTTATTAATTCAATATTCCTCTCTCTCTCAACAACTGTTTTAAGAAAATAAATATATAAATCCTTTCTAATACTCTAATTTAAGAAAGAATTACACTAGTAAATCGTTGGCAAGCATTGCTTCATAATTTTGGATCCCACATTTGTGAAGTCAGGCTTGCATCTCGGTGTTTTGCTAGTATTAGTTGGATACGACAAGACTACACTATGCAAGAAAAACACAGCCTTTTTGGTTGCTTATCAATACTATATTCTTGTCTGCCTCTTCGTGATGCAAAGCAGCAACACCGTTTTAAGGCTCATTAAATAGAAAATCCATCGCAGACAAGACTGAGCTTTAAACAAGGACTTTTTCTCCCTCAATTCTCGAGCTTTACTTGATGGAATCAAGGGCGGCTGGTTTCATTCTCTGATTGTTCAAAAAGTTCCCTTCAATTTGTTCCATCATTATGAGCACCCCACACCTTCAATTAGGCACAAAAGTTTGACCATTATAGTGCTCATTCCGCATTTGATTGTGGAAAAAGCATATACCACACAGATAAAACAATGATGAGACGAAATCATTTTAAAACTCACCCACCAAGCCCTTCAGCTTTACCTATTTAATAAGGAAAAAAGTGACTACAAAGAGAAAAGATTTGAATAAAATACAATGCAGAGATGACCCTGACATGCACCCACGAGAGAAATTGGTTGGATTTCATTGGCTAAGCATTGGGCTTTCAGATCATGGCTCGCACTAACCGCGTACTTGACCTTAATTAAGATAGACTTTCGTTCCCTAGACCCATGGTTGGCACGTCTTTTTTTTTTTTTAATAATCCAAAACCCAATCAAGCGACTTATCCCAAAAATAAGCTCAAGTCAATTAAAAATGTAGTTGAAAAGATTCAAATTCAGAATACTTATTTTGCAAGATTTCTTATATGAGTCTAATATACTTGGCACATCTTACTACCGAAGTCTATTGGTCTCCTACTATGATATATGGAAAGGGTAGGCACTTCTATACGCTAAAAGGTGAAATATAGTAATCAAAACATGTTTATTTCTTAAAGAATTTAATTTTATTGTTATTTTATTGGAGATACGATGGAAGTTAAGTGAAATTTGCAACATCAATATCTTGATATTATTTTTTTGAAGTATGTTCAAATGCTAAGAGTAATTTTCAAATAAGCTATTTCCTGCCATTTTAAACACAAAGGGTTTGGGATTCCATAAAATAAAAAAAGGCCTAGGCATTAGAGAATTACCCTTCTTAATTTTACTAGCCATGGATCTTGGTCCTCACGTGCAACTACAATGCTCTCACAAAGCTCAAGACGGTGCCATGTTCAACCTCCTCTTCTTCCTTTGGGAAACGAGCTGGCAGTGCTTCTTTCCCCGCCTGTATCATTTCATTATTACTTGTTGGGGTTGATCCTCTCCATTGACCCATATTTTAATTTCATGATTGGCTTTTCACCATCATGCTGCAATAACAACGGTATTAGTTTTTATATTAATTCTTTATATTTTTGACACAATGCTAATTTTCAATATACAAAAATTAAATGTAGAATGAAAATCTGATTCTAAAAGATAAGATATTTAAAAGTAAAAAATTAAATTAAAAAATCACCTTTCCAAACAGTAGAGGGAGGAAAATGAGGAAAAATAAATGTTAAAACGTCTAACGTACATTCGAGTCTTGATAAGATTTCGATTTTGACGGCGGGATTGACTCGCAGCAGCGGGACCCGTCGGAGTGATGTGATCTAGTGCTTCCACGTATACCGCTAAAATTGTAATTTCATCTCAATGGACTGTCAAATCTGACTGACTCTGAATGGCAAGAGCCACTTAACGCTGTTTCCCAACTCATGCAACGTAATTTCAGGAATCTTCGGCTCCCTCGCACCGACAAGTCCACGCGGCGAGATCTCAGCCGATACCGACATTAGACATACCCCTGCGCACGTTACTAACGTGCGCGTCCTCCGTCGCATGTCGCCTTTCTCATATACTGAGTCTCTCGTCCTGTCTTTGCGCCTCCCTGTATCTCTCTCCGTCTTTTCCTGGCCGCGCGAGATTCTGGATCCTTCTTTGCAAACCTAGTCTTTGTAAGTTCCTTTCTTTTGATCGCTCCATTTTCTTTCGTTAATCTTTCTTCAATTCTGTTCTTACTGTCATTCTTTTTGGGTTTGATTTGTTAGACCCAGAAGATCCGCAACTGATGGATCAAACTCGATGGTTTCTCGTAACTCGAGCGGGTTATGGTCCCAATATTTTGTATTAGATTGGTTCGTGAACTTTCGCGGTATACCGTGAGGATCTTCTGATCCCATGTGTGCTGTCTGAGCTCTGACGGTTGTAAGTTGGCACTCGGTGTTTTCACCCAAAACTGTGATCGAGTCAAAATTAGGGTTGGGTCTTGTGGAGTTTTGGTCTATAGGGTTGTATGGAAGTGTTGAGCTGTTGAATTAGGGGATTGGGTTTGTCTGGGAGCTTGATGAAATGGGTGTTTATTGATTCTTTTGTTGGAAGTGATTTGTAATGCGACGCCGAACGGCGTCGAGTGTTCCCTCGGAGCAAATGGAGAAGGGTACAGGGAAGAGTCAGAACACCAGGCTCTGCCTCTTGGCATCTTTATCTGCCTTCTTTTGGATTTTGTTGTTGTACTTCCATTTTGTTATTCTCGGTAGTGGTAGTGTCGATGAATCATTGAAACTGCAACCCGGTCCTGTTAACATTGAATCAATCCCAACCCGTACGACCGATCCTCATCCAATTGAAACCCATTTGGAGACATCTCCGAATCGTAGAATTGCAAATCACCCCAAACCCCCCAAGCCAATCCCTACCGATGTGAATCACCCCAAGCCCAAGCCGATCCCTACCGATGCAAATCACCCCAAACCCAAGCCGATCCCTACCGATGCAAATCACCCCAAACCCTTGAACACCGGTTTAGAATCTAGGCCTAGTCAGAAGGCGAAGAATTACCCATTTATACGGGCATTGAATATGATGGAAAACAAGAGTGATCCATGTGGTGGGAGGTATATCTATCTTCATGACCTTCCTTCTAGGTTTAATGAGGATATGTTGAAGGAGTGTAGAAGTTTGAGCCTTTGGACAAATATGTGTAAGTTTACAACTAATGCTGGGCTTGGTCCACCGCTTGAGAATGTTGAAGGGGTGTTTGGGGATACGGGTTGGTATGCAACGAATCAGTTTGCAGTTGATGTGATATTCAGTAATAGGATGAAGCAGTATGAATGCTTGACAAATGATTCCTCTATAGCTGCGGCAATATTTGTACCCTTTTACGCGGGATTTGATATTGCGCGGTATCTTTGGGGTTACAATATATCAAGGAGGGATGCAGCTTCACTTGATCTGGTTGATTGGCTTATGAATAGGCCAGAATGGGACATAATGGGTGGCAGAGACCATTTTCTGGTTGCAGGGAGGATCACATGGGATTTTAGGAGACTAACAGAGACGGAAACCGATTGGGGTAACAAGCTCCTGTTCTTGCCTGCTGCAAAGAATATGTCCATGCTTGTGGTAGAATCGAGTCCATGGAATGCTAACGATTTTGGTATTCCATATCCAACATACTTCCATCCAGCAAAGGATGCTGATGTGTTCACTTGGCAGGACCGGATGAGTAAATTAGAAAGGAAGTGGCTCTTCTCTTTCGCTGGTGCTCCACGTCCTGACAACCCCAAGTCAATTAGAGGTCAGATCATTGATCAATGCAAGAAATCCAAGGTCGGCAAGTTGTTAGAATGTGATTTTGGGGAGAGCAAGTGTCATTCTCCGAGCAGTATAATGCAGATGTTCCAGAGTTCTCTTTTCTGCCTGCAACCTCAGGGTGATTCATACACAAGAAGATCTGCTTTTGATTCTATGTTGGCTGGTTGTATACCTGTCTTCTTCCATCCCGGGTCAGCATACACACAGTATACATGGCATCTTCCAAAGAACTACACTAAGTACTCTGTTTTCATTCCCGAGGATGACATCCGAAAGCGGAATGTGAGCATAGAGGAAAGGCTTCTTCAAATTCCTCCTGAGCAGGTGAAGATCATGAGGGAGGAGGTAATAAATCTCATTCCAAGGCTGGTATATGCAGATCCCCGCTCTAAACTTGAGACTCTAGAAGACGCCTTTGATGTTGCTGTACAAGCAATTATTGACAAAGTTACAAAGTTGAGGAAGGATATCATCAATGGCGTTACAGATGATGACTTTATTGAGGAGAACAGTTGGAAATATGCTTTGCTGGAAGAGGGACAGCGTGAGGTTGGACCTCATGAATGGGATCCTTTCTTCTCGAAACCAAAGGATGGCAGTGGGGATTCCGGAGATTCATCTGCAGAAGCTGCTAAAAATTCTTGGAAGAATGAGCAGAGAGATCATTCATGACACAGAGGTAATTGTAGGTCAGTTACAATTTCCGGTAATGTCTCAAGCGAGGAGACTGCAGCTCTGAAGAACTCTAGGAACCTCTGTTGGTGACTTTTATCGAGGTCATTGTGGAGTTCAACACCAAGATTATGGCCCCACCTCCTTGTTTAAAGCCGGAATACAGACAGCAAGCCAAGGCACATAGTCTCTTCTTATATGTTTATTTATAGGTCTCCTCACTTATGCATTTTTGTTCTATGTAGTGATTCTTTGCCATGTATCTTAGCCGAGCTTTCCATGTATAATCAACTTCATGTTTCAGATCAATGCATACAAAAAATAATTAAGAGTGATTGATAACCATTCTTGAGTTAAGGGTTTCATTATTCCTTCACTCATATTCGATAATTTTATTTCCAGAGCTGTGTCAAAACCTTGCTAGATCAGGTGATTCCCTCAAGACTTCACCCACCAAGTTTCCGATGCATGCAAGATCAAAAATAATGTTGAGACCTCTAAAAATGAAAGTAACGTTCTAGTATTTCATTATTGTGCCGTTCCCAAGGTTTATGTAGCCGGTGATTTGATTAATGAAAAATCAGGCATGTGTATTATAATTTTTGCTCTGACCGGAATCTGTGGGGCCAAAAGTTGTTAATTATTGTGGCCAAGTGGAACTGAGTGGAAGGAGATGTCGAGTGCAACATTGATATTCATTGTGGTACTGAGTGAAAGTGGATCTCATTGTGCTTTAGTCGGGATAAAGCATTGTCTTGAAAGATTCGCAAGCTTTGGGGATATTCAATTAACTGTTAGACCTCATGAGTGTCGCAGGGAAAGTGTTGTTATTTTCTGTTGTTTGAGAAAACACCGGGTGAACTGGACATGTTATGGAAAACCTTAATGCTGAATTGTTGGTTGCGGCTTAACCAGTTATGCTAAAAAGATGTTACTTTAAGTTTTTTTTTTAAAGTTTTGAGATTGATATGGGGAGTGAAGTTCAACAAATGACACCTCCCGTATATGAAATGTGGCATATTCCTTTATTACTGAATGTTAATTGTGATGGAATGTGTTGAAAATAGAATGAAGAGTGTTTAACATTGACTAAAGCTCGGTTAAAAATCATATCTAAAATGAAACATGTTTTCTCTTTTTACAAGCCCCCCTTTTTTTTTTTCTCAACAAAAGATTATATCTATTGCTCCATCAAGTTCTCATTTTTAGTTTTTCATGGTAGCTTTTTGGTTGTACATTGATGATATTCTTATTTTTCATAGGTTTCATCCAATTGGCACAACATTTTGGGCCTTTTAATGTTGTTTGAGCAAATTTTGTGTTAGGAATTGGACGTTGAGAGTCTTTTTTGAAAAGATATAATATCATAATTCAAATTTTATTTTAATATTCCTACAACCTTTAATTTCAATCCATCAATTGTTTATAAAACACAATTCCATGATAGCATAGCAATGCGACTGATATAGTAGCAGGGCATGTCTTATATTGCTAAGAAATATCAAAATTTCAGCTTATATCACCAACTCTCAAATCGATTTCTAAGTTGGATAATACGTCACTGGGCATATATACATATGATCGCTCCCTTCTTTTTGCCTTACCCACCAACTCTGAGGTTGCTGGCTTGAGCTAACTGGTTTAACTGAAGTATTAAAACCGTGATGCTTCCCCGAATCCTTCAGAAAAGCATCATAGATCTCCATAAGAGTATAAGAGTATAAGAGTATAGTTCCCTTATGAGCCAGAATTTCTGGCACCATGGAAACTTTCTACTGGGGAGGAAAAAGAGATCAGCTTGTGACGAAATCTTTTGATTCAACCACCACTTTACAAAAGCGTGGAGATGCACTCATCGTCATCCTCCACTTCACAGCAGAAGGACCTTACCACACCTCTAGAGGAAGACAATGGAGGTAGCTCCACCTCAGAAAAGCATTGTTCCTTCGAAAAATACCTTATAAACAACAGAAAATTCTACTTCAGTAGTATTTAAGTTGAAATATAGCCTTATGAATTATGGACCCAAGAGGCCTTAAGTTTGGCACTTTTCCTCCCTAACTCCAATAAAATTTAAATTAAAAAAGGAAAAAAAAAAACCTAAACTATAATATTGATTTCTTGAACTGAAACAGTGACGCACGAGTTGCAGGAGGAAAGTGAAGCGAAGAAGGAAACCAAAGAGCGTGTTCATAAATGCAATCGAACCAGGCATTTATTGACATCCATATCCATTCTTTCTTTTAGTATACTATCTCTACTAACAGCTGAAATTCCAAAACATCTAATATGGGGCAAAGATTCATGGAATTCGAATCCAACGGCCTCATTCTTGATGTATTAAAGCTAGCCAAAACATCTCGTGAAGGCTTCGAACAAGCAGCTCTTTAAGCTCCTCCAAGAACCCAGAGCCTGTTTCTGATCCCCAGCAAAGGATCCTCGTGATGGAGAGCTCTTACGTTTCACGCGTTTCATATTTCATACTCAGGACTCGGAGATGTTTCCTAAACCCAGATTTGAATCCTCTCCGACTCCTTCAAATACCCCACAATTCTTGCACAGAATCATGCATCGAAGTCCAAGCATCTTTGTCTTGATCTTTCACCATGGAAGCCAGGACTCAGCTCTTCTTCTCCACCCTCTTGCTCTTTATTTTTTGCCTCAGAGCGAGCTCTCTCCAAACCTACATAATTCAGCTCCACCCACACGGTAAAAGCAGCTCTTTCTTCTCCGCCAAGCTTCCCTGGCATCTGTCATTTCTTGAACAAACCATTTCTTCCGAAGAAGACCCTTCCGGTCGCCTTCTCTATTCCTACGATTCTGCCATGGAAGGTTTCGCAGCTCAGCTGTCTGAGTCCGAGGTTGAGTCCTTGAACAAGTTACCTGATGTCATTGCAATAAGGCCTGACAGGCGGCTCCAGATTCACACTACCTATTCTCACAAATTCTTGGGACTAAACCCCTCAAGAGGAAGTGCTTGGTATAACTCCGGATTCGGTCGAGGATCGATAATAGGGGTGCTCGATACTGGTGTTTGGCCTGAGAGTCCAAGCTTTGATGAGCATGGAATGCCTCCAGTTCCCAGGAAATGGAGAGGCACTTGCGAACAAGGGCAGAGATTCAGTTCCTCGAATTGTAACCGGAAACTCATTGGTGCAAGGTTCTTTACAAAGGGGCACCGAGCGGCTTCCATGTCATCGTCCCCAGACGGTGTTGAAGAATATGTGTCCCCAAGGGATTCTCATGGGCATGGAACTCACACATCGTCAACGGCCGGGGGAGCCACGGTTGCGAGGGCAGGTGTTTTAGGTAATGGGGCCGGTGTGGCTCGAGGGATGGCTCCCGGCGCCCACATTGCCGCATACAAGGTTTGCTGGTTCAGTGGCTGTTATAGCTCTGATATCCTCGCCGCCATGGATGCTGCCATCAGAGATGGAGTTGACATTCTCTCCCTCTCTCTAGGCGGCTTTCCCCTACCAATTTACGAGGATAGCATTGCGATCGGCAGTTTCCGAGCAATGGAGCATGGAATTTCAGTTGTTTGTTCAGCGGGAAACAACGGACCAGTCCAAAGTTCAGTTGCCAATGAAGCTCCCTGGATTGCCACCGTTGGTGCAAGTACACTAGATCGGAGATTTCCGGCTTTAGTTCGAATGGGCAACGGAGAAGTTCTCTATGGGGAATCCATGTACCCCGGGAACCGGTTCAGGACTGCCGGAGAGGAGCTCGAGCTGGTTTATGTGACAGGTGGGAACAGGGGAAGTGAGTTTTGCTTGCAGAAGTCTCTTCCACGAGCAAAAGTCAGAGGAAAAATGGTGATATGTGACCGGGGTGTCAATGGACGTGCTGAAAAAGGTCAGGTGGTGAAGAAAGCTGGTGGTGCTGCAATGATATTGACAAATACAGCCATCAATCTGGAGGAGGATTCAGTCGACGTCCATGTTTTGCCCGCAACATTGGTCGGTTTTGATGAATCGATTCGCTTAAAGGCTTACATAAACTCTACAAGAAAGCCTACAGCTCGAATTGAATTCGGTGGGACTGTGACCGGGAAGGCCAGGGCTCCGGCAGTGGCTCAGTTTTCATCAAGAGGACCGAGTTTTATAAACCCTTCAATCCTCAAACCGGACGTGATTGCTCCTGGGGTCAACATAATTGCTGCTTGGCCTCAGAACCTTGGTCCTTCCGGCCTTCCAGAAGATACTAGACGAGTAAACTTCACTGTCATGTCCGGGACTTCCATGTCTTGTCCCCATGTCAGCGGCATTGCTGCTCTTATTCACTCTGCTCACCCCAAGTGGACCCCCGCCGCTATAAAATCTGCAGTTATGACAACTGCTGTCATCACTGACCATTCAGGAAAACCAATCATGGACGGCGACAAGCCGGCCGAAGTTTTCGCCATTGGAGCCGGACATGTGAACCCCGAAAAGGCCATCGATCCTGGATTGGTATACGACATCAGACCGGCCGAGTATATCACCCATCTCTGTACACTTGGGTACAAAAGATCAGAAATTTTCGCCATTACTCACGCGAATGTGAGCTGCCCTGAACTTTTGAAAACGAACAGAGGTTTCAGTCTAAATTACCCCTCCATTTCCGTAATCTTCAAGAGGGGAAGGAGAAGTCAGATGATCAGAAGGCGACTGACAAACGTAGGCACGCCTAATTCCATCTACGCGGTGGAAGTCAGGGCACCGGAGGACGTCGAAGTGAGAGTTAAGCCCGAAAAACTAGTTTTCCAACGGGTAAATCAAGTTTTGAGTTACAGCGTACGGTTTACAACAATGAAGAGAGCAGGAACAGAGAGAGAGTTTGCAGAGGGAGATTTGACATGGGTGCACCACAGCAATAGCTTTTACAGGGTTAGAAGCCCCATTTCAGTGACTTGGAAGGGTAAACAGGACTAGCATTACTAAAGGTCATCGTTTTAGGTATAATAACTTATTGTTATTATTCAGAAGCTTTCGTGGTCTTGAAAAACTGATGTGGGAGTTTGTTTTTCTTTTAGTAGAAAAATTCAGAGCAGACTCTAAAAGAATGTCCCTATCCGGCGTCCCTTAGAGGCAGATGAATTTATTACATAAACTTCTAGTTTTCTAAAAAGCTGTCCTGTTACCATAATGGATGCCCCTTCAATCTACAAGTTACAGTGCTTGGAAAGCAGATGCAGTTCATCAACATCCCGATGATAAATATATTGATTATGTTTGAGCTATGTACGTGAAAGATGTAGAGAGAGAGCCCCTTTATTTAGGATTTGTAAAGGGTTAATCATAGTAACATAGTGCAAATGGGATTTCCAAATTCGGCTGGAATAAGAAGAATACCTACCATACAAAGATTTGCAATGATGACAGGATATGTCTCTTTTATATGGAGAAATATAAAAGTGAAATAATTCATATCACCGAAATGATATGATAAACAGTAACACTCATGATCAAGTCATTTAATCAGCAGCAATTAACAATCTGAAAACAATAATTATTTGGGGCTTGTGTAAGAAAACAAAGAATCAATTAAACATTTCCAAAACCAGTGCAATTTGTTGAGTGAGAAGGAGCATGCAGTAATTAAATATTCACATGACCCAAGTCTTACCAAGCTTCACTTGATAAATTACAAAACTCAACATCATGACAGATGAAAGGGGGACTGAGACAAGAGAAAAGGATACACTTTGCCTTATTTTTTGATGAACTGCAATCCATTTGCATTTGAGTATCTCTCCATGAATCTCATGAATCTGTCCCACTCTCGAGGGGTCCGCATTACATACTTAGCTTCAATCCCTGCAGGCTTTCCGTTGACAAATTTGGCACTCACATCAACAGACTGAAGAACCCCTTCCTCATCAATCATGTAAAATCCAGTGATATCACCAACTTCACCAGATGAATCAAAAACTGAAGGTTGATCGAACCTGAATATGGCCATGCCATTTGTCCCGTCTCTTGACTTGGTTAGCCTCACGTCTGGAACTGTCTGTTCATCAGTTCCTTGGATGAATTGAATTGTCGGTTTGACCATCATTGTGACGGGCCCTCGGGAGTTGCATCTTAGTGGAGTTAACCTCAGCCGAGGCAGGCGGAGAGATCGACCATTGAAGGAGGATTTTGAACTTTGACGAACAAACCAGGACACTATTCCTACAAAAATTAAGGTATTGAGTTTAAGCTGCAAGGATTGGCAATTTCAAGGCTGATCAACAAGAATAGTGACACAAACAGTTACATAAAATGAAAACCTTCAGAAAAGAAGAGTCCTAAACTTGGAGGGTTTCTATGTCTTTTATTGCTTCCCTAGATTGTGTAATGTTTTATGTTAGAATCAACCTAAGAATCTGATTATTTCTCTTTCGTATAAAAAAGATTTGCAAGTTATGTTAGAATCAACCTAAGAATCAACCTATGTCTTTTATTTAGAGAATGTGAGACTTCTATTACACCATTCTCAATATGCCTCCTCTCACTAAGCATAAGAAACCACTTCTAACGGAGATCTTTGTTTATGACTAAACCACTGCACACTTAAACATGAGCTGGAATACAGAAAAAAGTTCAACTCCATCCAAAAGCAAACTAAAGAGTTTAAGAATCATTTCTTTTTATAAAGAGGATTCTCAAAGTCAAACTTAAGCAATTTGGAACTTTTGTTATACCGTTGAAAACATTTTTCCCCAGAGAGATCCTTTCTTTTGTATGTTTGTGAGAATTGTTTCTTTATGGGACTCGTTACCATAAGACCAAATAGACTGGGACAAATACCCCTTCTTGCAGGCCTGTTAATGCGAAATTTTCGGACAGAAGTGAATCATGTGATGTTTCCATTTTTCTCACTTTTTTTGGGAGCGGGTGGGAGTGTGGAAACTTAATATCTTTGCCAGTAGTGAAATTTGCAAAATGAGAACCGTAATTTGTAGCAAAACCACGTTAATTTCTTAAAATAACAGGAACCCATGTAGATAAACCCTTAGTTTCGGACATCACATTCTCGTCCACTTTTAGACTATCAAATTCTTGATCAATTTCAAGCAAAACTTACAAACCTGTTTCAGGTATTCATGTTCCTTCACCTATAGCTCTTTCCATCTCATAGAGAACGCAAACCATGCCAAGTGTAGAACCGAAGCCATGTAAAATGCAGCATTACTAAAGCTCAAAACAAAGGATAACCTATTTTTCCGTCTACATATATCCGAAGAAGATGACTAAATTATATAAATTTATCGAAAGAGAGACCAGATGGGTACCTGAGGAAGAGCGTGGATGCTGCAAATGCCGTGAGACCGGAGACGCCAGTGCTAGAGACTGTAGGGTTGCCATTATCTGCAAGAGAGAGAGAGAGAAGTGAAGAGTTGCAGAGATTATACAGGACGAGTTGGTGTGGTATGTAGGCTCTGTGGTGTGTAAAAACGACAGCCATTCACTTGGAACATTCTTAGCTTCGCAAAATGGATTGCTCAGAGAGAGAAAGCTGGATGCGTAAAACTGGAAACGTGGCAAAATTTGAATGGCATCTTCAGTTTTTTCTTCTTAATATCCTCATTATTAACTTTGTTACTTAAATTCAAATTTACTATCTCAATGTTTGATCATAATTAATGCAGAACCTATACTATCTGAATTAAATAATTAGAAATAGTGATTCTATTTATCTTGATTCGAATTAGTTAATAAATTTAGAAATTGTTTAACTTTACAATGTAGAGGCTTGTATTGTTGGCATAAATATTTAGTCTTATATTATTAATGTAGGTATTGAAGTTTCTAGCTATATATAAGTTTATCCTTCCACTTTTTAAGACAATTTTTAAGGTAAAAATGAGATTTTTATATAATATTAGATTACAAATTTTCTATTAACACTATAATGTATGTGTGTAAGTAAACTAAAAGTTCATAAAAAAAAGTATTATGGAAATGTTTTGAATTATATTATTATGTTAAAAAAATGTGCCATCAATATAGATGTTTAGTCCTACATTATGAGGTTATGAATTGAATCTCTAACCATATATGAGTTTGTGCTTCCATGTTTTTAATTAATTTTTGAGATAAAGAATGAGCTTCTTTATAGTTTGATGCCACCGAAAAAGTACAATCAAAATGATCCCACTACGCACACTCTTGGTCAATTAAATTTGTACTTGAGCAATGATGTAATGCACTAACCGAGAAAATCATAGCACTATGTTAGGCAAGCATTATTAATCTAATCTAATCTAATCTAATCTAATCTAATCTAATGGGGGATGATGGGGTCCTTACTCCTAATACTAATTGCTAAACATCTTTTTTCTTTTTCTTTCTTTTTATCTTCTTCTCTTTTCCCTTTTCCCTTTTTCCTTTCTTTTTAACAGTCATTGATGACGAAATTACTTAAAGGAATCATCGATGACGACACATTTTAGAAACTGTTGGTACGTCTTATAAACATCTATCAATAATAACCCAAAACAAGAAGCAAAATGGATTTGATGAAATACTTCTTTACATAGCATGTATTCCCATGCCTGTACAAACAAACAAACAAACAAACAAAAATTTAGTTGACATAGTCATTATATGTAAAGATGGTTCTTTCTATTAACAGCCGATGCTAAAGAAGTGAGTGAATTTTTCTATCATGAAGAATTAAGTCCTGGTAGCTAGAGAAGCCTCTGCCTCCATGGAATGCCTGAAATTGCAGGCTGACCATTATTATTCATCACTCCATTTGATCGTTTTCAGCGTTCATTAAGGCCACCCATTTGATTAATTACCTAACATAAACCAACCATCAAGTTTAATTGTCAGCTTTCGGTTTCAAGATCCTGAATTTCAAAGCTTCCTAACTTTTGAAAGTTCCAGCTCATCTTACTCATAATCTGTGTTGTTTGCGTGTGTGAGCACTGTTCATTCCGGTGTCGGCGTCGTGCTTCCACCTGATGAAATGCCATATATGGTTCTTGGCTCCATGATTCAGTCAAGTGGCACCAAACTTTCTTCGCCACGTGACGGCCTTTGCGAAGAAAGTGACGATGAACTTGTCGACGGTGTTGGAGAAGTACAAGGCCCTGGTTTCTACCAAATCCTTGATAATGGTGGGGCTTTTGCCACAGTTTACCTCCCGTGGTATGTTTGTTCATTGGTTAGTACGTTTCCGTATGGCCTAGCAATTGGAGGAAGCACGTGATCTTCTCACCAAATCTCCATGTCTAGACGGATCTACCAACTGCTGAAGCAAAAGTTGTCAAGTTAGAGTAGTTCGGGGAACCTTTGAATCATTCACCGGAAACCGTCTTTAACATGTGAAGGTATTAATGGAGATAGGAAAATCAATACCCTTTCCAACATCTAACTATATTCCATTAAACTGATTCAACTAATTCTACTAATTCTTAACTTTTAAGGATTCCTTTGTTGTTATTCCTTCAAATCTCTCCTAAACGTGCTTAAATTAGTTTCAACCTTCTCAAGAATGCTTAATTTTAATATTTAATTCTATGTTATTAAGAAATGACTTTATAGTAAAATTTAAATGTCGTATGTACTTTCTTTATAACATGATGTCAAAACTAAATTTTTATAATTTATGTAAATATAGATAAGTTTAGAATTTACAGAATGAAAATGACATTGTAGAACGGTTAGTTGGACCATTAAAGTAAGGAGACATGTGGACAATATAAATATCTAATTTTATATGTTAAAAATTAATCTTGTGATAAAGTTTAAATATAACAAGTTTTATTTTTATTTTTAACTAGTTTTTAAGTAAAATATATGAGTATTGTATCTATGGATGAGATTCTAATTATTATATTTAAAAATAATTAAATTATATAAAGGCTAAGGTGATGGAATACAGTTTATAATTACTTGATCTCTTTTTTGCTTTTAAAAAATATTTTCTTTATGTTCGTAGTCGCGACCTTTCGACGCTCCATCAATGGGCTTCATGTTCAATGGGGACCACGTGATGCCCGTCGTTGACATGGTGCGTCGTGTACGAGCACTTTATCCTAGTCAGCAATTCTAGTGGGACCTACTACGTCCATATGAACATGAGTACCCTCGCAAAGTTTTCCTAATACCCAAACTATCCTCCCCTCTTGCCCTCTTCCGTTCCCCCCCACGGTCAGTACTGTTGGTTGACCGCCGGCCCGAGACTAGCATTTCTCCCGCAAATTTGGACTCCTATAAAAACCCAAACGTGGACCACAATCCAATTCACCAAACTGCTCTCTCTCTCTCTCTCTCTCTCTCTCTCTCTCTCTCTCTCTCTCTCTCTCTCTCTCTCTCTCTCCTGCGTGAGAGTCTCGCTTTGATTGATAGTTAACGAGCCTATTCTTGCTTCCTGGTGATTTCCTTGGGGGATTTTTGGAATTTTGGAAGATCCGTCGGATAAACGACGTTGTGGAGAGCGATGGCGATGGTCGAGGAGGAAGGAACGGCGAGGCGACTCTGGATCAAGTTCCGAAAAGATTCCGTTTTCGCCCTCTACGCGCCTTTCTTCGTGTGCCTGGCGTCCGGTAACCTCCATTCCGACACCTTTTGCCGTTGCCTCTCTCAGGATGTACCTTTCCTGAAGGCCTTTGCTCAGGCGTAAGCTAAGCCCCTTGATCGATCGTGTTCTTGTAGATATAGACATACATGCATATATGCAGACATCGTATACATGTATTTGTGTGTTGAAATCGGAATCTGAGGATTCTTGGATTGTAGGTATGAAATGGCAGAGGATTGCGCTGATGATGACGACGACAAGAGTGCGATACGCGACTTGAGGAAACGCGTGGTGCAAAGGCTTAAAACGCACGATACACTCGTCCGAGTAAGCTTTACTATCTTTCTAATTCTGTTTGTTCTCCCTTTTTTTTCCATTATTATTTTTATTTTTATTTTCCCTTAAAATCTTTTAATTTAAATTCAGGAATTTTATGTTTTTTTCTTTGTTTCTTTTCTTTCTTAAAGTAAGTTATTATTCTTTCTGTTTATTTTCGAGATTTGAATTCTATTTTTCTGTCATCCGTTGGTGGCAGAATCTTTTGAGTTGGCCCTGTTTGGCTTCCGGGAAAACTGAGCCAAAATAGGGACAAAAAATTCGAGACTGAAAAACCTTTTCTTATCATCTGTTGCCTCTCCACTTGATCAGAGACAAGAAATTGGAAGATTAGGAAAGCAATAGGAGATTTCTAGATCCTCCTCATACTTACTAATCTAACCAAATCTTGGAATTCGGCTAGGTTATTACGTATTTCTGATCATTTTGTTTTTGTCTGTTCATTTGTCTTTCTATAATCTTGATGCTTGGTTTCTTGCTCTATTGCTTTCCGATTTCCCAGGGTTTAATGATCCCTTACTTTGGTTATATTAGTTTCACATTCGGCATCTTTTGAATTTACACGTATTCGAACATATTTGTGCTTCTTGGATATGCTGTGTGACATATAAGCAATGTCATCTTGTAACGAAAAGAATCGCTGCCAGTAATGTCAAAAGAGTATTTCAATTTCCAGCCATCCGCTAGAGACTAATTAACAGATGAAAGTGTTATTTTGGCATTGATCTTTGTGGCATTGTCTGTTTGTCGTACATATGAACAAATTATAGTCAAGGCACGCAGCTGGTACTCGGGACCCCTTTCTCCCTCTTCCTCATTCATTCACTATAATGTTTCCTTTTTATTCTTATTGGCTATTCCCTTCTGGATATTTTATATTTTTAAGATTACCGTGTAGGAATGGGGCTTTGAACTCCCTGTTGAGAGCATTTCTGACAATGCAAGAGTCAAATACACGGGCTTCTTGTTGGCTGCAGCCTCAGGCAGAGTTGAAGGAGAAACAGTTCCTGGCAAAATTGCAACTCCTTTTGAGAGGATAAAAGTTGCTGCTTATACTCTTGGTGCCATGGCTCCTTGTATGAGGCTCTATTCCTATATAAGTAGGGAGATCCAGGCTCTTCTACATCCAGATGATAGCAATCACATTTATAAGAAATGGATTGAAAGTTATTCTTCTCATAATTTTGAGGTCCGTCATATTATCAGCTATGTTTAATTACCCGTATATTCAAAACTTTACTGAATCAGGAAAAAAATAAAAAAGTGTTGGAGTTGCAGGTGAAATATTTTTCACTAGTACTCAGTAATCTCCTTTCTGAATTCAGGCATTTGCTTTGCAAATCGAAGACATGCTGGATAAACTTAGCATTTCTTTGACAGGTGAAGAGCTTGAAGTCATAGAAAAGCTTTATCATCAAGCTCTTAAACTTGAAGTAGATTTTTTCGCTACTCAACCAATTGTGCAGCAAACAATAGTCCCTTTGGCTCGCGTGCTTGACCCAGCAGAATATCATCTCAAGATATTTTGTGACTTTGACTTTACATGTGCTGCTTTTGATTCTGCTGCTATATTAGCGGAGATTGCAATTGTTACAGCACCAAAGGCCGAGCCAGATGGATCTGGGACCCAACTTGTTCGAATGTCATCAGCTGACTTGAAGAGCACTTGGGGGGCTCTTTCCACCCAATATACGGAAGAGTATGAACAATGCATAGAAAGCATTGTGGATGGTGAAAAAGGTTTGATAAACAATTAGTATGATTACTTCTTCACTTATGCATTGAACTTTTGAGTGAATATTCTGAAACTATTTGGAAGTTAGTCAAATAAGATATTTTTTGAATAATGAGTATACTGTTGTCCTTCTTTCTAGTGGAAATATTCAATTACGAGGGTCTGCTTAGAGCCCTTGAAGAAGTTGCAGAGTTTGAGAAAAGAGCAAATACAAGGGTGATTAATTCAGGAGTTCTTAAAGGTTTAAGTATAGATGACATAAAGCGGGCTGGCCAGCGTCTTATTCTTCAAGAAGGATGCAGAGGGTTCTTTCAGAAGGTTGTGAAAAATGATACTCTGAAGACTGAACTCCATGTACTTTCATACTGTTGGTGTGGTGATCTCATTAGATCAGCTTTTTCATCAGGTATAACTTGGATACTTTTTAGATTTTACTGAGCAGAGACGTCTTTAGATATAACAAAAGAAAAAGATAACGTCAAAAGAACCTTAAAAGAAAATATCTAGTAATATCTTCCATTAACTTGTAGGAAATATTTATTTTCAGATGTGGGTTTCTGATAGAATATTTAGGTTGACTTGAGCTTGTTTAGCTGCTTATGTTCTGCCGAGCTAAGATGACACCTGATATCTTCTTCCTAATGCTGATAGGATCACTACTACAAGATACATGAGCTTTCAACCCTTACAGAGAGGTGCTTTGAGGGTTCTTGTACTTTGTCAAGTAGCTAATAATGCTTTCCTGATCAATAATGTGCTGAGTGACAAATTTGAGAAAATTTTATTGGTATCGTCTTCATTCTTGAGATTAATAGAAGGAATGGCGATGATGACAGTTCCAAAATAGTCCCACTTTGAACTAATCAACAAACATTTGCTGATTTAAAGAAGAAAAGCGAGCTATTTGTTAAGACGAAAGATTTATGATTAATCACCAAGGCGTCAACTTTAAAGCACAAGTTATTTCATGGATATTAAAGAACAAAATAATAGGCAAAGGAATGCATATATAGGCTTGATTATGCCATTTAGATAAGATTAGTATTCTTCATAAATGTTCCTGGGTGGCTATTGAATCTTTTGAGAATTTTGGGCATCTAAATGTTATATTTACTTGGTGACTCCTGAGGTCCTTGATTGATTTATGCTGGAGGATCTTGAAGAATAACATTAGAATCTGTTCCTGTACGAAGTTTGGAAGAGAAACTTGGTCGCATGCTGCTTTTGAATATTCATAGGATGAGAAATTTTCTAAGAGTCTTGTTGCAATACTAGACATTTATCTGAGCATAATCTTCCTCCTTTTTTGCACTTTTCCTTTTCCTTCTTTCTCGTTGCCATAGATGATCATAGTTTCTTTTCTATTTTTTACTTTGTAGGGGATCTAGACGTGCTAAAGGTCTATTCAAATGAACTTATTCATGAAGAATCTGTCACTACGGGTGATATAGTAAAGAAGGTTGAGTCTCCCATGGAAAAGCTTCAGGCCTTCAATGACATCCGAAACGACTGCAACAGCAAAGGGAAGCACTTGACTGTTTACATTGGTGGCAACGCGGGTGACTTGCTTTGCCTGCTTCAAGCAGATGTGGGCATTGTAATTGGTTCGAGTTCAAGCCTTAGGAGACTGGCAGATCACTTTGGTGTTTCTTTTGTCCCATTGCTCTCTGGTTTGGTGAAGAAGCAGAGAGAACTCGGTGAAGATGGCTCGTGTATTTGGGAAGGGCTATCTGGCATTCTTTACACAGTCTCAAGTTGGGCTGAGATACACGCATTCATTTTGGGGTCATAAAAACCTCCCAGATCTCTTCGTGTCTTCTTATTTTTGGAAGAATTCAGGAGGGGAATTTGTCACAGTAGGACATACATAGAGTAGAAATGGTGCCCACTTTTATCCAAGGACCACAGGTCGGCCCTTAATTGTTTTTTGTTCAGGGTCTGCCACCGAGAAATATACATAAGTTTCCTACAGTCAAAAAAACGCTAGGTACAGTCAGATTACCCAAAAAGAATCTCCCTATTCATTTCATTCATTGTATTCGCCTTCAGCTTTTTTCCCTCTACGTTTGTTGTTGTTGCATGTGACTTTGGAACTTTCAAACTTGTTCATCATGATGAAGACTTCTGTATTAGCTCTTTGAGGGCCAGAGATCAATCAATTTGTTCTTCGGCTTATTAGTTCTTATATCTTGACAGATTTACATTGTGTGAAAAAGGTTGGGAGCGGATCCTAAGCTTTGTAACAAAGTTCAGAGGAACTTCCGTTAGATTCTTTTTGTGGTCAATTCCTTTGACTTGATGCCCCGGTAGGGCATCGTTAAATGAAAGACAAGTGCCGTAAAGAAGGTCAAGTTCAGTGGGCTTAGGCTGAATCCGGCCTCCTAAGAGATTTTACTCCGAAGGCCTGAGGTTGGTCCTACCCAGGATCAGCGCTCTCGACATGGACCGTAATACAATGTTTCGCCGGAAAGATGTTTCTGAAAAATGTCGTTCCTCCGTAGCATGTGTGGCCCAATATTTTGTTGGGCAAATGAACGGAGAAGATTATTATTATAGTTCTATTGGGCCCAATTTTAATCACCCATCAAAGAAAAAGAAAAAAAAAAGAAAAAAAGAAATAAATATATAAATATATAAATATATAAATATTGAACAATTGGTCGAACAGGTTAATATCTATAAAGTGGGGTCCCCGAAAGTACATGCATGTGACACAATGTGCAATCACTAGCACAAAAGATCCCCATTTTCACCATCTTCCTCAGGAGGGGAACCCTTGACAGTTCATAGCCAAGAGAGGACAGGATGGTTTGTGATGTGGCTTGGCATAAAACCATGTGAGCGCACGTAGGGAGAGCTTCATCCCCTTCCCTCCAATAATAAGGAAGGAGGAGGGAGGGGACTTCCCAAGGAAGCTGCTGTTTCACATGGCCCGCTTTCCATATGCTCCGATGACCCATTCGCTCCATCCCAACTGCTAACATTAAAAATTACAGCACTCACTCTGTTTTTTTGTCCTGCAAGTCCACATGTGTGCATGTGAAAGTGTAATGGAAGAAGAAAAAGTAGCAAAGAAAAATACGAGTATCCGAGAGAAAATGGCAGTTGGTGGGCTCACACCATCATTCATTATGTTTATCACTTTCTCCCATTTCCTCCCTCTTTTCTTTTACTTTGCTTTTGATTTTTCCACACCCCATTTGTCTTTCACGTGCCCTCGAAATTAAAAGCTCCCATTTGTGTTTTCTTTTTTTTTCTTTTTTTTTTTTTAAAAAAATTATTTTATTTAATGTTAAAATCCAGTTTATATTTCATACCATCAAGGTAGTAGCTCATTATCTTTTTCACATATAAATGTATTTTTTTTTTTTTTGTAACTCAGTTTTAAATAAGAATATAAATGTTTTAATATGATATTAAAATTAAAACTTTAATCAATTACATGGAAACAAACAAGAAGACATGTTAAAGTCTAGTGTATATTCCACATTACTAATATATTGGTCAATTATATTTTTTTTTTTATATATAAAAATATTTTCATCTCTTACAAATTAGTTAGACACACACACACACACACACACACACACATATATATATATATATATATATATATTTGAAAAAAAGAAAGAAAGAAAGAAACTTTTAATATTTGGGATGAAAAAAGAAATGCGAGAAATTAAACGGCGGTGTCTGATGATATCAACATTTGGTGTGGCCCATATCAAGGGAGGGAAGGTTTGTATTTTGTTCCATGTTTGCTTCACCCCCGTAACATGGAAAGATTCCTTTGCTCTCAAACATAACTAATAACTAATAACTAACCTGCTCATTGAGCAGTCAAGGCCAATTAGCCATTAAGTGGATGATGTGTCTGATCCAATCTAATCCAGGGGTGCTTTTAAAATATTTTCAGGATAATGTGTGCTTTTCCATTCAAGATGTCCACAATTTGGTTGTTTCCTTCTCCTTTTCTTTTTCTTTTTCTTTTTCCTTTTCCTTTTCCTTTTCCTGCGGAATATCATTTGAAGAGAGGTATCTGGTTTCTTTCGGCCAATATAATAATACTCTTTACTCCCTTCATCACATGGGGCTGATTTTGATGTTAGGTTTCATCACATGTAGTACATCAATGTCCTTTGTTTAATTTTTGTGCTTCTTTGTGCGGTGTTGGGTCCACCTTTTGCATCATTTCTGAATCTTTGTCATACTTAGAAGTTACCCTTTACCACTGGGCTGATCTAATTATCAAACCTAAATCATTTGAGCATGCAGCCTTTGGGTTCCACTTACACACTCGTGTAAGGTTCTCAAAGACACAGCTTTTTTTGCAATAATCTAAGGTTTTCACCATAATCTATTCCATACTATGTCAAATGTTGAGGAAGAAAAGGATACCTTTTTAACCCTTTAACTATGTGGATTTGAACCCACACCCATTTTGTTATTTTTGTAAAGACAAGTGTGATATATCATTTTAAATAAAATAAAATAAAATAAAATAAAATAAAATAAAATAAAAAATTTGTTGTCCCACATCATTAGTATTTTGTGCCTAACTTATGATGCCTCTCATGTGTGTCAAAACTTACTTAATAAGAAATTTTGATCTAGTATCTTTTTTAAATGTTCAAGTATTTTTTGATATCTTGTTATTCATGTTAAATCCCTATGATATAATCTCATTGCTTCATTATTCATAAACATGTTTTTTTTTTTTTCCTTTATGCTGATGTTTCTCCATTTAGGGTGAGAGAATATGTTAAAAATAATATTTATTTTATCATATTTTTAATATATTCAAGCGTCTTTTTCTTTTTACCATCAATTTTTTTTAAAAAAAGTTAAACTCTTTCAAACAATAAGTTAATCACACACTAAAATCATATCTTGTGTTCCACTACCCCACAAGTAAGGTGGTATGGCACACGAAGCTCAAATACCATATGTAAAACTGAACACATTATCTCATTGTTTAGCAGTAATTCTCCCAAGCTAACAAGAGTGCATGAACAAGAAGCACATTATGATTACCCACCTAGTTGACCGTGATTAAAAATAAAAAAATAAAAATAAAGAAACAAATAGAAGAAGAAACGATGCAGTTTTTGTAAGAATACATTCCCACCCCATGTTTTATGTCGGAGAAACTTCCAATAAGTCCAAACTTCCTCGTCATTACTTGCTGATTAACAGCTGTTGCAGTACCCAAGGCCTCACGAGCTCTCAAAAAATTAAACAAAATCCAATAATGTTGCTTTTAATTAATGTTTCCATACCAACTCATCTGCATTATTCAACTTCTCTTCGCTCTTCCTCTTAAACAAACACTCCGACACAGTCCCTCGCAGAACTTGCTTGACTCCGCCATCTTCATTCTTGCTAGCTGTTTCAGCTAGTGGCAATGGTGGTGGACTGACAAATTGAGCAAGAAAGATGAAGAACAACAAGATGAGAATGAACACCCACTTCCGGTTCTTCTCCTTCTTCTTCCTGTACTGTTGTATTGGTTGTTTTTCACTCGGCTCTGTTGCTGCAGTCGAGGATGAAGTAACAGCTCTGCTTTCAATAAAAGCGGGTCTTCTCGATCCGTTAGATAGCCTTCGGGATTGGAAATTGCCAGACAACAGAGACGGGAAGTCTGCAGCTCACTGTAACTGGACTGGAGTGTGGTGCAACTCCATTGGAGCTGTCGAGAAGCTCGATCTATCCTACATGAATCTCAGCGGCCTTGTGTCGGATGATGTCCAGAGGCTAAAAAGTCTCACTTCTCTTAACCTGTGCTGCAATGCATTTTCTTCTTCATTGTCAAAATCGATCTCCAATCTCACTGCACTGAAGAGCCTTGATGTCAGCAATAATTCCTTTGTTGGAAGCTTTCCAGTAGGCCTCGGAAGGGCTGTTGGACTCACAGTCTTGAATGCTTCGAGCAATGATTTCACCGGGTTTCTCCCAGAGGATCTTGGGAATGCTACTTCCCTGGAGAGCCTGGACCTCAGAGGGAATTTCTTCGAAGGCTCAATTCCGAAGTCCTTCAAGAACTTGCAGAAGTTGAAGTTTCTTGGCCTCGCTGGCAATAATCTCTCGGGCAACATCCCCCCAGAGCTTGGGCAGCTTTCCTCACTCGAGAAGATTATTCTTGGGTACAATGATCTCGAAGGTGAAATCCCTGTAGAGTTTGGGAATCTCACCAACCTCATGTATCTTGATTTGTCTCCGGGCAAACTTAGTGGCAAGATTCCTGCTGAACTGGGGAGGTTAATGCAGCTGCAGACCTTATATTTGTACAAGAACAATCTTGAAGGCAGTATTCCACCAGCTATTGGAAACATAACTGCATTAACTTTGCTGGATCTCTCTGACAACATGTTATCAGGGGAAATTCCAGCTGAGATAGCTGAGCTTAAGAACTTGCAGCTCCTGGATCTAAAGTGCAACCAGTTGTCAGGTCCAATTCCTACTGCATTGGGAGCTTTAACTCAGTTACGAGTTCTGGAGCTGTGGAACAATTCTTTGTCAGGCACTTTGCCAGGTGATCTCGGCAAGAATTCACCATTGCAGTTGTTGGATGTATCGTCCAATGAAATCTCTGGTGAGATTCCAGAAACCCTGTGCAATGGGGGCAATCTTACGAAGCTCATTCTTTTCAACAATGCCTTGTCGGGGGCGATTCCAGCTGCCCTATCAGCATGTCTATCACTTGTCCGAGTTCGAATACAGAATAATCTTCTTTCTGGGAAAGTTCCTCGGGGCCTTGGCAAACTCGGGAATCTGGACAGGTTAGAATTGGCAAATAATAGTCTAAGTGGTCAGATCCCAGATGATATTGGTTCTTCTACATCGCTTTCCTTTATTGATTTGTCTAGAAATCGCTTCCAGTCTTCTCTTCCTCCCACCATTCTTTCTATTCCAAAACTGCAGTCCTTCATGGCCTCAAACAATAACCTAGAAGGTGCAATTCCTGACCAATTCCAGGACTCTCCTTCAATTTCTGTGCTTGATCTCTCGTCGAACCATTTCTCTGGAAGCATTCCAGCAACCATGGTTTCATGTCAGAAATTGGTCGTATTGAATCTCAGGAACAACCATCTGACAGGAGAAATCCCAAGAGCAATTGCAACGATGCCCACATTGGCCACACTTGATCTATCCAATAACTCTCTTACTGGTGGAATACCAGAAAATTTTGGCAGTTCTCCAGCCTTAGAAACGTTCAATGTTTCACACAACAAGCTAGAAGGTCCTGTTCCTATAAATGGTGTTCTGAGAACCATAAACCCAGATGATCTTGTTGGCAATGCCGGTCTTTGTGGAGGTGTTCTCCCTCCATGCAGTGGAAGATCAGCATACGCATCAAGCCACGGTAGCTTACACGCGAAGCACATTATTGCTGGATGGATCATTGGAATTTCATCCTTTTTAGCAATTTTGATTGCTCTTTTTGGTGCTTGGACCCTGTATAAAAGGTGGTATTCAAATGGAAGCTGCTTCGAAGAAAAATTTGAAACGGGCAATGGTGAGTGGCCATGGAGATTGATGGCATTCCAGAGGCTAGGCTTTACAAGTGCTGATATTCTAGCTTGCATCAAGGAATCAAATGTTGTTGGAATGGGGGCAACTGGGACTGTTTATAAGGCAGAGATGCCTCGACTGAATACAACTGTGGCAGTCAAAAAGTTATGGAGATCAGAAGCTGATATTGAAACCGGAAGCAGAGAGGATCTTGTTGGGGAGGTGAACCTCCTGGGAAGGCTAAGGCATCGAAATATTGTTCGATTATTAGGATGTCTTCATAATGACTCAAATGTAATGATAATCTATGAGTTTATGCAAAATGGCAACCTTGGAGAAGCCTTGCATGGCAAACAGGCAGGAAAATTGCTTGTAGACTGGGTTTCGAGGTATAACATAGCGCTTGGAGTTGCACAGGGGCTTTCTTATTTGCACCATGATTGTCACCCTCCTGTCATCCATCGGGACATCAAGTCAAACAACATACTTCTTGATGCCAATCTTGAGGCAAGGATTGCTGATTTTGGGTTGGCAAGGATGATGATCAGGAAGAATGAGACTGTTTCAATGGTTGCTGGATCCTATGGATACATAGCTCCAGGTCAGTTACTGCTTTTTAATCCAACTTCTGCTTTTATTTGCAGCACCTAGAAACTGTTTAACTGATACGCTGCTAAAGATACGAGACTTTCAAGATTCAAAAACGTTTCCAGGAGCTCTATTTATCTGTGAATCTTATAGCACTCAAAATTAGAAAGTAGACTGAAAGTTATATGATTCTTTTGCAGAATACGGATACACACTGAAGGTTGATGAAAAAATTGACATATACAGTTTTGGGGTTGTTCTACTGGAGCTTCTCACAGGAAAGCGGCCATTAGATCCTGAGTTTGGAGAGTCTGTAGATATTGTCGAGTGGATACGAATGAGAATTAGAGACAACAAATCATTAGAAGAAGCACTAGACCCCATTGCAGGAAACTGCAAGCACGTTCAGGAAGAGATGCTCTTAGTCCTCAGAATTGCACTTATCTGCACTGCCAAGCTTCCAAGGGACAGACCCTCCATGAGAGATGTCATCACAATGCTGGGAGAAGCAAAACCTCGGAGAAAAAGCAGTAGTAACAATGGAGTCACACCTACCACAGAGAAACCAGTCTTTAGTCCATCACCTGTAAATGGCCTTCTCTAGGAACCAAATTGGGTTCCCCCTCGGCTGCCATTTTGTTAAATTTGTTCTTTTGTATGTAGAATTTGCCGGTTAATGTCTGTAATCACCGTTTCATGTTGGTGTCTAGAAGATTAAAGGGTATATGAAATTAGAATTACCTTGCAAATAAAAGGACCATTTCGTGTAACAGAGTTTCTAGTGGAGAGCAGGATTCATCAATTGTACCATACCTTAAGGTATGATTTTCTTCATATGCAGATGGAGGCTCGGATACCATTGCAGCTATATCAAGATATTATTTTCTTACGCCGTCGGATCAGTGACCCCAACGCTTTGGTTACTCAATTTTATACTCCATAGAGAAGGAAAAGCAAAATGAAAAAGGCTAATTTTTGAGGTCTCGAACCATGAAATTATATGGGAATTCCATTGCTTCCTAATCATTTCAACGGCCTACCCCTGACAGGCGTTGACCCCTCTGGTCCGTGCTGGAATCACTTAAGGTTGATTGCAGTACTACTTGTCAAATTACATTTCTATCGAATCCATCCATCTTACCATATTATAATTGTTTTAATCTTTTTGAAATTCTATACATGAAGAAATTATCTCTCCCTCATATATTAGCTTTTAAGAGAATAAATAATACTAAATTAGAACCCGCCATTAAGTGAACAAAATCATATTATGATATTATAACCCATGATTCAAGTTTAAGCATCCTCATGATATCACTTTCAAAACTCAATTATATCTCATAGTGATTGCAAGAGAAGTATTGAAACGTCTCTATTCACTGTACGAAAAAAATTCTCTACTTGCTCACAAGCTAAATGCAGAAGAAAAACGAGAGGTCCACTAGGCTTACCTTTCGCTAAATGCAGCTCATCATCTATTCTTTTCTTCCTAGAAACCATTTCCAAGTGTGCAGAAAAATTTAACCATACACAACATTTACAGCATCAACAAGCAATATTTACTGCTATGCATGTGTATAACAGTAGGACACTGGCAACTACTGAGGCTTCCAAAAAGACGGAGAGAACTCCCAGAGGAACAGTAACAAAAACAACTGTATGAAAAGATATACATATTTGACAAATGAGCAACCCAAAACAAACTGGAGCTGTGGATCAATCATGACTTTTCAAAATGCTTTGACTATGCATTATTCTTTTTTACTCTTTTGTATAATACTTTCAAGCCATATACGGTGTGAGATTAGTTCCAGAAACCAGGTCTAGTTGGGGCTGGTTCTTTGCCTTCCATTCCTTTCTTCTGACCTTGGAACTGCAAATAAGAGTTATTTTAAGATCATGATATCAGAGTCCAGGTTCAGAAGGTGAATCTTAGTGTTGATTGCAAATCCACTCACCAAGTCCATGAGCTTCAGGTGTCCTCATAATTCTTAGCCTCCTCACAGAACTAATGAACATTCTGAATGCAATTTAAGAATAAAAGTAGAGAATGAAAACAATCAGACCAGATTATATGACTTGAAACAAAAACCAAAATTAGAGGATAAAATCACATTCAAAATAAAGCTTACTTAAAAGAAAACACAAACTAAACAGAGTATTTATTTATTTACTCTATTTTAAGCTACTGCGTGTCTCAATATTTAGGATAGACTGAGAACATCCACTAAGAGTCAAAGTAGTTAGAATCTAGTCCTCGTGAAAGAAATTAGTTAGCTGATAATAGAACCATTAGATGATAAAAACATATTATTCATACCCCCAAGGAACATCTCCAACAAGCATCCAGTCTGCATCTTTGTCTTCATATGTTAGCACAAACTCAGATGATCCATCCAGCAACTTCAAAGGTGTAGTTGCTCTTACCATATCTACCTCTCCACTTGATCCTAATCACAGATTGAAGGCACCCGAACTTAGATAAAATAAAATAACATAACAAACTACCGCATCATAACTCTAAACACAAACTATAGAATCTTGATCAAATCAAAGGAGGATGTGATCTAGTAGAACTTCATAGATTTTACATTTTCCTTAAATCTTAAAGTATAGAAGTTCTTATCATGCTTCAAGGTTTATAACTTCCCAATTCTTGTGGATGATATAAAAGGAACCAATTCAAAATTTATGAATCAGCTTTTGATGGGGAAAGACACTAGCACATAAGTATACAGTTTGAAAACTTTGCTGAAATGCAATAAACAACTAAATTAAAATAAGATATTTCATAAGATATCTTTTTCATCTTGAATTTTACAGTATATGAGCATACCGAAATAAAAGATAATTTCATAACAAAACTGTTAACATCCCAATTTTGTTGGCTAAAATAAAGAAAATTGTCTAAGGGATAGCTTTTTTTCAAAATATAAAATCCTTACAGGAAATGTCATTATAAGTAAGATTTAAAAACTTTCAATATCTATCTTATTGCAGTTTTCATAATTTTTGTAATGCTAGGATTTATATTTCTATACATTAATTTTTATTAATGCAGACATACATTTCCAAAAAAAAAATTAATATAGGATACTTCACATTAAGGACCAAAGTCATAACAATTAAGTAAAGATCCAAATTAGCATTTTGATTTAGAAAAGCTACAAAGATCAAAAACCATACACACTGTTTCATCCTTGAGAGATCCTAATCAACTAGGCACACATACACAGAAATTAGAAGATCTCACGTATAAGAAATCCAAAATCTAACGAGAAGCACTCACGTTTTGAGTTCATTACTGGAGTGGATGTCTGGAACATATCCTCCAGTTTTTGTGCTAAAGTTTCATAGCAACTGTGTGCACTCAGGTCAACCTTCCTTCCAATTGGAATTCCATCCATATTCACCTTCACAAACAGAGAACCCCTTGGCTCTTTAGCATTACCATTGTTCTTGTCACCGCCACTGTTACTTCCCTTTCCAACCGCAGTATTGCTGGTTTTACTTTTCCCAATCAGTGAGTTGAATGATTCAGTGGCTGGTAATTTTGCTTGGTTAACCAAGCTATTCATTCTGTATACTCTTATAGGAGGCCATCCGACAACCTGACTGCTTTAAGAATTTAACAAGAACAATAGCATGAGTGAAGAACATGAACCTAAGATATACAAGTTCCTAAAACGCTATCACCAAATTCAGTAATATGTAACAGAAGTAGAAAGATCCAACATCAAGAAAACAACAATACCAGAAGAACTAAGAAAAAATTGACTGTTCTCTGTAAGCCAGGACTTTTCTGATTCTTGAAGACAAGCAATAAGATGGCAGAAATAAACAGGCATGGCAACAGAAGCTAGAGGGCTTCAGGTGTTACCAGATGAAACCATCTACCAACAATTTACCATGCACAAAATATCTCAAATAAAAAACACTTCTATTGGGAAAATTTCAGCTGTTACCAGATAACATTTCAAATTTATGCAGGCTAAGCCATGACAATTGTTCTGGTCAACAATATAGTATTGATCTAGAAGCTATGAGTCTACATACCATTAGTATTAGTTTGACAGGAAATACAAGGGGCAAAGAGGACGATTGGTGACCCCATGTTGCTCAAAAGTTTGGCTAACTGCTTATTAGGGAAGCTCTAGGCAAGGTTGAACTTGAAAGAACGACCTTGCAAGTTATTATTGCAAACCATTGTTGGGTGGGGGGGTTCAGCGGGGACTTCCCCTTGAATTTTTTGAAATTGTAATGCAAGGATGAAATCTCTGAGTTCCATTGCGAAAACTGAGATTGTGCCTGCAGCTGATATCTCAAATTTAATATAGTATTTATGTGCTACAACAGATGAACATCTTGACTGCAAAATAACTCTGAAACATTTTACTCCATGCGATGGATCTACTTTATTGGATCAATCAACTAATCAGTCTGAACAATGTGTAGATGTTAAATAATGATGCAGGTAAGCCTTGTTTTCATTATGCCAAACATATATTATTACATAAAAAAACTCTTTATTGGACTAAAAACTTTGAGCCTATCAGAGGTCTTCCACTGGAAAAAAAAAAAAAGCAGGGATACAAGCCGCATTGTTGCCGTTGCCTAAATTTCAGGACATAGGCACCGCGAAGACTCAAATAGGCGAACGGCAACAACCTAATTTTTGCCAATGCACACATTATTATGCTAAAAATTAAGGTCTATTAAACAGAATCAACTTGTCATGTAAATCGAAGGAAGTGTAAGAGTGATCCAAAACAAGTAAAAAGGGAACCGATAATTTTCACGCTGCCTCTAGGATAGATGTCTAAATATAATTTTTTTGGGGGTTTTTGAAATCGCCTATTCGATTTCAGATAAGCGAATTCAGCTATGTCCTGGAATAAAAGCAGAAGTCAAAGGTAAGCAAAAGCCCGATATGTTTTTTGAGCGTCTGATCCATCAAAACCCTAGAATACATAATTACAAATCCCAAAAACTAATATAAGAGAGATAAACCAAGCCAGGAAAGAAGATTGGAGAAAAACATAGTGGAGATCCAGATTAAGAAATGGAAAGCTAAGCAAACTAGTTTGATTAAAGGCACATAAATTAGATGGTGTGAAACCACAAAAGAACAGAACTACGCACTAGAACAACCTAAGCGAAAACAGGAAGCAGAAGGCGCAAAAACTGAAATGAACAACAAATACCAAGAGTCCATATAATTAGGGCTTGAAACAAGTTAAGAAAACAAAGAACATATCTATAATCTAAGATCTTAATTACCTGGCACCATTTGCAGCAGCGAAAAAATCAGCACTCCTCTTTGTCCCAGCTGTAACATTAGCCCTGCTCAATGAAGAATTAGAGCAAGAAGAAGAGGATGATGACGATGAAGAAGAAGACGAAGAAGACGAAGAAGCCGAAGCTGAAGCTGAAGCCGAAGAACCCAGATAAGGAAAATCCTTGGCCGTCAAAATCCTAGCATATTGATCCCTTGAACCCGGTTGAGTCTTGCAAGCACCACCAAGACTCAACCCCAGGCCTAGCTCAAGCTCAAACTCATCCAGGCAAGAAGAAGAATCCTCGGAGGACAAGAACACGTTATCCTCCTTCGACACGGTAGACATCGACCCAGCACTGGTACTGGAGCCTCCTCCTCCATCACCAACCCCCTGCATTGAAATCTTTACACTTTGCAAAGCTCTCTCGGACCCAGAAGAGATTGTCCCTCAAAGACCAAAAACAAGCGCAGATTACAGAGAAGGAGTCAAGCTTGGAAGGGTTTAAGGAAAAAAGGAAAGGAAACAAGCAGCAGAAAGAAGAGAAAACGTGGGCGCTTTGTTTGGTGGGGCATTTGGGAAAGGAAGGGAAACAAAAAGCAGAAAAGGTTGGTGTAGTAGTAGTGTGGTGGAAAAGGCTTTGTGTCGTGATAGCAATATGGCCCCACATGTCTGGTTTATGCGCATCCATCGACATGCCTTCTGGATCTTCTCCTTTCATTTTAAAGATATTTTCCTTTATATATATCTGAAAATAAATAAATAAATAACTATTTAATAAAACTTCTAAATAAAAAAGAATGCTCCAAAGCTATTTCAAATTTAATCTAAACTTTAATCCATTATTAGGCGACAAAAATAATCAAACATGAAGTTTATCATGTCTAAGAATATTATCCCCGTAAACCATGCTCTCTTTTAAGAACTCTTCGATCAAATTTGCATTTATTTGTTATTGAAATTGGATCTAAATATTTGTCAACCTCTTTTCATTGCTAGGCCTACCAAGAACATAAAGAAGATTTTATTTTATTTTATTTTATTTTATTTTATTTTTTTGAAAAATAATTTTATACCTCTTTCTTTCTGTCTGTTTTTGAGCTATTTTGATTTTTCAACATGATTGCCTAAATAATAGAATAAGCTTATATTATTACGTAGAAAATGGCATAAATTGGAAGGTTGCATAATGAAATAATTAGAAAACTATACTTTTTTTCATTGTTTTGTAGACAAGCGAGCCTAAAATTCCTCTCCCGAGAAATAAGATTAAAAGCCTCTGAAGTAGGACCCACGATCTATCCCCTCCAAACGACAATCCGACAATGTGGACCCAGACCTCACACGGCCCAACATGTCGAAAGTAGGACCACCTGGGCCCCACCTCAAAATCACCAAGGCCGTGCCACGTGGGGGACCACCAACCATGGGATTCAATGTGGACAGCTCAACGGACGACGAGGACACGTCAAGACTCCCTTTCAAGTCCGCAATTCATAAAACAATTTGAAATCCGGAGTTGCCTCTCCGCCACGGCTGCCACGTGGAGAGTCCGACCTCGACGGCTCCACGGCTGTCTGTCGCATGGGGGTGGGGGGGGACAGAGTCCAACGTTGCCTTACGCAATTGCGCTCACGTGAGGTCCCACGGGAAAAGCAACCTGTACCCACCGCTATCATAAGGTTCCACGGCCAACCGTTGAAATCACGAAACGTGGAAAATTCCCCCGGCGAAGAGAGGAGATCTGTGGTTTAAGAGGTAGGATTGTCATGATTAGAATACAGGCGAGGACAGAAAAGCAGGCTTTAGGGTCTTAATCTGAACGCATTTGCAGTTTAAGCATCGAGCAGTTCCGACAAAAGCAGCACACAGAGGAGAGGTGGGGTGTGAACTCCAAGTAACAAAGATTTAGACTTTTCTGCCCCGCCGATGTTGATTTCTGGCCTGCTGCTCTTCCATGACTCCTCGAAAATAACTAATTGACATACAACTAAATGTTTATTGTGTTTTACGATATTAATATGTTAGTTCATTGTTTATTTTAATATCATATTTAGTATTAATTTTTTTCTTTTAAATATGGCATTTATTCATTCTTTGGGGAGTAAAGGTATATATTAAAAGTTAATATGCGACTTGCATTGTTAAGATATATGAATTATTTTGACGGTGTTTTCCTTTTCTGTAATCTTAAATTTAAAATATTAAATGAGTCTTTTAATGATAAATAAAAAATATTTATTTTTAAAATTTGAATATTTTATTAAAAAATAAAAAACCAAACTGAAAAATAAAATAAAAAAATTCTTTATTTAATTTAAACTTTACATTACTATTTTACGTGATTCGTCCTGCGCACAAAATCTTAAATCTATGGGGAGACAAAATATAGGCTGCATCTACGCCAAAGGAACGTAGGTGGAACAAGGGATACAGGGGGTGGAATGGGTTCAATTTGTACAGATTTTCTTTCGTATTAAATGTGAAATGGAGTTTTACTGGTACTTTCGGAGCCAGGACGGAATGGCTGATGTAAACATTTGTCCGGTCCTGTAAATGCCATTCAAGCAAACAGGTGGTGCTCACCCTCGAGCAACTACGATCAAAAAAGGGTTCGTACTGTGGATGGTCATTAATGCAGCTTTTTCTTCCCTCTGATGGATGGATGCCCTTTTGACCTGGGAAATCTTGCCGTGGTCATCTGTACCGGGACCATTCCTGGCAGCTTTGCCCAGAGTCGGCGAAGTCAGTGCCTAAACACGATGGAGCGAATTTCGTCTTTGAATGGGAGATGTCAGAGTTTGTTGCTTTGTCTCAACCTTTATAGCTTTGTCTGTCTCGCTCTTCTGGCGTAAGACATGGATTGAATAATGAATGCTTTGCATGGAGAAGTGAAGCTTATCCGTTTTTATTGGTACAGTGCTATAATGCCCAAGGGCCAATCCTAATTAAAAACCTTTAATTAATCCCCAAGCTAATTAAAAGAGACTGTAAAGGGAAAGTTTTCCACTGTAAACCATCTCATAATTAGTCCCCAACCTAACCAAGGAAACTATT
This sequence comes from Casuarina equisetifolia, assembly GCA_028551475.1. Taxonomy (NCBI): domain Eukaryota; kingdom Viridiplantae; phylum Streptophyta; class Magnoliopsida; order Fagales; family Casuarinaceae; genus Casuarina; species Casuarina equisetifolia. The sequence goes on from CM052359.1 coordinate 12,733,654, forward strand.
TTGCAGAGAACGTTGTCCTTGGGCTTCCTCTACTAGAGGGCAACGTCAATGGAGAATAAATGTTCACCAACAGCTTAGACCGGCAACCCAACTTTTTTTTTTTTTTTTTCGCTTGGCATAGAGAATTTGATCAATAAAGTGCCCTGATTCTTGAATAATTGGCAGTCAATATTTGGACTAATAGTCTCTTATAGATACTGATGCCAATTATTTTTGTAGATCAGGATAGTTTTTTCTTACATCCACGAAACATTAATTTGCTCGAGCTTCAATTGGAAATTACCAATTTTCTTTCAAAAGTCCCATGGGCTTACTATAGCCTGTGTAATACTAAGCTTCTTTATATTTCTAAACTATCACTGTAAACACGATTTCTTAGAAGAACTATTTTATGCATCCATGTGAAAATGATTAACTTATCCTTGACACTAATTTAGACACCAAAGTTAACGTGCTGCTAGTCATACATACATTGCATCACTTGTGTGGAGAAGAAAAGGAAACAACAAGAAAATTGTATCTTTCATTTCTTTATGTTTCATTACATGCAGGCTGCTCTTACCAAATTTTGCACTAACACGAAAAAAAGAAAAAAGAAAAAAAGAATCGAACAAACTTATTCCATAAACATATTAATTATGAAGGCCCACTCAGTTTGCTTTAGCAGTCTTGTAACCAAAAGAAACTTCTGTGAGCAAAGAATTCAAATGAAGATACACGTTAACGTAATCAGCGGTCTCATTTTCGCTCTGGATTCTCTAACCCTCGAGGTTTGCATTCAGCGCACGCCGTACAAGCTGGCCGAGAGAGGTCAGAGAGACTAACCCTCAATGCTTGGTGCTTCTCGTCATTGCCAGGGACATGGAGGAGAGCATCCATGATTAGGATTTCCCAATCACGAGGCTGGAGAAATGAAATCCAGGAATCATCTGTTAAATAAATACAATGAACCCCAGGTTAATGAATGAAAAATTAAGGAAATTTAAGTGACATAGGCAGCTGTAATCATAAATTAAAGTAGAGAGAAGGGATAACTTCATAAAAGGAAGCTTTCACTAGCACCGATCGTTAAAATACTTATGTACTCCTTAAACCAGTGTTTAAGAGAAGGAAAACGATCTCATATATAAGGAGTATAATAGGAAAATGTATTTATTGATATGGAATACACACTGAATTTCAAAAGAAAGTACATTTTACAAAGATCCAATCTATTAAAGAATGGTTGCTTTACATGAAATTTGAACTTTGACACCATATTAATAGTCTCGCTTCTGAAAGAGAAGAATATCTCCTTCACATATATGGAGCTCAACAGGTCAGGTATTGGCAATATTGTGGACAGTTGATGTCACCCACTAATGTTTATTAAACAATAAGGAAAAGGTCATGATGCGGAGCAGCTATGCCAACCTAGGCCAACAGCCTAACCTATATGTTGAGTGTCCTAACAATTATATGTTTAGATCCAAAAAGCCCAAACTTTTAAAGGTCATTTTAGAGATTCTTTAAGAATTTTGATATGTTTAAGACTCATTAACTGTTTTGATTTAAGATTCTTAAATTGTCAATGTCTTTAATTATTTAAGATTTCTTTATTTGTTGAGATCCTTAATTTGTTAGGATGCTATCCCTAATTTGTTAAGATCCTATCATTAATTTGTTGGGATCTTATTTTAATTTGGTTAGTTTGATTTTTCCTTAAACTTAGGGATCTAAATTCTATCAGACTTTGGTTTTATGAATTCTATTTAAGAACATTGTTCCTTAAGTTGTAATGAGAACCTTAAGAACCGTGAAGATTGAAGAGTTATTGAATTTCATTTTCCTTTAAGCTTTGCCCTTTAAATTTCATGCTTTTATTTTTCAACTTTTTATATTCTAGTTATCTTAATTCTTGCACTTAAATTATTACCTTTTACCTTTCAATAATTTATTTTCTAATCTTTACCTTTCTAACCTTTATATTTCCGAATTGCCTTGTTATTATTCCTTTCCAATCTCTCCATAATCAAAAACTCACTCTGTTGCCCATCACGATCCGCATCAGGTCAGAAGGGAGAAAACAAGTAACATCTTGGCAAAAGGTGCTTACTAAGGTTTTGGTTTTGAGAACATCAAATGCAAATGAAAGAGCTGGAAGACCACCAAAGCAAAACTGTTAACATAAAGAGTATATCGAAGTGGGGTACAAACCTCCATTGCGAACTGCCTTCAACTGGAAGACCCCCGAGCCTTGTGGTCCAGACACCGGAAATGTGCAAGACACGGAATGCCTTTTATGAGCTACAGCAAGCGATGCATTATACCACGGGCCCCTTACAATAGGTTCCCCAATTGCATCTATGACTGCCTGGTTCTTACTGGCTTTTTCCAAGGCTTTGCTGCAAAAATTTTAGGCAAATGATTAGCAGTCATGCCTTATTGTCAACCATTATTTCCAACCATCTGATCATTTGAGCAGAAAGTATTGATATCATGGAATGTGCATCATTTGAAGCGAAGTTTGCAATACCACAGATCATTACCACCCACGCCCAAAAATGGCATACTCCTATATATTTCAGCTAAACTAAAATAAACTAGGGCTAATTTCATGAATACTTTTTCATTAAGTCTGGATAATCAATTTTTTTCATCATCCTCCCCTTCTTCTTTGCTACTTCTGTTCGTTATTGTCCCAAGCCCTCAACCATTGTCAGTACAAGTTGAACCAAATCACTTCTCAGAGACACATTATTAGACTTCCATTAACACATGATGGATTCGACAATGAAAATCTTTTGATTCTAAGACAAGAGATGTTCTGCTTCTACATGCGTTATTCAGGAAAACTTAAATCTGTAAACATGATACAGACAAAAATAAAAGATTGAAGAGCTAATAACCAATCACCGAAAGATAATGACCAAAATAGGGTGGGGGGTGGAGATCCAGCTTTCAGGTTAATCAGAGAACCATCATCAATTAGTTCTAGGATATACCCAAGGTTGTCACAAAACTGTGGTAAATATATCAAAATATTCAGTTTCTTCTTTCCTCTCTTTCTTTCTTTCTTTATTATTTTTTTCCTGATGAGTGGTGTATATGTACATCCAAGATTAATGAAAAATATGTCATCGTTGGCTAAAATTTAGCACTTAAAGTGCTCAACGATGACTGAATCATTACACTAGATTCACCTAATATCACGGACATTGTAGCATCACCCCAAAAAAATTGGTTACAGCTTTCACTGGAGAAAGACTGAAAGTCCTCATCAGTTCTCCAATTTCGGAGCTACATGTTACCATAACATGCTATGTCCAAAATCCGTTGCCTAATGCTACCATAAAGGTAACTGATGTTCTTAAGGATATCTCAACCACAGTATAACTCCTTAATAAATTCATTAGGACGTTAATAGTACACAATTTCAACCTAGAAACTCTAGAATTTGTTTCCCTTATTTGGAGGGTAAGGAGAGGAGAAAGGGTGAGGGATGATAACAATAATTATTATAAATCTCTAGCCTTTTAAGACACCTCTGAACTTTGGGTTCAATAAAGAATAAAACATCTCCGGTATGATACATATTCATTATCCAACGCCGATGATTACCATAAAACTTACTTTCAACAGAAACTGAAAGTGAATACATCCAAGCACAAACATATTGTGCCTAGCAACTCATAAATATCTATAGGCACAAACAAGACAACCAACAAAGAATCCTGCATAAATTCACTGCAGAATGATTGGCCAACATATCCAAACATTCATAAAAACTTTGTGATTTCAAATGTGAAGCTTGTAAAGCTACAGAAAACAATAGAAAAGAAAATAATGCATCGTCTTCACATGAGTCTTCCTATGTCCCAATCAACGAATCAGCATGGTACAAAACCCAATAAGATGGATTCATATGAGTGAGCATCAGGTCACATAAGCACCATAATAAGAGTCTTGACAATTTTATTCATCGCTCTACTCTTTTTGACAATACGCTATCAAATTTATGCCAATGAAAAATATTTACAATTGCTGGATATAATTAAACAACCAAGGAAACAAACTGGTCAGCGTGAAACATTCACAATCTCGCAAAGGCTGCCTTTGGCTAAATATCTTAACAGGATTCCCAGTCATGAGAAATAAACAGTAAACATATGAATGGCAAGCTTCTTCAAGTATTTGTAGCTCCAGATTTACGAAGTATAGGAACAACAAATTCGTAGGAGAAACATTTTTTAACTAGACCATCCAATGCAAAGCATATCAATTGTAATACTAGCCCATTTCATCACAAAAACTCCCTTGATGTTACAAAGTCACTTACCCACTGCAACTATAATATATGGCGAGGTCATCGAGAGCACTCAAAGCAACACCACCCGTTATGGTAAACAAAACAAAAGACACTGCCTTTCGACCGAACCACTTGCTATTCCCTTCATGGTCAGACTTTGCAGAGCTGCAGCACAAAATTTAATTAGTAATATATAATTGAGCTCAACTTCCCTAACCAAATAAGAAAATTACTATGAAACCTTGATTTCTTTGAGCTTACAACTCATCTCCCATGGTCTCAAGACAACTATACAACATATGAAATCACAAGATTCGACCTCTCAACTCTTCAAAACCACCCTTCTCTTCCCATTTTCCATTTCTCCAAAGTTAAACCTACCATCGATTTCTCAGGGACACATGAATTAAATTTAAGCAGCATAAATACTTCCCCCCCCCCCCCCCTCCCTCCCCACCTCCCCCCTTAATTTTCCTCGTTTAAGAGAATGAGTATAAAACACCTTCACTCGACTAAGCCAAACACAAAAACGTCAAATCTGTTTCCTTATTTCTCCCTAACCACAAAAATACACAAACAAGTCCAACAGAAAAAGTATAATTAAGTTCCAAAGCCATCATTTCCTAACTGCTTCTCCCTATTCTTGGCCACCAAACAGTGATAGTACATATCCAGCCTATAATATCAGAAACTCAGTCAAAGAAAGAAACTTTAAGGACCCAGATTAAAAGAATTCCTCAAAAGCGGAACTAACACAGTAAAAACCCTTAATTCGATCCATCACTACAGGATGATATAACTAACCTACAGCCAGAGCAAAACAATTAGAAGGGCGTCGAAATATCGTGTACCTGGCGAGATGCGACGTTGAGGATTTTCTGAAGAGAGAAATTAATCTCCTCCCAAACATTTCCCTGCTTGTCTTGCGCCTCTATGTTGCTCTAAACCCTCCTTCTGACCAGGACGGTCTCTGAGGTTTTACGTTTTCTTCTGGCCAAAAGCGGCGAGGCCTGGTTCTCTTATGCCTGGACAAAGTCTATTGGTTGGGTTAAAAAAAATAAATTTAAATGACACCTGACATTGGTAATTAATTTGTGGGAAAATAAGTTCATTTAATCTTTTTAAATCTATTAAAACCTAAAACTGTTCATGAGTTGATTAGATCATTAAATTATCGTTATATATATAAATCTACACTTCTCTCTCTTAAGAAAGCCTAAATCCAAGATAAACAAATTTACACCAATAATTAGTTACTATCAAATATTCTATTTGTGTTATACCTAAAATCATAAGCAACTAAAATTTAGTGATATAAGATATAGGTTCATAGGTTTCTACATACACTTACATATTAAGTCTCACAATCATATGAAATCTAATCTATGCTTTATTAATTTTTAATTACTTAAGATGTTTGTGTTACAATAATTAAAGATGATACTATAAAACAATAGAACAAATATACAAAATCTTAAGAGATTTTGGTTTACTCAACAAAATTAACTTGAGTTGGATTTCTATAAATTTGAGTGACTTGCTTACAATTTGTTGCCTTGAATTTTCTCTCAATAAACTGCTTAGGATATTAACATATTAAAAAATTATGTATTTTGGTATAAATGGTTCCTAAAGCAACTGAGAGGCCGACTCCTCTGGACTTGTAATTTGGTGCCTTGCATTTTTCATTTTATAAACTCAGGATATTGACATGATCTAATAGTAAATAGATAAACAATAGTTATAAAAAATATTAAACATTTATGTCTTTTGGTACAAACGGTTCCTGTGTTGACAAAATAGCAATTTATTTATTTTAAACTTTTGAGTTTTGTACTTTTTTTATCTGATTTTTCTATGATAATTAAAGATTCGAAGCCTACAAACATAATCTAATAAGTTCCTAAGAGTTTTATGCTTTCCTTGAATAGCACCACCAATTCCAAGAGTCCATAGTACGACATAAGCCTTAATTGTTAGACCCTTCCAATGCCAATATGAAATAAAAAATTATGGCCCTTTTTACTTTCAAACACTAAATTGTGTCCATGGCCTTCAATATCTATGAATTTTTTTAATTATCAATAATCTTTCCTTTTGAGCTTATATGGATAAGTAATGAAATGATACAGTAAAATCACGAAAACCAAATTTAAAAATGATAAAAACTTAAACATGAATTTTAATACTACATTACATATCTTAATCTAGACCAGAAGTTTTTGCATAATTCAAATGCTCTTAAATGATTCTAATAAACATTATTAGCAATCTACAAAAATCTACATCTTGGAAACCAGCCCCATCTTATAAGCTATCAATTCTTGATCAAGATGGACTATTCAACATTTTCAAGAATGTTCCAATTTAAATAAAAAGTGATTCCACAGCCTAATTGCTGAGGTGAGACAACTAATTCTCCTAATATACATTTGAGGTCAGGCACATTAAGGAAAAGCACAATGTCCACTTCCCCTTCACCCAACTCTACACCTTCCCTTTCAAGGATCCTTTGCTCAAAATCGTATCAGTTCTGATGTGGAGGATCCACTACTTGGAGACCGACAAGCCTATCCATGAAAACAGACACAGAAATGATATTGTATATACACTTTATCAAGACCAGCCTTCAAGCAGTATCATCCATGGAGGTATATGATCATAAACAGCCGGAGAAGATGACCAACCATCAAGGTGGTTCTCAGAAAATTCTAGCTTCTTTCGTCTCCCACCCAGTTGTCCTTCTCCTTCGGCCCCGTGGGACCTTCCTCCCCATAGAGCTCCACCGGAAGCTTATCAAATATGCTCTCCATAGAATACCGGAGCATCACAGGCAAAAGATTGAGGATCTTATCCAGGTCGGTTCTGGACTCGTAGACTATAGTTGGACCCCATTCTCTCATAAATTGCAACCAGAACGGCTCTGGAATCACCTCTTCTCCGAGATACTCTGCTGCAACAAGTTCAAAGCGGCTGCTTGAATCTACAAACATGTCACTTCGAGCACAATCATTTCTTACCCCGATCCCAAGCTTTGTGGAGCCCTGGATGTAGGTTCCAGGATAAGGATAGCTTGCATGCCCACTTTTAGATGAGTAAACAACAGCTTTGTTTCCCTCTATATACTCTAGTTCATAAGCGTCCACCCAAACACCGCTGCTGTGCTCTGAGAAGTATATACTCCAGAGCTCTCCATTGAAGTTGCATATCCGAAGTGTGAAATGCTCCCAATCACCTACATGCTCTCCGATCTTGTTGAGAGCAATATTCACTAACCCAATTTTGAGTGTCGCGGGCCCATTGAAGGGGCAGAAGACCCACATGGCAATGTCTGTGAAGGTACCACCTAGAGCTGGCTTTACATGAACATAAAGCTTTGCACTCTCCAGGTTGCCATGTTTGACATCTTCTCTTTGATCATTACCCGGCAAGTCAATCCAAAACTTCCCATCATTTGTTCCTCCACCTGGTAAATCTGAGCCGCTTGCATCGATAGGTTCACCATCTAAAATACCAGCTTTGTACAACAGAGATCCATTTTTGAAAAACCATTCAACGGAAGATGGCAAGAAGACCTCTTCAGGATGAAAAAACACAGTGGGTCCGTAGTGGTGGATTAGTGCAAAGATCTGATCAAGGTTTGGCATTGCAGGTAGAAGAGGGTTCAGATTCTGCAAGCATGCAATCTGCAGCTCTTCTCCAACATCCTTGTAGCTACTGCAGAAAAATGTCCCCACAGAAACCCCCCTCCCCAGCATTCCACGATGGCAGGGCCTCGTCTCCCAAACTCGTAATGGAAAATTTGGAAACTTAGAACTGCCATTAAACATCAGGCGGTAGATGTCACATCTGTCCGTTAGATCAGCTCGAACACATCTTACCTCATCCAACTCAGGCTTCTCTGGTTTGTTGGTAGCCAAATACCCCACAGGCATGTAACCTTCAGGAGGCTGAGGCAACCAAATATTACCAAATCCACCATACTCTCCCTCTCTTACATCATTGGAAGTCCACATTAGGGAATAATCAAGGGGCCTTTGAAGAGCTGGTGGCTTATCAGGATCAGAAGCATGGGCAGTTTCAGGCAAATAAGTAGCTACTTCCCTAGCCACAAGAAGAAACCCACGTAAAGGTTGGCTGTTAAGTTGGCAATAGTGGCCAAGGCAATAGAACCCGTCAGGAATATCCACAGGTTTGTAAAATGAAACGCCCTTATTCTTATCTTGTGTCAGACCGTAGCCCCAAATGTACTCAAACCTGTTCACTTTCATGACTTCTAATTCTCCAAGACTTATTCTTCCAGTGGCAAAACTTCCACCTAAGACGGCAAGCCAAAAGTCATACACATTAACAAAGCTAGCTCAATTTCCATACCAAAAAGAGATTAAAATGCACAGCAACCTTCAAACATGAAATCAATGGATGTGTGTGTTTGTGTGAAAAAATGCTTATGAAGTCCATGCGATTCAAAGGGTAAATCCAAGTAATGGAGCTCAGGAGTTAAAATCATGTTCTAAAGAATAAGTTTACAACATGAAAGAGTAAAATATAACGTCCAAATTCAGAAAACGAAGGAATATCCCAAAGAGTTATAGTTCCCAAATCTTAAAATGCATCCATGAAGGAACCCAAGAGAAATCGACAACCAATATTGGGTGAAGGAAAACGACGGGTCTTTCCATTTTGATGAATCTTCATGAGGAATAATCATACAAGGTTCCAAAAGTGAAACTTGAATGAGAAAACAGAACACAACAAGAACAGTTTTTGCAATGTTATGGATCTATAATCAAAATTTGAATATGTTTTCCACGAAAAAGCAGCCAACTCAACAACTATCTAAGTACACGAGTTGGCATTTTCCTCTCTTTTTAACCCCCGAGGTAGGCTCAAGTGCAAAGTCGCCTACCGACGAAACTGTACGAACACTTACTAAAGAAAGGGTAGTAGCTGGAAAATGAAAAATTCGGGGCCCAATAGCATAATTGTTATAATCCCGAGGCAAGGCAAAGAGAAGCATCGCTGATCAAGCCCTCACAATCAAACAATAGATGAAACTTCAAATTGACTCCTCATACAGAACTTCAAGAAAAGTGCACCGTTTTGATAATTTCAGTCCGTTTCAGTGATACAAATCTGATCGAGCGTACAGTTAAGTCAGTAACATTGACAAATCACAGTAACCAGAAGAAACAAACGTCGCCAGGAAACAAAAACAATTTCAAAAACCCATTTCCCACTTCCGCAAGCAAAACCATAATCTAAGAAACTCTAGAAATGCCCATTAACCAGAAAGGCAAAACCCATGACCACAATTGCACGAAAACATTTCATCGGCAAAAACCCAGACATTCATGATGTACAAAAAATTAAGCAAAACCCACGTTTTATTTCAGAGAGGAATGAACAATACACGAAAGAATTGGTGTCAGAAGCTGGTACCTTCTGGCCATTTGGGAATCGGAGCTGGCAGCGAGAAAGGTTCGGATTCAGGAGGGGATGATAAATCTGTGACAGAGTTCCAATAAAAGCACTTGCAACCAAACATCATCGCCAAAAACTCCCTCACATACAGGAGAACCTTAGAAAAGATGGCTTCCAAAACTCTGACATTTAAGGCCTCTGAAACTGATCGGGCTATTTGGGTCCGTGAGACGCCGAGCATATTCCAAATTCCTGTGAGATTGGAGGGTTCAGATCATTCCGTGGGACCCACTCCTGCAGAAAACAATGATTGCTGTGTTTGATTGGAGACTTTTTTCACCCCCTGAAACTCTTTTGCTTCTTTTGAGGCTTGGGAGTGGCTTTGTTAGGCGATCGATCTCGACAAAATATTGACTCAACAATCATATCGGTTGTCAGGGAAGATGAAACTGAGAGATTAGTTCGTTGGCTTCCTTTTCATTGGTGGCTCTGCAGCCTTTAGGTGTGATGGGTTACTGAAAATGACGAGGGGCTCCATGATTTTACAGCATTAGGAGAAGAAAGCTTGTCATCCACTCACGAGATGCACTAATTTCAACATCTATCCGGTGCCTTTGCCGTGTGAGTTAGGTAGTTTTAAAGTTATTTAAGCTTTATTTTAGTTCATGGCCTTTTTGCGGTTAATGAATTCAGAAGCTGGTATTATGGCACCTAAGAAGAAAAAAATAAATAAATTGTGAAGGCTAGGTCTGTTTACAAAAAATTAGGAGCTGATGATAAATTGCGATTCTTTGGGCGAAAAAAAAAGTACAAAATTTCCATGCGTGCATGCATAAAAAATGATGCCACTTTATTTAGGAATAAATTAAAAAATAGACTTACTGATTTCATAGCACTAAAGCTGTGCTCTTAAACAAAATATTCGATCATAGGAAATGGTGAAGTCTGAATGCACTTAATAAGGACGGAAATTTTAGACATAATTCTTTTTATTTACTTAATGACTAAGTTAAAAACAAGCCAAGTATACTTCTAATGGACTCTGAACGGATTAACTTGAATGGTCTTAAAAATCAATATTGCATAGAAAGAAAGCATGCTACTTATTTTGTGGAGAGGTATAAGGTTTTTTTTTTTCTGTTAAAACAAATATTAAAGTAGGTCGCTATTCAGTTTAAGCTCTCAAACAAAATTTGATGAGAGTTTTAGGTTATTAAAAAAAAGAAAAGAAAAAGAGCAAACATGCTCCCTTCAAAGATCAATATTGGCTTTAAATTATATTAAAAGCATAAACTCCATGCTTTCCTCTATCTTAAAAACAAAACGCACAAAACAAAAGGATCTCATTATGGGCAAACGTAACAACTTTATGTTTGAGTTATTGGTTTTATCTTAAGATCCTTTGAAACCCTAAACCTACCTAAGGAAAAGAAGAAGAAGAAGAAGAAAATAAGAGAAAGTTAGGTCTTGTATAAGTTTAACATGCACTTCAAAAGTTCCCATTCCTACTTCCTCTCCCCCCTCCCCCGCCGCGCCCCCCCCCCCCCCCCCACACGGTCTCACTCTTATCTTCTGAAAACAATCATTTGATCAAAGTTAGAAGTTACCTAAAGAAGTTTTCCGTTTAAAATACCATTTCGATCTAAGCTGCATATGAAGACAAGCAACAAGTGTTTCACCCTTTGATTAGCTAAGAATAAGGTTTCTCTTCTTAAGATATTTTCTCCTCATTGTCACAAGGAAACAGTCTTTGTCGTATTCTTGCAAAAGTTCAAAATACTAACCTATAAGACAAGTGGAGTCGGTGCCTGTCAATATTTAGATTCCCAGTGGTATCAACTCCAAGTAAGACAAGTGCTTCCGTCATTTTCTGGTTGAGCCTTCAACATCGAGGACTTTTACCACAAAAGTTGCTGATCACATAAATTGTTAAGTGTTGCGAGAATGCCAATCATGCAACACATTTACACACAACCAACATTAAAAATGCCAAGAATTTTATGTAAGTTAAGATAAACCAGTCCTTCCACTTAGATGAGACTGTAATCTTTTGTTATATAGAGAATTTCATCCACAGGAGGACCTTAGAAACTTAAATATTTTCTACTTCTCATATTTATAGATTATAAATATAGATACAACATACTTCTACATTGGTTTTAGCGCACTGAACGGTCCAAAAATAGAGGAACAGTTTGAACCAAGTGCACATGAAGACAAGCAACAAGTGCTTCAATCTTTGCGTTTATGAGTATCTGATTAAAGTAAAAGTAAGGTTTTAGCAGTGGAAAAAAAAAAGAATTTCTTCCGTAAGATGTTTTCTTCTCATTATCACGAGGAAGACAGTCTTTTTCTTATTCTTGCAAAAGTTCAAAATAAGCTAACCAATAGGACAAGTGGAGTGGGTTCATGTCAAAATTCGGATCCTCCATGGTATCAACACCATGAAAGACAAGCACTTAGTCACATTCAGATTGAGCCTTTGACATCGAGAACTTTATATCACAAAAGTTGCTGATCACATAAATTGGCAACTAACCTTCCACTTAAAAGGCTACTGTGCTTACAGAAGTTGTGGCTGTGAGAATGCCAATAATGCAACATAAATGTATATACAAAAAATACAAAAAATATAAAAAATATTAAAGATTTTACTTAATTTGAGATAAATCAATTTTTATACTCACATAAGATAGTAATAAATTATTATTTGAAATTTTTTTCAATACATAAGACCCTTGGAAAATTTTCTTTCTTTAACAGTCCTTTTTCCTTAGTCGTAATAATGGTTTATCATACGACACCTCTAATATAGTGCTTTTCAAGTCTCATATTTATACTTAATATGGGGGAAGCTTTGGTTGGTAAAATTATCATTTTGCTCTTAACTATAATTTTTTTCTCTTCCAATTATTTTTTCTCTCTTAAAAAGCTTCACTTCTTGGTTCATTGTCTTAACAAGAGTACTTTCCTTTATTTATCTTATTTGTCCCCAGAAACTGCAATGCTAAATTGCACATGATAAGTTGATTTTAGAATCTCTTGCATTTCACACACTTCTTATGTTAAAGTTAAATTTCTTTTGTAAATTAGTTATGTGAAAAATTCCTGTGGGAAGTATTATTCTACACTTAAAGTGAGGAAGTGCATTAAGTCACACGTTAGAAAAATAACAAATTAAAGAATAATTTATATAGAGATTAATTTTTTTACTTAATACATGAAGATATGATGTTAAATTTTAGTTATTTCTTATAAAATTTAATATGGTATCAAAACTCATATTAGATCATATTTCAAACTCATTTCCCACAATGCATCATTGCTATCAAAACAATCTCTTAGTGTATAAGAGAGCATTGGTGGCCATGAGTTTTATATGAGAAAGGAAAAAGTCTGTAATTAAGTTTAAATAATAATAATAATAATAATAATAATAATAATAATCATAAAAAACTCTTCCAACTCATGAGTTAGCTTGTGAGTTGGGGTTGAGTTTTAAATTGTCTAATAATTAGCAAAAGAAGTACTCTATGGTGAAAAGGACGAAGGTATTAGCATTACAAAGTATATTTTCATTTAATTTTCAACGTTATGAACAGCCCACTTTCACAAAAGCTAATGTACTTGAAACTAAAATTTCAATGTCTTGTTAACTCGTCTTTCGTATGATGACAAAAGATACTTCCACATTGTTTTCAGCGCGCGAGTAGTCCAAAGCAAGAGAAACACGTCCAACCATTTTGAACGGCCTGAGTTTCGAGGAGGGACACAACCCAACGACTAACACGTGCTGATGAATTTAGTCGACGAATGATGTTTCTTGGGAATTTCCACAACAAGCATTGAACGGAGCATATGCCTTGACGGCTCCATGTGAAAGCACGTACTGGATACGCGCGATAATTTGCCTGAAAAACAGCCTGTCAGCGGCCCTCGTGTGGACCCTTTTTTTTTTGCCCTCATGTGGACCTTCCCGAAGCAGAAGTCCAAGTCGATATTTTTTCCTGCCCAGCTAGATCAGAGTTCTCTGCCCCATACACATCCTTTTCTTTACGATTCTTCAGAGAACAAATCGAAATTTAATACTATCAGACACGTTCATCTTCCTCTTATAAGAGGGCTTGTGTTGAAACTCATTGCTTCAGTTTCTGAATTCTTTGGGTCTTTCTTTTCGCTCCTCCATTTTCCCGTTGGAATTGCTCTGGGATTGTCGGGAAACTCCTTTTCATTTCAAAATAGGTAAACTCTCTTTCTGTAAGTTACCAGATGCGCTTTTCTGAACTGCTGTTTGGTTAGTGGTAAAATTTCTTTGCAACTGGGATAGGATTAGCCTTCTCGGCTTCACTCATCCTCTCGTTTTGTCTACAGGATTCGATATTCAAAGCAAGAGACATCTATTGAAGAGGAGAAATGCTGCTCAGAAGTTCTTCGACACCAATTCTTGGATCCCTTCTTGAGAGCCCCAACAGCAACAACAACAACAACATCCATCACTTTGAAGCCAGTGCCACCATCAAGCACCAACCGACCACTATTCACCAAAACCACAGCAAGCTCTCGCTCCACCAGGCTGGGTCTTTCAAGCTATCCTCATGTAACTCCTCTCCGATCTCTCCCTCCGTTGTTGACATCGACCGGAGTAAAGGCTTTCGAAGGGCTCAATCTGATGGAAACTTGGAAGGACTAGCAGGTGCTTCTTGCAATGGCAATGAAGACCAGTTCTCTGATATGAGCCAGCACAAGAGGTTTCGTAGCAGACCTATGTGCCTCATGTTGCAAACTATTCCGTCTTTCCGAGATGGATGTGAAGATGATGACGAAGAGGAAGAGGAAGACGAAAGTGATATAGAGGATGATGAAGACACAACAGAGTTGGATGAAAATGACGAACTGTCAGGCCAAAGAGGGGAAGCTCAAACTCTAAATTCTGAGAACAAAACCAAATACATGAATTTGAGAGAGGAGGTGAATACTAAGGACGAGATTTGGAATCTGAATTTTGCAGATGCAGAGCTTCTTGGTCAAAAAATGTTTCTTGCGAGAGGGCTAGCCGTTGGTTGCGGTGGCAGCGGCGGCAGAAGTGGTAACGGCAGAGAGTTCAACTCAGTGGGCTCCAGTGGCGATGGCAGTGACAATCCAGAGGCTGAGAAACACTACAAGACGATGGTGGAGGAAAATCCTGGCAACCCTTTATTCCTGAGGAATTACGCACAATTTCTGTACCAGGTTAGCTCTGAGGAACTTTTATTCTCACAGCTTAGCTTCATTTGGAATTTTTCGTTATCCATTATTGCTTACACCCTTAACATTATTTGGACAGATCAAGAGAGAGCTTGGCAAAGCCGAGGGGTACTACTCTCGTGCAATTCTTGCAGATCCCATGGATGGTGAAATCCTATCTCAGTATGCTAAGCTAGTATGGGAGCTACATCATGATCAAGAACGAGCCTGTAGCTATTTTGAACGAGCAGTTCAAGCTTCTCCCGAAGATAGGTGTGTATTCCTCTAGAGCACCAAAATTGTACGTACTGAACAGAAATTTGTCGACCACAATATTTAACTTCTACTCCTGGACTTGCAGCCATGTTCATGCAGCATATGCTCGATTCCTGTGGGAGACAGAGGAACTTGAAGATGAATGTGATGCACCGCATGAATTTGGAGCCAAGCCACCTCTCTTTCATGCAGCTGTGGCTTCTGCAAGTGCTTAGCTTGTGAGGATAGCTCTTTGTTTAGATATCTCAATTATATGGACCATTTGTGGCTTCTGCAAGTGCTTAGTTTGTGAGGGTAGCGTTCTTGGTTTAGATATCTCAATTACATGGACCATTTGGTGGCAAAATTTTTGCTTAGTAAACGTGAAAAAGAAAATAAGATACAGTTTGTGTCTCAGAACTTGCCTTGATACTGATTTCCATTAACAGGAATGCTAGTTGGTGGTTTTACTGAATCCTCCGATAGAAATAAACGAATTCAGAAAAGCATGAATACCCAGACCAAGGGTCTCATGTAGTAACCATTGGACAAGCGTCTTGTTTTCCTAGAAACGTAAGGCTTTAGAGTGACAAAAAGTTTCCCACTTGAATCGCATGATAAAACCCATTCAAGAGGAAAAGCAAAGCTATACCCAAACAAGAAATGCCACAAACAAGTGCCCTCACCAACTCCCTTTATGTAAAATGACACACCTCAACAAGTACGACGTATTTCCTGAAACCTTTGGAAGGAAAAAGTTTGATTAGCAAAACTAAAGAGCCTAAAAAAGCTCAGCCCCAAAGACAAAAGCTTTGATCCATGAACATTCCTGACCATCTTTGGGTGCTTGATTGCCTAGGCATTTTCATCTCATCGTGAACCACGCTGATAAAAATCATTGCCTCTGATTCTGTTGTAGTCACCACCATCCTGAAGGCTTCCCCTGCCCAAGCTCCGCGTACCAAAGCGTCCCCTGGGGGCCTCGGTTGGATAACTGCCCCTTCCTCTTCCCCTTCCTGATGGAGACAATTCAAAATGGATGCTTAACAAACCACAGATAATAAAAATCCATTTGTTACTTGAAGCACAACATGCCAAATGGAAAATTGAGTTGAATTAGCCCTGAAGGTAATTTACTTCCTAAACATAAATCAAATAAATATTTAGATCCACACAAGAACTGTGCTTAACAAAACATGAACTTGACAAGAACATAGTTGATATCAAGGACTATGATAACTGCCATGGCCAATACAGTAGTTACCATTGCGTCCAAGAATGTCAATACTCCTGCTGCAGCAATGTTGTCCCATTAAGAGTCTCACATTCAACTCTAAAATGATTCGCATTTCCTATTTCTTGCTTCCAGTAATATAAATTGTTTTTGTACTTCTGTTATTAAGTCCCAACCATTTGTAGAAATTTACTAGTTTTTTACAGGGCAACAATCAGACAGTTCCTTTCTTTAATTCTACAGGCTATGCTTGCAGGGTTTACAGTGCAGACAGAGATACCATTTCAACCAAAACTACCATTAAGAAATCCGCAATTCAGCATTCCATGTAAACACAGCACACATCTAAGAATAAATGACCAAGAACGAATACAACTGCAGAAGTTTTTTAAAGACATCTCCAACCAAGCCTGAGTTATATTTCTAAACAGAGGAATAGATGAAGAAACATACTTCCTCCTCGAAAAGAAATGCCGCTGTTAGGTCTCCTCTCTTCTATGTAGACTTGCCTTCCAGCCAACTGTATTGGAGATGCCTGTAGAGGAAAACATTTAGCCCTGGCTAAAATTAGTTTTCAGGATTGAAATTTTAAAATAGATCAGTCTGAAATTTCAGCATATCACTGAAACCTTCGTAGACAACATATACAGCAGACTAATTCCTATAGGCATCCGAAAAAAACAAGACAAACATGAAAAAAAGAAACATATAAGTCTCCAAAACATAACCAAATTTGGCTAGCATTGTATTTTAAGAACTTAATATTAAGTATTACACTCAATGAAACATATATGTCTTTGGTGAGAAGTGAAAAACAAGTGTCAAAATTTGAAATTCAATCACTGTGATAAGAAGGTTTATTATAGGAAAGTGAATGACAAACATTTTGACTTCTGAACATGGACTAATAACATGGGACATCGTAAATGGAAAAATGAGAATTACACATGGGATGGATGGGCTACATATCAAGGCAGCCTCCAGGAGATAACAATTGCATCAAAATGTACTATCATATTCACAGTACAATGGGATAGTGATAACAATAAGTATTAAAATCTAGTAACAATTAGAAACATAGCATCATTGTTTTTATAAGCTTTCAATTGACCTGGTTGGTGAGGTAAAATCCCAACACCCAAAACCAACCCAATTGTCACCATACCATCACCTTATTTCACAGTGATCAGCTATGAATAGCAAGATCTTGCACTTAGTTACTTCTGACGGATTGAATCACAGATATCAATGTCAGTCCAGCTCGGAAGGCCTGAAGCTATAAGTCCAGGGTCCTCTTGATTTTTCAACCCCAGTAAGTCAGGCTGGCAGTTGTGCCCACCCCCTTTTTGTAACATTCAACTTGTAACACTAATATCAACTATAGAGTGAACAGATATCACAAAAATAGTGATGTAGCCTCAATTAAAAGCCACTTTCTTTCCTACACATTCTTTTGGTTGGAACAAATTAATGATTAGATGACAAATACAGAAGATAGGAGCAATAAAGAAATCCAGTGCAGCTAGATATTTAAGATTTTTAGATGCTGAATGCAATAGATTGAGTTATGAGCTTATACTTATATCTAAATCCATACACTAGGCAAATGAAAAGCACACCATGCAACCAAAGCCACAAAAGTACCCAATTGAAATGTACTCAACAGAAGCAAAAAGAACCAAGTCATAAGGATTGGATGAGTAAACGCTAGAGGTGAAATGACAATCATCTCACGATGGGATATTTGCCAGTTCCTTACAGAAGTTCTAAAGCATAATTCAAACATGTTTAAAACATTAAAAATAAGGAAAACAGAAATTTGAACCTTAAGTGCATTCTGAACACCAATAAGGTCCTCAAACTCAACAAACGCATAGCAAACTCCAATTTCCTGCATAAATCAATTGCTAGTTTAACTTTCCTCACGGTTACGGACAAAGAAACTGGGTCAAAAGTCTGAAGAGAAGTTCACCTTGCGTAGCCTAATGAAGATACCATCAGGTATAATTGTACCAAAGTTCTGGAATTCCTGCTCAATTTCTGCTTCTGTCACACTTGGAGGCAAATTTCTCACATAGACAGATTTCGGTTCACCTGGAAGAATGACCTAATCGGGATCAACTTAAAACTTCAAAAAAGAAAATCCACAAACATTTCAAGTTAATTGCATGACCTAGTCTTCCCAGAACCTTAAACTTAATGAAATATAGTATCCCATGAAGAATGTCAACAAATTCACGTACACTGTATGCTGGAAAATATGGTGCTATATGTGAGAGTTTAGACCCATTACACAGTAACCAAAAATGTCAGTAAAATTCTCATATAAACAATACTTGAAACTAAACCTTTCCCATGACAACAATATGTTCTAGAAAACAAGGAATTAACCACAAACCAACAATCAAATCAATGCCATAATGTAATCAATCAAGTTACGAGAGACTAGCTTGTGAGACATGAATCAAGAACTGAACCTTCTTCTTCCACTGGCAGACCCTCTTCAGCTGGCTCTACCCCAGATTCAGATCCAAATGAGGACGCAGAGTTCAAAAGCTGAGCAGCGGGCTGTGGTGTATGGATCTGCTCTGAAGCGGCTGAAGTAATTGGCAAACTTCGTTGTAAAGGTGGCTGGGTAGCAACTGTTAATGGAGGCTGCCCTTTAGGAACTCGAAGCTAGCAAGTTCCAAACATTAACAACAGCACAGGAAATAAATAAGTCAAATAATCTCATACAAGCTAGTATAAAAGGTAAAAATTACAACCAATATCACACATATGTCCACTAGTTACATGTGACTATGAAAATAGTTTGCCAGCAGCTGTCATAACCTTTCTGACAACTACAGCACGGATGGTGGCCTCCAGAACTGGCAGAAGCTAGTTTCCAGCTGGCCCAATATTTTTGCTTTCCTTTTAAAGTGTTAGCCAGCTGGAATCTTTCATCTGCAAACATACCACATGCAAAGCAACAAGCAAACCACACATGATAGAGATGCAGCAGAACATTTGAAAATGCACACAAGAAGAGGCAGAAGTAGACAAAACCCCAGCTCAAACACACATTCTTGGAATGGAAGAGGCACGTACAATAGAAGCATAAGTTTTCTTCGGTAATTCTTCCAAAGGTTCCTCAGCTGCAGCTGGGGCTTCATGCACAACATTTACCGTGCTTTGAAGTGAATTAGATGTCTCCTCCGCTGGAGTTTCCTCCACAACAACTTCACTCTCATAGTCCTCTTGCAGCTGTTGCTCCGGGAGACTATACTTATCAACTGGATCATCTTCTATATTGATTGAATTAACATAGTCCTGAGCCTCTTCCTCCAAAACATAGTCTGAAACTGCTAAAACTAGAGGGTTAAAAGAAAAGAAAGAAATGAAGCGATAACACAAAAAAAGGCAATATTTTCTCACATTAGAGAATCTAGAAGAGCTAGATGCCAATAACTGCAAAAAAGCAAATTTCAGAGAGATGATCAATGGCTAACAGTTCAACCAATTAGTAAGGCACACGCCCCATCTTCTAAACTACTACAACAGTACCAACAAAAGACACAAAGACATTCATCCCCACAGATCAAACGAAGAAGAAGAAAGGAAGGGGGGGGGGGGGGGGGGGGGGGGGGTAAGGCTATCCCCAATTCAAAATACTAGTCATGACTCTGGCAATAATACCTTAGATTGTTTAAAGCAAAAAGAACCTATGATGTGATAACAAACCTTGCACTTGCATGGACTAAAGACATGCTAAACTATTAAACATGATCCAAAGCTGAGAGAATGTGATAAATAAGTTGAAAAGACGAAGGCTTTTGACTTGGGCACCCAAAATTGTGGGCTACTTTAAGGGACGTCAGCATTATGTAATGGCTATTTTATGCATATGGTTGTTTACATCATATTAAATTGTTTAACATCATGGGTTAAGCAACATCTGTATTACGTAATGGCTATTTTATGCATATGGTTGTTCACATCATATTAGAAAATTGTTTAGTCAAAGACAAAAACCCGCAGGATCCAATTATAATATCTTGCATAATAGCTCACTGAGAAGTGAAGGCATTACCTGGTGGCTCTGGAAGAGGACTGGAAGCATTCACTTGCGTGTCAAACTTGTTTTCTGATGAAACAGGCGCTTGATGTTGGTATGCGATTTCCTCATCAATGAACTGAAAGATATCACTGAGAACAAAGTAACCCTTTTCTTGAGGAGCAAGAAAAAAGGTCTGTACAAATTTTCTCCTCCTACTGAAATCCCTGGTCTTAACCAGTCCTGAAACCATCACCAGGACACCTCCACTCCAAGAATCAAGGGAGTTGATCGTCTTGATCTCAATTGCAGTAAAGTTTAGTGACGTTATACATGTATGAATTTGCTGCAGAAACGAAAACCCAAGTTTAATTAGGGAGGAAAAAACATAAAGCAGGGACTAAGAAACATGTTAGTTCACAATGAGCATACACAGCAAGAGATGCCGGATCTAAAATTCTACGGAATGGTGATGGTTGCTATCTAGAAGATTGGCAGCAGTAAGATACTGCAACACAAATTGCATTTCCACTAGATAGATAACCAAGTCAATTAATCGCCCATTAGTGACAAGAAAATCGGAAACATTGGAGATGCCAGACCCTATAATTGGTAAACATCAACAGCCTCCACCTCCATGATTTCGAGATGTTATGATTAAATGTTGCCACAATTGCACCAGAAACATCTTCTTTGGAGAGCAAACCATCTCTATACCATGCACAAGCAAACTAAAGAATGTTAAGGACAATTTAGTGAAAACAATGATTCCAGTTCTTCTGGAGTGCAAATTTGGTTTGATGACACATTGAAAGGAACCACCAAAGATTCCCAACCAATTAATACTACCTTACATCTCAGATCCATCCAAAATGAAAAATGAACATAACCTTTGTAGCTAAAAGAAGCATCAAAGGATAAGGATATAATTACACTCCAGGAGCACATGCGTTGCCCCTTGATTACACGAACAAAAACATTTGTAGAATTACGAGAATCTTCAGACAAGATTGGGCATCCCTTTGAAGAAAATAGAAGCCAGAACAAAAGTATAAAATAAACATCCCAGATAATTGATATCAGACGCTTGCAGACATGACAGACATGATGACCCATTTCAGCAGCCTGTGCTGGTGCTGATAATCCATTTTTACCTTCGTTTGCCCACCAACAAGAGTACATCAAGTGTAATGTAACTCTTTTTTGTCAAAACTTCAGAAATTTGCAACATCCAATACATTAATCATTGTTTTGCTAACCATAGATCTCACACGTCTAAACCTGCAAGCCTTACACTGTAAATTCACTAAAGCACACTTATAATTATGGTGCAATGAGTTGTCTCTGATATCACATTTCCTTTTCCATTACCAACTCAGAAAATCCTTTAAGGTATGAAGAAACACATATTGTGTTATTGGAGACCAAAGGGAAACCCCTGCCTGACAAAACCGTAATCATGTGAAACCAAATGAATAAAAATTGATCACAACAACAGAAAAAATAGAAACAATCTACCAACTATAGACCATAAGCGGAACTTATAAAACCAGTTCATGGCCTGATTCATTATGCCATAAAAAGTTCTTTCTTGACCTAAAAGCCCATGATGAGGGATTGCCATATTACACCCTCTAGGTCTGGAAGCTCGCTGTTATTGGTTTGATGATTACTATTTCATAAGCCAAGTTCTGTTGAGTAGTTCAGAAAAACATTTCACAGAATGATCTTTTCTGGTCACAACTTCTATACTGACATCTTTCCTCAAACATTAAAAGAACCCTCGCGAACCAAACCTCACCCGTAATCAAATAGATCAGAAGAAATTGATTCCGGGTGAGGTTATATTTATAACAAAAGAGACAGAAGAATCGAACCTTCAGCTGGAATGCACATAAACACGTTCACATATATATTCAATCGCATATCCATATGCAATGATACATGTGTAGTTCTCCAAGAAATTACCAGCATTGTGGAGGCAGTTTCGCTTGAATCGCCGTCGACCCGGACCATGGTGCTGGCTTCGGAGTAAAACTGATGGACAAGATCCGGCTGTTGCTGAAGAACCTGATAGTATTGTCCCACAAAGTAAGAGCCCACCTGCAAAACCCAGCACAAATCTTTATACCCATAAAATGTAACAAACACAAACTCACACATATAAACTCCCCGATAAATACAGATGCGGACATGTACAGACCTGAATGGCACTGACAGTGCCGGGATACGAAGAGGCCATGTTCGCAGTGTCTCTCGGTAGTTTTCTTGTTTTAGGAAAGCATGCAGTAGTCGGGAGCTGTGATTTTCAGTCACAGATCCACCCAGAAGCGCACTACGCGCAGCCCTAATCTAGAAAAACTAGGGTTCAGGGCGAAGCCTTTTTGCGTTAAAGAAAACCCAGTCCAGATAAAGAATCGCCCGGAGATTTCAGACCGAAGAAACCAAAGATAAAAACCTAAGAGCGAGAGAGAGATTCTAGAGAAGAAAGCAGAAAGAGCTTAAGCAAGAGAACGAAACACTTGATAGATCCGTGAACAGAGAAGCAAGAGCCAGAGCGAGAGCGAAGGAGAGAGAGTGTGTGCGCGTTCTTTGTCTGCTGCTGCTGCTTTCTGTTTCGGCCTTCGATTCGCTGACTTTATACTCTGTTGCTGAGAACGCCACACGAAAGCAGAGCCCTCAGATTAGCTAGTGCGCTTAGAACGGACTGCCAAATCACGACCGTGAAAGCAAGCAAAGAAGATCTTCCTTTTTTACAAATATAATTCTCAAATAAAATTGAACTAGTGCGAATTTTAACATGTTTTCTTCGTAATTCTTTTCACAAAAATATTTATCTATGATAAAAAATGTATTATACTTGAATATAAATTATAGCACATGTTTTATAATTTTATTTAAAAATTAACTTAGAAATATGAATGGTTTCTTTGGATAATATAAAAACTTAACAAAAGTATATTTAAATTATACTTTAATCTCATGTTAAAAATGATTCTAACTTCCTTTTTAAGCTACTCCTAAAAATAAAATACGTTTAAGTATTCAAATAAAATAACATATTAACATATCAATAAATCAATCAATTTTATGTGATAGACATTGGATATTATTCACCCAAATTGCAAGCAACAGTATTTGTCAACAGATTGAGGCGACCTAAAAGGTGCTAACCCATAGATTTGAGACTAAAGAGCTTAATCAATTTTATTTCTCATCCTCTTTTCTCAGTATAGTTTTGTAAATTTTTTGTCAAAAATGATAGGAAGCCTCAGAATACAGCCAATACAAGCTTGGCATCTTTTTCTGAAGCAACTTTGACGGGGTGAAATTGTAAGGGAGCTTTGAGCAGTTAAGGCCCAGCCTCCTTCCTCCGCTCTGTTTATTGGAACAGGAAACAGGGGAAACGATTCACGCTGCTCAGGCATGAATCAAGAAGCTGGCAGGCACAAAGCAAATGATACCAGGCATTTGCAACCATTTTGCCCAACAAATCCAACCAATCCAAACAATCCTTAGTCATTCGATCTAGAAGGTGAGTCTAGAACACCAACACAAATTTCTCCAAGAATACGTGAAACTCAAAAAAAAATTATATCTAGATACAATTACTAGTATCACAACTAAAACAGAGGCCTCTTTCCCCAACAGTCTTGCTAGCTACACCATACCCATGTCTTAAAAACCCATGGTACGTGTCAGGTATGTAGACGGGCCAAGAAGTTAAAGAATAAATTACAGCCGGCAAAACAGTGCAAGAATAGTCTTGGCATTTCAGTAGTAACTTCCATAATAGGCCTGAGGAACTGAAGCAGGTTGCTGTGCTGGAGCCAAACTTACTGCTGCAGTGGGTTGTGCATAACTTTGTGGGAAGGCCTGCTGAAATTATAGGAAAGAATAGTGAAAATTGGGACCCTAAGTTAAAAAGAAGATAAAAAAAGTCAAAATGTTTTATTGCAACAGAGATCGTCAATTCAGAATGATTTTGCATCAAGAATCTTGCAGGAAAAAAATAAAGGAAATCTGAGCCACAGGATAATTCTTAGGTACCTGTGCAGGATATGTAGCAGGATAAGTTCCATATGCGGCAGTTTGTGGTGCTGACGTTGCTACTTGTGGATTTGTGTAGCTGCTTCCATAACCACTATATGCACTGTAAGCAGCCTGTTGCAAGATGTCGTTTCAGTAAGAACATCCAAACAAATGAAGGTCTTTCAAGAAGTTTTTGGACTACTTTAAACAATCTTGCTCATGAACATGCAATTGGACAATTATTAAGACATTGTCAATGCAATTAATACGAAAGGAGACATGCTCGTCATACACAATGCAGATTATCGTAGAAGAATCAAATTCACAGTTCACATAACGATCTCTCTAGTTTATTATGAATGAAATTTACATGGAAATCACCAAAATTCTTGGTTTGTTCAGTTCAAGTAAACAACACTTGGTGCAATGGCTAATTTAGATGAGGGCAGAGCGGAGTGTAGTTGTTTTGAGCACAATATTCTTGATTTTATGAGTTCTAGAACGGAAGGCTTTGCACTGACTAGAGAACACAGAAGAAATAAACTCTCCTCCAAAACAAATGCACGAACACTTTTAAGCCATTTATTACTTGGCAAACTTTTTTACCAACATAACCTATCAATGGAAGACAGCTACTGAAAACATACCACGGAGATATCTGCACATGGAAACTTAGGAAAATCATTTTCCTCAGCCAGCCCATCGAAAACAAGTATCTTTCCTACAAATATACATTTAACAAGCTAGTCTTAAGAAATAACAATCTACCTGTTGGGTATAGCCAGGGGCCCACTGCTGTCCCTGTGCTTGTGTAGCTGGTGGCCAAGCTTGAGGCTGTACACCATAACCAGCTGTCCACTGGTTTTGTGCACTAGGATATGCACCCATCAAGGACTGGGCAGGTGAAGGAACAGAGTAAGACTTGGCCATCTTTGCCTTATCTGATGCCAGAAAATCCTCCGCATGACGCTTTTTCAACTCTGAGTTGCTTCTATGGGGTAAGAAAAGTTTGGCATGCCGATCCTCAGCTTTCTTAATAGATTGTACATCTCCAAAGACATTCAGAAACTGAAAAAGCCACATAAGCACATGAGACCCCAATGCAAAGTATCATTACGCAAAGGATAAAAGAAAAATCAACACAGCATAAACGTGTTTGCTATTCTAAAAGATGTTCAAGTTAGATGACTACACATTAAAATAAGTCCTTATTTTAGGACAGCTACTTTAGAGAGCGGCCATTATGGCAAGAATATATAAACTCCAATGACAACAAAAATTTAGGACAGCTACTTAATACTACACGATAACTATGATACATTGATTACTAAAACACTACGATTCAGCCCAAGACCCATCCCATCAGCCCAATCAACAAATATTGATGCAAGGGGAAAATATATTGAAAGCTTCAATTAAAGATCACAAAGAAGTAACAAAATATAAAAATGCTTCTTAAAACTCCACACAACTTGAAGGATCTTCTGTTTACTGCCACAATGCTGAGACACAAATAGAAGAGAGGAGAGACCTTTAACAGAAAAACACTTTTTTTTTTTTTTGTGGAGTTATTTATTTTTTTTTGGGGTTGGGGGGTGGGCGCGCTGGGGTAGAGATTGGAAGTTGCGGTTGCCTCTGAACCAACAATATCACCCTCCATTCTGTTATCTCAAGGGAAGGAAATATTATGAAAGCTAAAATTCAGAGTTCAACCTCCTTAATCTTCAAATTCAATTTGTAAATTAAAGGAAGATGCTAAAGAATTTCCAACCAAGATCTTCAAAAGAAAGCAACATGCAAATCCTCTTTTACACTAGACAAGTTGTGTCTGCAAATTCATAACATGCTGCTAAAAGTTTACCTCCAAAAAGATGCAAGATAGCTCTTCCCTATCAGCCAGACTAGCAGGATTGGAGTTCTCCGGGTCAGGGACTATGAACTTAACAACCAAAGAATCTAAGTAATCCATTTGCTTTGGCAAGGACTGAATAGCCTCAAAATGTATTAAAGCCTGCAGATTACAGTAGCAAAAGCAACAAATTAGCTGAAAGAATGCTTTTACAATGATTTTTGAAAACGGAATGTATCTTCAAGAATGCAGGAGAGAGAGAAAGAGAGACTTCAATTAGGGGTTTTGAAAGTTGCACATGATCAAGTGCTTGAACTAGAATTTCCCTAGCCTTTTCTGCATTACCGGAAACCTGTCAAGAATATCAAAAAGAATGACAGACATCAGCTACACCATATAGAATACTAAAATAAAGAACAACCGCCAATAACCATATCCAATAAATGTACACGGGGAAGTTCCAATGGATGAATAGAGTAATAGGCTATAGCAGGAAATTCAGTTCATTTGAATTTCATATCATCATAGAAACTGTTTATTTTGGTTTGTTTTGCAGCAAAACAGAAAAGGAACAACCAACATCTAATATGTGCAGAAACTAAGCTTATTTAGATTGAAAAAATCATCCAGCACATCACAGTACATTTGTGAACCAGACAGTACATTTTTGCTTTGTTTACCTTGAAAACAACTCAAACGCAAAAAGGAGACCAGAAATAAGAAAAATTAAAAAATTAAAAAAATAATAATAAGAAACAAAAACAACCAAATCTTGTAAGTTTCAGATTTCGTAAGGTGTAGGCAGTGACAAGAGATTTCTTGAAAAAAAAAAAAAAGAAATGGTAGAAATACAGTGAAGACTCTACCCAGCAAATAAAAATCATCACAACTATGAGCTACACCAAACCCCCCCCCCAAACAAAAAAAAAATTAAAAATGATGACACCCGACCTACCATGTATACAAATCGAGAGTATTGTGCATACAATATCGGTAATGTTTGTGAATGTTCTTTTCCTTTTTCAATTGCAATTGCATGTTCATACAAAGTGTACGCATCTTCCAGATTCCCCTGCAGTAGAAGAGAAAAGACGAGTGGAAAAAGAATTAACCTATTTCTTGTAAATTATAACCTTAAACAGCTTTTTTTGACCAACATACCAGCCGATGTTCCATATTTGCATGCTTAATAATTGCTTCAATAAGACCAGGTGAAATTTCTGTATGTACAAGTTGATAGGCAGCTCGAGCACCAGCTATATCCTCATTTTGCTCTTTGAACCGAGCAGCAAAAAGGTGAATCTCTGGTTGCCTCTGTTATGAATTTAGTGAAAAGAAAAGGCAATACAATTAAAACTAAAGACAATAAATAACTTTCAATCTCAATGGCTGAACACTGACATAGGAGGGTGAAAATACATACCCATGAAAGCTTCATTAGCAAACAACCAAAAATAGTACAAGTATATCATGTTTTAAATACTGAAATGAAACTATATATAATTATCTATGAAGGAAGCAAATTCAAATAATCTATAATTGAAAGAATTTACTATTTTTCAAAGGCAAAGAACAAATTAATGGCCAAAACTATTTTCAAATCCACAACATTATTTAACCAACAAGGAAAGGGCAAAAGAACACATGATGCGCATCCTTTACTTTGTTTGTTCAGCGGAATTGGAGGTAGGATGGAGAAGCATAAGTGGGAAAGAGAAAACAAAGGGGAAACCTACGTTTGGTTAGTAGGAGAAAGGAAGAGAGAGAGAATAAGAGGGGGGCACAATCCCATTGGGCCCTCTAAAACCACTTAATAAAAAATAGAGCATATTGTGTGAAGGAATGCTAGCTTCCTATAAAAGTTTGAAATCTATATTTAACCTTAGACCATTTGAACGGTAGCAAAGTCCTTCCCCTCTATTCTCCTTCAATGTGACAAAACAAGATGAAAGAAACTAAAATTCCCTTGTCATTCCTGTCCTTTACCCCACCTTTCCCAATCTAGATTATAATGCAAGGCTCTTCTCAGCAGAAGTATGATAAACAAAGGAGAAGCAGTAAAAAGAAAAAATTCTCGTCCCATTCTTCTATTCAACAGAGTCAGCAAAGTGTATATCCTACTCATCTCCTGTGACACCACTAGGCCTAACCCTGACTTCATTTTCCCGTCTCCAAGTGCCCCATATTTATCATAATGTCACAAAGATAAATACTATTATGGGGAATTTCCTACCTTGACAAAGACTTGGGTTGCACGAGCAAGTGCGTTATTAGCAAGATCCAAGTATCCACTAGTCTCCATGCATAGCACATAACGTATCCAATACTCGGGATAATTTGCACAAGCAATCAGGCATCTTTCATATAACTTAAACACCTGATTCACATAAAAGAAAAATGGTATCACATTAGAAATTCAGATTTTCCTTAATTAAATTAAATAGAGAACACAAAGCACAAAGGAGATATGCATAAGATATACTCCATTAGCGGAACAGAGGGGCCCCTCTAATACGAAGGGAGGGACCCTCGCCTTACAGACAGATGGTTAGGAAGATAAGAAGACACCTGCATGCATAACATTGGAATTTTAAAAAGGATAAAATTCAAACACATCATCAACCTGGAATGTCCATTGACAAATGAGGGTTTGAAGTACTTAGCCTTAAAGAAACCAAATCGAAGGCCCATGCTTTAGTCTCAGTTCAATTTCCCGATTAAAAAGTTGCTTCATCCAACGGTTTAGCCAATAAAGCATATCGGGCAGCGGATATTACTTAACTGTGAGTCAATATGTAAAAGAGAGGACAACTAAAAACTACAAACCAGAAAGACAGGCAACAAACAACTTGAATACCTTGTTAAAGTCACCTTCCCTTTCCATGAAATCCAAATAGCTCTGCCAATTCTCAAGCTCTGCAACATTGAGGGGCCGCACATGAAAGTATGGCCTCCTAATAGCTGTTTCAAAACCAATGATCTTAGAATCGAATTCTTTAGCTTTCTTGTACATCTCTTCTCTAATGGCGATATACTGCTGCAACTCCTCTGCTTCTGTTAAACCAGCACTTACAGGATTAGGAGATTGTTCACCAGCATCAGGATGAACCTCCCCCTCATTCGTGTGGTTATTAGCCTCCGAAACCGCACCTGCTGCTGCTGCAGCTTCCTCAGCTGTCCTTAATTCAGACAAAGGTCGGCTTCCAGCTAATTCCTTAATGCTATAGCATCATTGGCACGTGGGAATATATAAAAACATCAATAAGAAAATACTGTGCAAAATAACAAAGAAGAGATGCACAACACAAGATTTCATAAACACAATGTGATAGCACAAAAAATAAAACAAATATAACCAGGGACAAACAGAGTTGATGAAAACTAAAATCAAATCTCACATCTTAGAGACATAATACTCTTTAGAGATACACAAAGATATCTCCTATAGTTAATGAATCAGCAATGATCATAGTTAAGAAGGATTAACTTATTCAATGACACTATTCCAAAACCCACAACAACCACCTTCAACCAATCCAAATGCGCTCAATGCAATCCTCAACAAGCACATGAAGTTTACGTGAATAGAGAACAAAAATAAGGAAACTTAGTCAACTTATAAAAATGGGCAACATATATTTGGATAGCAAATTACCTGTTAAA
The DNA here is from genome assembly GCA_028551475.1 of Casuarina equisetifolia. NCBI lineage: Eukaryota > Viridiplantae > Streptophyta > Magnoliopsida > Fagales > Casuarinaceae > Casuarina > Casuarina equisetifolia. The sequence goes on from CM052359.1 coordinate 12,763,658, forward strand.
ATAGCGATCCAACTGTTGATTTGGATACTCCAAAATCCTAGTGTAAATCATAGCAAGGCGGCCCCACTCTTGCTGCATGTATTCATATTCAATATATTTATCCCAAAGGGTGAAAGAAAGGTAATCTGTTCCAACGTAAGCCAATCCTCGTTCAAAGAGCCTGAAACACCACAAAGATGAAGGTACTGTGATTCTATAAGTAACAACATCAACTTGGTTAACACAAGCACATCCATAAATCAGTGACAGTGGTAGTTTGTTGAGGAGAAGAAATAATTCACTTTTAACAGCATATCACTTCCAAACGCTGCATTTACCTTCCTGAAAAAAACCATACAATGTCCGAGAAATGGAGCACTGAAAGAGGCCATCTTAGCCCTTAACCTGACGAGATCTTCCCAGCAGCAAATTGCATATTGATGCGCCTCACATTGTCAATGTTAAAGGACAATGCAAAGATAACTACATGACTATAGCACAGGCCATTGGAGAAAAAGGCAAATAAGGCAAAAAATTGAAAAAAGATCCTACAAACAGCTACCCTGTATAGTAGCATGATATCAAGAGTTTGCACATCAGAAAAAATCATTTCTAAATTGCATTCCCATCAAAACTTTCCGCCATAAATGTGAAGGATCACTGTTGCAGGCATACTGAAATGTTGTTAGCAGCAAAAAATACTATAGCTTTTTGACTGAGGAAACCATGCAATCATGATCTCCTAATGCCCATTAACAAAAGAAGGAAAAGCAATAAACCAACATCTATTACCTTCGGACTGTGTCTGGATCTCCATATGTGCCAATGGCAAATATGCAATAATGCAACCAAATGTCCACTGAATAGGTCACTCCCTGAACTGCCCGTTCATAGACCTCCACTACTTTATCCACGGAACCTAGGTGAGCCTCATGGTCTGCATACTTTTTCCAATAACCATAACACAAAGGAAATTCTGCCAGAAAAGCATCATAAACTTTTCGTATTTTCAATATGTTCTCCTGCATGACGGGCATAGAGGAATGCATTAGCTCCACAAGGACTAATCCTCCAAGGTGAAGAGACATAATTATTAGATAAACAATAAGACCATCCACATAAATTGAAGGGCAAGAAAGTATGAAGCATAAGTCTGAAGAAAACCAGAATGGTGTATGCCTCTTGCACGCACACAAAGTAAATAAATAAATAGAATTCTCATGAAAAGTATAACAGACACATTGCAAAAAACAATGTTCATTATCAATTTACTAATATACCCTACCAAACAAGTCAATAAAAGGAATCAGATTTTTGCAATATTCAAACAGTTTCAGACAAGACTCAGATGGCGAACTGCAGCAACAGCACATTAGATTTCTCAGTGAAGGATCAATAAATACAAACATCCTCACAATGGCAACCAGGAAATGACTTCCATCTTAATGGGTGCCAGAACCATATAGCAATAGTGCCTCTAGATTCAAAAAGTATGAAACTACCATAGATAATACAACTTGAAGTTCTTATTTTCAGATCTTCTCTTTGCTGGCAAATAAAAAGAATTTCTTGCTCAAAGAAGAAGACCTAAGCATACACATGACAGGTTCTATTGAAGGTGAGAATAAATAGAAAACATAAAATAAAAAAGAAATCACATTTTGGATTTGATAGACCTTGTTGCAAAATCATATTTACAACAAACATACTATCCCCTTTCAAAAGTCATGTTAATAGAAACTTTCTTTCCAGATTAAAGGGCGAGAATGGACTAATGCCGAAGTATGTTGACCTTATAGAGTTTCAGGAATCCATAACATGGATATCTCCAAATACACAACAGGATGTATGTGAATGTGCAAATGTCTATCTCATGTGACTTGTGATGAGACACAGTGATCTAAATCAACTACACTGGAGCGTACCAAACAACCAAAGAGAGATAAATATAGGCCATTTGGAACTGCACACCATCCAACCAATTTACAGTCTCCATCTATAAGGTGACATTCTCTTAAAGCCATAGTATCCCTCTCCCCCCTCCCCAAAAACAAACAAATGGCTGAAAATAAAATAAGAGAGAAATGGAAATACACAAAACTATAAAGATTCAAATCAACCGACAAATGTCTTAGTTGCCTTGCTACTAGTGATGTAGATTTAACCTGCAACGACTATTCCATACATGACATTCAACACAAAAAGGAAGATAAAGTAGACTACCTCCAAAATTGCATACTATTTTGCTAACTAGCATGTTAATAGGGAAGCACATTAGAACTGCATTAAAATTACATGAGAACCTTTCTCACAATGAAAAATAGATTGAGATAGAGAAATTCAACCATATGATACATCACAAAACTGAATCAATGCTCACATACCTGTGCCACCTTCTCAGTCTCTTCAATCAGGGATGTCCATGCATTAAAATCTAAAGAATTCGTCCTCACAATGTTCCACAAGCGATCTTCTTCAGCAGTCATAGCTGGTACTACAAATAAAGACGAAAAGATTCAAAACAATATGAATCAAACCAAGAAAATAAACCAATGGAGCAAAATTCATGCAGTCAATCTTACATCCATCCATGTAAAACTCATAAGTTTCCTATAAACTAATATCAACAATCACTGATTAAGCAAAACAGCTGACTCATTGACATATTTAGCACTCACAATAAAGAATTAAATGTCTGTAAAAGATAATGGATTTCGCCCCCTAAGTTACTAGAAGAAGACTTCACTGATACCTACATTATGCACTGAGTATCATGTACTAAAAGATTTATACTGCAGGCCATGATCTACAATGTACAACCTTGGATGCACAGATAAAGAATCACAACAGCCTTGTGCATAACACATCAACTTAAAAAAAATTCCAGAGGGGGAAAAGTACCAAAACCATCAAACTGTTGCTCATCAATAGCCCTCCCCACATTATCTGAAGCGTTTCCATTCTCAACTGCCAGATTTCCCACTTCATCCATATTAGCATTCACGGAAGAATTAGCGTCAGCTACCTGATTTGTTGCTGCATTTTCCGAATCAGCATCTTTTTCAGTACTAACGGCAGGGTTGGTTTCAAATGTTGCATTCACATGAGCTTCTGGCATGACAGGATTATGTTCAGTACTATATACATTCCCATCTCCTAAACCAGAGCCACTGTGAGCAGTTGAATTTGCACCAGCCACAGCCTCATATCCAGTAGCCTCATAGGGAAAAGCACCAGTGTTGGGAACATTTGAGCTGGCATCAGCATAGCCAGTGGAACTGTAAGTTGCATAGCCCATTACAGCAGAGGAATCAGAAACTACTGTTTCACTATCTCCCATACTTGGTCAACAGATTGCTTGGAAAAGACAGCACTGTAATTCTGGTTAAACTCTGGAAAAGCATGCATCACATTAAAGCAGGTATTAATATTCACTCCTACTGCATGTTTTTGCTTAAATTATCTTCAAACAAGAACAATTGCAAGGACAACCGAATAAAACATGTCCCAACCACCAACCACATTTAAAATTAATTTTGAAGTGGGTACAGAGAAGGATGTTAGAGAAGGGGGCAGACAGCAGGAAGGGGGCTAACACATTTAAAGCTGCATTGGGTAGGGTGTCAAACCAAATGAAGTAACTCAAACAAAAGTTTCTTTCTTGTATTTTCTAAGTCAAGCAACCAATGCTCAAACTAGGATCTGAGGCTCATAAGAAAGGCAAGCCAAGCCCAAGAAAATTTTTCTTCATTCTGAAGAGCCTGCAAGCACGATAAATTATGAATTAAAACATCATGGAAACCCAAAATCATGTTATTAGGTCCTCAAGTTTCTTGGGAGCACCATGTTCCCACAGAGGGCCATAAATGACTGTAGGCAAAGTCCTTCCAAATGAAAACCAAGAAATTACACAAACTATCAAACATTACAACATTTACACAATGTTAATATTAATTTGCACAACGTAAAAAGTACATATCACAGGTATGTTGTGACCCATTGTTTAATTAGAAGCAACAGCATCTTGCGAAGTTTGAAGTCAAGCATTCTTAGCTTGACATGATATATATCGTTTCTTTGCACTAGGACAATTATGTTCCCATACAATTCATATACAATGAAAAATGACCCACTTTTTCAAAACAATCGGTCTTCTATGGACCCAGACTTGTAACAGGCCCATGTCATCCACAGCTGGCATCATTTCCATACCAAAGAATATGGTGGCATCAATCAAGGCAGTAGAAGTCAAGGAGTTCCTAACATCTAGGTGTTTGTGACAGAGGCAATGCAGTGGCAAAAGAAAGAAAACAGGGAACATAGTTAACATGGCTAGAACTTGAAACCAGAGCTCTATCAACTGCAGTGCCAGGTGGCATTCCTGGTGCAACTGAGGAGCTACAATTGTAGAATTCTTCAGACAAGATGGTCGCAGACAGCTGCAACAACTACACAAAGAGTTGGAGCAGTGGTGACGTCTTGGCACTAGATAAAAACATCGCTTTTGAAGTGGCGATTCTGAAGAAATTCTGATTACTTTTGGACCATTCAAGCATTCCAACGAAGTGTTTGTACTAAATCACAATTCCCAGTCAGACTTTCGCAAAGATTAGGAAACAATCAAGACCCGTTTAATGGAATAATGATTTATTTGTTGACATTAGAACTTCACCCTAAATCTTGCCAAAATCCTTTAAAACAGTATTCTCTTGTTTAGCACAGAATAATATTCCGCATTTGAATTAATTTCCCCCTCTAATAAGTAGTCACATGATTAAAACACAAACGAACCACCACTGAAACAATTTTTCAACTTTAAATGCTGCTGCGAACACTAAGAACTGAGAGTTACCAAATGCTACCAACCTACAAAACCATTAACCACCATAACTACAGCAAACAATCGATAATTTCATGAAGCAAAGAAAAACCGCGGCGTCTAGATCCAGATAAAACCGTAGGGTTTCATTTCGGACGCTAAACCCTAATTCGAACTGTGCGTAAGCAACAGCAAGACGAAGGAAAAAGCGATGGCTAGAGGGAATACCTGAAGAAGACGAAAACGGCGCCGTCCACAGAGGGTTCTGGATTCGGCTTGGAAGGTTTTTGGCTTGAGGTTTTGTAAATCATGCAGTGACTGTCGAGGACGGAATGTAGGGGAGCAGATTTTATATGGTGGAGGGCCAGGTGTGGGCGGGACTTCCGTAGGTGATGCTGATGTTGGATCTGCTCCGTTGGAAAAATGGAGGTACGATGATCGGGGCCGTAGCGGATAACGCTGAAGAAAATGCGGTACGCCGCGGAATATAGTCAAGGGCACTGTTGATTTGGTGCGTTTTGGACCTGCGTCATTTGGGTTAACTTTGGATAAAGTCTCGCCTAGACTAACAAATCTGTTCCTTATCCTCCTCATCGTCATACCAAGACTTGACTTGGGTTCAATATACAGCAGGGACAGTTAGCACCTGATTATCTGATCTTACTTCTTATTATTTTTGTACTTCTACCATTAGTTTATTTGTTATCACTAACATCTTTATATGCTGTTTTATCGTCACTATCACTATTGTTATTTAATCTAAACATTAAAATATTAGAACTGATAGGATTTACTATTGCTTTCAAAATTCATAAAAATTTTAAACTCTTTAACTAGATGTATTTATTATTTCATCCTTATTGACACAAAATCTTATATGTTGATATTCTCATCACTGTCACTATTATTTGTGCATTTGTATCATGATTATATTTATTATAATAAATGTCCTCATCTAAATATTAAACTACAAAAATTAATCATATTTATTACTCTTCTACAAATTCCAAAAGACTTTTAAATTCATAATGAAATAATATCAATATGGATGATAACTTTTACAACCAAAAAATGAACTATGCCTTAAAGGTGGACAACATTTGAAAAGTATAATATCATTATTTAGCACTAATGAGATAAAAGCACTTTTTCTCTCCAATCATGATGTAAGGCACAATTGGTGAAACTATTGTCGCATTTATTTTCAAAAGTCATATATCTAAAGCTTGAATTAAAGAGGGCTTAAAACATCTATGAGCATAAAGACTTGTTATTGCCTCAAACTTTCATGACCTAAGCAACTATATTGCCATGAACCTAGATTGGAAGCCCATGAAGCACCTAATTTGGTTGGCCTTGGCTAATGAAACCCAAGCAATGCAGGTATCAAGTGGTAAGACAACTAAAAGACTAAAATAAGTAGAAGCTTAAGACAACCAATTGATTATATTTATTATGTGGCCTAAAGCATAAGAAACAACTTCAACTCATCTTTCAAAATACTCTTCAATCATCTCTACCAAGCCTCAAGAAACCTGAACTTAGCTTTAAATTCCCAACCAATGCTTTTCCTTGGCTTAATACTAGAAGGCACATACATTATCGCTTTTCCAATAGCTCAGGCCTAAAAGGATCAAGTGTTTGACCCTTATTTGGAGACCCTTGTGTTAACTCGCAATGCAAGTATCAAAAGTGCTAAGTGAACTAGCTTAAGATATAAGAAATCATTCCCATTGCTTTCCTGGGATGCCTTTCAGTCATTTCCACCAAGTTGTAGGCATACACAATTTTGCCTTTGTAGCAGCACATGCCCAAAAAGAATCAAAAGAATCAAATCCATGTTTAAAGATGTTTGTTAGACTTGCAACGTAAGTATCAAAAGTACTAACTAAGCTAGCCCAAAGCATAAGAAATCGCTTTCATTGCTCTCTCGAGATACTTTTTAGTCATATTCACCAAGTCTTGGAAAACTTGAATTCAGCTTTAAATTCCTAACCAAAACCTTTCATTAACTCCAACAACTATGACAAATACTTTAGTGCTCATGCTGTAGCACATGCCTAAATGGATAAAAATGGCTCAATTCTTATTAAAAAACCCTCGTGTTAGACTTGTAATGTAAGTATCAAAAGTACTAACTAAACTAGCCCATGTATAAGAAATTGTTCCCATTACTCTCCTCAAATACTCCTCACTCATTTCTACCAAGTCATAGTCTACTTGAATTCATATTTAAATTCCCATCTAAGTTTTTTTCTTGGCTCCAATAGCAACCAAGACATACACATATTGCTCTTGTAGGGACACATGCCTAAAAGGATTAAAAGGATTAGATCCACGTTCAAAGGCCCTTGTGTTAGACTTGCAATGTAAGTATCAAAAATATTAACCAAATTAGCCTAAAGCATAAGAAACCATTCCCATTTGTCTCTTGAGATGCTCTTCAGTCATTTCCACTGAGTCTTAGAAGACCTAAATTCAACGTTAAATTCTCAACCAAGGCTTTTTCTTGACTTTAACAACAACTAGGACATAAACTTTAGTATTCTTAAGGTAGCACATGCCCAAATGGATCACAATCATTCAATCCCAATTCAATGACCCTTGTGTTAGACTTCCAATATAAGTATAAAGGTACTAAGTAAACTAGCCCAAAGCATAAGAAACCATCCTCAATCATCTCTTAAGATATTCTCCAATCTTACTAACAAGCCTTAGACAACTTGAATTCAGTTGTAAATTTCCAATAAACCTTTACTTAACACAATAATAATTAGGACATAAACTTTAATGTACTTATAGTAGTGCATACCCAAATGGATCAAAATGCTTCAAACCCTTGTGTTAGACTTGCAATGTAAGTATCAAAATTATTAACTAAACTAGCCTAAAGTATAAGAAACCATTCCTATTACTCTTCTGAGATATTCTTTGACCATTTTTACCAAGTCATAATATACTTCAATTCAAATTTAAACTCTCATCTAAGTCTTTTTCTTGGCTTTAGCAATAATCAAGGCATACACATTATCACCCTTGGAGTTACACATGCCTAAAAGGATCAAAAGGATTGGATCCATGTTCAAGGGTCATTGTATTAAACTTTCAATGTAAATATCTAAAGTACTAACTAAACTAGCCCAAAGCCTAAAAAGCCATATCCATTGTGCTCCTGAGATACTTTCTTGTCTTCCACAAGCCTTAGAAGACCTAAATTCAACTATAAATTTCTAACCAATGCTTTGCCTTGGTTCCAATAGCAACTAGGATATAAATATTATTACCTTTATAGCAACACATGTCCAAAAGGATCACAACTAGGAGTGTTTACTATGATCCTAGTACTGAGGAGGTTCTATTAATGGAAACTTTGAGAGCATTAACAAGCATAAGGGAATGTCTTTTGGACATTCCCCTTTCAATTTATGTATAGGGAATTACCATAGGAGGTAGGTGGCCTTAATGGTCATGTATTTAATGAACAGGGACAACTTTTTAGGTCCCTTTATACACTTGTATATAAATGGGAATATATATACTTTGTTCATCATTTGCCTACTTTGTTCCTTATTCCACTAACCCATGCCAACTTTCACTCACTTACTTGCTTGCTAAAGAGAGAGAAAGCCATACAAAGAAAATGATCTAAGCTGACCCAGCAATTATCAAAGGCTAGGTGCCAAGCAATTTGTGGAGAAACAACTAGGTTGTCTCATGCAAGATTAAAGATGTTTCCATGAGCCAAAGAAAGTGAATCCATGGTTGTTAAAGGATTATATGATGTTGATGTTGTAGTTTGGTTGTTGCCCATGGCTTTAACATTAGTATGAGAAAGAGACCGATGCAAATGGGTGAATTGTGCCTTTGCCACTACTAAGATGTTAGTTTGAGGGTTTGAGTAGGGTTCAAACAAGCAAACCCAAATTTATGGACTTAGGCATGGGTTAATTGTGTAAAAATAGGCCCATATTAAAGGAAAGAACCAAAAAATAACTTGGGCTTGAACTAAACCTAAAAAAAGGCCTAGAATAGTTTTAAAAATGTAAAAGGCATTAACAAGCGTAAGGAAGGAAATCACACTAAGAAAAGTTTAGCCAAATGGTGCATTTCTACTTTCTTCCCCGAAGATGCAATTTTGCATGATAAACAACTAAAACCAGAACCTAAAACAATAAAGAGAAAGAGAAAAAAAGGGTAACTAATTGAGAGACATCTCTAAAAAGTAGATGCCTTTTCTTTAAAAAGCTTTAAAGAAAGTAAACAAAGGGCTCCAAACTCCATCATTGCTATATCCAAAAAAAAAAAAAAAGGAAGCCACCATAAATGATTAAGAAATCAAAGATCTTAAACACTTTTGATATTGTGAAAGAAACAAACACTTTAATAATCTAACACACATTTAGGACAAAAAGAACCAACTCATATGTGGAAGAAATCTGAAGGTGCATAAACTCTCTATCAAAAATGATTTACATGGTACAAGGAACATATTTACCGAAAACAAAAGACATGTATGAGTTGGTGAGACAAGACCAACCCACATTGTGAGTAAATAGAATTTAGGCTTGGCCAATTGGACCAGGCCTAACTAGCAATTATCTTATAACTCAACATCCTCTTAAGATAGTCACCTTAGTCACTTAGCTAGCTAGCTCAATAATAAGCTAGTAGGAATTCCAACCATGAGGCTAGGGTCAACAACCCATGTGTTTAGGTGCATGCATTGTAATATTACAAAGAAAGAAAAAAAAAAATGCCACCCATTGTGACACCTCCCTAAAACACCCCCTAACAACAAATACACCCCATCTTTCCCAAAACAAAAGCAACCCACACCCCCCCTAATATACAAAATCTCAAGATAGAACCACCTTTAACTTAATACCAAATAGGTACAATGCTTATTGCCTCAAATTTCTTATGTGAATCTAGAGGTTATAGGGTTTGACCTTTGGTGGAAAATGGTAGTCTCCAAGAATTTGAATATGAAGCAACAAATCTAAGGCCTTGTTAAAGGTTTTTGATGCTTTGTAAACCTTTGACTAATAATTAATTATCTTATTAATAGTGCATGAGAGGTTAAATCCTAAGAGTGAAGAAGAAGAAATCAGAGAAAAAAGAAAAGTTAGAAGAGTTAAAAGAATTGAAGACATAAGGAATAACCACAAACAATGATGTTGAATAAATAAGAAGCACAAAGTATGAAACCAACTACAACTAATGATGTCTTTGTCGACAAGGACATGGCAAACAAAACTAAGGTTTTTAATGCTTTGTTAACCTTTGACTAGTAATTAGTTATCTTGTTAATGGTGCATAAGAGGTTAAATACTAAGAGTGAAGAAGAAGATATCAAAAAAAAAGAAGAGTTAGAGGAATTGAAGACACAAGGAAATCATCCATAAACAATGATGTTATTAGTAAGAAGCACAAAATCTAAAATCACCTGCAACCAATGAAGTCTTTGTTAATAGGGACATGACAAACAAAAATGAGGTTCGAAAGGGTAAGGTGTAGATGGAGAAAGTAATTCAAGACAGTTTGTTCATTATACCTTCAAAAAATTAGGAATTAGGAGCATATAGTTAAAGGCTAAAAAAAAAAAATTCTTGAGCAAAAAGCTGAACTTGAAAAGAAACAAAGTTCTTGAAATAATATAGTAGTTGGAGGATTAAGACAAAATACCAAAATGATGTACCAACCTATGAAAATAGCCGGAGGGAAAAGGAAAAGAGAAAACTCAAGTTCTCTAATTGAGGTATTTGATAAAAGTAATAAATACTATAAAAAATTGCATCGTGAGATTTTTTTTAAAGGTCAAATTATTATTCTTAGCAGTAAAATGAATTATAGTAAGCCAATGGGGAAAAATATAATTTTTGGGTAGTATTTAAATCTAAAAATATTATTCAAACTTATAATTTAACTTTAAGGTTAAACTTTAAATTTTCTAATGTAGTATTACAGTTCATACTAATTTATTTTAATTATTATTTAAATTTAAACCTTTTAACTATGCTCAATGTGTAGAAAAGGTATTTATTCTAACTTATTCAACCTTAAGTCGAAGAGCTGTTCAATAGGAAAAAGTGTTGAAGATGAAAATTCATATTGGAAATGTATTATTCTTGTCTAATATCTAAATTTAAAAAATATCACTCTCACTCATAACCTAACTTTTAAATTAAACTCTTTAATATAAATGAGTTTATTATGATGTAGAAAATTTACAAGAAGTCCAAATTAACCTCTCTATCCCATAATAACAAATCTACAAGCTTATAAATGATATAATGAAGTTGATTTAAGGAAAAATGTACAACTAGTAGAAGAAAGATAAATGCTAAATTAAATGGTGTTAAAGATGACAAAACAACTCAGATGCACGACGCATTCCGGCAAAGAAAAAATTTTGGGTTAGGCAGTTGAAAAACGGTACTCGATTCATCAGCATCGTTGAGGAACTGTCCCCCTTTTTTTTTCCCATTCATTTAAGTATTGTTAAGAAAATCTCATATTAAAAAAATTTAATTAATATCTTAAAGCGCTTTAAACATATTTTAGAATAAATTTCCTAAACTCACTTCAAAAATTTGATATCTTCTAAACGCATTAAAAAGGGAAATCCATAGCCCTGACTTCATTCTATTTTAAAGTTATATGAAACATAAAATTTATCAAAGATTGAACTATTTTAAACCATTTTTTTAGAGGTCATTGTATTTCGTTTATTTTGAAAATGATAATTTTTGGAAATCAAAACCCTCATATCGGTCACTTGAGCGGCGGCTAAGACACTTCTGTGTTGCTATGGCGTCCCAACCCCGAAAAGAAGGAGTGTTCCAGCCGGCGTGACGGGATATGAAGAGCGGTGAAAGTGGTGGCGGCGTGATCGCAAGGCTAAGATCGTGTCCCGGGGCAGGCAGGCGGCAACGCGACGCCGTAGTCGTCACGAAGAAGCTCCTGAAGAGCACTGGCAAGGCCGCGTGGATCAACGGCGCCACCTTTCTGTTCACATAGATTTTAGGTGATGTACTTTCAGAAGTTTAAACGAGGAATTAAAGTATGAATTTTATGTGATTCTAAAGTCATCCATAATTCCGGGGCTAATGTTGTTTTCATGATAGTGGAGATGTGAGGATCTTATATTTCTAAGGGGTTCTTGCGTTGGATACCTGCCTGCCAACTACCCTTTCTCCTTGCCATTGTGCTCCAGTGGGCGGTAGCAGGATCCCGAATCTATCCGTGCGCTGCCACGCGTGCCTTGCCTCCCCGCAGCTGCGTTCTCCGTGGACCTCACCGGCACGCTCGTGCTCTCAGGTGCGAAACGTTGTATTGGCTCGGAGTGTCCCTGTAATGCCCCCCTTTTGCCCGGAATGAGTGCTCTCTGTCTCGCTCGACTCGCATGCGTTAAAAGTTGTCAAAATCAATCCCCTAAGACCGTTAAAAGAAGATTATACTCCCACATATAAGGGAAATTTTATATCAAAATATTGATAACATTAAATACTAATTCATATTGTTTTCATCAGAAACCGAACATCAAGAAGCAACCACTTGGAATACGGCATAACACTAAAGGCAACAGCAGACGCACCAGTTGACAAATTGGTCGAAAATTATGTTGCATACGGAGAAGTTCCTACTCTCTGAGGAGGCCCCGTTTTTGTATTACAGGTTCATGAAACTTACTTTGCTCCAGACCTTTCTTGTTGTCTAATGCTTCCTCGGAGCCTTTCTTCGTTTTCATAGGCCTTGCTACCTGGACCTGATCATGAATGGCCTTATTTTGGGAAGGCGTCTTCTCTTTTGTACTAGAATGTGAAGGTTTTTCTTCCATTAGCTTGACTCTGCTTCCAATCATTCTATCATTGTCTGCAAATATAATACTGTTGATCAGAAAGACAAACCTCTTGACTTTTGACATGTTAACTCGTAGCAGATTCACAGCAGTTCAAGGATTCCCTCACTAATGGAACCAAACCAACATGTACTAAGAAGAAAGGGGGAAAAAACAAAAAAAGGATGAACTTGAATTCAAAGACCAATTTATGAAACTTCTTATTCAAAGACCATTTCTACATCTATTCTTTCCTCACTCTACTTCCCCTTTCTTCCATTTCTGAGGTTACTTTCAGTTTACTTGCAAGAACTAAATCTGTTGTTTGTTTATTGCAATTCTATTTAATGACTGAGGTGGATTGTAAAGAAATGCTGGCCTTGTAGGGCAGCCATTGTACCTTGACGAGAGTAGTTGAGATAAAGCACATGTTGCTACGAGGTCATAAAGCAAAAAAGAGTGAAAAGGGAAAGGAGGAAAGGTAGTAAGAAAGTCATGCTTGAGCTTTGCCAGCCGCTTTCAAGCACAGAGGGAAACCATGGATATGTTTTCTGAAAGCTAAAACATGACCTCAGTTTGCGAGTTCTTGCTATTCTATATTTTCACAGAATACAATGTTACCTGGACTGGACAAGACAGCTCGTGGACGGGGAACTGAATTGGCTTTAACATTCATTTTGGTATTATGTTGAATAAGTCCACTGTTCTTCACTGTTCCTGAGAAATTGGAAATCTAACTGATAAGTGTTATAAATCTAAATTCATCTTGAAATATTAGGGTGACGTTTTTTCATATTTAAACAGGGTTTTCAACAGAACAACAACTCCACACCAATCACAACAAATAAGTATCATAACATCTCACGTCTTGTTGATCTCCATCTTTCTTCCATTAAAAGAAGGGAAAAAAAAAAAAGAAAAAGTAAGACCAATAAGAACAAATTTGTAAAGATCAATGCAGGCCTGAAATTCTTCCTTTGGATGCAGAAATCAATTGTCCTCGGAAGTTTGGGACACAAGCCTTTGTGATTCTGGCAAGAGATGGTGCGGAGTGACTCTGATCATCTTCAGCTGTGAAAGATATAGATCTGTTATGGTAGATTAACTTGACTAATATAAGTAGCATCAATGTATACTACTGTCACGTAAAAATGAAATTATCAGTTTCGATATGATCAAATGCTTTTCTACATTATCTTCCATAAACCAACACAGGCGTCCACATGGAGGAGTTAAACTTGGTCAAGCTCTGTTATTGCAGGAAAAATCCTTTTGTTAGGGAGAAAAGTTGGCTGAGATGGATATATATAGCGTTTCAATACATAAAATATTACTGTAAGTTACAAGTTCATATCCATAACTTGAATGTTAATGGATGATATAGCAGAAAGGTACCTCTAATGGATAGGGAGTCCATATTCCTCAATATCAGCGATGATCCACCATTGTTTCTGAGAGAAAACTGATCATTCTGTTTGTTTATCTTCACATTCAAACTTGGATAAACTTCATATCCCCAAAATAAAACCCATAAATTAGTTTCCATATTTCCCCTAAGATTGCTCAGACAACAGAAAACCCACACGCAAATACTCACTTCTGGGTCTTATACTCCAAAATCTAATAGTAAATATTATTGCATACGAGAATAAAAAATTCACAACAACAGAAAAATGAAAACCGAAAGGCAGTAGATAACAATAAATCAGAATAAAACAATCAAAAAATTAATTAAAGATGTAATAAATTTATTATTTATAAATAAAAAAATATTTTATATTTTTTTTAATAATATAAAAAATTATTCAAATTCTAATAATAGTATTAGAAATGTCGCTACTAAAAACTATGAATCCTACTATAACATGATGCTACGTTATCATATAGTGTTAGGCCACATTTACAAAGTGGAAATAGACTAGCAGGCACCAAAGCTAAAAGATCCACCCTCTTAAATTGGGGTCTTCGTTGGTGGTTGAAAGACGGTACTTGAATTATTAACATCTTGAAAAGCTGTCCTTTTTTTTTCCCCATCTAAATTAAGTATTTTTTTTTAAAATCTCATATTAAAACAGTTTAATTAATCTCTTCAGGGTTTTTAAACATATTTTATGAATAAATTTTGTAAACTCACTTTAGAGAATTGATATCTTCTAAAGGCTTTGAAAAAGGAAAATCCATAGTCTCAACTTCATTCTGTTTAAGCTTATATGAAACGTCAAATTTATCAAAAATTCAATTATTTTATAACATTTTTTTTAGAGGTTATTGAATTTCGTTTATTTTGAAAATGATAATTTTTGGAAGTCAAAACCCTCGGATCGGTCACTTGAGCGGCGGCTAAGACACTTCTCTGTTGCCATGGCGTCCCAACCCCGAAAAGGAGGAGTGTCCCTGCCGGAAAGACGGGGTGCGAAGAGCGGCGAAACCGACGGCGGCGTGATCGCAAGGCTGAGCGGGTCGCCGATCGTGTCTCGGGGCAGGCAGGCAGCTTGCGAGGCCGTAGGCGTCACGAAGAAGCTACTGAAGAGCACTGGCAAGGCCGCGTGGATCGCCGGCACCACCTTCCTCGTACTGGTGGTGCCTCTCATCATCGAGATGGACCGGGAGCAGCAGCTCAACGAGCTTGAGCTCCACCAGGCCAGCCTCCTCGGCACTGCGCCTCAGCCCCCGAAGTGAACGCGGAACTGCCACGGTTGGTACCGGTCTTCAATTGGATCTGCGAGTCTGGATTTGATGTGATTGAGTACCGTAGGGTTTGGGGTTTTGCGATTACTTACATTACCTGAGTCCAAGGGTTTTCTCTTTTGGGTTCCGAAGAAGCATGATTTAACTGCTTAATGACGTATTCTGTTCGCCTAGATTCTGTGTGATGTATTTTCAGAAATTTAAACGAGGAATTGAAGTAGGAATTTTATGTGATTCTAAACTTATCCATTACTCCGGGGCTAATGTTGTTTACACGATATCGATACTGTTTGTGGTTTGGGAGAGGCGATGATCTAATATTTCTAATACTTTGTTGTTAGTTGCGTGACATGATCTAATATTTTTTCTTGTGTGCTTTGATTCTTTCTTTAGTGTTCAAGAGTCGCAAATATATTATGTTCATAGCAATATCACAAGTCGAAATTTTGGTTGATTGTTCATGGGATTTTAACCTGTAGTCTACTGAGAAACTCTTAGATTCTCCTTGTAACGTGGCAGCATTTTCAGTCTACAGTCCATAGTCAGTGCCTTTCTTCTTAGTGTGCTGTAATACCCGTATTGAAATTAATTGCAAATTAAGAAGAAAGGCACTGACTATGGGTATTACAGGTTGTTCAAGCTTTTAGATTGTTGCTGACAAAATTGATTTTAGTAGATATTGTAATTAGAGGGATTTATAGACTTCAATGAGTTGAGAAGTTGGGGAACTGATACTTTTAGGATTTATCTTTGTTGGGATTCGACAGAGCTGAGACTTGAAGGTTATTGAGAGACTCGTGTTTTGGGACTAATGGGTTGAATTGGTGGAATCAGAAAATTCAGTTCACTTCTTGATATTCTAATCAGTTTACATAATCTTAAGCATAATGGGAACTTGCACTAAATTTGATGTCTATGATGTCTATGATGTAGTTGTCCTTGAAGATTTACACTTTACTGCACTGCATCATGCAGAACAACCAATCTGTTCAATCTTAGTTTAAAGTGGTTTTATGTAACGTTTATGGTTTGATGCTTTATTATTATCCATTCAAAAATCCTTCTATAAGTGTAAGATAGTTACTTACTTTTCTTTTGCAAAGTGCCGAAGCCTGGCTTCTCTAGTTTTGGTTTTAGATCATTGTCCTTCATTTGTGTTGTTAGATAGTAGTTTATTGTCTTTCGCAAAGATTGAACGTCTAGCTGCTTTATTTTGGTGTTAAGTTCCTTGTTTCTTGTTCGTACTCAGAGTGGGGCTTTGTCATCTGCTTGGTGCGGTTGCAAGGGCAGGTGACCTGTGTTTGATTTGAACTATTCTTAGTAGATTGGTTTACATACAACCGAGAAAAGGAATGGTCAATAAATACTGTTGTTAATGGTGATCTCTTGTCATTATTTTGTCAATTTCTACCACAGAGATCCATCCAAATTGTGTGAGAGATTGCTAGCGAAGGAGTGATTAAAGATGGAGATGAGAAACAGATTGATTTGGCATGAAAATGACTTTCAACCCTCTGCTTTTTATGCTTGTTCTTTTTCCTTATCATTTGTATCTATTCTCTTCTACTCTTTTTCTTCTTGGGTTTGTACAGATATCAAACGTAGGACTTAAACGTAGGACTTGTTCAAAAGTAGGACTTGAGGTTTGAGGCATTTACAGAAAATCAAAGAAAATGAAATTCACAAAACCCTCGTATTCTGGGCTGGCTCGAAATTTTAACCTCTCAGGCGGAGATCGTTTGGAAAAACTAAATAAATCAATTGTCTTTTCATGTGGATCTGCTGTTGGAAATCCTTTTCATGTGGAGCATTCATGGGGTGTTCTGGTGCCTACAGAACGTGGAATATAAAACACAAGTTGGAACAGAAGTAATCACTTTTTAACATTGGATGATCAAGTTCCTCCCAAACGGAAATTCCAAAGCTGGGCCTTTGGAGCCTTAATCCAGAGATAAAAGCTCAAGTAAAGGGTAATCACCGATTCCCTCAAATAGATGCCAGCAGTCCTTTGTTCATTTGGATAACTGCTTCAATGTAGCCCAAAAGCCTCAGTTAATTAGATCTAACCAATTCTGTCATGCGGAAATATTGGGCGGCATCAATCTATAAATGGGCTTCCTAACCAAAGAACCCAAAACCATCAAAAGCCTTTTCCTCTCTTTTACTTCATGTAAAATGTACAAATCTTCCATGTCTTTCATTAGAACTTCTTTTACTTTATTGCAAACAAATCTAACTAAAAAAACTTGATGATACAAGCTTTGCTCTTATTATGAGAATATCTCATATTAGTTTTAATTTATATTGATTCATTTTATATATAAAAAATTTATTTGGTCCTTGTAAGTCGATTTTGAAGGAAAAAAAAAACTTATGAGTCGATTTTGGAGAAAAAGTGATATCTAATATTATTTTTAATTTATTTTAATACATTTTATATAAAAAAATTTATTCGCTCCTTATAAGTTGATTTTGAAGAAAAAATAAACATTTTAATATGATATTAAAACTTATAATTTAATGAAAACAATATCTTATTACAACTCATGTATTTTAATAAAATTTATATATAAAAACTTATAAGTCAATTTTGAAGAAAAAATAAATTTTTTAATATGATATTAAAACTTATGATTTAATGAAATAATATCTTATTATAACTCATGGTTTAGGTAAGAGCTTCCTTTGTATTATTACAACTATAACTTCATCTAATAATAATTATAAAAGAAAAGAGAGAGTATTAAAAGGCCTTACCTTATTTATGGCTTAATGTGAAACCTTTTATATATGAAACTTTTTAATAATATGATTCTAAAAGAGGAAACAAGTTTTTTAACACATCACGAATTAATAATTTTATAAAATTGATAGCTTAACAAAAATACAAAAAATAAAATTTCAATGTGAATAATCCTTCCATTTCATGAATGATGGGGGAATTTTTTAGATAAGAGGGGGCTTTTGAGTGAGGGGAAATCCAAATTTCTCTGCTTTCTTGTCTCTCTAAAGCTAAAATTCTAGTTATGGCAAAACTTGACAAGAAGATTTTGTTATTGATTGAGTAAGCATGTCCTTTACTCTATCAATTGTTTACAAAAAGAAGTCCAACGTGAAGCTAAAAAAGAAAACAAATTAAATTTTTATGAAAATTGTTATGAGAGAGAAAGTCATTAGGTTGAATGTATAGAAGAAAAAGAATCTAAAACGTGTCCTAGTTTCATTTCATTTGATTCTCACTCACTTTTAACCTTTTTGTAAAGTTGCTTCTTGCTTTTGCAATGCACTCCTATCTTTTTTAGGCTTTACGACCTTAGTTACAGAGGCTCATCCATTGGTGCCTGTAAGGTTGTCATCTTTATTCATCTAAGACAAGAGCAATGCCATGCCAAGGTGGAAGACTATGAATCTAGGTCATTTTTGCTTTCCACGGGAGCTTCTTTATGTAAAGGTTTTTAAAAGTTAACCCTTATTTGGAGATTCTTTACTCATATGAATAAGTGAAGGTAAATAGATGCCATGAAGTTGTGTATATACACATATACTATTAAGTGCTTGCTAGTAGGATTGAGTATATGGACGTGGAGCAGGGAAATCCTGGAGATCTAATGGGACAAACTTCTTTTTGTTCCCCTTCATTATGGTGATAGATTGGGAAAACATTCACAACTCAAGCACAAACAGCTTTATAGTGGGAGACCGAAACTTGTGGAATCTCCAAGGGAGATTTAACCTTTTTACTTTCAGTTCTTTCCTCCCCTTTCCAAACTTACAAAAGAGTTTATAAGATGCTCAACCAAACATTTCATAAAAAGGCCTAGGAGCTACTACATACAAGGCTTTAGTTAGCCTTAACACAAAAGCCTACATTAGATTAGACATGACTTACCCTTTTATTACTTGAGCAGTTGTCTTGCTCTCCCAACTCTTCTTGTCTTTTAGCCTTTAATAAGCATGTTGGTTTCCCCCTCCTTCATGTTACCTTTATGTTGGAACTAGAGACCTTCTACAATTGGCTAACTAATGGGACAACTCTTCTTGGACCCATGTAACATACTTCTTCCTTTAACATGGACCTTGTCCTCAAAGTTATAATCAAGGAATTTGATCTTCATCTCTTCTATGGCCTACCATGTTGTATCTGTTGGTGATAATCTTTCCTAATGTACTAAAACCCATGGTTGTCCTCCCCTAGTTCTTTTGTCGAGGATGACCCTTGGAGTAATTGAAGGCCCTTTTCCTCCCTCAGGTAGCTCAAGTAGCTTATCCTAGAATTTATCCAAGGCTCCCAAATGTTTCTTTAAGTAGGAAACATGAAACACAAGATGTATTCTAAAGTCATAAGGTAGTTTCAACTTGTAGGTATTTCCCCCACCATTTTCTTTAATTCAAAGGGTTTATAGAACCATGGACTCAACTTGTGGTTTTTCCTCAGAGCAACCATGGTTTGCCTATAAGGCTATAACCTCAAGTACACCATTTCTCCCTCACTAAAGCATACTTTTATTCTTTTCTTATCATAGTTGGTCTTCATCCTATTTTGAGCAATAGCTAATTTTTCTTAGAGCTCCTTCAAAACCAAGTTTCTTCGATTCAATTATCTCTCTTCAAATTCCATAACAATGGCTCTTCCAATACAAGATAGCAAGGGTGGCGATGGTTTTTCATAGACAATTTCATAAGGGGTCTTCCTGTTGGCTGCTTGCAAATTAGTGTTATAACAATAGGAAGCCTACTATAGCCATTTACACCATTCCTTTTGCCTATCTCCCACAAAATACATCAAATACATATGCATTATCCTATTAGCAACTTTAGATTGATTATCCATTTATGGATGATATGCTGACGACATGTTGAAGCTAGTGCCATGAAGTCTAAATAACTTTTCCCAAAAGGCATTTGTGAAGGTAGACCGCTAGTCACTTACTATGGTCTTTGGCATGCCATATAATTTGAAAATGTGGTAAAAAAATACTTGGGCTACAATGCTAGTAGTATAAGGGTGAAATATGAAAATGAAGTGTCCAAACTTTAACAATCTATCCACAAAATGACAATGGAACTTTTACCCTGGCATGATGGCAATCTATCAATGAAATCCATTAAAATGTCACTCCAAACTTGTGATAAGGGACAAGTTCTCCCATTTATGTTTTTGGCATGCCCTACAATGCTTTACAAAACTCAACACATCCTTGCTCATATGTTTCCAATAAAAGACTGCCTTGACTTTGTGGTAGGTTTTGTGAAATCCTTCATGAATTCCATTATGGAATTCTTATAAAATCAAAAGGATCAAGACAGAATCTTCTAACAAGTAAATCTTTTTTTTCTAGAACACTATGCCATCTTGATACTCCTAAAGGCCAATAGCTTACCCATTTTTTATGTTATTAACTAGCCTTTGCATTGCATCATCCTTTTGAACCTCTTCCTTGATTGAATTCAACCATAATAGTAATGGTACAATTATTTCTTTTAATTCTCTTTCAAAATCAACTTCAAACTCTTTTATTTCAAACTTACCCTTTTTTCCTATGACTTCTTTTTTTCTAGACAAAGCATTAACAAACCCATTCTCTTTTCTTGGCTTAAACTTTATAAAGAAGTCATACCCCATCAACTTTGCTAGCCATTTTTGTTGTGTTAGGGTAGCTATCTTTTGCTCCCACAAGTACTTTAGGCTTTGCTAATCCGTTCCTATAATGAAGCGTTTGCCTAAAAGGTAATGCCTCCAACATTGGACAACAAGTATAAGTGCTAACATTTCCTTGTAATAGGTGAAAAGGGTGGCATTCTTACCATGCATGACTTACTAAAGAAGGCTATGGGTCTCCTATCTTGCATTAGTATCACCCTAATTCCTATCCCACATGCATCACACTCAATGAGAAAAGGCTTGTCAAAATTTAGAAGGGCAAGAACAATGGTTTTAATTAGAACCCACTTAAGATTTTTGAAGGCCAACTCCACCCTTTCATTCCATCTAAATGAGTTCTTTTTTAATAGATTGGTTAGAGGTTTAACCATTCTCCTATGCCTTTCAACAAACCTTTTATAATACCTAGTGAGATCTAAAACCCCATGAAGCACATTGATGTTCCTTGGTTGGCACCAATCTAAAACTACCTTTGTGTTTCCTACATCTATAAAAACCCCTTCTCCCAATATCTTATGGCCAAGGAACTTGAGAGATCTTGTTCAGTGATTTTTAAATGCAGGTGAACATGTCGAACAAGTAATATAATGATAAGAAAAGTATCGTCCCACAGAGATTGGTGATTACTATACCAACTAATTACTAACGGTGAACAACTCCTAGAATTTATCTAACAAATCCAAATTGATAGAAATAAACTAATCAACTAAATTTAATAAAACTAAATACACAAAATATGTTAGAGTGTCCGATTTCACCATAACTATGAGGTACTAATGTAGATTATGTATGCTTGCAAGAGGGATAATATCTATGTGATGGCGAAACTTCCTAATTTATTTACTATCCTATGTCTAGGTATAGCAAACCTACTTAGTTCATTAATTCACTATATTTCTATATGTGAATTGAAACAAACCAAATGCATTAGGATCTATGAATATTTCCAGTTTACAATAAATCTTTCAATTATCTTATCACCAAAAGCCACACAAACAACATGGTATATGTCTATCCATATTTAATTCATGGTTATATATTATAAGAAGCAATTGCATATTATTACCTCTCAGTCTCAAACATGCACATCAAATTATTCAAGTGGTGGCCAATCACTTAAAAGCATTAAGCATAATAATATATAACTCACATAAATAAAATATCTTACAAAACATAATAATCATAAGATTCATATCATCATAATTAGGTTACATCGTAGCTCTAACAAAAATAAATTAAAGCATAAAGAAATAATGAGGAAGAATAATAATAGGGAATAAAGAAGGCATCTTGAATCCAAGAACAAGAAGTCTGTCACCCTTTTTGTCTTCTCTTCAAGAAAATCTTGAATTCTTGGCCTCTTTCTTGAGTTGTGCTCAATTTCCTCCTCTCCTTTTTTTGCCTCTTCTCTTCTCTTAAATAGGGTTTAGGTTTAGACCTACTCTTATCCTAGTAGAATTGGGTCTTAGAGATCTAAAACAATTGGGTTTTGAACTCCTAATTTAATTTGACTTTGAACTCCTAATATGATTAGGTTTTTTAATTATTTAAAAAACCCAATAACAATAAAATCTAATAACAATCATTCAAAGCCCAAGCCCATCTTGACTCTCTTGATCCTGATATTATGATTTTGCCACACAATAAGCATCAAGCTCTCCATGTTCATCTCTTTTCTCCTTGCCTTCTTATGCTACATAAACAAGATAGATTTAAGTAAATAAAGAGGAGTTCAAATGTTTTCTCACAATTATTAAAGTTATTTATTGCCTAAAATAGGTAAAATAACTCTATAAAAATAGAGTTATCAAAAAGGAACTTGAGAGATCTCTATCCAAACGTACATTTTGACCTTTTTGCATAGAGTTGGTGAACTTTTAACCTTTTCAAGGTCATTTCTATGTGTTGTAGGCATTCTTTCTAGTTTTTGTTGTACACTAATATGTCATCAAAGAAAACCAAGGTGAATTTCCTTAACAACTCCTTAAAAACAAAATTCATAAGGGCTTGAAAAGTTGATGGGGCATTTGCTAAACCAAATGGCATGACCATAAACTCATAATGTCCATGGTGGGTCCTAAATGCCATTTTTTGTACATCTTGTGAGTTCTTTCTAATCTAATTATACCCAAACCTAAGGTTTAACTTAGAGAAAATTTGCACACCCTTTAACTCATCCAACAATTCATCCATTGTTGGTATTGGGAACTTATCTTTGATTGTTCACTGGTTTAAAGCTTTAAAATCTACACATAGTCTCTAGCCTCTATCAACCTCTTTTACTAATAAAACGGGAGCAAAATAAAGGTTGGTACTCGGTCTTATAGTCCTTATAGCCACCTTTTGATGATATGGATATCTATAGGGGCTCACTAATACTGCTTGCACCCCCTACTTGAGTGGTATTTTATGATCATGGAATTGAATTGGTGGTAACCTTGTTGGCTCCCTAAAAACATCCTTAAAACGTTGTAGTACTTCCTTCAATTCGGCTAAAGCTCTTGGTTCCATTCTTTCTTGATCATCTTCCTCCATTCTAAGCTACCTAAACTCATCATAATCTCCCTTCCTCTCTTCTTCTTAACCTTTATTCTTAGTTTGCCCTTTCATGATTCCTATTTCTTTTCTTTTCTTTTGCTTAGATTATGCACCCCTTTTAGCATTACTAGAACACCCTTTACCTAAAATTCCATTTCCATAGTAGTAAAGTCCCACATTATTTCCCCTAATGTGCATAGCCATTAACACCTCAACATTGCTTATGTTCCTTACAAGGGAAGAAGGAACAAATCCATCCTCATTTGAGTCCTCTAGAGTTGAACCTCAACTCTTCTACACAACCCTTGACTTACTAACCTTCCTCCCTCCACCATTGTCACTACAATTTTTCCTCCTCCATATGATTTTAAGCCTAATTCTTAGCTAAACCATGATTCACAAAGTTATGTGTGCTGCTTGAGTCTATCAAGAACTTTACTTCCTTTTTAACCTTAGTCATACCTCTTTCTACTACCATGGTTTCCAACTTAAGGGTACCGTACATTGCCTTGACTGATATCTTAACATGCTCTTCATCCTCTTCTTTGGTACTAGTTTTTATCTCCACATACTCATTTTTTTCCTTATACAACTAAGATCCTTGAAGGATGAAAAGCTTCTTGCACCTATGTCTAGGCACAAACTTCTCATCACAACTAAAGCATAACTCTTTACGCTTCCTTTCTTGCAACTCTAAAGGTAACATTCTTCTTACTGGTACTGTAATTTTTGATGGACTTGTGTGGACCACCCCATATATTATAATTTTCCTAACAAGTTAGTTATATGTTTTTTTCTCATTTGGCTTGGGTTTATACAACTGTGCTAATTCTACTACCTTAGCCATGGTAGAGGGTTTCTTGTCTGCCACTTCCTTTTTTATTTTTTCCTTTAACCCACCTAAAATTTCTGGTGTTTTGTAAGGGTACTTGATCTTAGCAACACTTTAGAAAATTGTTTATGGTACTTATTAATTGACCCATTCTATTGTAATTTTGTTAACTCCATATACACACTCAAAAAATTTGAAGCCCTACACCTCTGTATCATTCCCTTTTCTAACTCTATCTATAAAATAGTTGTACATTTACATTTAGATTGGAGTAATTGAAACCATACCTAGGCATCCCTGTCTAAATTCCAAGCCGCCCATGAGACCTTGTCCTTGTTGGAAGTGTGGTGAAGCTTAAAAAAAATGATTTGTCCAATTAATTCAATTGTGGGGGTCATTATTTCCATCAAAATGAGGAAACTCCATCTTCACAATGCTTGGTTTGATGTTGTCAACCAAGGCATATAGATATTCGGTTCGCTCTTCCTCATTTTGGTTTGGGTTGCAAGATGAACCCTTTTTATCCTTTGTGTTATTGTTGTCTTAATCATACTCCCTATTCTTGGTTAAGAGCTTAAAGAATTTGCTTAACTGAGTCAGAGATTTCTTTAAGCCATCAATCTAATCTTGACACTTCTAATTTCAACCACTTAACCTATTCATCCACCATAACCGACTCCAATGCCACTTTGTTACATGCCCACTGGTAGGATCGAGTATATGAACGTAGAGTAGGAAAATCTTAGAGATCTAGTGGGACAAACTTCTTTCTTGTTCCCCCTCCTTATGGTGATAGATTGGAAAAACACATAACTAAAGCATAAATGGCTCTATAAGGGGTGACCAAAACCATTGGAATCTTTAAAGGAGATTCAACCTTTTCACTTTTAGTTCCTTCTTCCCTTTTCCAAACTTACAAAAGAGTTAAGATGCTTAGCCAAACATTACACAAAAGGGCCTAGGAGTTACTACATACAAGGCTTTAGTTAGCCTTAAAACAAAAGCATACATTAGATCAAACATGACTTACCCTCTCATTACCTAGGCAATTGTCTTGCTTTCCTAACTCTTATTGTCTTTCAGCCCTTAACTCACATATTGGTTTCCCCCCTTCTTCACATTACCTTTTTGCTAGAACTGGAGACCTTATGCAATCAACTAGATAATGGGACAACTCTTGGATATAAAGTTCAATGCACTCTAGCATTTCTTAGACCCATAAACACATACTTACAAATGGAGGAAACCATATTCTATGCTCACCAATGATACACCGATTAGTGGGGTAAGGCAAGGCAATGCTTGATGAAGGAGTCTATGTGTGCATTGGGAGATAGGGTAGGAGTGGCATATAGGTAGAGCCCTTCCATCACTGCTAGCCCTGCCATCCTTGGATCAACCTTGGACCACTTGCCTTTGACATCCCCGAGCCTAGATAAGCCATTAGTGTCAGGCTCCTTCATTACAATAATGTTAGGCAAACCAAAGGCACCACCTTAATAGCTTTTACTTGGATACCAATTCCTTTAAGGCAACCCCGAGCAAACATGTCCTTCTTGAAGGTCAAGCTCAAGCACTTCATTCTTTTATTCTTAATGATCCAATTGTAAGTTGGATAATTAAGGAAGTCGGTTTTGCAAAGTTATGACATCAAGCTAGCGATTATCAACCCATTTATGCTTTCTCATTATTGTAAGATAAATAGTAATATGTTAAGAATGGTGTTGAATTAGGTGTCTTTGGCTTTTTCTATATTAATTCAAACAAAATTTATCACAAATACCTCAATATATAATGACAATAATGTAATATATAAAATTAAGAATCCATTGAAAATAAATACCAACAAACATAATAGTTTTTAAGGGAATTAGGTTTCTTAACAATCCTCCCTCCACCTCTTTTATTTATTTAGTTTTTTATAGAATGGTAAATTGTATTAAAAAAATTAGAATACAAAAATAAAAGAATATATCTTATCATTACAAAAGTTACTACAATCACAAAAAGATGGAAGTTAGAAACCTCCAAATCTTATTCAAAATAATAATTTCTTATGAAATATGTATATTTGTAAGTAAATAACCTTTCCTTTGTACAAGTTTCTTTTATTTTTACTAACAAAATTGGAATGTCAATTATTTTTTGGATTTTTTGCTTCATTCAACCTATATAAAAGCATCTTTTTCCTTACTCCATTTCTTTTACTAAATTTCTAAAGGGTGCCTTTGATACTACCAATCAAATACACTTGCAATTGGTAATCCTAGGATTACAAATAAGGATCAAGACAAAATGCAACCTTCATGTTATAACACATTAGTCAATAAGAAATAAAAGAGTAAAGCTTAATGAGAGGTGCAAAAAATCAAACTCCTAAATTTGTGTGAAACCTTAATTTTTAAGATTTATGAAAATACATTGCAAAAGGCGTAGGGGAAGGAAGGTGTATGTTAGGACTACAACTTAAAATATGTCATATGGCACTTGAAAGGAAAAATGGAGAAGCAACATAAAGGCAAATTTGGCATGAGACAATTAAGAGGAGGAGAAAAAGGAAGGGAAGAAGCAATAAAGGGGATTATCGACAAACATTGCTTTATTTCCTTTGTTTTGTATTGCCTTTTACCACTTTTCTATAATAGATTAGTTGATGTTTTTAGTAGATTTCATCTTGCTATGTTTATTTTTTTTTCATTCTAGTTTTTAGTTCTAGTTTGGACAACTTTTGCATTCAAGAAAACCATCTATAATTGGGGAGACTCTACCCAAATTTTCTCTAATCTCTTCATTCTAAGTGTTGTGAATCTCTACTCCTAATAGTGGTATATAGAGTCAGCAATCTAGCGCACCACAACTTAGTCAAGACTTATGCCCAAACCATGGCTAATAATTGCAACACTTAAAAGACCATTTCAACAACTTTGTTGCTACCTAAGATCATGTGCTCCAACTTTTATAAAAACTAGTTTTGGGCACCACTCTAGGCCAGTAGTGCTTTGGTGGGGTTTCTCTTCCAAGTCTAATTCCACCCACTGACCTGGCACCCATGACCACCCCTCCATTGGCACCAACCCCCATGGTTGTGTATAATTGGCACGTCTTGAATGGGATCAACACCTACGTCATTGTCAAGTACCTCAATGGCAACGAGATGTCTTCTTCTGCCCACCACTCAGTTGCCCCTCCCTTTAGTCGAGCTGACTTTCCTATCTCTACCCCTATCAGGTCTATTTATCACCTATACATGCCCCCGTTCAAGGTGTTGTAAAGTTAGGTCTCTCTACCTTATCCTCCATTGTGGGTTTCTCAGTGCCTACACTATCACTAGTGTCCCATTATGGCAACACCCCACCTTTGGCCATCCCTCTACCCCCTCTTGGGCTAGATTTCCTTAGATGTAGGTATGGGCTACCCCCTTGTTGGCCATCTTTTCCCTTTAGGTTTTTCCTCCATTAAGCTTTCTCACTAAGCTTCATACCATACCCCTTTAGGCCTTCACCAGACATGAGCCTCCTATGGGCTAGCCACCCACCTCATTTGTGCTTAACCCATCTAGTGCTAGCCACCCTTCAACTTACTAAATAGCCACCCTTCAATCGCCCATAGTCTTGCCTATACAACAGCTCAACCATTTTACTCCACTAGGCTTACCTTTTCCACAAGCCACCCACTCCCCTTGAACTCTTGGTCTAGCATGCCATCATCTTTAGCAATCCACCACATTTGTTTTAGTCAGCCCACCTTTTCCATATGCCACCCACTTCCCTTGGCTTCATGCTTCAATAAGCCTGCATCTTTAGCAGCCCGCCCTTTTTGCTCCAGCATGCCTGCCCCTTCTACCAACCATCCACCTTGTGTGGCTATGGCCAACACCATTTGACCCTTCTTTAGGGGCCTTTTGGTCCATCCTTCCCTTAAGGCCAACACATGCCTCACTTCTAGCAAGGCCTCATTGACATTCCTATGAGTTGGGGACCCATTCAGCACATCCTTTCTTGTTAAGGGCCTATCTGGCCACAGTTAGGTTGGGGACCCACTTGTCTCGGTCACCTTGGCAAATGCGGTTCATTCCATTCTGGCTAGCTTCTTGAGTTTATTATGAGACTACCTAAGCACCATCTCGAGGTCAACAACATAGCCCTAAATGGTGAGTGGGATCCCTCTACCACACTCTAGGTATTTTTAGATCTTAACCTTAACACCTTTATTTTTCAAAATTCAAGGGTTCCAAACCTAGAGAATGGATAACTAGTAATGAATTTTACTTTTGATTTGACCCTATGGATGAGTTTGAAAAGGTAGAATATGTTGTCATTTATTTTAAGGATGATGGCTGATTGGGTGGGGATTATTTGCAGGAAAAAGGCTATGCTAGTTATGATAAGTTTTCCTTAAAGGAAGTGGGGGTGTTGTAGGGGCATTTCACCTCTTTAGACAAACCTCAACTGTACTTGCCTATATTCAAGAATTTCACATTTAAGGTATCATGCCTTAGCAAAAAACCTTGGTTGGATAGATTCAACATTTTTTACGATCTTTTTATTGGGATTAAAGGATAATGTGAGGGCCTCAATTATGTTGTCACAATTCATGACCTAAAAGATGCCTTTAAGTAGGCCCTAATGCAAGAGAAGCTTCTCTCTCCTAAGAGTAAAAGCATAATTATCACACAAATGGGGGTGAACCATGCTTAGGTTGCTACGATATCAAGGCCTAGGGATAGATCTTGGGGAGCAAAAACCTCCAAACCCCGTGATGGTATGCATTTCTCTACCAAATGTATTACTAAATCCCATATTCAAGCTTAGAGAGATTAGGGATTGTGTTATTACTACAACGAGAAATGGGGCAAGGGTCATCCATGTGAAAAGAAACAATTATTTTTGTTCATTGACAAGGAGAAGCAAGTGAAATAGATAGATGACGAGTTGGCTCTAGTACAAAAAATTTTAGAGGATTAGGTGAAGGTTGAAGTAAAGGATGTTTTCTCCATCCACATGATGTTGTGGGGGGTTTTTCCTTAAGCTCATTTAGGTTAGCAACACTTTCTAGCAAGTTTCAAATTAACATGTTATTTGATATAAGGGTCATGCACAACTTTGTTAACGTTGACATAGCCCACATATTAGGATGTCAGTTAAAGGCCATTATGTTGGAAAATAAGGGTTTTGTTATGAGAAAATTTATTTGTGAATTATTTATTAAAAATGTTTTTAATTTATGCAAAAGAAAATCATAGGAAGTAAAAGGTGTACAAATTATAATATCAATTAATGATATTATAGAGTAGCTAAGTTCCTACATTTATTTGTAAAACATCTTTATGAAGTGACCTTGAGAAATACTTTGTATGATGTAATGTTTTTGTTTGCATAAATAAGTAATGATAAAATATATTTTAATATATTAAAAAAGCAATGATACTTGCACTTATATATTTGTAGGTATATATTAAAAAATAGGGCAAAGATCATATTACAAAGTGATCATATAAGGATTGGCTCGAGCTTCACTGGACCGAGCTTTACTGGCCTGAGCTTCATTAGACAGAGCTTCGATGGCCCAAGCTTCACTAGCTCGAGCCTTATAAGCCCGAGTTGCACTAGCCCAAGTTGCACTGATTCGTTGACCGCAAGCTACACTTGCTTGAGCCCATCTAATGAGATAAAGTGAAATGCTACTGTTTCACTTAATGATAAGAGCAAAAGGCTCTTAATCAAACAAATACTTTGAAAAGCCCTAGCTCCTTTTGTTGACTCGTTCTCTCATCTCTGTCTCTGTCACTGATGCTCCAATGGGAACACTCTTGAGGTGATTGATATGTTAGAACATGTATTTCTTGCATTAATCATCTCTTTTCCTGTTGAATGATAGAAATCACATCATTTATCAATGGGAAGTTCTCAATGGGAAGTTCAGGTTTGAACGGAAACCCTAGAATGCTTAAAGTTGTTAAATCTTCTATAAAAAGGCATTCTTTGAGAATCTTTGGAGTTTTTGCACATACTACATTTGAGAAGAATCATATACATATTGAAATCATGCAAGAAATCATAATATCGATTGATTACTTCATTGAATTGCAAAGCTATTTTGTATCTTCGGTGATATTACTTTAAATCAATATTCTTGTGAATATTCACTGATTAGATTGAGTTGTTTATGTGCTGATTGAGTCCTAATTATTATATGCACATAGACTTCTTTGTAAATCTAAAACTTTAACTTTGTGAAAATTGGGGGTTTCATGATTAGAGCTTGAATTAAGCTTTTATATATTTAATTAGTTTTCTATGAAGCATTATTCCCCACTTACAATATACATTTGAGGATTTGCTTGATGTACTAAGGTTGATTCAACCTAAATCTTGTAACTGTGGATAAACTAACTCCTTGTTGAGGAGTTTGAAGCATAGGAAATGATTTCTCCTAGCTTGTAGTAAATGAGACTTCAATAAGTTGGATTGAAGGAGAAGAGGGTGGACTTAGGGCTCAAGGATTGAGTGCCAAACCATTATGGTAAACTTAGTGTTTCTCTTCCTTTATCTTGTTTAGATTTAACTTACTGAATGTGCTATATGTCCAACCATTAATTTGTCATTGATTTGTTGCCTTATCCATGAGATAATTTTGCTATTTTGTAACTTATATGTGTGGCATTTGCTTGTTATTTTCTTGTCATATTAGTGTGAAATTGTGTTGAAAGCTAGAAGCATTTTAGATAGTAAGAAAATTGTATTCATCTCTTGACTTTAACAATTCAACTCCCCTTCTTGTTAAGTTATAAAACCCAACACATTAAACCCTTTAGGGTTAAGATCGTAGGTGATCATTAGTTACAAGGCAACCTAAAGTATAATAATTTTACTTAGTGGATTCAAGGCCATCAATTTACCATGGAAGTCCAATTATTACCACTTAAAGGGTGTGATGTAGTCTTAGGTATGCAAAAGGTTAAGGTTAACCTTATCAGCTTGGATGTGGTGGATAATACATTGACCATACAAATAAAAGGGAAACTAGTAGAGCTGTTGGGCTTACAAAATAAGGGGGTCTCATTGGCAGCTATTAATGAGTTGAGTTTTTGCCATTGGGTGTAAGAACATCCACATTGTATGGTAGGCCAACTCAAGGCCATGGATATCGATAGAGAAGAAGCAATACCTATTGGATTGGAAGGCTTGATGGAGGAATTGGATGATGTGTTCAAAACCCTTATCCAACTACCCTTAGCTAGGAGTTTGACCATCATATTCTGTTGTGAGTAGGGAATGAACCGGTTAATGTGACACCTTATTGGTATCCATATTTTTGATATGGATTAACCCAATAAGGGGGGTCGGATTGGGTTAATATTATTTATTTATTTATCTATTGATCTTGTAAATTAAACTCAATGCAAGAAGATGAAAAACATCGAAAGATTGTTTAGGTGGTTTAGCCAATACTCAAGCTTATCGCCACTCCCTCTTACTAATAGTAAGAAAGCCTTATTACTAAAATATAAGAGTTTATTCTTAATTTTAGTACACTCAAATCCTTTGTTCATCTAACATAAGGATTCAATAGCTCACTTCACAATATAGTCAGCCAAACACGGCTTCACATGCTTCACACTTTGATCTACACAGATCTTTACAAACAAGAACTTCACTTACCTTAGTCCATACTCAAACAATTAATAAATGAACAACTTTAACAAGTTAACTTCTCAAGTAAACAATATAATCAATATTATATTCAACACTTGATAAGAAACAACAACTTTGAAAGCAATTAGCACACGATCACTAGCAAAAATGATTCTATTAACTTCCTACACAGTAGAATCTTCTTAAGGATCAAAGGAATAATTTAGAGCATAAAAATGATTCAATCAAGAACAAGATATGAAGCAAAATTCAATGACTTATTAAGCACAACAATGTACTTATAAACATATAGCAAGAAGCAACATAAACAAGTATATTATATGAAGAAAGAACAATGTTGCCGAAAGCTCAAACCACACAATCTCAAATCATAATGAAGTTACCAAATGCTTTGATTCATAGAGTACAACTTCAAACAACTTTTCTTGCTTTTCACTCACTAGGGTTGGCTTACAGAAAAATATCTCAAGTATAATCGTGTGTTTTGCAAAGAAACCCTAGCACCTCTTAATATATGTTTCAAAAACAAAGATAGCCGTTAGGGTTTGCTCTTGTAGTTGTTTGCTAATACAACATTACTCATTAATCCTCATAGAATGATAACTTTGGATTTATCAAACAAAAAATCAACTTCAATGTTTGAATAAATACATCACCATTAACATCTTTTTAGTACATAATATTTTGATTAATCAGAAACACAATAGATAGCACGATTAACCCACAAACCTATATTTAGGTAATATGTATCTTTCCTTATTGTGAATAAAAACAAAAATATAGAATGATATATGAAGCATCTTTTTGAATATAGTTAAGAACCCATAAAAAGCAAACCTTTTTCTAAAAATCGCCTCTTATCAAGAGCATGCAAAGGAAAGGTTTTTCATCCTTCCCTATTTGGTTAATCGAGAAAAGAGAAGATACCAAATGGGGTCTCTCTTTTCACTGACTCTATTAAATCGATAACCGGCCACAAAAAGATGTGTATAGAATAGAATGGTGCAGCTGGTTTCAAAACATAAAATGGTGTGTTTTTCTTAAACAATGTAAGATGCACTTCTTTTATTTTTTATATTTTTCATACTTGATTTTGTTACAAAATATTTACTTAATAATGGTATGTAGGAACTATGTAAATCAAAATAACCCTTGGTTTTGGTTATTTGACCTACATGTGTACCACTTTTTGTTTTTGCCACAAGAACATATATAAAGAAAAAGTTTAATAGTTTTTCAAATAATTTGTCAACATCAAAATTAACCCAACATATATGTCTAAAAGGCTGAATTGAGAAGGTAGTTGAGGAAATGTTAACTTCAGTGGTCATCCATAACAACTATAACCTGTTTGGATCTTTAGTGTTATTAGTCAAGAAGCATATTGGAAGTTGGAGGTTTTGTATGGATTATCATGCTTTGAATGAGCTAATAATCAAGGATAAGTTCCTATACTAGTCATTGGTGAGCTTTATAGGGCAACTTGTTTCTCTAAGCTAGATTTGAGATCCAAATACCACCAAATGTGAGTTTCCCCCCTAACATTCCAAAAACAACCTTTAAGACTCACTAAAGGCACTATAAGTTTCTTATGATGCTGTTCGGTCTAACTAATGCCTTGGCCACCTTTTAGGATCTAATGAACCATATCTTTTGGTCGCACTTAAGGAAGTTTGTGTTCATCTTCTTTAATGACATCCTAGTTTATAACCTAACATGGGAGAGTCATGTGCAATACTTGCAAGTTATGATGCAATTTCTAAGAGATCACACGCTATATGTTATGAGGAATAAGTGTGCCTTTGCTAAATAATGAATTGATTATTTAGGACACATCATCTTAAGTGATGGTATTAAGGTTGACCTTAAAAAGATAGAAGACATGTTGGCAAGGCCTCGACCAACCACAATTAAGGGATTAAAAGATTTTTTAAGACTTACAAAATACTATCAGAGGTTTGTTAAGGATTATAGGCAAGTAAGTCGACCCTTGACACAAATGTTGAAGAAGGATAACTTATAATGGTTGGGGGAAGGCATACATGCCTTTGAGAAACTTAAAAAGGCCATGAGTTCTACACCCATACTGGCAACACCAAATTTCAAGAAACAATTTATGCTAGAGACATATACATGTTATGGGGGCACTAGAGCAATACTAATGCAAAAAGGTAGATTGATAGCCTACCTTAGTAAGGCCTTAACATTAAAGCATTTGGGGCTTTCCACCTATGAGAAAGAGTTGCTAGCAATAATGATGGTTGTATAGAAATGGAGATCATACTTGTTGGGAAATCACTTTATTATACATACATATTACAATAGCCTTGAGCACTTGTTGGAACAAAGTGACTACCCTACATAGCATAAGTGGCTTGCTAAATTCCTTGGGTTGACTATAAGATAAAGCATAAGCGAGGCACATAAACAACCTACCTTAGTAAAGCCCTAGCACTGAAGCATTTAAGGCTTTCCACCTATGAGAAAGAGTTGCTAGCAATAGTGATGGTTGTATAGAAATGGAGATCATATTTGTTGGGGAACCATTTTATTATACATACAAACCACAATGGCCTCAAGCACTTGTTGGAACAAAGAGTGATGACCCCTGCCCAACACAAATGGCTTACCAAACTCCTTTGGTTTGACTATGAGATAAAACATAAGTGAGGCACATAAAATAGAGTTGTAGATGCCCTATTTCGACTCCTTACTAGTTCAAAGGGTTTAGAGTTATAAGTCATGTCCATCCTATAACCTAGGTGGATAAAAGAAGTGTTATAGAGTTATGGGGGGACTCCCACATCTAAGGAATTATAGTAGAACAATTGGTTAATCCCTTGGCCCATTTAGAATATCATTTAATCAATGGAATACTCATATTTCAAGACAAGATTGTGGTAGGAACTAATGGCTCTTTACAGGATCAGATAGTGCAACATGAATGAGATAGATAGTTGAGGCTTGGGTGGCTAAGTATGATGTGTGTTAGAGGTATAATTTTAAGAGGTTACCTTCTTATAGGTTGCTCCAACCCTTACCTATGCCTAGCCAAGCGTGACAAGATGTCTCCATAGATTTCTTAAAAAGACTACCCCACAGTGAGAGTAAGGACCCATTTTGGTTATGGCAAATCACTTATCAAAATATGTTCACTTCATCAATTTGAGTCATCCTTTTTCTATAGCACAAGTGGCCACTGCATTTATAAAGGGAGTAGCTAAGCTCCATGGAGTCCTAACACAATTGTGAGTGATCAAGATCCCATTTTTTTAAGTAAATTTTAGGAGAAGCTGTTCAAGGTCCTAGGGGTGAAACTGTTATGTAGTACTTCATACCATCCTTAAACAAATGGCCAGACAGAAAAGGTTAATAAGTGCCTTGAGCAGTGCTTATATTGCATGAGTAGGAAAGGACTAGAGAAATGACATTCTTGGTTACCCTTAATAGAGTGGTGATACAATACCAACTACTATACTACTCTAGGGATGACCCCTTTTAAGGCCTTACATGCTTACCAACCCCACCAGCCTCCTTACCACAACAGATGTGGATGAATGCTTACAAGAATGGGCTTATAGTATGGAATTAATCTAGTATCATTTATAGAAAGAGTTAGGCTCAAATAGTGTCCAATGCAAACTGAAACTGTTCAAAGAGGATGTTTGAGGTAAGCAACTTAATATATCTCAAGGTGCAGCTATATTGATAGTTACTTTGTTTGAAAGGAAGGATTACAAGTTTTCACCGTGTTACTATGGGCCTTACATGAACGTAGAATGAGTTAGAGAAGTAGTATACAAGTTAATGCTTCCACTAGATGCTTACATCCATATGGTTTTTCATGTGTTTCAATTGAAAAGGATGTTGGAAGAAAATGTAGGATCTATCCAGGAGTTCTCCTCATAAATGGTGAGGGACGATTGCTAGTGGACCCTAAGAAAGTGCTAGATTGTTCCTTGGTTTGCAGGGGGGATGGCCTAGGGGTAGACTTGTTAATCCAATGGTTGGGGTGCCCAGAGTTTGAGCCTACCTGGCAGGATATTGAATATGTTAGGTGCTAATTTTCATCCTTCAAAATTTATCCTTGAGGACAAGGTTGTTTGAAGGGGAAGGGATTGTTAGGACTGCAACTTAAAATATATCACGTGGGGATTTAAGGGTAAAATGGAAAAGCAGCAGAAGGGCAAATTTGGCGTGAGACAACTAAGAGGAGAAGAAAAAGGAAGGGAAGAAGCAACAGAGGGGATTATCGACGAACATTGCTCCTTTTCCTTTGTTTTGTATTGCATTTTACTGCTTTCCTGCAGTAGATTAGTTGTAGTTTTTTTGGTAGATTTTATCCTGCTGTGTTTATTTTCTTTCCATTCCAGATATTGTTTTAGTTTGGACAGTTTTTGTATTCAAGAAAACCATTTATAATCAGGGGACACTGCCCAAATTTCCTCTAATCTCTTCATTCTGAGTTGCTGTGAATCTCTTCTCCTAATAGCACAACTTAAATATATGCTTATAAAACTGGATTTTTTTTTTCAGAAAGGGGATTGCACTGATTTGAGAGTACTTACGTAACTTCAACTTTGAATGCTTGGTGGAATTTTGTTGTTTTTTCTTCACTATCCGTTCACTCTTATAGAGAAGCTATCCAGTAACCCAGTTTGTCAAAAATGAAAATTTTCTTCTATCCGTTAGCCTGGATTGCATTGTGTTATTGAAGAACTTGCTGGATTCTAGCAACTATGCTCATAGAAAACACAACACAATGCACAACGGAAGGCATGGTGGAACTGCACCTGGTGCTGTTTCTATTCACACTTTCTTAAAGGATTACAACGAAAAGGTCTTTTCTTAAATACAAAGAATGACAGAAAACATAAACGGGCTGAACTCATTCCAGCTACAGTATAAGGAACGTTGGCCCACAACACCTCATATTTCAACAACCCCCTTCAAGCTTGGAGTATAAATTGTATACTCCAAGCTTGGATAGAAGATGTTGGTGTTATGGGCTACATAGTGCTTTAGTAAAAACATCTGCCGGTTGTTCCCGCGTATTTACATATGCAGTTCTAATGATCCCTCGCTCAATCTTCTCTCTGATGAAGTGACAATCAACCTCAATATGTTTGGTCCTTTGATGGAATATCAAGTTGGCAGCTATATGCATAGCGGCCTCATTATCACAATGTAAAGATACTGGACGAGGGAGTGTAACACCTAGGTCTCGAAACAAACCCAATAACCAGATGATCTCTCAAACTGTATAGCCCATGGCTCTATATTCTGATTCTGTAGAGGAACGTGATACAGTTGGTTGTTTCTTAGTGAGCCATGATATAAAAGAATCGCCTAGCTTGATGCAATAACTAGTTACACATTTACGCGACATGGGACAAGTCGCATAATCGGAGTCACAGAAAGCAGTAAGTTGTAACTTTGAGGATGAAGAAAGGAAGATACCAAGTCCAGGTGTACCTTTAAGATACCTTAAGACTCTCATAGCTGCCTCCATGTGTGATTGCTTTGGAGCATGAGTAAATTGGCTTAAATGTTGAACTGCAAAGCAAATGTCTGGACGCGTGTGAGTCAAGTACATCAATCTCCCAATCATTCTCTGAAATGGGGCATAGTTTTCAAGAAGGGGATCATCCCTTTTACCTGGATCTCCCTCATCAAATTTAGGTGTTGTCAACTTAAGACTTTGTTCCATGGGGGTGATGGCAGGTTTGGAACCTGCGAGTCCCGCCTCTGAGATCAACTCCAGAGCATACTTGCGCTGACTCAAATAAATGCCTCCTGGTGAACGGGTAATTTCTATCCCAAGGAAATATTTACATTGTCCAAGATCCTTCATATGGAATATTGAATTCAGGTGTTTCTTGAAAGCCGTGATGGCAGACAAGTTGTTTCCAGTGATAAGAATATCATCAACATAAAACAAAATAATAATGAAGGAATTCTTGGTGTACCTGGTGAACAAGGCATAATCATACAAAGATTGGTGAAATCCCGCTCTTATGAGTGCCTTTGTAAGTTTTGCATACCATTGTCTCAAGGCTTGCTTCAATCCATATAATGATTTTCGCAAACGACAAACCATTCTATCCCCCTGATGAGGAAATCCAGGTGGCAGCTGCATATACACTTCTTCCATCAAATCGCCATGCAGAAAAGCATTTTGAACATCTAACTGATGGAGATCCCAATGTCTAATAGCTGCCATACTGATCATTGATCTAACTGTCACCGATTTTGCTACGGGTGAAAAGGTCTCATCATAGTCAATGCCCTCACGTTGTGTGTATCCTTTGGCCACTAGTCGGGCCTTGTATCTCTCAATGGTCCCAACCGCATGATATTTGATCTTGTATACCCACTTACATCCAATGGCTTTTCGACCAGGTGGAAGTGGAACAACATCCCACGTGTGATTAGCCTCTAAGGCCGTCAATTCTCGATCCATAGCTTCAATCCAATAATTGTTCTCAAGTGCCTGATGATAGGTTTCAGGTTCAGTGACAGTGGATATGGAAGCAATGAAACGTTGATAATGTGGGAAAAAATTGTCCAAAGAAAGCTGATATGAGATGGGGTATTGGTTGTTCGACCCTATGGAGGTGGTCAAACATAAATAGTCAAAAGTCCAAATGGGAGGTCGTGTGGCCCGTGATGAACGCCTAGGAGCTAGGGTTGGCTGATCTGAGGGAAGTTCTGGAGCTGGGTGAGGTGACTGATCAAGGGTAGGTTCTGGTATGGGTTCGGATACTGGCTCATGGGAATAAGTAGGAACTATATCTTGAGACAATGGTTGTGAAGATTTCGGAGATGGTTCTGGTGTAGTAGGGAATGACTGTGAAGAGTCTGGGGATGGTTGTGGTAGAATGAGAGGCGGATCGTGCGTTTGAACAATGTCTGGCCTGGGTAGTGGCTGATCTGAGGACTGATCATGAGTAACCTCTGAGGGTGAACTAGTAGAAAATGGGAACTCATACTCATAAAATACGATGTCACAACACAAAAATTTTTCCACTTTTGGGATCATAAACTCGGTATCCCTTCTGTAGTGAAGGATAACCAAAAAAGACACAAGGAATGGCCCTTGGGGAAAACTTATCCCTAGGGCGAAGTAACATGGCATAACATCTACACCCAAACACTCGTAGATGATCTAAGGTAGGTGGTTTACCATGAAAGAGTTCAAAAGGACTCCAATTCCCAAGTTTAGTACTTGGTAATCGGTTAACAAGGTAGGTTGCTGTCAATATGCACTCACCCCAAAAACGTGTGGGAACGTGAGACTGGAAAAGCAAAGCTCGCGCTATGTCCAGTAAATGACGGTGCTTGCGTTCAACCACCCCATTTTGCTGGAGGGTATACACGTAAAAGCTCTCGTGGAGAATTCCACGGGATGCTAAAAAGGATGAACAAGCAGTGGAGAAAAACTCGGTGCCATTATCTAAGCAAATGCGCTTGATGTTAGCACCATATTGAGTTTGGACAATTAAAATGAATGACTGAATTTTTGAAAAAACTTAGTCCTTTGAACGTAACAAGATAGTCCACGTTGTGCATGTATAATCATTAACTATTGTTAAGAAATAGCGTGAACCATCATGGTTGGGGACTCTATGTGGTCCCCATAAGTCCATATGAACTAAATCAAAGATCGCAAGACTAATCGTGTGACTTTGTGGAAAAACAGAGCAACTCTGTTTTGCTAAGGGGCATATGGGGCATGAGAAAAATTCAGGACATTGAATACATTTTCCATTTGCAAAATAAGTTTTTTGTGAACTATGACCAAGCCTGCGATGCCACAAAATATAACTAGTAGTCATATTAATATTATGTGAACTGTTCACATTCGTATAGGCCAAAAGCAAATGTACAGTATGCAAAATGCGATTAATACAACGAGGAAGTTCATCTAAACTAGGTTTCAAAAAATAAAGTCCTCGATCAACTCTACCCAGTTCGATCACCTGCCCAGTCGTACAGTCCTGAAAGATGCAGAAATTGTCAAAAAAAATAACCATACAATTGCAATCAGATGTTATTTTTTTGGGTTGTGCATGGCCAATATGGGTGGCATAGACACATGTATCATCAGACAACTTAATAGGCAATAATTGAGGTCCGCATGAAAAACGATAATATAAAGAATTTAAATCACACGTAATATGATCACTTGCACCTGAATTTATAATCCATGGATATGTAAATTGAAAATTTTGAGGGTAAATGATGTTACCTGCAAAGCTTCCATCCATGAAATTCCCTTGTTGTGGAAGGGCTATGTTGTAAGAGGCTAATATGCCTTGGAGCTGGTCCAAAGTGACATGAGGACTTGGACCCCCTTGACCCATAGGCTGCATCATGTGGGCAGCAAAAGTTGAATTTCTAGCTTGTGTAACTAAACCTGGCTGTTCTTGTTGCTGCCCGTAAGGTGGCTGTGATCCAGAGGAGTTTGGACCAAGCATCATGTTCATTGGCCCAAATCCAAGGTAGTAAGTGTGGGGCGTTGCGGACCCAATGTGATGGGTAAAGCCCTGGCCCGCTCCATTGTATAAGTGGCCCATGGGATTAGGAAACCCGTGACCCATATTACCGGAAACAGATCTAGTTCCATCGCTTTTCCCCGACGACGATGAATCCAAGATGCCTTGTGACTGCATATTAAAGGCTTGAGCAGAGGATTGCTTCCCTTTTCCTTTGGGAACCCATCCAGGCGGGAATCCGACTAATTGGAAGCATTTTTCCTTTGTATGCCCAGGTTTATGGCAGTGTGAGCATACCGACTTTCCTCCGGTGCCGGCGTGGTGGTTTTGAGATGATATGGCCAAAATGGCTCCATCAGACCCTCCACTCTCAGATTCATGGTTTCTCCGTTGATTCTCGTCTTCTTTGGCGAGATTAAAAGCAGAATCAACTGCCGGTAATGGGTCTTTAGATAA
This sequence comes from Casuarina equisetifolia, assembly GCA_028551475.1. Taxonomy (NCBI): domain Eukaryota; kingdom Viridiplantae; phylum Streptophyta; class Magnoliopsida; order Fagales; family Casuarinaceae; genus Casuarina; species Casuarina equisetifolia. Next base: position 12,804,625 of record CM052359.1, read on the forward strand.
AATGTTTGTCCGAAAGTTCTGAAAAGAATCCAGTAGCCCCAATAGGAAATCTATCAGGTTGTGTTTCTCTGTATCCTTCTTGGGTCGTGGGAATGAACCATCCACATAACCCCATTTTTTTTTTCCAATTAACTGGTTTCTAACTTGATGACTCCACAGATCATAGTTGGAATCATCCTTCAGTTTTTTTGTGGACAAGGCAACTCCAGGCATGTCCGAAGCAAATAAGTAGTAAGGATCCCTATAAGGGTTTTGGGCACGGCTCTGTTCTGAGGTGGAAGAAGCCATTTTTGGATAACTGGTCTATAGGACAACTTAAGGAATCCGAAATAACAAAGAGGGTGAAAGTGGCAACGGGTAGAAAAGTGGTCAGAAAGTAGGTGAGATGTCACTATCAACCTAGTTCTGGACCAATGGAGTAAAAAGGCTATTTGACAAAGGTCTTTTACTTCCTAAAATACCCTTTGCATAAACTGAACGGAAAACAAATTGTAGCGAAAGAAAATTTATGCTGGAAACAGGATGTAGGTGAAGAGAACTTACACCTTAACGACCCCGCTCTCGATACCATGAAGAACTTGCTGGATTCCAGCAACTATGCTCATAGAAAACACAACACAATGCACAACGGAAGGCATGGTGGAACTGCACCTGGTGCTGTTTCTATTCACACTTTCTTAAAGGATTACAATAAAAAGGTCTTTTCTTAAATACAAAGAATGACAGAAAACATAAACGGGCTGAACTCATTCCAGCTACAGTACAAGGAACGTTGGCCCACAACACCTCATATTTCAACAGTTATCATCAGAGAGCGTCTTGGGTTTGGAAGGGAACTGCGGAAGACCGTGGTCTTTTCCTTAAGTATCAAACAGTTCCTCAAGAATTTTGTCTTTTAACGTAGTGGCATCGTTTTGTGCAAGCGAGTCGTGGAACGCAGGTCTCAGGTCGCGTGAGTATCAAATTCCGGCTTTGTTCTACAGCCGGGTCGAAAACACAATGTTTCACGAAGCCGAAACATGCTGAGATCCAAGCCGAAGCTTGTCCAAGCCCATCTTGCCGTCTTTAAGAAGGCCATGCTTGTTGGGATCTCTATTCTCTTCTTTTCGGCTCCATCCTTCCCACACCCCAAAACACGGCTGAAAACTTTATTCTAAATTTACTACTAAGAGCTAAACCATACAGAAAAATAATGCTCAATTTCTGGTAAGATGACAAAGACCAAATTTAGTAAAGAGTTTTATATTTCTCCGTTGATTAGACAGTTTATTCAGTTATGCGCCGTGTCAGAATATTTTTCCAATAAATGTATTGCAGAACCCATCAATTTGCAAAGTCTTGGCAAGAAGAAAACTAGAAAATAATTCTACATAAGTATACAAATTGAAATACCCAAGAAAAAAAAACAATTTTCTAATGAAAAGTTTTCCGTTTCAGAGCATGTTTAGATGAAATTATCAATGGAAAGACTAATGCCAAGTGCTCTCTTCCTAAATACTACTTGGGCTTTATTGAAGTTTTAACCGTGCAGGAAGCAGCTTAAAAGATGTTTTATCCGTGGAAGAAACGTACATCAATCGTCTTTTGCCTTCTTCCGCGGTACTCCTTCCCGAGTTCAACAACGCACATGTTCTGAAAGCCAAGTAGTCCTCAATCAACATTTTTTAGTAATGTCATATTTTTTCTTTTATTTTATGAATAATTGAAAGCAGGACTAAATACCATACAGAAGAACCAGAAATCAAAACATTACAAATTTGGAGGACCATCATCTGGCCTTGAAGATGTCCTCACAATCAGGTGCTAAAATCTAAAAATTTCCTAGTGAATTCAGAAAGTAGGTGAAGAAACTCAGGGAAGAGAATTGTACACCAAGAAATAAAAGTTTCCCACATGCTAAAATCACAGCAGTTTAACAGATGAAATCAATAAGGTCAATTGGAATAAATATTCGAAATAAACAATACCTTAATTCTTTTCCCCCCTAGTTTTTACATTTTCAAGGCCTCTGGTAAATCTTGACTCAGTCAAGCTCCAGGCCTATCAAGAACTAATCCCATAATGAATTTATATACAAGAAAGAATGCAGAATTTCCTTTATACATGGAACAGATATCACAATCAGAGTAATGGCATGTGCATTCCAATTATCAGATTAGTCAAAGGTTGTAGCCTCTGGATTAATTCTGGGAGTTTCTGGAGGTCTGCTATATATATCGTCGAAATAAAGATTGAACTCCCCTGCCTCTAAGTCGTCCACGTTAATGGTTCGGGATAATTTGCGATCGGTTCTCCAGTCCAAGTGTTGTTCCTGCTCCTCTGAGCTTCTTTCTGAAAAATTACCATAATTATTGTCTGCATGTTGGTTATTGAAATCAGGAGGCTCAAGAAAACTTGTATGGATCTGCGCAGGATTTGCCCCACTTCTAGCCCACCAATCCCTTCTGATTGGATCCGGCAAATTGCCAGAATCATGATGCCTTAGGACACTATCCCGGAGGAAAGAAGTTGATGTAGAAGCCGCCAAATGGGACTCAACCCGATCCTCGAAATGACCACCCCAGTATTCTTCATACTTGGGTGCATTTTGTGTCAAGTTGGACGGCATCCAGTAATCTCCAGAATGTTGCTCAGTTTCTTCCACAGGTCCATGTGCACGGTCCCCCGAATGACCAGACACATGATCAGGCTGTGCCATGTAATACCAATCAAGAAGATAAGGTTGATTCTTTTGACCTGCATCCATTAGCCATAGGGAATCCAAGTGATAGCCTGGCCCAGAAATATTATGCGTAAGCTCCCTGGCGAAAATGCCATGTCTGTCTCTGCGCCCCCTAAGCATGGGGCTCCCTCCCCACATTCTAGGAGGAGAATATGCCCGTCTAGCTCCCTGATGTTGCAGATTTCTAGGAGGAGAATATGCCGCCCTCGTTCCCTGATGTTCTAGATTTCGCTCCCTGAAAGCCCTGAGTTTCAGCAGAAACTCCTTTCCCTGAGAGTTTGGTTCCCATGAAGGATAGCTACTTTGGAAGCTGCAACCAGAATACGAAGATTAGAAATCGAGCAGCAGTAGGGAATAATTAATTGAAGGCCACCTTGTCCACCACCACTAGGCAAACCACTACGGCAGCAACAATTTCACAAGTAGCATTCGGAAATCATTTTACAATTTCTAGTATGAAAAGAAAATTACGTCCCATCATCCTCCAGAATTCAATTGGGAAATCATGCTTGAAAACCAAACTATCGACGTGAAGTTCAGCTTCTCTCTGACAGGCTACACTACAAGATGAGGAATTGAAGAAAGAAACCTACGGCGTCCATCCTAAGGACAGGTAGTTGCAGCAGCACTAAGGCTTCCACCCTCGTTGAGTTTTTTCTCATAGTCAAAAAAGAAAAAAGGGACCAAAAAGTGATCCAATAGAAAATATATATATATATATATATATTTTTTCATATTAAGTGTAACAGAATATCAGGTTTCGTGAGCTCTATACCAACCCTGCAAGAAACACAACAACGATCATACCTTAAAAATGATTTCTCCATTTTCCCTTGGGAGCTCCTCTCACTACGAGGTGCATTGTATGATGAACCGTAATTGCTATTCCCATGTTTTTGGAAATCAAAGAGACTAAAGCTGCCAAATGGTCGAGAGTGTAAAGAAGAAAAACATCAGTATGGGGAACTGTGCATAAAGGCCACCGAAGTCAAGCCTCTAAATTGTTGGTGCCAGAGAAAGCAAATCAAAACAAAGAAGCAAGACTAACCTGCAGACATGACCAACACCTTCAACATTCACTGTAAAATCTGCAATGAACTGCAAAATGTCATCTACACGCTGCAAAATATAAAAAGAATGTCAATTCAAAATGAATTTATGGTGAAGAAGAATACTAAAGTGAGTATATTGAGAAATTAAACAACCTTTGGGACAACAAATATAAGTAAATATGGAGTAAGGAAAATTGAAGCCATCTCCTCAAGTAGCATCATTCCCGTATACTGTATCAGAGAACAAGAAAATCTCAGAAGCATAAAATTAATTAAAACATTCTCTATCATGCAGTAGAAAAAATGTTACTGCAAATTTGCCCAAGCAAAGCTCAAATCTTTTTCTAACCCATTCAGGAATCATAATGCCCAAGAAGAAACAAAAATAGGCAAAATATTTATGAAAATGCGAGCCCAAAAAATAAAGCAGCATACCATAGTTGGTTAAGTGCATACTTATGATATTTGTATGTGTCCCAGGAATCAAGATCCTATTACAATGGGACACATACAAATATTAAATAATATTCCAGGGAACAGGCTTCCTAAGTGTCACAAGTCTGAAATCCTAAAATGCAAAAAAGAAAAAATAATAATAATAAAAAAATAATAATATTAATTCCCCAGCCCATGCCACTGAAAAAGGGATAAAACATTTGGCCCATCATAAAACTATAACGCCGACCAGAAAGATTGAGTATTCACTGTTATCACCACCTATAACACTTACAATAAGAAGTATGAATAATCAGCCAACAGAAAAATTTACCCCAAGTTCAAGCAAAATCAGTCCACAAAATGTTCCATAGCACCAAATTTGCAATTACTCAAACTAACCAAAGGATAAGGAATGTGAAAGGGAGAGCTAGGAGCTAATATATGCAACGCAATTCAGGTTAATATCCACTTATGTCTGTAACCCATATTCTTCACCCGGATACACTTATGTTTGTCACAAAATCCTTTTGTAAAGGCTAGGTTAGCCACATGAGAAAATGTCTCAATACAACTGAATCCAACAGCCCAGTATGTAGCTAACCTGGCACCAAACCAAAGTCCACTTGAACAAATTGCACCTCCAGTAATCTTCCCTGTGTTAATATGGATTTCACTAGGACATCAAGATACAAATTCTTGCAGCACAGCTACTGTATGCTTTTCTAATTAAAATAAAAAAAGGTTTGTACAACTTTCCTGCTTAACCATAATGCCAGCTCCACTTACTCAATTACCTGAAATAGGGTTTCAAACTCAATGCGGACCATTTCAGTATTATCTTTGCCACGCCATCTCTTTGGCATATAATGAGTGTGTTGGACCACCATAGACATTGCTCCCTCAGGATCAAGGACTAGAAGCTCATCTGTAATAGCAGCCCGGCTAATAGCTGTTATAGTTCCAAAAACAGCAGCATACCAGAACAAGTTGCGCCCAAATATCTGCATGGTTTACCCAAAAAGGAAAAAGGGAAAAAATAAATCTATAAACAAAAAGATATAAAAAGTTTGACATGAAATTAAAGCAAAAAAGAAAAACTTAGAAGAAATTTGGTACATGGCCCTCCAGCAGCGACTCCTCCAGGAATGCAATGATGATTAGGATAGCAGCAAAGCCGCCAGATACAAAAGAGATGAACTTTGCTATAATGGAAATAATAGGAGAAGGGAATTGCTTCAGATAATTAGAAGCATGCTCAACACTACTATTGATCCGGTGCTTGAACAAATGATCCACCTGTTATACAGAAAAAGAGTATGCTCTTATAGCAAATGCATAAACAAATGAAAAGAAGTACATCTAAAGCACTAATCGTCAGATGTTAATGATAACAACCAGTAAAACAGAAGAAAATTGCCAGGAAGCAAAACAGATGGGAAACTAACTTCTAAATGGATGAGAGGCCAGGTTTTGCCTACTACAGGGGAGGATCACGAATCACAACTCCTATTCCAAGATGAGATTTTTCTGCCTTTGAGAAAGTTTCCTAGGTTGTTATTCAAACCAATTCTATGCCTCCACTCTATCGTTTTATTTATGTAACTATTTTTCTATCATAGTCAAGTGATCCATAACTCTGCCCAACTAGTCTCGTGCATTAGGAAATTCTTGAGTAGATAAATTTTTCTCAAGAAGTCTCTTTATAAGCTTCATTATAATGAATTAGTAGCAACAAATATTCTTGTAGATTAACAATAGAGCTGCAGTATCACACTACTTTTATCATTGGGTAATAATTTATCTTCGTTTGATAATCTTATCACACTTTAACTCCATGACCAATTAATAGTTAAACTGCCTTCTCATTGTTTAGTTTAAATAAAAATATTTTGGTGAACCAATCAAGGGATGGCATATCATATTTGACAACCTGGTAGAGATGGGAGTGGCAAAGTGTAAAGGTAATCTTGCTTTTGCACACTCCAAATGAAAAAGGGCATGTGCAATATGAGGTAAAATAGATGATGATGATGTGACATAATCTCATTAATTCAGTAGACTTTTTCAATTTAATCCAGGCCACAAGAAGGCAAACTGCAAGCATATTTAGAGCAACCATTAAAGCTCGGGCATAAGAGTATAAATCAGACTAAATACAGAATACTTCAATTGGTACATGGAAAAAATCAGCCAATTCAGTGGCTTTTTTCTCAATTTCTTGCAGTAATTTGTTCATAATCACATTCATTCATCAGTTAAGAAACTTGAATGAAATTAATAAAAAAATTCAAAAACAATCGCAATTACCTCATTATATTCCCTAAAGATCCACTTTGACAAAGTTGACCATCTTCGAGATGATGCAGTACTTGGATGATTGTAGAATTGTTCAGCATGCCTTAGGAAGAGATACACCAGCATGAAGATGACAAGAAATGGTGAAAGAAGAAGCATTGCAAGCCCAACTACCATAAGCCTTTTCTTTAAGGTTCTTGGATTAGACATGAATTCCGTTCTTACATAAAAGTTTCTGCATAAAGAGCGCAGTCAAATAGGAAAAACATGTAAATAGCAGAAATCATGAAGAAGCACTAAATCCAGTACTGCACATGCATCATCATCTTAGAAAAGTGAACTAAATGCCTCATGCATCATAAATTTGTAAATAATAACCAAAAAAAGAGATTGGCAAAAATTCCAAAAAAAGAGAAACACGCTTTCTCACAAATATTGCAGAAAAGAATAAAAGTAACGTGTTTAATATGGTATAATAGATCATCATTATACACCTGCCACGAGAACATATGCTCAAAACCATAAACGTAAAACATTATTAATATAAATTTCACTGTACCGATCAAACATGCTCTGGAGTATGCACCAATTTAATGTCCACTCAAGGGTCTTCGTCAGTATCAGACGATGTTGTGCACCCTGTGAACCAAGTTTGACCACTGGCCCAGCACCAGGGATCCACTGGGAGATAGGAAATACAAGGATTCCCTTATTGACCATTCCAATCAAGTAGTTTTCCTTGCGCATTAGTCGCATTACCACATCATGAGCAGAAAGAACCTTAACCACACAGAGCTGTTGCGAACTTTGAATCTGGACAACTTTTTCCAGAATCGTTGCCCATGGCATTGTCTGAATTTCATTGTCCGTTACATGGAGACTGCAAGAATATAACAACATTGCTTATTGTCAATGAATGATTAATATTACTAAAGCCAAAGACTTTGTATCAAAGATCCAAGATTGCCTTCAACACAATCAAAATTCATGTAGCTAAACTTTCTCAAAGCTCACCTGTTGTAATAAAAGTGGCGAATCCTTAAAGTATCCTTTAACTGAGCAAAAAACCTCAAAAAACAAAAGACCCAGTAAATGGAGAATATTCCTAAATATCCAACAATAATAGCTCTAGTAAGTGTTAGTGGGGTTAATGGGTGCTGATGTAGAGCTTCCTTGGCAAGATCACAAGGCTTAATTCCAAATTCAACTGCATCCATCCCACATTTTGCATTACGGAGACCATTCCAGTCAACAAATAATAAGAAAAATCCAGAGAAACAAATTGTAAATCCCAGGCTCAGAAGCTCCACTATCCACTTTATAATAATGCACCATAGCCCTTTCTCACAATAGTAGCTATAAAGCCTTTCAAAGAACAGGTCCAGATCAGCTATTGGTTCCACATGCAGAGTATCACCATTGAGAAGTCCCGAAGGACTTTCACTTCCAGGACTTGGTGGAACCCTTCCATACTCAGATAATTCAACCTCTGGATGTACATCCTTAAGCAAGCCTGTTGTCAAAGATGATTCACCACGCCGTTTTGAATGAAATACATTGAAGGGATTTGCACTCTTTGGCCCACTGAACATCATTTACAGAGACTAACAGTAGGCAAATACAACCAGGCCATTACCCAAACCACTTACAAGTATGAAGGAAAGAAACTGTAAAGAAGAAAAAGAATTAGTCTCTTCCATGTCATTCATGACAAATAAGTATTTGTATTTGTCCATAAAAGCTAACAAAAATGCAAATGCAAAATCAAAAAACGCAATAAAATCAGATGATAATTACAATCAAATGATGAGCACATACCACAATTGGATGAAATAAGAAAAATTGGAATACATGGTAGAAAGAGAAAGGAGAGATTGCAGGGAAGAAATACTGTGAATTGAATGACTCCATTTGGTCTGACTCGAATTTTTCTAGCAAGTAATTATACAACTGAATCACTGAAACGAACTTTATATATTGCATTGTTGAACGAAGGGATGGGCATTTTGGATGCAACAAAGCAACCCTATGAGCACTACGTTGAATGTAAAACTAATAAGTAAATAAACTACATGGATTCTAACATATGGCTGACCTTAGATACCTAACCTTAAAAGTTTCACAAACTCTACAGAAAACCAAAGAACAAATTGAATTTATTTTTATTTTTATTTAAAAAAGAAAAAAAGAAAAAGACACCATGGAGCATAAGGCGAACTTAACCACCCATATCTAGTAGTACAACTACAATAGCTGCATCAATGCATGCATGAAAAAGATAAATTCTGCACAAAGGTTGTAAAAATAAGATAAACCAGCTGTTCCACGGCATGTCTAAAAGGTATTACATTCAAAAAATTCAGGCATGCTGCAAGCATGTAGTACCTCTCTAGTGGACTATATTTATTTTAATGGTAAATGGAAAGCAATGCCATAAAAATCCCAATTTTCATTACCTTTTCATTAACTTTAGTAACTTAGGACAAAGATTGGATCAAAAAATCTGTAGCAATCTTTTAAAAAAATGGAAGTCCAAAATTCAACCGAATCTTCTTCAAAACTGCAATAACAGATTGAATGTTTTCTACCAATCCTTAAAATGCAACGATAGAATGTTATAAGAGAAGGGTAATTTTTTATAATGAGTAGAAAACATAGATATAACCACTGCTCAGGAGGGCTGACTTCTTCTTTCTTAAAAAGAGAAAAAAAAAAAAAAAAAACTAGGCACATCCTGATGACAGTAAGACTGCAGGATGCGTAACTAGCAAAAGAAAATATTGCATCCTACGAAAGAGAATGAAGCCTAAATGCCAAAAACATAAACGACTTTCAACAAACAGCACAACAACATGGGATAAAACACTCCACTGTACCACATTTTGCAAATTCTTGGCTAGAAAAAAGAAATTATAGAAAGCAAAAAGGTTCGCCCACACACCAGTTCACATAAAACAAAACAATGCTATCACTCAGCGTTCTCTTTCGCAGGAACTCCAATTATCGAAGTGCCTCCGCAGAAAGAAGAAGAAGAAGAAGAAGAAGAAGAAGAAGAAGAAGAAGAAGAAGAAGAAGAAGAAGAAGACAAAGAAATAAAAAACCACAAACCTAAGAACCCAAGTCAGACATGGAAACTAAGTAACACCAATTTAAATTTTATAGCGTATAAATAAATATCCAGAAGGGCCAAGCTGAACTTGTATCATTAGAAACTACAAATTACAAATATCCTAAGAGAAAATACCAGCACAATCAATTAAATTGTTGCCCTGACACTTCTAACCACAATTAGCTAAGGAGGAGCTAGCTTTCAAAGCCAGAACCCCGACGGATATACCAATGCCGAAAATAAATACCGGAAAGAGCTTTCGTCAGAAAACAAAAAAAAATCCAAGATTAAATATCAAAAACTAGTAGCACCTACAAAACCAACACAAACTATATATAACTGAAATTCAAGCAAAAGCCAGATTACCTGCAACCCACCAAAGAATACGCGTAATCACCCAACTAGCCCGGAACAAAAAAAATCGAGTGCATTCAAAAGGTACCTAGTAAACAATTCGGTGCAAAGAACCACCAGAATCAGCAAGGAGTTCAGAAGATTACAGAAGAGGATTCGAGGTTAATTTGAGAAAACCGAGGCAGCAAGGAATCGATTGACATCAGAGGAGAAACCCAAAGGGCAGAGAGATGCGTTCGGTTGCGTGGACGGAAGAGGAATTTTCCTGAGTTCTTTAATGCTTAAGAGACTCCGAGGGGCCTTGCTTTCACCTTTGTGTGGGTTTTCTCTTTGCGTCTCCATACGAAACGTTAAGGAGATTAAAAATAAAAGAAAAGAAAAGAAAAGAAAAGAAAAGAAAAGAAAAGAAAATAAAATAAAATAAAAACTTAAATCCCATTTTTAGATCCTTTTTATTCCTTTCTTTCTTTTCATTCTGGATCCTTTTTAAGAGTTTCAGAACTTAAATTAGGGTTTTTCAACGCTTCGGAAACAAGTTACTATGCCTCCTTTTAATAATGACGTAAAAAATTCACATATCTTATGAATATTCGCACGTGTAAAGTTCTTAAAAATTTAATCTGGATTTTCACTCCGAAAAGCATCATTTACTTGACTAATATAGAAAAATCTAAATTTCATTTTTTGTTGTTTTGTTTTGTTTTGTTGTATCATGGTAGAAGTGGGCTTTGTGGATTTGTAAGCCCATTTAGGAAAGGAATGTGAGTTTTATTGGGTTGGGCCAGAGACTATAAACGGTCTGAAGGTGGGCTTTGAGGTCCAATATGCCCAAGTTGGAAAGAAACCTGGCTATTATTGGCCCATTAAATTTGGCTTTCTACATCAGAAAGTGGGCTAACGGCCCATGATTGCCGTGCCTGACTGCCGGACTGAAAAGAATAGGAAATAAAAAATAAAAAATAAAAAACTCGACTTACAACATTTTTCTCAAGTAAATTAGTGCTTGATCCATTTCATAGCCATAAATAATAGTTCCAAAAATAAAATTATTGTCGAAACAAAAAACTTTGTAAAAGGATTTAAAAATCATTTTTTTTTTTTTTTTTACTTTTGAGTTCACTCTATGCATCTTCTAATTTTTGAGTTATAAACGAATTTACCAACATTTATTTTTAAGGAAAAGAATTAAGTTGACTAAGACATTTTTTTTTTCATTCTCTTGTCATTATGTGATATAAATAAAATAGGTTAGTCCTTAAATAGAAGAAGTTAAGTAGCAAGTTAGATGAATAATGCGAAACTATATTAATATAACCATTCTTTTTGTTAAGATATGAAGGCTTTTGTCAAGTATATTGATCAAATTACAAGATTATTGAAAAGCTTGCCTTTTAATACAACTAATTTTTGGTTTTATTTTATTTCATTGCAACAAAGGATCGAGCATGCCATCTTTTAAGTAGTTCTAAGCAAATCAATGTAGTACAGGAGGTGTCTTGATGTTTTTATTTTTTATTTTATTAAACAAGGATAATACTCTAATATATTTTACTAAAAGAAAAAAAATTGAACATAATAATTATATCTTTCAAAGATACAAAGAACATGATGTGTTAGGATTATAAAACATTCTACCCAAAAGGGATATTGGACATCATCTGTTGGAAGTCTCCAAACAATTAGACCTACCCTAATTGAAATGACTATTATAGCATTCTCTTGGTTTTGCATTCAATGATATCGAGAGTAACGAAATTGAGTGATTTAGCTTTCAAGAGTTTAATGAGTGAGTTCTTTTTCTAAAACTCAAGGAATAATTATCTAAGATCACGTAAAAAATTTCATATCTTTTATGATTGAACGATTATTTCTAATAACAATAAGTCTTTGTATTCTTTATAATTGTATCTGAATTTTATTATTGCAGATCAATTACCCCTCAACATGACTTGCTAGTAAATTTACAAAAATTATAAGTGAGTGGTTTTTTTCTAAGACTCTAGGAATAATTATCTAAAATTGCATAAAAAATTTTGTATCTTTTATGATTGAACGATTATTTCTAATGACAAGAATGTTTATTGCTCACAAGGTTGATCACTTTTTAAGGGTAGGAAATTCAAAATATCATAAAATTCACAAGGTTACTTGGTATGTTGTTTTCTTATCTAAAAAGAAAGGGAAACTTAGGCTACTAGATCTTAAAGTATAAAATGAGATTTTTTTTTTATAGTTACCCTGGAATTTTATTAGTTATCTAAATTTATCCTTATGGAGTAGATGAATTAATAGTACTAAATATAAGAAAATTTCAATTATATATCTTGACATTAAAGGAATATGACATGGAATTAGCAAGCCTTCTTAAGTTATGACAGATTCTTATAGTTACACTATCTAAACTTCCTTATTATTATAAAGAAACATACAAGAAATTATATCAAGTTAATATTGGAGTTGAATGACATGACTTAATATGGTCAAGTATTGACATATACAAATTTATTCAATGGTTCATATGCGCGGACAAATATTTTACAATAGAAATGATATCTCAATAGCTCCTCTTAATTGACCTGTATTGTAATTTATGTGGCTTTCATTTTAAAAGCAGATGATAATTATTTTTTTAGTATACATGGATGAGACAAATTTGAGGAAGTATCCTTACACAACAAGGCTTTCATAAAAATATCAATGATTAAAACTTTGAATTGTAATAGATGATTAAAGTAACTAAACAAAATAGTTTGGTTACAAAGCTTCTTAAACTTTTATTTAGGAACTTTAAATCCTCTTAAGTGAATATTTTGTTATTATAGTTGAAAAATTTTAAACTTGATTTTTTTAAAATAAATTTTAATGTTGGAGTAATGTCTCTAAACTTTTATATTATCTTATTTTTAGGTGAATAAATTCACATATTTATTAAAAAAAATCTTTATGTTTGAATTTTATTATTGTAGATCAATTACCTCTCAACATGACTTGCTAGTAAATTTACAAAAATTATAATCTTGAAGCCCATGTTTTTCCAAAAGGGTATAGTCTTGAAAGTAGGAGGCTTGACAATGGTATCATATAGTGCCTGCTTTATCCCTTTATAGAAGCCGGTAGAAACAGGCCAGGAAACATATACTGCCTGGAACAAAAGATTGGCATCGTAATAAAATGTTCATCACCTGATTTTCCCAATACCTCTATTTACTTTAAAGAAAAACAAAAAAACAAAAACCAGTAACCTCCTAAGTCCACTTGCTGCTTGCAGCTGTTGTTTTCTTTTTCTCTTCCATAGGTCTGCATCCTAGGACACATCTTTATGGGAGCTCCGTTTCTGAATGTTCTCTTTGTATCCTGAGTTCCTGCGGCTCATCATCTGTCAAAGAAGACTTCTCGCTGGACTTGACGCCATAATGGTCACCTTCTTTGCCCCATAACACCAAGTACAGACCGAAGATAACGACGATTGCTCCCACAATTCTGAATGTGCCACATAACAAATTAGAGACCTTCTATATGTTAACATTGCATGTAAAATATCATCAAATGCGAAAGAGCATTAAATGAAGAAGGGAAAAGAGCAAGAGAGGACACTCCTAACAAGCCCCTAACGCACACACCTGACTCATCGATCAATCCTCAGGCTAGACAAAGCATTAAATGCAGCAGGCAGTTCACCCGGCGCACATGCATGTAATGTGCATAATAAATTTTCTTCTTATCTTTTATTCTTGTTATCTCATTTCTAACTTCTTCTAGATTCCAATATATACATGTAAAGTAAATGTGATTTTTAATAGAAAGTTACAAACAAAAGTTCAACTCCACTTTCTTTTGTGATTGTTTCATTCTATACCTCTCCCTGTGTGAGTGTGTGAAAGTGGACATTCACCTTGGAAATTGTACCTGCCCATGTGCAGCCTTTCGCCAAGAAGGAAGTATGCTTGAAATGCTACAAACACCGTTCCGAGAGGACAAAAACTGGTCACAAAAACTGGCCCTTTTTGCTCAACACACCAAAGTTGAACGAAAGTCAACAAACCACAGCATAAAATTCCCTGCCGTTTATCACACAAAACGTTAAAATGTGATTTTGAACGAATTCAATAAGTTGAGATTTGAAACTCGTTCTTAATCTATTTACAGCATATGCGATGGTCCAGAAATTGACGTTGAGTGCAATGGACCATGCTGCCAGTTTGTGTTGTATGAGTAAAGTGAAGACGGCTGATTGTGCTCCACCGATGAGGTTCACCCATGCAGTCAGAGATAGAGCAGCAGGATACTTCTTCAGTGTAATTCCCTGTGTAGTTCACATATATCCCCGTAATTTATCATCTTCTATTTCCAAGACAAAGATATTCTCAACTACGTGAATTTCAACTTGCCTACTATTGCAAAAAACGTCATCTTTCATATTATTCAAATTCTATTTGCAAAATGATTTTAAAGTGAAATATATAGTTCATTCTTATAAGTTGATTTCAAGGAGAAAACATACTTTTTAATATAGTATTAAAATCCAAGTTGAAAAGAATATCCGATGCATGAAGTTAGTTTGACAAGGAATGAAGCTTATTGCCTATGTTGATTACAAGAGGTATGTGTTAAAAACAATGTGATTGTTCCAAATTTCAAAACCCAATTGAGAATGATCTTCAAGGTAAAATATAGGTTTTATCTTATAAACAGATTTTAAAAAAGAAATGAGCTTTCTAACAATTATCATCTTCTTCACTACAAATTTAAGAGACTTGAGAGCTTTGACTTCGAAAGTTAGATGCTAAATGAAATTTAGTTGTCCAAAGAAGTTGGTAGCTTCGTGCAAGTATTCATAGCAAACAGCTTGTAAAATGCTTCATTCTTTTTCGTGAGTAGAAATTCATGTTTTCTGCGGATTCTTGACATATGTTTTGCTTTAAATGAGATTCTATCTCTTATTATATTTCCTCATGAATCTCAACTTGCAACTGTCCCTGGAGAGTGATTTACCTGCATAATGAACCAGACAGACCATGACATGCAACTTGCAACGGCTAGAATTGGTCCTTTAATCCAGTTCTCGTGAATAGAACTACTTCTGCTGATGTGGATAGGAGCACCCTTCCAACTTTGAATTTCAGGTCCTTTATACAAAGAGGTCACCGTCACCCCACCCAAGCACATCAATGCCCCCAGGACCTTGGCTATCCCATGGGGGTGCCTAACATCAAGAGCCTCCAATCTACACAAAGTACGCGTAAAAATGTGTTCATAAGCTCCCCAAGAATTCTTTGCATAAAGACAAAGATGTTCATGAAGTCTTTAGCCGTACCTGAGTGCAACTGCAATCACAAAAGTTAAGGATGGAATGGTGTTGGCCACAGATGTGACAAAGGTTGCAGAGGTGTATTTGTAGCTGGCGAAGTACATGTTTAGGGTCAAGCTAATCCTGTTTTTGCCAGGGTAAAAAGGACGTGTTAGTCCTTTCTGTTTTAATAAACTTTACTCTCTAAATTTCTTTCATATTCCATTGAAAAGGGATGCTTGTCTACCTACCCAAATAGAGAAAGAATAAACATCTCCAAAAACAACGCTAATGTGAGTTTTGGTCTCACTTTTCTGCAGGAAAGAAGATGAAAATCAAATGGTGGAAACCCATTGAATTATCCGTATCTGCATGCGTACTAGACATATATTAATACTGTACCTCTCAAGAAAATATGCAAAAGGAAATATTACTAGACCGCCTAAAGAATGTCGGTATGTTACGAAGACATGAAGATCTATCCCATTCTTCATCGCAGCTTCAAGGATGAGGTACAGAAACGTAAAACTTAATTGAGTCAGAACCATGAGAATGTGAGGCTTAAATCTCCTGAAGATCGCCCTTAGTTCACCTACTGCCATGGTCTTGATTTGTTTATCCTACTTTAGTCCCTCTTTCGGCCTTTATAGTAGAAGTGCAGATTGCATCTATACTCACGGATGTGGACTGAACTGTCGTCCCGGTCATGGTCACAAGTTGATAGAATTGTATTCTTGAAGATATTCCGAACCGAATGAAGTGACAGCTGATTTCAGCAATTGCCAACATGAATGGAAGTGGAGAGCGTTGCAAATGTCGATGCCATTGAAGGTACAGTCTAGCTGCACCTGTTACGTCCAAGGAAGGGTCATAGTAATTGGCTATAGTTGTATATTTTAGGTTGTTCTTCCCAGGTTAGTCCTAGATGTTAATATTTTAGCCTTCTTTTTATTTGAAGTTCCGCTTTACACGAAATAAGTTGTTAGTAAAACCTAGACCAAATTCTTCAATGTTTTTCTCAAAGAAATATATCTCGGTGACAATTTTTTTTTGTAATTGCAGTAGAAAATGAATCTCTCTTAGATATTAAAAATTGATATGGGTCACATTGTCACTATACTTGCATATTATTTTTTATATCTGAAAATATTTCCCTCGTATATAAGAGGAAATGATTTTTCTAACATAGTATGAGAATTTAAATTTCAAATAAAGCACTAATTTGCCTGTAGATTAGATGGATTTTTAAAAAAAAGTATACTTTCATGCTC
Organism: Casuarina equisetifolia; assembly: GCA_028551475.1. NCBI lineage: Eukaryota > Viridiplantae > Streptophyta > Magnoliopsida > Fagales > Casuarinaceae > Casuarina > Casuarina equisetifolia. Next base: position 12,821,153 of record CM052359.1, read on the forward strand.
GGGCGAGAGAGCATGCTAACTTTTGGCATATGTTTTATATTGTCAACATATTAAATATCAAATCTTTTATGGTGTTCCGTTTTCTTATAAGCTGGTCTTAAAAAAAAAAAAAAAGAGACTTCCAACATACACGACTGCAATACATGCAATTCGCCCTGGGATCTTTATTCCATTATAGGTATGATATTTTTTTCTTCTCTTTTCTTCTTGTGCCGTTGGTCTGGGAATAATGCTGGAAACTGCATATTGGGTGGAGCAAGCCACTGGTCATTAATGAACTATTCTCTATTAATGCACTTAGTGGATTGGCAAATCTGAATAATATGAATTAAGTGGCGGAGGCAAGTTGCCATCCGAATTGAATAGCTGCTGACAAGAAGAACAGAATATAGTACCTCTTGATCGCTTTTACTTATACCGTCACACACTGGATTGAAACTTTCTATGGGATATATGAGAACGTCTTTAGAAACCACTTTGTTTTACTATAATTAACGAAAGTCAATTTTTTTTTCTGACAAACACAGAAAGAGAAAGGACCAACGGTATCAGATGTCAGAATCAACCAACTAGGTGCTTGCTTTGTCCCTTCTATTTTGCGGGCATCTCAACAAGTCTATTGAAATGATGTTCTTATCGCCCAAAGTTCTTGAAAAAATCGTCCTCCTTTGTCTTTAAAGTCCCTTTGCATCAAAATCAAAGTTACCTCTCTGCCGCTTCACGCAACCTTCTAAAATGGCGAATCTGCCAAGCACTACTTTGTGACATAAGTTTTAGAAAGTTAAAAAGCACGAATTAGATGGTTTTTTTTTTTTTTCATTTTAAATTTACTTGAATAATTGTATCTGTTGATACAAGGTCTTATATATATTTTCTTATATATCAAGCACCATTAAACTCAATATCATAAAAATAAAATAAAATAAACCTAAAATTTGATATTATGTTGAAAAGTTCAAAATTTTAATTCAAAAACTAGTTGAAGATTTGCAAGATATTTCTTTATTAAAACTTGTCTTAAAAGGATTTATTTTTTGATGTGAGATTCTCATATTGTACATAATAAGTAAGAGAAATTAAAATAAATATGTTGATATTGATCTTGGTACTTCGGTTTACATCAGGGTGCTGTGGTCATTATACAGAAACATCAGATTCGCGGTCGTAGTTATGCTAACTTAGGTGATAACCTTTGTCTCCTACAACTTTGAGGAAGAATCAGATGGGACTTAGGAGTTTCCTCCAACATATATCTGCAAACAAAAAACACCGAATGGGATAATATATAGAGCAGAAAGAACGGAAGGCTAGGACTAGAGACAGAAATGAGGCAAAGAGAAGTGGTGGAATTTAGAACACCCCAACACCCTTATTTGGGCGCTAATCACTGGGGTGGTGCCTCTCCCTTGTTAGCAAGAAACATTCCCAAGGAGTCACTTGAAATAAGGTATCTAAGGCTCAACAACATACGAGCCCTTGATGAGGTATTCCCAGCTCAGGATCACGACTTCAACTCCATGCATAAGACTCCTGTATCTAAACATGATTACACCACGCCAGGCCGTAGCAGCAAGGGCTTTTTTTGGAGGTTAAGGTTCCGGCGGAAGGAAAAGGTTTTACTGGGTTTTAATCCAAGGAAAAGGAGATGGGTTCCGAGGTTGGATCCTCAAAACAGATGGCCCCAAGGCTGGTGTTAATTCAATTCTGGGCGTGCAAAGGCAGACACCGAAAACTCGCAGGTCTTGGAGGGATATCATGTCCGTTGTTGAAGATGATGATGGGATTCCTTCTTGGAAAGCATGAAGATGATTGGCGCATCGTTGCAAAATAAATGTGAAATCTTTTCTTTTCGGTTTCAATGTGTCTGATCACTTTCCATGAGTTTCGGCAGTAATCTTTCTTTGAAATTTCGGTATTTCTCTCCCACTGATATTCATATGATACAATAAAGATTACCTGGATGCCCGTGAACCATTATCAATTAAGATTTATCTCATAGTTTTAAAATTCAACTTAAAATTTGCTTTGAGTTGAGATAGTATTTTTTATATTTAAATATTATCAAAAGATCATATTTTTTTGGTGTAAAACTTTTGTTCTCTAACATATCAATCATATTTTGGTTCAAATTTTAAGAGATATAATAGATGTTCTTCTACATACCAAATATATCTTAAGTTTTCAAAGTTAAATAAAACTTATAATGGATCAACTAGGATTATGATACCACATTAAATAGGTTCAAAATCTAACTTAAAAATTAACTCATGAGTTGGGATTTTTTTTTTACCATTAAATATTACTTAAAGCTTGTATCTTTTTAATATAAGTCTTTCTACTCTATTTGTAACATCCTCATATCATCCGTTCACTAGCCAAGGTCAAGTTTATGGAGAAGAACCTGGATCCCCCATCAACCTCTTGATCATTACAAAGTACATAACTGGTACCTAAGTTTTCCATCTCATCGAGAAATCTAGAAACAAAGATAAGAAATTATATAGAGGGCCACGTATTCATCAAAAACTAGATAGTTCATGCACAAATTCATCTACACAAATTGTTTCTAAATAGTAACATTTAAAGCTCAGTTGATGAAATTATATCATTTAAATTGAAAATTTTCCAAATATAACAATTCAATAAGATCAATCTAAGGATTATTAGGGTTAATTGAGCTATGAATCTAACATGTGTTAAATATAAGGATTTATTGAAATGTCGATGCTTGTGGGTGTTTGATGTTTCTTTTGGGTTATACTCTTTCATGGGCTGAAACCCATTATCCTAGTCAGGCTCATCATGTTTTACATTTAACTTGTAAAGATATTCATTATTGGTAAGCAAATGTGAATAGGAAAATTGCAATGAGTGATGTCCACAGATGACTTTGATCAGCTTCTCATTTGTGATTCCCATGCATTTCATTATGATTCCGCTACATTTCTTCTTGGTATCATGAGAAAGGTTGGAAGCTTTCATCCACCTACTTTTAAGAGACCATCATATTTCTCTAAGAGTGTTTGGTAAAATTTAGATGCAAGTAAACATGTTAAACAAATAATATAACAATAAAAAAGTATCATCCTATAAAGATTGGTGACTACTAGACTAATCGAGTACCAACAATAAATTAATCTTAAAATTTATCTAGTAAATCAAAAAAGCTAGTTGATGGTGAATTAAAATTCAAAATTCCCAAAACAAAAATTCAAGACTAATTGAAATTGAATCCAAGTAAAAAAAAAATCAATATGAGAAACATGTTAGAGCATTTGATTTCACCATAATTAGTAGATATGAATTTTCATATTTTATGCCTACAAGAATAATAATATCTATGTGATGGCAGAACTTCCTAATTTATTTACTATCCTATGTCTAGGTATAGTAAACATATTTAGTGCATTAATTCACTATATCTCTATATGTGAATTGAAACAAACTAAATGCATTAGGATTTATGGACCTTCCTAGTTTATAATAAATTTTTTGATTATCTTATTACCAAAAGCCATACAAACAATATGGTATATGTCTATTCAAATTTAATTCATAGTTATATATTATAAAAAGAAATTTCATTCTATTACCTCTCAATCTTAAACATGCACATCAAACCATTCAAGTGGTAGCCAATCACTTAAAACATTAAGCATAATAATATATAACTTACATAAATAAAATATTTTGTAAAATATAGAAACTTATAAAATTCACATAATTATAATTATGCTACATCGTTGCTCTAACAAAAAGAATTTAGAACACAATAAAATAACAAACTAAAATAATAGTAGAAATTAAGCAAAACATCTCAAATATAAAATAGGAAAGTTGTCACCACACTATCTTCTCTTCAAGAATTCTTTGCAAAATTTCTACTAATCAAACTAAAATAAAAAATGATATGAAGTAGAGGTAAGCTTTCACGCCTCTCCTTTCTCTTCTTTTTCTTTTCTTTTTCCCTCCCTTTTTGGTCTTGGTTCTTGCGACACCTCTTTTTCTCTTTTCTTTTCTTTCTCTTCTCCTTTCTTTCTTTTCTCTTGTGCAGCGCCCCTTTCCTTGTAATTCACTTTTTCACCTTTTTGTATCTCCGCTTAGGTGGCATACCCTAGATTTTCCTTTCACAATTCATGTTCCTTTCCTTTCTCCTTTGACTTTTTTGTCCTTTGTCTTCTTTATTCTACTTTACAAGTTGCCTTGCTTTTATTTACTTTTCTTTTTCTTTTATTCCTCATATTCCATGTTTGTAGCTTTCTTTTCCTTTGTTTATCATACTCTTTTAGGGTTTGCTATATAAATAACACAAATTTAAATAAATATATGAAAACCTAAATATTATTTTTCAAAACTTGTATTATTTATGTCCTAAAATAGTCAAAATAACTCTAATAGTTATTAGGAAGACCACTTTCTCTCATCGTATTTTCAGGGAGACCACTTTCTCTCTTTGGTTTTTCTATTGAAAAAGCAACAGTGGTGTGGAGTGAAGTAACTTGCCATCTAGATTTTTTTTCTCCTGGCCTTTTTAGTCCCTAGTTAGCACCTTCTATGAAATTTGTTAGATATCTGTAAAATTATAAGGTCAAACATGTCCTTATCTCCCTGGGACCCACATTACAGTTGTAATAAGAGTTGTTGGTGGGTTGTGTAGAAGGGGGTTGTTGGTGCTTAGTGTAAAAAGTGTAAAGTGAAACCAATAGAGAAAGTGCTAAGTGTAGAACTGAGTATGGGAGCTTTCCTTCAGTGACACTCTAGCTCTGACAATGAGTGACCATGTAAATATAATTTTGATGTTAATTCAAAGGAGAAAGGGTTACACAATGTAGTGGTAGTGGATGTAGGCGTTATTTGCCAAACCACTATAAACAAACTGTGTCTTTCTTACCTCTGTTCTTGTTTTTAGCTTGTTGCTCTATGACTGTTAGTGTGTTACGTAACTTCTGTCCCAACAAGTGGTATCGGAGCTCAAGTTCTTGAGCTTGAAGTGAAGCTAGAAACATACACGGGTTAAGTTTGGAACTTTCAAATTTAGAGCTTGAGAATCTTGCATAGCTAAAATTGAGCTAGATCTTTACTTCTAAAGAGGTAAATGACTTCTCCTCGGTGTTTTTCATGCAAAGATTGGCCCAAAATATACAGAAATTGAGGTTTTTTTTTACCTGTTTTAGGTGGGTTAAAGAAGGCCCATTTTGATCTTTTTCAGCTCAAAAATGGTGAAAAATGGCTATTTTTGGAGAAAAGGAAGCCATATCAAGAATCAGGACTATTTAATCTTCAAATTTAGAGTTTTTCACATAAAAAGGATAAAATATGGTCAGTGGACAATTGCTAGAGACGACATAATCAACATCGGTGATCTGTAAATCGGCTCGTCTTAACCAATTCGTGATCCAATTGGTGAAAATGGGTCATGCCTGCAAAGTGAGTCAAGTGCAGTTGGCTACAACCTTGATGCAGGTAGATGGATTGGGCTAGTGTGGCTTAAATCGAGAGAATTGGGCTAGTACAAATGGGTCAAGTATAGAAATTAGTTGCAGATCCGATGCAAGTGAGTTAGGTGAAGTTGATTGGATTAAGTTGGATTAATTTAGAAATGGGCTGGATTAAAAGAGCTATAAGGCTAATTGTGTGGGTTTAGTAGTTGGGATCGATTGACTAAAATGAGTTGACATGTTGGGCCGGGCTAAGCTCAATGTAGATTGACCAAGCTAAGTAATCATGTGGGGCTGAGTAAATTGGGCCAAGTAAATAGGCTAAGACTTTGGTTAGACTGGGCCCACAAAAGATGAGTTGGGCTAAGATTGGATTGAGAAGTGGGTTGAGTTAATTGGGCCAAATTTGGCTCAAGGCCACTTGAGTCGAGTTGGATTGCAAAAATGGGTAAATTTTGACCCAAACCCATTTAAAGATAGCTTGATCACAGATGGATGGCTAAGAAGGTTTTTTGAAGATCTATTAGAATTGGTGGTGTTTGTGATCAAGAAAACACTACCTAAATGATCTAAGGTAGATTGTGGTGACATCCATGGAAAATGTGAGGTTGTTAGTGGTGGCATGTAGCCAAAATTGTTGGGTTGTGAACATAGTGGATTGCAGCAGAAATCTGGCAAAAGGTGGTGGATCAAAGAATTTGAAGACAATAGTTGGTGTATTAGTCAATTAGAGACAAGTTGATGGTAGAAATCAGTTGAGGTGGTAGTAAAAGATGATAGAAATGATGTTAAGTTGTTGTAGAAACAGGTCAGACGATAAAGTTGGGTCAGGTTCATGTCGTACATGCATGAAAGACACTACTTGGCATGTGAGGCCTACATGCAAACAGAGATTGTGGCACATGAATCACATGTGCAACTGGAATTCTTAGGTATTTTTTTAGCTAGTCTTGAATAATTTTTTAAGCAATATTTGATGGTATTTTTGGATTGTAATTTTGGTTTATAGAAGTTCAAAAATAAAGGAAACATTGCATGATTTTTGATGGGCTAATTTGCCCAAAGTTGGCTAAGTATGACTACTTGTGACGTGGACATTTGGAGTTAGTGTTTGTTGAAGGGAAGTTGATTAAGAAGCTAAGATACTGCAAGGTTTGAATAATTAGTGGATTTAGTTTAAGTTTATTGCTCTACAATTGATGTTCATAGTAAAAAGTTTTCCTTAGAGTGAGTTTATGTTGAAAGGGAGCTTGGAATGGTGTGGTACCTGCTATTAGAGGATATACCATGAGATGTGGATAGTTGTAGAGTGATGTCTTCTACTTTGGTGACTCAGTTATGGCTATTTGAGAGTTTAGATTGCACCAAAAGACTTGTTATTAAGTTATGCATTTAGTTTATGATGCCTATGGTGTAGTATTGTTGCACTAATTTTATAAATAAAAGGAGATTTGTTGGATATTTGTAAAATTAAAGGACAAACAAGTCCTTATCTCCTTGGGACCCACATTACAACTATAATAGGAGCTATTAGTGGGTTGTTTAGTGCTTAGTGTAGGAAGTGTGGAGTGAAATCAAGAAAGAGAGAGAGAGAGAGAGAGAGCTGAGTGCAAAATTGAGCATGGGAGCTCCAACAATGAGCAGACATGTAAACATGATTCTAATATTAATTCAAAGGAAAATGGGTCATACATTGTAGTGACAGTGGACGTAGATGTTATTTGCATAACCACTCTAAACAAATTGTGTCTTTCTTACCTTTGTTCTTGTTTTTAGCTCATTGCACTACAATTGTTAATGTGCTACATAGCTTCTTGTCCTAACAAAATCATTGGCATCTACTCACCTTTTTGGCTAAAAGGTGCATCTCTTTTGTTTCTTTTTCACTAAAAGAATAGGACCAACTTAAAGCTACTCTTTGCTTGGCATATGCTTGGATTTCCTACATTTATCACTGGTGGTTAGATCTTCCTGATTTTCATAGCCCATTTGCCCATTTTTTTTAGTGAAAGATGTGTCCTTTACAAATTGGTTTTTTGCTTATCTTTGAGGGCATTTTTAGTATTTCTAGTTTCAATGTTTAAATTTATCTTTGACTGTTGATTGCATAAGAAGGACTTGGTCAAAGTTCATCTCATTGTCCTTGTCATACACTTAGCTTATTTTGGTTCATTTTTCCATTTCCACCCCCTATTTTGTCACCAATTTTCCAACAAAGCCTTTTTTCTAAGTTTTCTTAATGATGGCTTGATCTTCAACCTAAATAGTCATACCTATAACCTATATAAGGACTTGTTCTACTTAACCCCTTGCAACATGCTTAGCTCTACCTTGTCCACCAAAAAACTCAAGGAAGAGCTATAAAGTTGACATGTTAAACTCCAGCTTACAGTTAAAAGTAAGATAGAACCATGTTGATGGCTTTTTTCCATGCCTTTAGAGTGATTCCAATAGCTAAATGCCTTGGGATCAATCCCATTTTGCCATATTGAATTGGATTGCATATTTTATGGGTCGTACATTGCTAATGTTTGTTACCTATAAGAAGAAAAAAGTGCAAGTCATTTGGGATACTTTTAAATTGCATTTTGGAAAGCTCTTTATAACCTAACATTATCATCTTAGGTAACAAAAATTTGAAAATCGTATGCCCATTGCCACAATCACAGGATACTATTCTTATATCATTGATTTATGGGTTGAAATTGCCATTGTGGAGCCCTCAATTTGTTGTTCACGTGGGAATTGTATGTGTTGGGTGAATGAATGTTTGGAGGAAAGGTTAAATGAACATTACGTAATGGACTTTCTACTTGGACTGTTGGACTCTTTCTAACATCTATGCACCAACATTCTTTCAAAAGAGAAATTACAGCAAGTTAATAATGCATTCAATCTTGTCAAAGAAGACAATTACTAAAGGAAGAGGTTTGATGGGAATCATTCACCAATTGGTAGTGTCATGCTTGCTAGCTTATTCAAGAAGCACAATATCACCACTAGCTTATCCACATTAGGCGGCACCAAGCTTGATTTAATAGGGTGGTTGGTATGCACCCATTGTTATCACTTGCATGGCTTTCACCTTGGTTGGACTTTAAAGGGAAAAGAAAAGCATAATTCAACTTAAGTATTTTAGGTTGATGAACACTATACCAAAGGTAAAAAAGAGCAGTAGAAACATGACTTCACCATTCTTGGGCAACCTATGACTCCTTTAGGATCAAACTCATTGATAAGGTTAAATGCTACACAAGGAGGGAAAATGGGCTTAGGCCAAGTTTATATCTTGTAATGCATGTTGCAATTCCTATTCAGCATGGTACACCAATTGGTTACAATCCACCATCTTTAATATATGGGTAGCAAGGAAATCCTTATGCATTGACAACATCCAGTCCAATGCAACCACATGTGGGACAAGATGGTTCAAACACCTAATGGAGTAAATGGCACCACCATCTATTCTTACCTTGGATAAACTCCAAAACATGTTATTGGCCCTTAATATGTACCCTTTCTTAGCATCATTTAAGCCTTTTGCATGTATCACATCTTCCTTTACATCTTGGTATTTTAAACATCTTTAAATTATAGATTCAGGTGCAAGTGATCATATCATATGTGATATAAAATCATTATATATTAACCATGTTGGGTTTTATGGCTTAACAAGAAGGGGGGTTGAATTGTTCTTGTACTAAAAACTATGCTTTTGTTTAAATAAATGATTCAATCAAATAATTCAGCAATTTATATGATAATAAGTAATCAAATAGAATTATTTAAGCAAGTAAAGAGTAAGAGAATCAACACCCAATTTACCACGGTGGTTCGGCACTCTATCTTAAAGTCCTACATCTACCCTCTTCTCTTTCAATCCAACCGATTGAAGTCACCTTTACTCAACCTAATTAGGAGAATACGTTCTCCCTAATCCAAATAATTCATTCTCAAAGGAATTATCAAGTTCAAATACAAGTTATGATCAAAAGATCATATACAATAGCAAATTCTCAAATAATGTGTTAGTTTATGGGATGTTGCTAATTAGAGGATCTATTCAAACATATATATCAAGATACTAAGCTCCTATCATGAAATCCCCAATTTGGAGAAATTAGGGTTTCAGATTTTCCTCAAAATTTATGTGCAAAAAATGTTTATAAGTGAAATCAGCCTTAAATAATATTATACAAGGTATGATTGAAGATATAATCGAAGATCAGAGCAAATAATTGAATATCACCGAACCTTTGTGAATTACTAAATGATGAACAAATTCGAATCAAATGATAAATGAGCTTAATAGACTTTCTTCACAAAGAGAACGTTTTAAATAGATGTCAATCATCAAGAGAAAATCTTCACGCACACATCTCTTTTAAATAGAAGCAGATTTAGGGCTTTTTTTTGAATCAAACCTTAACCATAGCCTTCTTCCCATTAGGAATAGTGGGCTATCTATCAAATCAGCCTCATATCAGCCTTTAGATTCAAAATCTGACCGTTTTGACAGCCCGTCCCCTTTAAATTCTTCCCATTGAGGTTTCAGTGTTTGAAAGAAGAGGAGACAACATCGGGGACAAGTGGAGTGGCTAGCGGCTAGGGCAAACTTGTCGAGAAGGCCTCTTATGTGCCCTTAAGTGAGATGATGTCGTGTCCAGAAAACGTAACAAGGAAGCTTCAATTATGATTAAGATGACACTATAACAAGGAGGCTCAGCTTATGATCAAGACGACACCGTAACAAGGAGCGAGATCGGGCTAACGTGAACTTGGGCCGCACCATAATGTCTCAGTCCAGCAGCAAGGGTCCAGTCTAGTGATAACATATCCAGTAGGTATACAAGGTCCAATATCATCAAGGTCCAAAAATATGATCTTTTACAAAGTTCATATTTTGGTGTATTGCATATATTGACTTTGAACTCATATTAACATAGAGTTAATATCCCTTATGTTCCTACAATTTCATCAAACCAAGTATCATATTCCTAAAATAAAATATATTCAAATAAATTATATTTCTTAGAGAAATATTCAAATAATTAATATATTCAAATAATCAACATATATTTGAATATATGTCACAAGAACTTGAAGAATATATTTTATGAGGAAATGTAAGAACCCGATTACTTTATAATATCATTAATTAATATTATAATTTGTACATCTTTTACTTCTTATAGTTTTTCTTTTTGCACATTTAGAAAAACATATTTTAAGAATTGACATTTACAAGAAAATATTTTCAGTTACAACAAAACCCTATTTTCCAACAAACCATTCATGCACATTGCAATAGTTACCTATTAAATTTTCTAATAATTTATGTTAAACACATTGGACATGCTCAACCCACACAACTGTTACATTTGAATCATGTCATGTTTGTGCCACATTTGAGATTTAACTTATTATCTATCAAGAAGATAACATCTAACTACAATTACATTGTTATCTTCTTTGATGATTTCTACTTTTTCTAAGAACGTATGATTAAACGAGTTATTAGACTAGGTAAAGATGAATGAGGACTATATTTTTTGTAACCTACCCTTCTTGATTTACCAAGTCAAGATGTATTTTGTGAATATGAGTTTTCCTTTTCTATGAGTCACCGTTTAGCTCCTATTTGTGATTAGTCCTCAAATCAACATTCACCCACTTTGGACATCATTTAAATGCATGATATTCCACCAATCACATCAAAGACAAGATTGGATCCCAAACAATTGGATCATCCACTATACCCTCGTACAACCACACCATTAGATTAGCCATCTGATCCATCTTTCAACTTTTATACAATTACACCTCTTGATTAGCCATTTAATCCAACTTTGAAGCCTTCACTAGAATAGCCACCTCCAACTCGTCAGAGGTCTTTACACAACCTCATGTTTGGACTACTAATTACCTATGCTTAGCCACCTTTACAGGGCTGAATAGTTGTTATCTCATCTTAAACTATTACTCATTTAACCTTTTCTTCCTACATTACCAATATTTTATTACTTCCATTTCTACTATTATTGAGCCTAACACCTATTATCATGCACTTCAGCTCCCATTTGTGATTAGTCTTCAAATTAGCGAACACTTACTTTGAACATCATTTAGACACATGATCCTCCATCCATCATAGCAGAACCACCATTGGACCCTACATAGTTAGATCATCCACCTGACCTATATACAACCATACCACTAAATCAACCATCTAATCATTTCCTAACTCTTATATAGTTACACATCTTGATCACCATTTAATATGCCTCTGAAACCTTTTCTAAAATAACCACCTTCAACTCCTTAGTGATCATCTCAACCTACATGACCTCTTGTTTAGACTGTCGATTACTTGTGCTTAACCACCTTCATGAAACTAAACAATCATCATCTCATTTTAGATCATTACTCACTTGATCTCTTCTTTCCTTATTACCAACATTTTATAACTTCCATTTCTATTGTTACCTAGCCTAAAACCTATCATCAAACACTTTAGCTCCCATTTGTGGCTAATCCTTAGATTAGCAAACACTTATTTTGCATATCATTTACACATATGATCCTCCACCCATCATATCAAAGACACCATTGGATCCTACACAATTAGATCATTTACCTGACCTTCATACTATTCGGTGAAATTCTACATGCAAGTGTACATATCGCACAAGTAATATAATGATAAGTATGAGTATTGTCCCACAAAGACTGGTGTTTACTAAACTAATTAAGTACTAAAGGCGAATAGATTCTAAATTTTATCTAGCAAATTGAAATGGTAAAACATTGATTAAAAAAATAAATTTAACCTAAACTTGATTAATGAAGATGTTAGAGCATCCAATTTCGCCTAATTACTCAATACAAATGTTGATCATCCATGCTAGCAAGATTAATTCTACTTATGTGATGGCGGAATCTCCTAACTTATTCAATATCCTATGTTTAGGTATAACGAACCTACTTAGCTCATTCACTCACTGTGAGTCTGCATATGAATTAAATAAGCTAAATGCATTAAGATTTGTAAATATTCTAGTTTACACCTAAATCCACACAAATTATATGATATATGTCTATCTCATATTAATCTATGGTTGCATATTACATGAAGCAACTGCATACTGTTTCTTATTGATCTCTAACATGCAAATCAAGTCATCTAAGTGGTAGCTAATCATCTAAAAGCATTAAACTCTGTAACATGCAACTTCACATTCATAAAATATCCCATAACATAAATAATCATAATATTCATATATTATAATTAAGTTTTATTGTAGCTCTAACACACTAAACTAAAACAACATATTTAAATAAACTAAATCAGTGCAAAAACATGAACAAAATGTTTTAGAATTTTAAAACATTAAAGCTGTCACCAAATGTCTTCAAATCACAAAATAAATTGCACAATTCTGCACATCATAGGGTGAAGAAGAAGCTGTTTGAAGAATGGAAGAAAACGAGATAAAATGCGCCATCACGAGTTTTCGCACGCGCCGTCGGTTTTCACAGAAACCTCCAGAAACGTAGACCGGGATGCCTAGGTTGCAGATCTATAAAAAATATCGCGTAAACCTGCCATAGAAATGCGTAGATCTAGCGGAATGGACAAATTCGGCGTTCGCACTTCTTTGTTGGAAACTGCCGTGAATCTGGTACAGAAATGCCGGAAATTGCAGTGTGAAGCCAAATATGCTTTTAGATCGTCAGAAAGCACCCAAAGTTGGCTGGAAAATGCACTTTAAATGCCGGTGATTGGTTCTCGCTGGAAAAGACAACGGCGGTCGACTGTCGCATGACCGCTGCGATCTCTGCTAGACCTGCACTGTTGCACGCGACCAAGTCTTGGTGAGTTCCTGCACCTTTGTCCGGTCACCGCTCTCTTCTGTTTCTCTCTCTCTTTTCGTTCTCTAAGCTCAAAACCCGATTATCCACCCACCGACAATACACGAACTTCCTCTCTTTTGTTAATTCACTTCCAAAACCCAATAGGTCACGATTTGTGCTGTCAATAAAAGCCCATAACTCTTTTCTTTTTTTTTTCATTTATATTTTATTTTGAGTTTGCTGCATAAAATAACAAAAAATATATAAATATAATTAAATATAAATATAATTTAATAAAAATTATATTAATATAACCTAAAATAATAACAATAACTCTATATAAAATAGAGTTATCACATACAACCATAACACTAAATCAGTCATTTGATCCATTTCTTGACTCTCATATAGTTACACCTTTTAACTAACCATCTATTTTGCCTTTAAAGCCTATTTGGAATAGCCACCTCTAGCTCCTTGGTGGTCATCTCAACCTATACAACCTCTTGTTTAAACCACCAATTACTTATGCTCAACCATTTTTGTAAGGCTAAACAATCACTACCCATTTCAAATAAGCTTGAGACCTATCAAACATTTAAGGAATTGCATTGGGTTTAGGTGATGGATTGAGAGTTAAGGCCCTTAAGGCCAATCACACATGAGATGTCATACAACTTTTACCTAGTTGTAAGGCCATAAAAGGCAAATAGGCATACAAGATAAAATACTATGCTAATGGTACTATTGAAATGTACAAGGCTAGCTTAGTGGCCAAAGGTTATGTATAATAAGGGGGGATTGATTATAATGAAACATGTTCACCAATAGTGACAAGTGAGATTAGTAGTCAATTTAGTTGCAATGAGACATTAAGATATCCACTAGTTAAATATGTAGAATGCTTTCTTACATAGTGATTTGATAGAAGAGGTCTACATGTAGTTGGCTCTAGGATTTTCTCATTAGAGGAAGTAGATTGTAGGTTATTTGTGGAAGTCACTATATGGACTAAAACAAGCTTGGGGACAATGTTATGCTAGCTATTGGATTCTGCCAGTCTTGACATGATTACACCCTTTTTACTAGGTGAACTAGAGATTTCTTCATCATTTTTTTTTTATGTGGGTGACATCCTTATCAATGGAAAAACAATTTTTGCAATATCAAAATTCAAAAGATACATGCATTCAATATTTCATATATAGGTTGAAAAACAATGTAAGTACTTCTTGGAATTGAGATAACTTGTTCACTAGAGGGCATATATCGTAGTCAATATAAGTATGCATTGGAGATAGTCTTAGAAGTAGGACTTGCAAGATCAAAACTTACCATCACTCTCATGGAACAAGGTATAAAATTGATAATACTAGAATATGATACAAGAGACACAGATAAGAAGGATGATCTACTTCTTAAAGACTCATCTCCATATCAAAAGATGATTGTGAGACTATTACATTTGACCCATACTAAGCTAGACATCAATTTTGTGGTTTAGCATCTTAGCTAGTTTTACATGTGCCCTAATGCAATCATACATGGAGGCTGCCATTAGAGTGTTGAGATACACCAAAAAAACTCTTGGAATTGGTCTTTTCTTTTTCTCATTATCTAGGTTAAAGTTTACAACTTTTTATGACTTTGACTATATAACTTGTCTCATGTCGCGAAACTATGTGACTAATTGTTGTATAAAGTTGGGTGATTCACTTATGCCATGATTGGCCAAGAAATAACCTATAATTTTATGTTCTTTAGCTCAATTAGAGGAAAGTGCTATGGGTTATGTAGTTTGCAAGATTATTTGGCTTCTAGGACTATTTGAAAAGCTTGGTGTCATTATTCCTTGTTCTATGCTGCTATATTGCAACATTGAGGCTGCTTGCATATAGTAGGGAATTTGATTGGTTTCTCATTCATTATTGGTGAGCAAGTGAGAATAGAAATCGCACTAAGTGATTTCCACATATGGCTTCGATCGGTTTCTCATTCATATTCCACTGCATTTTATTTTGATTCTGTTTCATTTCTTTAGGATTCAATTGGTATATGAAGATATGATCCACAATTCAAGACATGGTGGTGCATGGTTTCCTATGAAACGTTATGAGGTTTTCTTCATGACAACTTGCTACCACCCTATGGGTGGCTATTATGTTGGATGAAGTCCATGTTTCTTTATGGTTTCACGGGACACCAAGGTAGTGCATGATCTTCTACAAATACCAGCTATCTATTCATCGTTTAAATTGCCTACAACCATTATAGACATGGTGAAGCTCCAAATGAGGTATCTTGCAGTTGCATCTATGCTTCTATTTGTTATCATAAGCATTAAAGCAGGCAACCATTAATCGGCACCACCATCTCCCCCTACTCAAGCTAGAGATTCACCAGTCATCATCCTAGGTATTTTTGAGAAGGCTCCTATTCCACCATCATTAAGCGACCGTTCCGCTCACATCCCCAAATCACCATTGAAAAAGATGCCTCATGACGCTACTCTTTAGGAGTGTACCTTGCAAATTTGTGACGGCTTGACGAAGACGGAGACATCGTGCAACTCTTGTAATTTTGCTTGTTCTTCCTCTATTTTCGATGGTATGTTATGGTAATACGTGCTTTGCCTCTGGTCACATCGCCATGTCAACAAGCAGAGTTATGAAGAGGAAAAAACATTTAAGAACATTTACGTACTTTGCTTGCAGTTTTCTATGTTGGATTTTTATATTTATTTTTTTCTTGCGATCATTTCAAAACCTTATCCATAAATGAAAGAATAAACATGGCATGAAATTAATTAAAATTTTTAAAGTAGGCTCGTCAAATCTACATTACTTGTAAATGTGAAGGATCTCCTTTGCAATCATTGGCTCGTGATCAATGTCTTTCCATTGGTTATGGATTTGATCAAACTAATTAACGCCTCAAATATGAGTTTATATCCTCAACCACAACATTTTTGTGTTTTTGTTACTGTGCACACATATTTTGTTGCTATTGAGTGTTTAATTTCCTAAATTAAATGAAGCTGTAAGATATGTCTAATTTAATGCTTACCATGTTTTCTTGAGCAATTTGCAATGGTGTATATTGTACAAGTAGCATAAAATTTAGGAAAATAAAAGGGTTTGATTTGGATACGAGCACAAAAGATTTGAGATACCTTGTGATGTACACGATTCTTTCTTGTAGCAAATGTTCTTTCTTGAGATTTAGTGTTTATTCTTATTGACGCAATCAAGTTAATTTCTACCAAAAATTCAATTGCATTTACAACTATTTACTTAATGAATTTTTATTAATTCATTCCCAAGTTCGAAAGTGACATAGTAGTTGCATCATACGAATACTAAAGAGAGATTCTTCTTGCGTTTAGTCAAGACATAATTCAACGGATGGTTCTGGCGGGGATCCCACGTGTAAAGCAGTTACACCATCATCATGTTACAGGCTTACGAATAAGTGTATTACAAGCAAGCTTTTGTTGGTGTGTGTGTCAGACTTAGCTTGTAAAATAGGCTAATGTAGACGGTAGTGTGTATTTAAGACTCTTCAGTAAGTTAGGTGTAAGTTTATTAGTGTCAGTGGGGAAGGACTTTTGCGTGTAAGCCATGCTTTTGGTAAGTTTGGACTTGGACATGCAGTATGGTGCTCCTACCTATCCAAAAGGAGGCGTGTACGTCTTAGGAAGACGGGGGTCTATAAGTTAGTGTGCGACCTTTTGTATCGGAGAAGATCTAACATGGAAGGCACTCACCACTAACCTGTTGGAGAGAAACGGCACCAACAAGCTTCGAGATTTTTATGGTGAGCTCACAAAAGTTTACCAGAAGGGGTCAGTAGATGAGTATCAACGTGAATTTTCTCGCCTGTTGATGCGTGTAGGAGGCGTGACAGCACATCAGCTGCTTTATAAGTGGTCTGGAGGAAAGCATACAAGTTGATGTGAAGATGAAGAACCCTTTAACCTTCTCGGCAGTTATTGGGTTTGTCCGAATCTATGAAGCCAAGTTACTGCCCAACCACTCTTTAGTAGCCTAAACATAAAAAAAAATGAATGGAACAACAAGTCCTCAGGCGACTTCCACACCAACCACATCATTTCATTCAACGCTACCATCCAAAAGATTAACACCAGTAGAAATCCGAGAACGCAAAGCCAAAGGCTTATGTTACAATTCTGATGAGCCGTTTACTCCAGCACACCATTGCAAAAAGCTGTTTGTGATCGAGCAATGCAAATTGAGTGAGCTCGAGAGGGAACTTTTAGAAACAGAGCTTGGAATGAGTGAAGCAAGGGGAGAGACCACGCCAGAAATTTCTCTAAATGCCATTTATGTATCCAAACCCCATAGACCATGAAGATAGAAGGAAAGGTACATGCATGTTCATAAAATGTGTATTTTCTGGCAGATAGCGGCAGCATACACAACTTAGTGAAAATGTGGCTAAACAAGCTGGAGTTAAAGCGATAGGATGAGGAATGTTGATGGTGCAAGTTGCAAATGGAGAAAAGGTCGAAAGCTTAGGGCTCTATAAAGGTCTCAAAGTTTATCTTCAAGGAGTGCAATTCACGCTGGATTTCTATATTCTAGCACTGGTGGGATTGGATGCTGTACTAGGAGCAAGCTGGCTATTCACCCTGGGTCCAGTACTATGGGACTTCTCAAAGCTCAAGATGACATTCCAACATGAAGGGAGTAGAGTGCTACTCACGGGCCATGTTACACCTACTAGCAAAGTGGTCAATGGAAAGCAAATGAGTAAAGAGATCATCAAACAGGGCCATGTTATGGTTCTTAACGTGATGACCCTAGTACAAGATTACTCCAACGAGCAAGACAGCACCAACCACTTACGAATCAATCAAGTGTTAAGTGAGTTTGACGGGGATTTTTAGGAGCCAGAAGGGCTGCCTCCAACGAGGGGACAAGAGCACCATATCCCACTGAAATATGAAACAAAGGTAGTCTCGGTAAAGCCTTACCGTTATCCTCATTACCAAAAGGAAGAAATTGAAAGAATTGTTCATAAGTTGCTTAGGTTCGGGGTGATTCGGGTTAGCACTAGCCCCTTCTCTTTCCCAGTACTATTGGTAAGGAAGAATGATGGGTCTTGGCGCCTATGTGTGGACTATCGATCTCTCAATAGTCATATTATACCAGATAAATTCCCCATACCAAATGTGGATGAGCTCCTAAATGACCTATGTGGAGCTGAGGTGTTTTCAAAGATGGATCTTCGTTCAAGATACCACCAAATTAGAATGGCTTAGAAAGATGTCCCCAAAATAGCCTTTCAGACCCACCACGGCCATTTTGAGTAGTTGGTCATGTCATTTGGGCTAATGAATGCTCCTTCTACATTCCAATCAAACATGTTAAGGTGGTTCTTCAACTACTACAAAACCATGGAATGTATGCCAAAAGATCAAAGTATGCCTTCGAGAAGGAGGAAGTCGGATTCTTGGGGCATGTTATTAGTAAGACCGGAGTAAGTGTCGAGCAAGAGAAGATTAGAGCCATTGTGGAGTGGCCTTCACCTAGCATCGTGAGCACCCTGCGAGGATTCCTTGAGGTCATTGGATATTATCGACACTTCGTGGAAGGTTATGGAGTGATCGTGAGGCCCTTACATGATCTACTAAAGAGGAATGCATTTGCATGGGGGCCTAGTGCAGAAATAGCCTTCGTTCACCTTAAAAAGGCTATGGTTCGAGCACCTATCTTGGCTCTCCCAGATTTTTCCAAGACATTTATTGTCAAATGCAACACATCTGGGCATGGAGTAGGAAGAGTCCTGCACTAAGGCCGCAACCCTATTGCCTTCTATAGTCAACCAATCAAAGGGAGGAACGTATTCTTGTCAGTTTACGAGAAAGAGATGATGGCTGTGGTTCAAGTGGTCAAGAAATGGAGGCATTACCTCCTCGGAAGAAGTTTCGTGGTTAGGACTGACCATCAAAGCCTAAAGCATCTATGGGAGCAGAAAATATCCACACCAGTGTAGGAGAAATGGTTGGTCAAGATGCTTGGGTATGATTTCAAGATAGAATATAAACCTAGACGTGAAAAAAAAGTTGCTGATGCTATGAAAAAAAAGAAAGTGGGAAGGATAAAGTTTTGTTTTCCAACTTCAAAACGGGGGAATCTAGTGTGGAGGCAGCAAAAAGAAATAAGGCACTGTTAAACCATAAGGAAGACAGGGGAAGCAACAACCTTTTGATGTCCGTTACCACCCTTGTTCCCCTCTGGGTAGATGTTGTCAGGGAACATGTAGAAGAAACCCCGAAGATGCAACTGCTAATGCAACGAATTCAAAAGGGTGAGATGTCAGGGTTATGGAAATACAGTGAAGGTGTGGTATTTTTTAAAGGAAGAATTTTCCTCCAAGCATCATCCCAGCTTATCCCTACCATCATAGGGGAATATCATGAAAGCACCCATGAGGGGTTCTAGAAAATTGTCACATGTATACGAGTTGTCTTTTATTGGGATAGAATTAGGAAAGGAGTTAGCGATCATATTAGAAGTTGTGCAGTTTGTCAAGAGCATAAATCAAAAAATCAGCTTCCACAAGGCCTATTGCAACCGCTGCCAATTCCGGAACATGTGTGGTTTGATCTCAATGAATTTTGTTGATGGGTTACCTTTATCCAAAGGGAAGAACTTTCTACTTGTTGTGGTAGATAGATTAACCAAATATTCAAGGTTTATACCACTGATGCACCCATATACAGCAGTAACTGTTGCTTAAGTGTTCTTTCAAGAAATTTTCAAACTCCACGGGATGTCGCGTTCAATTGTGTGTGATCGTGGTTCAATATTCACAAGCACCTTCTGGCGTGAGCTGTTCCAACTGCAAGGTACCCATTTTAATTACACCTCAGCGTATCACCCTCAATCTGGTGGGCAGGCAGAAGTGATGAATAGAACTATCAAAATGTACCTTTGATCTCTGGTTCAAAATAAACCACGAGAGTGGATGAAATGGTTGGCCTGGGCTGAGTTCTGCTTAAACACTAGTATCAATGGCAGCACTTCTATGACTCCGTATCTGGTAGTATATGGGAGAGAACCACCAATCTTGCTCTCTTATGTGCTTGGAACTACCCAAGTTGAAGCTGTTGACAGAGACTTAAGAGACAGAGAACAAATGATGAAGGATTTGAAGCAGCACATCCGAGAAGCTCAAGCTAGGATGAAGCAGTATTATGACAAGAAGCATCGGGAGGTGCACTTTGAGGAAGGAGACCGAGTGTATCTTTGTCTACCACCTTATCATCAAACTTTAGTAGCCCTCCGGAAGTCATCCAAGTTTAATGCTAGGTATTTCGGTCCCTTTAAGATAGAGAAGAAGATAGGGTTGGTAGCCTATCGACTGAAATTGCCAGCTAGTAGTAAGATTTATCCTGTTTTCCATGTGTTGTCTTAAGAAAGCTGTGGGGGTTGACGTGGAGGTAGCTTCTGAGTTGCCGAAGTACATTGAAGAAGAAGAAATCATTGTGCTAAACCCCAAGTAGTGTTGGAGCATTAGGTTCGTAAAGGGTGCAAGCATATCCTAATTCATTGGGTCGGGTTGTTGCCTGTAGAAGCAACGTGGCAAGATCTTCAAGTCATGCAGCAGCGTCATCCCAAGTGTGACCTTGAGGACAAGGTCTAAATTAAGGGGAGGGGTATGTTACAGGCCTACGGACAAGTGTATTACAAGCAAGCTTTTGTTGGTGTGTGTGTTAGACTTAGCTTGTAAAATGGTTTGATGTAGACGGTAGTGTGTATTTAAGACTCTTTAGTAAGTTAGGTGTAAGTCTATCAGTGTCAGTGGGGAAGGACTTTTGTGTTTAAGCCATGCTTTTCGTAAGTCTGGACTTGCACGTGCAGTATGGTGCTCTTACCTATCCAGGAGGAGGTGTGTACGTCTTAGGAAGATGGGGGTCTATAAGTTAGTGTGCGACCTTTTGTGTTGGACAAGAATGCAATAGAAATCTCTTTGAAACCTTCCTGCAAAATACTTGTTGTCTCTACTTTAGCTAGATTCCAAAACTAGCTAAGGTTACTAACGGCAAGAAGAAGAGCTTTGCTGACCTTTTCAATCCTAACTTTGTCCTCAAGGCTCCCTCCAACCCAAGGGTGACTCGGCAGTGTATCACATCATCTTGGTTCCCGCCAAATAAACCCTAAATATATACTCTCTTTCACTCCAGGTGCCCTAGGAAGCCCGTTTTCCGTTCCCGAAACTCTAATCCAATCCACTTGAGCTCCATCATGCTTGAGAAGCTCGCCATGCTTTCCCGCCGTGGCTGCCTGACCAACAACACTGTCACTTTCTCATTCAACGAGGTTAGAAAGGTCACCGTTGCGCTCTTAATAAATCTCTATTTGATCATCAATCAAGGTTAAGTGTCATGTGCATTTTGCCTTCTCTTTGTTTGATTTGTGTTTGGTAGGAGTCAAAGAAAGAATATACCATAAGAAAATTTCTTTTATCCCTCATCGGACACTTGTTGTGACGTTGTCCCAGAACTGATTTGCTTTGCACCAGAAGCATAAGATACATGGTCTCTAGAATCGCGAGGCTGTGCATGGTATTAAATCTACCTTCGTCTCAGCCTTTCCATTTGACCTCTTTTATGGCACTACTTGGTTTGGTGACAATAATTACTTGGTAAATTGACCTAATCAGAGATTTTTTGGTCAATATTCTCATGCTTCCATGGCTCGTTTTATAGTAACAAATCATCAGAATACCGACCAAAGATTGTTTTCCATGGCTCGTTGTGTGACCCCAGAATGAAGAAATGCCACGTCAACGGGAAAAGAATAATTGTTTAACTTTATCTTTGAGAGATTTTTATTTGGTTCTTTTCAATAATTGTATGTTTTATTATTAAAAAGCTAAAAATTTAATTTAAAAGTTAACTCATAAATAAATAGACACA
Organism: Casuarina equisetifolia; assembly: GCA_028551475.1. Lineage (NCBI taxonomy): Eukaryota > Viridiplantae > Streptophyta > Magnoliopsida > Fagales > Casuarinaceae > Casuarina > Casuarina equisetifolia. Next base: position 12,843,392 of record CM052359.1, read on the forward strand.
TTCATGTTTAACAAAATACACACTCACACTTTAGTAGTGCATAATTCAACATGCAGACAAACATATCCTTTTTGGACGTCTCATAATTGAATTGGCTCGAAAATAGAACGGCATTTGCATTATGACATTGTCGTGAGGCTGAACCCGACGTTAGAGAAAATCACATTTTTATGTTCTTTATATCTCCAAGAGATCCGTAAACTGCTAGGTGTGACCAGTATTTTCTCTTAAGATTTTGTTTTCCCATTTCCTAATCAACTTGCATAGAGGGCCTGCCTGTAAACTGCTGAGATTTTACGGTAACCTAATGACCACTTTCTGATTAAATCATGGCCGTCCAGCATCTACCCCGGGCGGCAAATTATTGCTCATAAATAGAGTACAAGCATTGACACTTAACATGCCTATTCTGATGGAGAGTCTCCAAATTCCACATCTTACCATTATCTCTGTGCTTCTGGTTTTGGCCGTGTCCATGAGCGCCTATGGCCCTCCACTGAAGGGCAATTCCAGGTCTTAGCTTCCGTCTCTGGTTGGCTCGAAACCTATTACCCATATCCCTGCTGCAGCAGTCGGTCAGAGGACCATCGGGGGTCCAAGTGTGACTCCGTCGCTCAACTCAGTGAAGAAGCCTTCTGTCAGGCCTTCATCGGTGGCCAGTCCGGGTCATGGTGTCAGGAATCTCGTAGACTTGCTGGAGAGGGCTCCTCTTCCTCCATCGGAGCGAAACCCTCGTACGTATAGCCCTGGTCGACCAGCGCCCAAAGCCGGGGTCATACTGGTTCTCCTTAGTAGCATACCCTTCAAGTTAGTTACGGTTTGATGAGAACGGAAAGTTTGAGAAACTGCAGTAACGTTGTGTTTCGTCCTCTTCTTTAGTAGATCTAATCATGTCATGGTTTCTGTAGAAATAATGATAAAGCAAGATATGTATATACAAATATATTATCTAAGATTGGATCTTTCTTCACTCTCTGCGTCTGCTTTGTTTGGTGTGAGCCCCAAAGAAAGCACAGCTGAAATCGCAACATCTTGAACTTAGATCTCTGATTAGTAATAGATTGTAAGATAATTTGTTAAAATTCATATTTTAAGTGAAGCCTCGAATGACTGGCTTCCGATACATTTCAGCTTACCACAGTATTTCACCAAGTTATTAAGATGTTTTCAGCAGCAAACCACCATTTTCTTAGTAAGTGCAACCTGACCCGATCCGCTCAGCCTCGAACGGCAGGCTTCCGACACGTTTTGACTCTCTGGGGAGTGAAGGCTGTCACCTCATAGTATTTTTCACAAGATTTCATTCATGTTCATCTCAAACTGCCCCCGAATTCCAAAGGAATACATTATTCTGCATTATTTCATCCTTCAGTTGGGCTAATCTTGTCGCCTTACAGCTGCAAAGGTGTCATTTACTTTTCAATAATTCATGAGCAACTTCTGCGAAACCAGCATTGGCGAAAGATGAAAATATCATGACAAACATGATTATAAGCTTTAAGCCACGATGGCTCAAAAACACAGCACGCAATCTTTGAAATTATGTGGTTTGGAAGTGGGCCCATGGACGAAGTTGGAGCCTCCTCCTCATCAAGTGCAACTGCCTCCACCACGAAGGGTCTGTGCATGAATATAAGGGGTGTTGGTCTCGTGCCAAAGATACTCATTGCCCAATATGTTTTTTAGGTATGAGTACGTAAGAAGGTGGAATTCACTTTCAATTCTCAAGTGTTACGTTTTCGTCCATGGTTGAATTCAACCAAGTTGGTTTTGTTGACAACGATGTAGATGTCTATCTTATATTATGGTATGCGCACGATTCCAAAGTCTTGAAAGGGCTTGTTGTGATGGGAAATGGAGGAGAACGTGCGTCAGTTACAGAAGTATGAAAAAGTGGGATAGTTTTTGTAATAAAGGGGATAGCTTTTGTCAACCCAGAAATTGAAGTTTTTATTTCTCTTATGAAAATAACTGTTCCTGCATCCTTCCGATGATGAACAAATTCCAGATTATTTAAAATACTCTAAAATCATCTTAGATGAGTACCATTCAACCTCTTCAAGGACTTATTACATGTTCCCCTAATTAGGCCTGTAACATAATACTTTTTTTTTCTTTTTCATTTATCGGATCGAGAAAGAGCTTGAAATAGCATGACTATTTAAAAGCCTGGACGCTAAGAGTATAAATCTGACTAAAATAACAGTCTAGCTGATTATATTACCCAGAGATCGACCCTTGTCAAAATTGTGGCACCTTGATTGTTGCATGCTTGAAGGATTGTAAAATTGGTCGGCATGCGCAAGGAAGGATAAGCCGCTATAAATAGGATAGGGACTGGTGAAGCAGGAGCCGCTGATAACCCAACCACCATTCTTTAAGGTTTTTAGGTGAGACATAAATTCCCTTCTAACACAGAAGTGTCTGCAGCAAGAGCTTACTGAACTTAGAAAACCATTGTAGATGATGGATCCTTATTTTAGCAAATTTAAAACTAATGATTATACGAATGCCAAGTGAATGTATACTCAACACAGCAGGGGTCTTTGTCAGTGCCAGGCGATGTGTTTCCATGTGAGACAAATTTGAGAATTTTGCCAACACCAGCTAAGAGTACTAAGTAGTAACATAAGTTTTATGTTACATAAATTTTGTTTAGCAACATAAGATTAGATCATGCAAAAGCCCCATTAACATTTCCAATCAAGTAGGTTTTCCTTGCTCCTGATTGGCATTACTAACATATGTTTTGTGAAACACCGTCGGTTGGAGATTCTTTTTTTTTTTTTTTAATTTATACTTAACTTTAGAGATCTTAATTTTCAATATAGAATTCTCGTCTTCCGCACAAAAAAAGTTTTAGAAAGCTTTTACCTATTAGAACTCAATGGAATCCCGTAGTCAAAGATCCTCCACCATGCCATTTTGGTGGTCGGCGTGCATGTCTCGGACATTTTACGCCATTCAACTCTCCAGACCACTTACAGCTACTCAGGAATCCTGCTATAAAGAAGAAAGAATTGGCCTCTTCAGCATATTCATTGAAAAAAATAAATAAAAAAGAAAAAGAAAAAATAGATGATAACTACGGTCAAATGCTGAGGGTGGGGCCGGGCTTATAGGCCGCAACAAAGCAACCCCAAAAACGATACCCCGATTATGAAATTACTACGTGAAGACTAAGAAACCTAATCTTATAATGGGTGTCAGGCTGTACAGAAAGTCAAAGACTTACAAAAATCCACCCAATTCAATGAACCAGCATGCCGACGATGATTCAAAGCAGTTATACTGAACAATATTCTCATTCTTTCTGTCAGAAGCCAACAGACGTACCATCTAAAGGCGCTCTTGTTTCACATTTCCATTCTGGTCGGTTACATAATTGGCTTAATTGGCCTAGCTCAAATAACAGAATGGCATTTGGGTTTATGACAAGGTCATAAGGCTGAATTTGATATTCCGCTTGATACATCAAAATCCATTCCAAATAAAAACAAAAAGTTAGTGGTTTAAGAGAATAAAATCACCTTTCATTCTTCTGTTTCCACAGGGTATATGTTATTGTCACAATCTTTAAGTTTTCAACTATCATATGATGCCCTTTTCATTCACCTAATTGTTAAAAGATCTATTTTATCCTTTAAAATCAACAAATACTACATATTAGTTTATTGATAATGTGAGGTATATATTCAATTTTAATGCTTATTTTTTTTTATTTTATTTTTTGCTTTGAGTGTAGAAAACATGTCCTAAGAGACAAGTTTATAAATGATAAAGTGTCTTACTTGAAACTTAGACTATAATTTTATTTTATAAGGCTGATTTTCTTCTTTAAAAATAAATTTATAAAAAAATAAATATTTTTATATAAAGGATATAATATTCAATATTTTATAAATGTAAGATATATATCCGGATTTCAGAACCTGTGATGCATAATTCCGTACCTAGATGCCTCAAGGCTTAAAAGAAAAAGGAGAAGTGGCTGGCTGATCATTACGAAAAGATGGAAAGATTGAGAGGAAGATTCCCTTGAATGACAATTCAAAGGCATGTTTAGTTATATTATTCTGGGTAGTTCCAGTCATACGAAGCAGTCCATGTTGACTTTTGTAAAGCAGAGTAAGACCATGATTTGTTTAGTCCTCTACTGCCTCCAACCGTGTTTTGGCGTTTGCTTAGTTGAGTGTTACAGAATTTTTTGACCTTTGCACCATCCATGTTCTGACTGTTGCTGGCTGCACACGGCAATGGTAAATTCTGTGCCTTGCCTTTTCCTCGTTCCGCCGTCGCCAAAAAGTCCTCTTACCTAATGGGTGCCGTGGTGAACTTCTTGAGCAAGGTCGCAAGGCTTAAAACCAGATTCAACTGCATCCATCACACAAAGAGAGCAACAAAAGGTAAAGCCCAGAGCTCCCAACCTCAGCCTATTTAATAATGACAAACCAAAGTCCTTCCTCATAGTTGTAGCCGTAATGCTTTCCAAGCATCACCATTAAGAAGTCCTGAAAGGATATCCTCTACCAGGATTTGGTGAAATACTGTAGAAACCAATTCGTTCATGCAAATTATACAGAATCCTTAAAATGTAAAGGGTTTGCGAATATACCTGTTAGCAGCGGTGAAAGCATTCGTTATCTTTTGTTAATGACCGAGAGATACACCTACCATGTTGCCATTCTAGACACAAGCATATTCCGATTATATGCTTGATATTGTTTGTATATAATCTAGCAATTACTATTATTCCTTATTAGGCATAGTCTTAAGTCCTATAAATTGTACACAATTGTATAAACATTTTCAGATTGAATATACGAGATTCCTCCATTCTCTAGCCTTTTATCAATTCTTACATCTTTATACTCAGCCTATGAGATTCTCAAAAGTTTAAACTGCGGTTAATAAAATAAAATAAAAAATCACTTTTCGTTCTTCTGTTTCTGTGAGACAGGTGTAACTCTCACCAGCTTTAGCTTTTCAACTTGTCGGGCAAAAAGTGGGTGGCCGATCATCACAAACCGTAAGAAAGATTGTGAGGAAGTTTCCCTCGAATGACAATGCAAGGCCTGTATAATCATAATACTCAGGGTAGTTCCTTTTGAAAGTCATGCAAAGCACTACATGTTGATCTTTTAGTAAGCGTAATCATTATATTTTTAGTCCTCTAATAGTAGATTCAGCAGTTGCGTATTAGAGTGATACAGAACCTTTTGACATTTGATCCATTTATATTGCAATAAAGAACTTAATCTTTATGCTGTCTGTTAAAGTTAACACTCTCATCCTTTTCATTGAATACAATCTCTACTTCAAAGAGCACTTTTTGCTCAAATCTGTTTGAGATTTTGTTTCTCATTTCATCCCTTCATCACCTTTGAATGTTATATACCTTAATTAACATTATAAAACACAGAAATTTCACATAAAACTATATGATCTTTCACTAGTGTTTAAATGTTAAAAAGTATTTTCTAATTTATGAAATAACTTTTAGATTAAACTTTAAACTTTCTCAAATTACATCGAAGCCTAGTTAATCTATTGTAACTTTAATTTAATCTTAAAACCTTAAAATATGCTTGACATGTGATGAGTATCAATTCTATTTTGTTTAACTTTAAACCTAAAGTATACTCAATATATAAAAAGTGTTGGAGATAAAAGTCTTACATTAAAAATATAAGATCTTTATGTTATAATGATATTTTTGAAGTATAAAAAATATCATTATAAACTAGGTTTTGAGATAAATTTTGGGTTTTCCATTAAACATATTGTGTGCCCTACCTTTTCCTTATTCCTCCGTTAAACATCCGGATGATTGGAGAGTAATTGATACGGTCATATGTAATACTACCAAAAAACTGTACCTGAACTGAAACCTAAGAATTTTTCTTTTAAAAGAATAACTAATAGTAAGTTTTAGTTTGTTGGGAAGATGCAATATTATCAATACGCTCACTAGCCAAAGCAAAAGCAAAGCGTTAAAATAGCCTGTGGCTTATTAAAGTTCATGGATTGCTCTCCCACTCCGTGTGTTCGTTAATATACCAAAGAAGAATAGCTCTCATCTTTAGTAGTTTTTCAACCTTGTAATATGAGATTACTTTATCTTATCAATAAGAGTGAAATCCATAAGAAAACAGTTGGCCCTTTGATCATAAGAAAGAAGATCAAAAGGAATTATGAGGACAATAAGTTCCACTCATGTCATAATCCCTAAGGAAAATTTATAGTTGTTACAACTTACATTTGTCCATATGGTGCAATCAATCATAATTTATGTTTACAAAGCAAATCAATGATAATGCCATAACAAATCACATCAAGCTTACACTTTAAGCCAAATTGACCATTCACCATGTCTTGTGTGTAACTAAAGTGCAACCATTGTGTTGCATGCTCAAGACAACCCTTCAATAAGATCCTAAATGTAAAAACATTAGGATTACAATCCAATTTGTCCATTTTTATGAACAACCCCACCCCTCATCAACTTTTCCCTTCAAAACGTTTCTACTAAAGGGAAGCTTCTTGTGTACTAAATCTTCGCTATTCAGTAAGAATTTTTCTTTACTTTATTACTCTTGTCAAGCCATGCCACCTCATATTGAATTTTTCACAAGCTTCATTATAATTTCAGAGATTTTTAATGGAAATAAATCATTGTCTTTCTTTCCATGCAATTCAACACCTACAAACAAGTATTTCTACAACTTTTTGGCTATAGTATCTTCAAGATCTTTTAGTAAAAGCATACTTGTAAAAATAAATAAAAAAATAAAAACTAGGAAATATAAAACAACCTTAGGATTGCAACAATTGCACAGATAATGACATGAGAGAAAAATGTTTGATCAACAACATGCACATAGCAGAAGAAAATTCAATTCATGATGGTCATTTATATAGCTTATCCTTCTTCCTTAAGGACAAGTTTGTTTCCAATAATACCCTCAATATTTTGCTGAAACCCCCAATACTAGCATAGCTCAAGAACTTTAGTTTATATGGGATTTAAAAACTCATAACCCTAAAACATATCAGTGCAAGGTTGTCTCCAAAATTCCCATCAAGTATCCCAAGAATTCAAAGTGTTCAAACTTCTAAAGACCCATGACAAACAATTTTATATTCACAAAATAGAAGACCCACAATTTTGTAACATCTACTTAACAATTCAACAATATTCTGCAAAATAAACTTTTTATATCTAACTGAGTTCAGCTTACACAATTAATTTAACATAGGATTCTGAGCTAATTAAATCATAGCTTGGAAGAGAGAAGATTAGCAGCATAGAAAATTCAACATGAATAGGATCAGAGAAGTATACACTTGCTTGACACAATTTACAATGCCCATTACATTTCTGCTTCTATGGTCAAGACATAAGGATAACTTAATAAACTTTCGTAATGATACTGACCATTAATTTTACGATTGCATTCAGCCATTAATAAAACGCATAAAATCTACTATGAATTTCATCCAATTCACTTTCTTTTTTAGGGGGAAGGTGGATAAAGTTGTGTGGGATCTAAGTCAAAAGGTTAGAGGCCTGGTTTTCAGAACATGTGGGTCCAAATACAGCAGTAAATCCAATTCAAAATGCAAAACCATGCAAAAGCCATATTTTCATGACTTGTTAAGGTTACTTCAACTATCTAACATTGTATTTCTACATGTCTAGTGCTTTATGTACGTTTGAACGTGTTTTAAAATGCAAAGAGTTTATTCACCTTGATTTACATTCTCATACTGTAAAACCTGTCAGCTCCATAAAAAATCATGACATCCTTCATGGTCATGATTCCAGTCTACTTAGTAAGAATTAAATGTTCAACAAATAGGCACCAAGAACTGCTTATTTATAGCTACATTATTTGGACTATAACCTCTCCTCCAAAGACTCCGCATAAACGCAAAACCATCGGAAACTCGATTCACATTACAAAGCAATAAAGAAAAATATTCGAAGTGAAAAAATCGCACAACAACCCGGCAGAATTTATCCATTTACAAAAGAAAATCACAGTAGAGTAAAGACTATGCCTAAACAATGCACCAGATAAATGATTGAATGAATTGGCGGAAATGATTGCATAAGAAGTATGTGATCAAAGAAGTGCAATGCTTCACTGAGGGTGACCTTACCGGATTTGAAATTAACTTTCAAGAATTTGTAAGTGGGGTTAGAAAAGCAACAACGGGGAAAAAAGTTCTTCGGTGCGGTTTTGGGATTCGAAGAAGTGGGGTTTGGGTGTCTGGACATTCTTGTGAAGATTTGTGTTAGGAGTTTTGGATTCAGGGGGGTCAGTGAATAAGGACGACAATTGACCTTTGGAGGCACTTCTGGCGGAAGACAATGATGACAGGACAGCAGAAGCAGCGGGAAGCGGAGAAGACAAGAGCGGAATTCTGCTGGCCATTTCAGGAAATTGGAGGTTTCGTTGTACGGTCTGGCTAGGTTTTCGAAATGCTTCAAATATAGTCCGATCAGAAAAATCGTGGGGCAAAGACAACTGTTGTAGCTCCTTCATATCATCCAACGTGCCTGCATTAAAAAGACCAGTCGATAGTGCATTATACATTACAACCGTTGGTCTAATTGACTCTTGCAATATCCATTAACCAACACATTGAACCTTACATCATTAGGTTCATGCCCTTTACTTACCATAGAATCAAACTGCTAACGCACAGCTATCTCACCAAACTTGTTGCCATATTAAGCCCACAATTTAGGCTTAATATCCTTGTAATTATTGTACATATGTTGGCTTTCCTTATTAGTTTAGGTCTTACTCCCTATATATGTAATGCAAGCATACTTGTAAATTAACACAGCAATAGAGAAATCTTTCTTGCTCCATCGCAGTTTCTTACATGGTATCAATCGCCATACGATCCTAGTTTCCGCCCTTTTTCTCTCTTCTGACAAGTTATGAGCCTCTTGCTGTTTTTTTTTATCCATTGCTTTCTTCTTCCGTCAGTTCTTGTTAATTTTTCACCTTCTGTTTCATCCTTTCTCCCTCTCTTTGGTCCTTTCTTTCTCTTTCTTGTCACTTTTTCTCCCTGTAGACCAAGATATTTTCTCTTTCTTTGTCCTTTCTCTTCATCCTTCACAATTCTCTTTTCTCTTTCCTCCTTTTTTCCAACTCACCGTAGCCGAAAGAGTTTTCTCTCTCTTCTCTTCCTTTTTCCTTCACAGAAGTCATGCCACTTTCTCATCTTTTTCAAATTTGTCTTTTTCCTCCTTCCTATACACGCAACCCTAGCTGCCTTTTTTTTTTCTCATTTGTTTTCCCTTTTATTTTTTGTCAACCTTAGTCACTTTTGCTATTACTTTCTTTATTTACCAAATTACCCTTATCCTTAATTCCCTCCTCTCAAACCCTAGCCGTCTTTGTTCACCTTCTTCATGGCCACTACCAATAGCTCCACTATCTCTCCTCTCCACGACCCATACCATCTCACTGCTGCCGATCTTCAACTGGCATGTATCGTGTCCCAGAAGCTTACCAACGAGGCCAACTGGCATGTTTGGAGCGAGCAAATCCAAACCGTGTTCCTTGCTCGAATTAAGATGGGTTTTCTGACTAGCAAGCTCCCATGCCCCATTGGCGATGGTGATGCTGCTGCTCGTTGGGACCAGTGTCATGCAGCTGTGAAGACTTGGTTAACCCACTCTGTTGATTCCTCACTCGAGACTATGGTCTCCACTGCTCCCACCGTCACCAAGGTCTGGCAACTACTCTGGGATAGTTTCGACCAGATTAGCGGGACTCAAAAATTCTCCTTGAAACAGGCCATCGGTGACCTCCGCCTGCCTCCTGGTGCCTCTAGTGCTGAGCTTACCTCCTTCTACCTCCGTTTGAAGGAGCTTTGGGGTGCTTTGGATGCCCAACAGCCCCCACTTCGTTGTTATTGTGGTGGCACTTGTGAAACCGACAAGCTATTTCACCGTCGTGAGGAGGAAGATCGCTCCTTGAAGCTATTATTAGCTCTATCGGAACAGTTCTCCACCCTTCGCTCATCTATTTTGTCCCGTGATGAGCTTCTGACTGTGGAGAAGCTTTATTCGCTGATGAAATAAGACCTACTTCAGCGCGCTGCTGCTGACGACCGTCCCTCTCTTGGTGGTGACGCTGCCGCTTTTCAGATGCAGCGCTCCAAACCTCATTTTGGGTCGAGCACTATCCCCTTGCGCACAAGTTGGCCCTCCTTGGCTGGGCTGGCCCAGCATGTTGGGCCAGGTGGGTCCACACCACTAGCTCAAGCCTTTCCTTCTAGGCTTTTTTGCACCCATTGCAATAAGCCCAGTCACCTCCGGGACAGTTGCTATCTCCTTGTGGGCTTCCCAACAGGTGGTCGGCCTAAGCCTCGCGGTGGGTCTCGTCGCAAGTCCACATCTACTGGACCTCTAGCCCATGCTGCCTCTGCTCTTGGGCCTCCTACTGGGGGCAATGATCCTATTGGCTATGGACTCCCTTCATCGCTTCACTTGGTCTCCTCTAGTGGGCCTGCTTTTGGTCCACCACACCACCCATTAACTCCGAGTGCTAGCATTTTGGGCCACCCGCCTCCTAGCTCCGGTAGTGCCTTTGGTGGGTCCATTAGGCTCTAACTAACTGAGGATCAACAGCACAAGCTCCTCACCCTTATCAATCAAATGGGTCCCTCTGATCCATTTACAGGTACGGCTTCTTCTTGTTCACCTATTTCATCTTCTTGGATTATTAACTCAGGGGCCACTGACCACATTACATGCAACTTCCATGTTCTTGATTCCGTTTCTCCATATGTTGCACCTATTAACATCACATTACCTGATAAAACACTTAGTCCTGTCACCCACATTGGCCATTATTACCCTTGTCCTAAACTTCAACTCAATAATGTTCTTTATACTCCTCGTTTCTAGCATAATTTGCTTTCTGTTCAAAAACTAACCAATGACAATAATTGTGTGGCTCTTTTCTTCAACCAATTCTGTGTTTTTCAGGACTGTACGACTGGGGCTCTAATCGGGCTCGGCAAGGCTGACTGTGGGCTCTACTATCTTTGTTTTGATTTTCCTGCTCATTTTCATTCTGTTTTTTCTAATTATTTAGCTTCCATTCAAACTCATTTTTGTACTCCAACTCAACCTTCGGGTTGTAATTTCATTTCTATCAATAATATTTCTTATGGGCTTTTACATAAATGATTGGGTCATTCTCTTTGAAAACTCTTATTTCTTCTGGTCTCTCCATTACTTGTCCTCCTTCTTTCACCTGCACTGTGTGTCCCCTTGCCAAACAAACACGCCAACCTTTCCCCACCCGTCATAGTATCACTTATTCCATTTTTGAGTTGGTATATATGGATGTTTGGGGTCCTCATCGGACTCCTACCCACGATGGTGCTAGATACTTTCTTACCATTGTAGATGATTTTTTTCGTGCTACTTGGACATTTCTTCTTAAATTTAAAAGTAAAGTTTTTTTTCCAAAATTCAATACTTTATCTCACTTGTCCAAACCCAATTTGGCTCTCTTGTCTGACGCATTCGTTTTGACAACGGTGCCGAATTTTTCTCCTCTGAATGTCGCTTTCCTCTCTCAACTTAGCATCTTGCATGAATCCTCTTGCGTCCACACTCCCCAGCAAAATGGAGTTGTTGAACGCAAACATCGACATCTATTAGATGTTGCTCGAGCCTTGATGTTTCAAGCTCACATCCCTCCTTCTTTTTGGGGTGAATGCCTCCTCACTGCCACTTACCTTATCAACCGTCTCCCTTCTTCCTCTCTTCATGGTCTTAGTTAGCCCTTTTGAAAAACTTTTTGGCAAACCTCCTATCCTTGATCATCTTCGTGTTTTTGGTTGCCGTTGTTATGCTACCACCTTACATGTTCGTGACAAATTTAGCCCTCGTGCCATTCCTTGCATTTTCATGGGTTAACCCTCTTCTCAGAAGGGTTATCATTTATATGATCCTGTTACTCACCATTTCTTTGTTAGTCGTAATGTTATTTTTCAAGAAACGGTCTTCTCACTCTCTTTTTCTTCTCATTCTTCTTCTGCTTCTTTACCCACTACGGACAGCTTGTCGGCCCCGATGCCTCCGGTTCTTTCCTATCCCGATACTTATACCTCATCCTCCTTACCCGTTGACCTACCTGATTTTCCTAATTGTCCCTTTCCTCTAGTTACCCTTCCCGAGTCACTACCTACTAACTCCACCCCTCCTGAATCACTACCTCCTGACTCCACCCCTCATTCCTCCACCATCCCCGCTACCGACCCTCATATTTCCCTACCCCTTGTTCCTTTTGAGCCTTCTCTTTGCCGCTCTACTTGTTCTATCCACCTTCCCATTTGGACCTCGGACTATCTGTGTCCTACCCTACCTAACTTTTCATGCACCTCTTTATATCTCATCTCCAACTATGTTTCGCTCCACAATTGTCACCCTCCTTATCAACACTTTATTGCCTCCATCTCTGCCACCTAAGAACCTTCTTACTACCATGAAGCTGTTACTAACCCTCATTGGGTTACTACCATGGATGCTGAGCTTGCTGCCCTTGAGGCAAACCATACTTAGGATGTGGTTCCTTTGCCTCTTGGTCAACGTCCTATTGGATGTAAATAGGTCTATAAGATCAAGTACCATGCTGATGATTCCATTGATCGTTACAAAGCTCGCCTAGTCGCTAAAGGTTTTAGTCAGCGTGAAGGGATTGACTTTCAGGACACCTTCTCCCTACAACGAAGCATGTCATTGTCTGTCTCATTCTTACTATTGCCGTTGTTTATCATTGGCCACTTTATCAGATGGATGTCCAAAATGTCTTTCTCCATGATGATCTTTCTGAGGAAGTTTATATGCAGCTTCCCCCCGAATTTCACAATCAGAGGGAGTCTCTTGTTTGTAGATTGCGAAAATCTCTCTATGGGTTGAAGCAAGCTTCTAGGCAATGGAATGCAAAATTTACTAGAGCCTTACTTGCCCATGGTTTCACACAATCCTACCATGACTACTCCTTGTTCACCAAAAGGAGAGGTACTTCCTTTATAGCCTTACTTATTTATGTTGACGACATCTTGATTACAGGAAATAGTCAAGAGGCAATCTCAGATCTCAAGCAATATTTGCATGCTACTTTCTTGATGAAAGACCTTGGTCCATCTAAATTTTTCTTGGGTCTTGAAATTGCTCGATCTCTAGATGGCATAGCATTGAGTCAACAAAAATACACACTAGAATTGATTTCTGAAGCAGGCCTTGTTGGATCCAAGCCATCCTTGATTCCTATGGAACAAAATAAGAAATTCACAAGCATTGAGTATGATATGAGTTCTGAAGAAAAGTTAGACGATCCACCTCTTGCTGATCCATCAGTATATCAGCGACTTGTTGACAGATTGATTTACCTGACCCTCACCAGACCTGATATTACTTTTCTAGTCCAGCTTCTTAGTCAATTTATGCATGATCCAAAACAGTCCCACATGGAGGCTGCTTTAAAAGTCATTAGATACCTCAAGAGTTGCCCAGGGCTTGGTCTTATGTTTCCATCCTCATCTCAGTTTGAGCTGCATGCTTATTATGACTTTAACTACAGCATATGTCCTATGACAAGACGATCCACCACCGAATTCTGTATTATGTTGGGCAATTCTCTAATATCATGGCAGTCCAAGAAACAACCAACTGTCTCATTATCTTCCGCAGAAGCAGAATATCGAGCCATGCAGGTCACCACTTGTGAAATAGTTTGGATCATTGGATTACTTAAGGATTTCGGTTTTTGCATGAAGCGTCCTGCACTACTACATTGTGACAATGAAGCTGCGGAGAAGATCGCAGCTAATCCCATTTTTCATGAGCGTACTAAACACATTGAAGTCGAATGCCATTATGTCTGAGAAAAGCTTTAACAAGGAATCATCACTACAAGACATATTTCCACAAAAGAACAACCTGCAAATTTATTGACAAAGGCACTTTGCAGTAAACAGCATTGGCACCTTCTCTCCAAGCTCGGAGTATTTGACTTGTTCAAATCTCTAGCTTGAGGGGGAGTGTTAACGTACAGCTATCTCACCAAACTTGTTGCCATATTAAGCCCATAATTTAGGCTTAATATCCTTGTAATTATTGTACATATTTTGGCTTTTCTTATTAGTTTAGGTGTTGCTCCTTATATATGTAATGCAAGCATACTTGTAAATTAACACATCAATAAAGAAATCTTTCTTGCTCCCTCGCAGTTTCTTACACAAACAGCTCCCTTGCATCATCAAGCCTACCCGCCAAGAAGAATCCGATCATCATTGTGTTGTATGTAAACGCATAAGCATTCTCGGCTCTTTGAATCATCAATTTCATCAACTCATTTGCTTTTTTAATCTTTTCCACCTTGCATAGCACATCTATCAACAAAGCAAATGTTTGTGGATATTCCTCTACTCCTCATTTCCAAGAAAAGTTCTTTTGCCCTATTCACGTATCCATGCTTACAAAGCAAATCAAGGATAATACCATAACAAACTACATTAGACTTACACATCAAACCAAATCAATCATTTGCCATGTCTTCATGTAACTGAAGTGCGACCATTGTGTTGCCTGCTCGAGACAAACCCTTCAATAAGATCTTAAATGTAATAACATCAAGACTACAACCCAATTTGTCCATTTTCATGAACAACCCAAGCACCTCATCAACCCTACTCACCTTACATAAACCATTAATCATATAGTTATAAGTTATACTATTTGGACTACAACCTAGTTTATCCATTTTCAAGAACAACATGAGGGCCCCATCAACTTTGTCCACCTTACACAGATCATTAATCATAGATGTACAACTTACAATATTTTGACTTTAATCCAATTTCTCCATTTTCTTAAATAACCTAAGTGCTTCCTCAACTTTGTCCATTGATAACTCTATGTCTTATAGAGTTATTTTGATCATTTTAGGCAATATATAATAAGTGTTTATGTAATTATATTTGTATTTAATTTTATTTATGCAACAAACTCAAAATAGGTGAAAAACAAGAGAAATGAAGCAAAAGATTGAGAGAAAAGAAAGAAGAAGCGAAAAGAGTAAGTGCAACATATGGAAAAGAATGAAGGAAAAGACAAAAAGAAAAAGAAAGAGAAAAGTTGTGCAGGGGCTTCTATTGTTGGATTATTGTGTAATCAAGAAAAATAGAGAGAACAAGGAGAGAACGATCGTGAGGGGTTATTATTGTGCAAAATTTAGAAAAGGAAAGGGAGAGAAGGTGTAGGAATTCGTCAGGACTTGGCCGTGTGTGACAGTGCGGGTCTAGTAGAAAGTGCAACAGTTATGTGAATGCCAACTGCTGGTGTTTTCTTCTGCAAGAAACGCAAAACCTCTCTTCTCCGATGATCTATGCATAGTCCGATGAGATATGAGCATTTCTGGCCATCTAAGGGAGTTTCCGACCTATTCTATGCAGCTTCAGTAGTGCAAGAATAATTTCCAATGAAGGATAACGGCCACCTTTTGGATAAGATTTTCTGGCATATTAGCACCTTTTTTTGACAAATCTATGTGCTTTCTGGTTTGATTGGCACCCTGGGCATCTTCTAGAGCAATTTTCAAAGATTTCTATGAAGAGCGGTGGTGGCATGTGGCAACGCATGCAACTTGTTTTCTTCTCCTTGTTTCAGCTAGCTCCTCCTCTTCTTCCTGATGTGCAGATTTTTCCAAACTTTCTTTAAATTGAAAACATTTTGGTGATAGATTTAATATTTTTAATTTTCAGAATGCTTTGTTCAATTTCTTGTACTATTTATACTTATATAAATACTATGCTTTAGTTTATTATGTTACAGCTACGATGAAACTTGATTATGTTGTATGAACGGTATGATTATGATGTTTTGTGAGATGTTTTACCTGTATGAAGTTGCATTTTACTAAGCTTGATGCTTTTAAATGATTACCTACCACTTAAATGATCTAATTTGCATGTTTGAGACCGACATAAGATGACATGTAATTGTTTCATGTAATATGCAACCATAGATTAATATGGATAGACATATACCATGTAGTTTGTGTGGCTTTAGGTTATTGGAATATTCACATATCTTAATGCACTTAGTTAATTTAATTCATAAGTAGAAATATAGTGAGTTAATGAGTTAAGTAGGTTCACTATACCTAGACATAGAATAGTGAATCAATTAGAAAATTCTGCCATCACATGAATAGAATCAATCTTATAAGCATAAATGATCTACATTTGTTCTAGTAGTTAAGTGAAATCATATGCTTTAACATGTTTTATTAATCAAGTTTAGGTTAAATTTAGTTGTTTAATCCATATTTTATCACTTTGATTTGTTAGATAAACTCTAGAAATTATTCATAATTAATAATTAGTTAGCTTAGTAATCATTAATCTCTATAGGATGATATTTTTACTTATCATTGTATTACTTGTTTGACATGTATACTTGTATGCAGAATTTTACCAAACAAGTTTTTGGCAATGTTATTGGGGATTGGTTGTTTTATTACTAATTAATATTAATACCGAATAGCTTCTAAGTTTAATTTAGCTTTTGTTGTTTTGATTTTATTTCTACTTTTAATCTTGTGTTTTGTTACAGAGAAAAGACTAAGATAGAGAACAATGATGGTACATGTAGACTCCTAAAAGATTATGCACAATCATTTTGGAATGCCACATCAAGCATTAAGCTTACAATTTAAGCAAACAACTTTGAGATCAAGCATGTGCTCATTAAGATGCTTCAAAACTCTATACAATTTAGTGGGCTACCAAATGATGATCCAAATGCTCATATTAAAGCCTTTCTTGAATTCTATGACATGATTAGAGATAATGGAGTTACAAAGGATGTTATCTAGTTAAGGCTATTTCCATTTTCTCTTAGAGATACAATTAAAAATTGGTTCTTTTCTCTTTTTACAAGATCAATTACTACATGGGATGATTTGGCTCAGAAATTTCTTGGTAAGTTCTTTCCTTTTGTAAGATTTGCAAAAATGTGTAACGATATTTTCACTTTTGAGCATATGAATAATGAATCATTATATGAAACTTGGGCAAGATTTAAAGAACTTTTAAAGAGATGTCTAGATCATGGACTACCCATATGGTTACAAGTATAAACTTTCTATGATGGGTGTAGTACAAATCTTCATTTTATAATTAACACAAATGTAGGAAGAGACTTACATAGTAGAACGCCAAAAGAAGAGTTTAACCTCCTAGAAGAGATGACATTTGATAACTATCAATGGTTTACTAAGAGACTACCAATGCAACAAGCAAGTGTAGTCCATAAAGTAGATGTTTTCACCATAATGTATGCACAATTGGAAGTCCTCAGTAAGAAGATAAACAGTCTAGGTACTCCAATTATGAGACATTAGAGAAAAGCATGTGAATTTTGTGGTGGAGAACATATAAGCACAAAATGTCAATTAGGTAACTCTAATACTTAATATAATGAATATACTAATTTTGTTGGGATTTTGAGCATGTCATACAATGATCTTTACTCCAATGTGTATTGATAATTCTATTTTTTATAGAGTTATTTTTTTATTTTAGATAAAATATAATCTAGTGCTTGTTTAATTATATTTTTATTTATCTATGTTTATATATAATTTGTTATTTCGTGCACCAAACCCAAAATAGGCAAAATTGAAGGAAAATAAGCAAAAGAAAGAAAGAAAACAAGCCAAATAGAAAAGGCTAGCTATGCACATGGACCCTGCATGAGAAAAGAAAAGGATAATTGTCATGCAAGGGTGGAAAGAGAAAAGCAAAAGGTGAGTTTAAGTGGAAAAAAGGAGCGATTGTCAGATTATTAGGAAAAGAGGCAGAAAAGAGAGAAGGGGAAATGCAGACGGTGGGGGGACTAGCCAAACTTGGTTGCGCGCGACAACACAGGTCTAGTAGAGAGTGTGGCGGTTGCGCGACAGCTGACCGCCGACGTCCTCTTCTGGTAAGAAACTCGAAACCCATCCACGATTTTGACCAGTAAGCTATTTTTCGGCCATCTAAGCTAGTTTTCGACGTTTTCTGGGCATTTTTGGCATGGAAGGAGAAGACCTAACAGATCTGTGTGTTTTACAATAGTTTCTGTGTAGTTTCTGACAGCGGGTGGCAGTTCCAGTGGAGAATGGCAAACGCTGTTTGGGAGCTTATTTCGGCGGATGTGCACATTTTTTTAGTAAAGCTGCATAACCATTCGATAGATTGGCGGGTTGGGTTGCTTTCTAGCAACTTTTTGTGCACTACGGCGGTGGCGCATGACAACACGTGGCAGTGGCACGTGGCGGTACATGAGATGTGTTTTCCTCCCCTTCTTTCAATCGGCTTCTTCTCCACTTCCTACATGCAAATTTGTCCAAACTTCCTTTAAATTGAAGACATTTTGGTGACAGCTTTGATATTCTTAATTTTTAGAATGTTTTGTTAAATTTCTTGTACTATTTATGTGTATGTAAATATGATGTTTTAGTTTATTATGTTAGGGCTACGATGAAACTTGATTATGATATATGAATGGTATGATTATGATGTTTTGTAAGATGTTTTGTTTGTTTGAAGTTGCATTTTATTAAGCTTAATACTTTTAAGTGATTAGCTACCACTTAATTAATATGATTTGCATGTTAGAGACCAATAATAAATGACATATAGTTGTTTCATGTAATATGCAACCATAAATTAATATGGATTGACCTATACCATATATTTGTGTGGCTTTAGGTGTAAATTGGAATATTTACATATCTTAATACATTTAATTCATGAGTAAAAATATAGTAAATTAATGAGCTAAATAGATTCGCTATACTTAGACATAAGATAGTGAATAAATTAAGAAATTTTGTTATCACATAAATAGAATCAATCTTACAAGCATAATTGATTTACATTCATATCTAGTAATTAGTTGAAATCAGACACTTTAGCATATTTCATTAATTAGATTTAGGTTAAATTTAGTTGTTTACTCAATGTTTTATCATTTTGGTTGGTTAGATAAACTCTAGGAACTATTCACCATTAATAATTAGTTAACTTAGTAATCACCAGTTTCTATAGGACGATATTTTTAGTTATCATTATATTACTTGTTCGACATATATACTTGCATGTAGAATTTCACCAAACATGTACAATATGGGATGTCATAATCGTTAAAATCTTTCATGGAGTAACTCAAATGAGATAAGACTACAACTAACATTTAAGCAAACAAAAGAGGAGAGAAGCCTAATTTGGAAGATACAATTACCAAACTGGCCATTATCACACATAACGTTATGGAGAGGATTGAAGCTAGATTTCAAAAATAAGAAGTGAGCCTTTAGAGACAATAAGCTTTAATAAAACATTTAGAGGTGTAGATGGGTTAGTTGATCAACATGATCTTAGAGAGTTAGGATGGTCCTTAGCCTAGCAATATGGAGAGAAGCCTTAACCCTAACAAGTGGCAAGCTAGTGGAAAAAGATGATGTTGACAAGGAGATTTTCATAAAAATAGATAAGGATATCAACATGCAACTTAAGGAGTCACCTAGTAGTAAGCTTGTTTTAGAAAATCCTATGCCCTATATGCCTTTAGCTCCATCTCCCCAAAAATTCTAGCAACATAAAAAAGATGAGTAGTTTTTGAAATTTCTTGATATATCTTTAAAATTTCACATTAACTTTCCTTTTGCAGATACTCCAATTAAAATATCTAGTCATGTAGAATCTTTGAAGGAGATATTAAATAACAAAAGAAAGCTGGAACTATATGAGACAGTGATGTTAGCTAAAGAATGCTCAACCATCAAATAACACAAGTTGTCTTCGAAACTATTGGAGTTTCATCCTCCTTGAGCAACATTCAAGATATTTTGACTGAAAACTATAAAGCAAGCTCTTCTTGGGAGGCAACCTAAGCTTTGTGTTGGTTCGTTTGGCTAGAAAGCAATCACCAAATGTTCATCACAGCTCCATGGACATAGCCTACAATTAGGAGAGTTTTCCTTGTTCCTTTCTTACTATTGCTTTATTTTCTTTTAGCATTGAGGAAATGCTTCATTTAAGTTTGAGAGTGTGCAATTGTTGTTGGAAGTGTGTTGTTTTGTTGGGTTGTGTTAGAGGTTATGTTGTGATAATTGTGGTTGTGTTGGAAGCATATTGGGAGTGTATTGGAAGTGTTTTTTGTTGTGTAGAAATTCTATGTTTTATGTTAAAAGTTGTTGTGTTAGAAGTCTTTTTTCTTGTGTGTGTGTGTTTATTTATTTATTTATTATTATTATTATTATTATTTTATGTTGGACCATGATTGCCATGATTGGATCCCTCATTGTGAATTTTTGATGATTCTTAGGGAGATGTAGATTTTGTTCAAACTTGCAATTGTGGTATGATGTAAGTGTGATTCTAATTATGTTAATTCACATATTAAGCACTAAAAAGTCAACATTTTTTTTAAATGTGTGTATCTCTAGAGAATATTCATGTGAAGTGTGTGATTTTCTTGGATCTCACCCAAATCTTAAAATTTGCTTGATTTCCTCTTGAGGTGAAATCCTAGGTTGCATCTAACTGAGAAAATAATTTAGAAAATCTTTGGATCGATTAAGCCTTTTAAGCTAATGTTGTTTACTTATCCTCAATCACCCTGTTGAGCATTGTTCTTATCCTGATTTTGTTTAATAACACCTACATATGATATTTCTTAACCTTTTAATCAATTTATCTCATTGTTCTAGTCCTATGAACATATTGATTTCTGGTGTGTATAAGTTAATTTAATCATAAGAGAAGTTGAGAAAAAAAAAATGTAGTATGGGAAGAAGTTGATTGAAATGACTGTATGTAGCATAGTATGTCACTTTTGTAAATGTTTTTGCAAATGCAAATGTAAATAAAAAAAAACATTTGCTTTAAGATGGAATAATCTCATTATCTTTTGTTAGATTCAAGTCACATTGTTCTCTAAAAGAGACCTCTGAGCATTGTTATTGAATATCATTGGTAAGGAATGATTAAGGTGGCTATGCTTAAAAATTGTTGTTTTACTTTATTGTTGCATACTTGATTATGGCTTTGGTTAATGTCAAAGTATGATTGGACAAGAAAGAATAAGAATAAGTGGTAGCAAAAAGATAATCTTCATGAAGTAAAAAGGTAGAAAAAGGCTGGAGTTTTGATAAGATCTTAGAAAGTAATGTGTTCATGGGTTATTTAAGCTTAAATGATTTCCATCTTACACTTAGCCCAACTTTATATTACAAATTTATGAAAGTCTTATTGATTCTTGATTAGATGATTGTCTTATATTAGTGGAGAGAGAAATAAAAAGCAAACCTATAGGGTTTGGTTAAAGATTTTAAGAGGTTGCATATTGATGTGGATCTATTTGGAGTGCATGTAATTGAGAAAAAAATGTGGATTTACATACACACACATGGTTAACATAATTAAAAATTTATCTTTTCTTATAAACCAATTGCAATGTTTGGATAAAAGTTATGTTTATCTTTGAATTGGTCAATTGAGTAATGATTAGAAAATATCATGGAGGGATTGGTTGTCAGTATGTGTTGTTTAGTATTTTGCTCGAGGACGAGCAAAATTTTAAGTTTAGAGGTGTTTGGGAAAATATCATGGAGTGACTGGTTGTGTTGTTTAGTGCTTTTTATGTGTGATTTTTTTTCTTTTTTTTCTTTTTATCTTTTGTTTGTGTTGTCATAAAATGTTGTTTAAAACTTTTGCTCGAGGATGAATAAAATATTAAGTTTGGGAGTGTTGATAACTTTATTTCTTATAGAGTTATTTTGATCATTTTAGACAATATATAATAAGTGTTTATGTAATTATATTTGTATTAATTATATTTATACAATTTTGTTACTTTATGCAACAAATCCAAAATAGGCAAAAAAAAAAAGATAAATGAAGTAAAAGATTGAGAGAAAAGAAAAAAGAAGCAAAAAGAGTAAGTGCAACACGTGGAAAAGAAAGGAGGAAAAGACAGAATTAAAAAAGAAAGAGAAAAGTCTCGTGGGGCTTCTATTGTCGAATTATCATGTAATCAAGAAAAATAGAGAGAACAAGGAGGGAACAATCATGAAGGGATATTATCGTGCAAAATCTAGAAAAGGAGAGGGAGAGAAGGTGTAGGAACTCGTCGGGACTTGGCTACACGTGACAGCGCAGGTCCAACAGAGAGTGTGGCGGTCGTGCAATAGTCGACCTCTGGCATTTTCTTCTAGCAAGAAACCTAAAACCTCTCTTCTCCGATGATCTGTGCATAGTCCAACAAGATCTGAGCATTTCCGGCCATTTGAGGGAGTTTCTAACCTATTCTGTGTAGCTTCCAGCTGTGAAAGAGTAATTTCTGATGAAGGATGGCAACCACCTTTTGGATGCAGTTTTTTGGTCAATTAGCACCTTTTTCGATAGATTTGCATGCTTTCTGGTTAGATCGGCACCCTGGGCATCTTCTAGAGCAATTTCCGAAGATTTCTGTGTAGAGCAGCGACGGCACATGGCGGCGGCACGTGCGGCATGTTTTCTTCTCCTCTTTTCAGTTAGCTCCTCCTCCTCTTCTTGATATACAGATTTGTCCAAAATTTTTCTAAATTAAAGACATTTTGATGACAAATTTGATGTTTTTAATTTTCGGAATGTTTTCTTCAATTTTTTGCACTATTTTTGTTTATATAAATAATATGTTTTAGTTTATTGCGGTAAAGCTATGACGAAACTTGATTATGTTGTATGAATAGTATGATTATGATGGTTTGTGAGATGTTTTGTTTGTGTGAAGTTGCATTTTACTAAGCTATGCTTTTGAATGATTACTTACCACTTAAATGATCTAATTTGCATGTTTGAGAGTGATATGAGATGACATGTAATTGCTTAATGTAATATGCAACCATAGATTAATATGAATAGACATATATCATGTGGTTTGTGTGGTTTTAGATGTAAACTGGAATATTCACATATCTTAATGCACTTAGTTCATTTAATTCATGAGTAAAAGTACAATGAGTTAATGAGCTAAGTAAGTTCATTATACCTAGACATAAAATAGTAAATAAATTAAGAAATTTTGCCATCACATAATGAAATTAATCTTATAAGTATAAATAATTTACATTTATTGTAGTAATTAGGTAAAATCAGATACTCTAACATGTTTCGTTAATCAAGTTTAAGTTAAATTTAGTTATTTAGTCCATATTTTATCACTTTGATTTGCTAGATAAACTCTAGAAAATATTTATCATTAGTAATTAGTTAGCTTAGTAATCATCAATCTCTGTGGGACAATATCTTTACTTATCATTATATTATTTGTTCGACATGTATATTTGCATGTAGAATTTCATTGAACATCCATCTTACATAAACCATTTATGAAGACATTAAATGTCACCTTATCATGTTAAACACTTTGATCCACCATCTCACAAAACCAATGTTGCACCTCCTCCAAGCTACTCTTATGACATAAACCATGTATTATAGTAGTATAAACAACCATATCTAAGGATATTCTACCACCCTTCATTTCCAAGAAAATTTCTTTCACCTTGTTCACATGCATAAATACCTTATATAGGCAGCATACCAAATAAATACTATATTCAACCATCCGCCATGTCTTTATACAATTGAAGTGCAACCATTATGTTGCTTGCTTAAGACAAACCCTTCAATAAGATCCTAAATGTAATAACATTATACTACAACCCAATTTGTTTATTTTCATGAACAACCCGAGCACCTCATCAACTCTACCCATCTTACACAACCATTAATCATGGAGGTATAAGTTACAATATCTGGATCACAACCTAATTTGTCCACTTTCATGAATAATGTAAGGGTCTCATCAACTTTGTCCATTTTACACAAACCATTAATCATAGATGTACAACTTACACTATTTAGACTATAATTCAATTTTTCCATTTTCTTGAACAACTTGAGTGCCTCATTAACTTTGTCTACGTTACACAAACCATCTATGAAGTCATTGAACATCACCTCATTAGGTTGAAAACCTTGATCCACCATCTTATAAAACCAATGTTGCGCCTCCTCCAAGCTACCCTTATGACATAAACCATGTATTATAGTGATATAAATAACCACATCTAGGGATATTCCCTTACTCCTCTTTTCCAAGAAAATTTCCTTTGCGTTGGTCACATATTCGCACTTACAAAGCAAATCAATGATAATGCCATAATAAATCACATCAAGCTTACACTTCAAACCAAATCAACCATTCACCATGTCTTCGTGTAATTGAAGTGCAACCATTACGTTGCCCACTCAACTTAACACAGGACTATAACCTAACTTGTCCATTTTCATAAACGGCCTAAGTGCTTCATCAACTTTGTCCCATTTACACAAACCATTAATCATAAAGTTATAAGTTACAATATTTGGACTACAACCCAATTTCTCTATTTTCTTAAACAACTTGAGGACCTCATCAACACTATCCTCCTTACACAAACCATATGTGAAGACATTGAACGTCACCGTACTAGGTTGGACATTTTAATTCACCATCTCATAAAACCAACATCGCACCTCCTCCATGCTACCCCTATCACATAAACCATGTATTATAGTGGTATAAACAATCACATTTGGGGACAATCCCCTACTCCTCATCTCCAAAAAATTTTCTTTCTCACATATTTGTGCTTACAATGCAAATCAATGATAATGCCATAACAAACCATGTTAGGCTTACACTTCAAACCAAATCGACCATTCACCATGTCTTCACGTAATTGAAGTGCAACCACTGTGTTGCATGCCCAAGACAAACCCTTCAGAAAGATTCTAAATGTAAAAATATCAGGACTATAAACCAATTTGTCCATTTTCATGAACAACCCAAGCACCTCATTAACTCTGCCCTTTGGAACATTCATATTAAAGGGAAGCTTCTTGTGTACTAAATCTTCATTATTTAGTAAAGAATTTTTCCTTACTTTATTACTTTTGTCAAACCATGCCACCTCATATTGAATTTTTATCAGGAGCTTCATTTAGAATTTTTGAGATTTTTCATGGAAATAAATGATCGTCCTTCTTTCCATACAATTCAGCACCTACAAACAAGTATTTCTGCAACTTTTCGGCTATAGTATCTGTAAGATCTTTTAGTGAAAGCATACCTGTATAAAAAAAAAAAAAAGGAAATATAGAACAACCTTAGGATTGCAACAATTGCATGGATAACTACTTGAGAGGAAAGAGTCTAATCAACAACATGCATATAGCATAAGAACATTCAATTCGTGACAACCATTTATATAGCTTATCTTTCTTCCTAAAGGACAGCTTTGTTTCCAATAAAAAATGAAATTTGATTAGAGAACCGAATCACAACAACTGCAAATCCACATTTTTCTTTTTATTTTATTTCACTTTATTTTATGTGGTTTAGTAAGTTACACACATTCAATTACTCCTGAACCTATATCTGACCCACCAACAGTTTTTATAGGAGAAGGAAGTCCTATTTGAGTTAGAGCTTATTGGCTAAACAATTGCAGACCGACTTCTGATATTACAACTACCTTTTCCTTGGGATGTTTATTGTCAATTGTGTTAATTTTTTTTTCCCAATAATATTGTTAATATAAGACCTAACAAGTATGAAACTTTTATCAACATTAAAAAGATACCTAAGCCAGATATGCGGTTTATTGTTGAGTACCTCAAAAATTGCCAAGAAACTGACATGGACAGCAATCCTCATGCATAAATACCTTGTAGAGGCAGCATAAACCCTCTTGTAAGCTTTCACCTTATCAAGCTAGATATTTGAGTTGGCATATGTTCAGTCTTCCTTAACTAACTTTATGCAGGGTAACATTGACTCTCATCATTATAACGACATATTTTGACGCACTTCGACAATTAGGCTGTGCTCAATTGAGGTTCAGGCTTCACCATCTTCCCATCAGCAATATCCTAAACGATGTGATATGTTTCCTCGTCTAACAGTCCAACTTATGAAATATCCAATGTGACTACTATACGTCTTCATCAATACTTCCAATGGAATATTGTCTCAAAACCTTTCATTTAAAATTGATCAGAATGTTCTTTTCATACCACACTGGCAGCTATATCGACCAAAGTCACAGCTTAACTGCTATCAGCAGCACTATGAAGGATCTGAAGACGGAAAACATTTCATTTATCAATCTTTTATACCATTCATGGATCATGTTATCTTAGATTCTGAAAGTACTTGCCACCTCAGGTTTCAGCATCAACTGGCTACTCCAGTCATAATTCTAGACCTCCTTTACAGTTGAGTGGTGGAGGATATGGATGCCTAGTCATTAATCTTGTCTACATTATGCACTTAGGCACAAACATACACATGAACTAAGGTTTGTTCGTGGACATGGAAGCAAAGTGAGGAGCCACAAACATGTAAACTTTTCCATCGATATCTTTTATAACATAAAGTGAAAGAATTGAAAGATCAAAACACATTTGCATTTCATTTTTTGAAGTTCAATGTAAGCACAGAATAGTTGAATTTGCAACCACATCAGGAAATGATCTGACACAGATAAGATAACAGTCATCACAAAGTTCTAATTAATTATATACACATATGATACACCCTAGTCAATTCTCACATGGTATCTTAAAGTCTTCGGAAAAAAAAAACAAAAGAAGAGAAAAAAAGAAGAAGATTACAAGCCAATAAGATTGTAAAACTTGCTTGTTTACGGAGACTTTGGATTATGTGGATGTATTTGGCACGTAATTTGGTGCTCCAACCTGATAAGGTCAATATGGAAAGGTGTAAACGTGAAGTCCTGTACTTGTTCAAGCATCACATGTAATAATACCTTGCTTCAGTTGGTAGGGGAATGTGGGCTGGACGCAGTGCACCGCAAGAAACGAATACCATATACTTGCCGTCGCGACACTCAACCGTGTGGAGAGAAATTGAGGAAAGAAGTCAAGGTTGCGTTCGAGATTTAGGATTTCACCAGCGTCTCTGGATCGTATAGAAGCGACAGGTTTTCTGTATATTTTGCTGCTAAAAAAAGAATTCACTTTCCAAGAAGATTATTTTCATTTTAATTTGTTGAGGAACTCAGAAAACTAAAATGCATCAGGGCCTCTGTAGGAATTCAACCTTCCTAAGGCTTCAACATTTGAGCCCAGAGAGCGAAAAATTTGAAAGTGGTAAAGTGGGCTGGAGTTGTGTCTGTTAGAGATCCATGATTGGTACGTCTTTTGGGGCCACCAAGCCTGAAGCAAGCGCCGAAGTATCCCCGCGAAACAAGCACTGCTATACCCGTTCGATTATTCAGACTTAGAGCCCACTACACCACAAGCTTAGTTGCTGCTCCAAGGGCAAACCATTATGCCACCAGATTCTATTGAAAAGAGTATTTTTTGTTCCGGAAAACGCAAGCACAAGGACATGTGCCAGTCCAAACAGGATTAGCGGCACCGTTTGTCCTTTTTTTATGCCTGATCCCCGCATCCTTTAACTTAAGAATGGATCATTTGCGGCAAATTGGGAGTAACAGATTGAGATCTCGGTCCGTTTGAACAGCTATGCCTTTCACCGCAAGCCAAGCTGCAATAAAGGAACTCCCCCTTGCTACTGGGCTCCATCGTAGCACGAACCGCAGAAGTTCAACATTTTATGGCAAGAAAGCAACCATCGCCTAGAGTTCAAGGCTCTTCACACCAGCTCTTGGACGGCATTAGAACCAATTCGGCGACAGCTTCCTCCAGTCAAGGCGTACAACACCGTCCACGAACACCAACCCGTGAAGCAACCTAATGGAAAGTTCAAAAAACAAAGAGCATATGTCATTACTACTTTCGGGTCTATATACAATGTAATGAAGGCCCATATTACCAAAAGTAGAGATCTCAATCCCTAAGCCCTTTTTTTCTTTTTCTTTTTTCTTTCTATCCTGTCTCCTGCCCATCCCTTCCATTCTTTTTCTATAATTGAAATACCCACACATCATGAACAAGGGTATTTCGCTTCCTTCTGATGAAATTGGAAAACACAGAAAGTAAGCCAAAAGGATAACACGAGTGTTATCTGTCGGTTCTCTTTCTTCTTTAGGCAAAAACAGAATCACAGGACTGTGGCATCAGACAAACTGCTGCCTGTTCCTCCTCCTTCAACTTCCTCCTCCTCTTTGCATCATCAAATCCTTACCCAATGCCATTAACTTCGCTTTCAAGGATTCAGTGAGATCTCTGTCATCATTACCGTCGGATTCAGCAGTTGATGTGGTTATAGCGGTGGAAGCAGAGGTGGTATTGCTTCTACTAGTTGTAGCACCATATAGACCATTTGATCTATCCTTTTCCGCTACTTCACGTTGATCAAACTGTTACGGTATTAAGAGTTATTGGGCTAGCCCCCATATTCTGAGTTCGAATCTCGGTAAGTGCAAGTACAAGGGAACATGAGGGGAAAGAGCTCAACAATCCCAGAAGCCGGTATTTAACTTCCCTTCAGTGTTAAGAAATATTGAAAACTGCAACAGTAGCTTATAGGCCAAAGAACCATCGGCAATATGCCATCCCTTCAGTGTAAG
Organism: Casuarina equisetifolia; assembly: GCA_028551475.1. Lineage (NCBI taxonomy): Eukaryota > Viridiplantae > Streptophyta > Magnoliopsida > Fagales > Casuarinaceae > Casuarina > Casuarina equisetifolia. The sequence goes on from CM052359.1 coordinate 12,872,074, forward strand.
TATTCAAAAGTTCAGCCTTCTAGTTACCGTGACAAACGTTTCGTGATAAATTTGAGGTTCCCAAAATATAAATGAGTTTCATATCCAATAAAAATGTATAGAAAGTGCGACTTAGTCTCTTTCACTCATTTTTTTTGAAGTGCTTATTTGCAATTACTAATACTACATATTGCTCCTAAATTGGATTTAACTTTTTCTCAATTATATTATCAAACTGAAACCGTTTTGAGTGGTTCTTTAACAGAAGATTCAATTTTTTGCAGTTGGAAACCCTAAGTACGTTCTATTTCAAAAAGAAGTTTGAAATTTCCCTTTTCTCTTTCTGTTTTTGAGAAAAGTACTTACAGCTTAATCAAAGAAATTGTATCACTTCAATTACAATTTCTAAATCTAACAGTTTAGTAAGAACCAGAGAATAGAGAGACAAAGTTCATGATATGTCTATAACTTCCTTTTTTGATTAATATGTCAAATGGAATAATCTCAAGATAACAAATTGACCTTACATGTCAAATAAAGAGTCTTAGAATAATGATTTTTGTTCTTGTTTCTAAAAGGCTTGACAAAACTGCAATAATTCAATAATCAAAGGCAACAAAAATAATTAGAAGTATCAAAGATAAATTATGTAGCTTGTGGACCAATCATTTGCGTTAACTCAATTTCACTTTAATTTTTTCACTTAGATAAATATTTCTATGTCATATTTCTATCAATCTGTAAGGCAAGATAATCGGTTTTTCTTCACGTTTCGCATGATACAATTGTATTCGTCTTTTAAACCCAACAACTTGTCCCATACAAGTTGTGCTTTTCTAAGTAGAGAGAAATAGAGAGGGCGAGAAATTTTCACTTGAACTTTCCATGTGTTAGGTTATTAAGCTGGCCCCCTGACTCTCGTACAATGAAAGACATACTTTCTTTTTTGGTAGGATCCATAGGCGGCTTAGCTTGATAAAATCAAAATGCAGCCAAGATTTGACCCATCCTTAATTGCAGATCAACTCAAAATGGTCCCACCGATTTTGTTTCACAACAACTACACTGTTCTCTCGACTCAATTGCAAAAGAGTGGAGGATTCAGTCTTCGGCGCCCCATACTGAATCATCTGGACTTGGTAACGTTAAAGCGTTCGTTTTCTCTCTAAACGTGTTTATTTTAAACTAATTCGGAAGGAAAATAATATAACAACTTTAAGATGTTAAAATGTCCCATACTGTTAGAATGCTCATTTTCTTTTCTTTAAAATTAGCTTAGAAAGAAGGTTATATAATTTAGACTTGATATTGTTAAAATGCTCATTTTTACTTTAAAATTAATATGCAAAGACGACGTTACTTTGTTATACAAAGAGAATTATATAGTAAATTATATTAAGTCTTACATGAGAAATATAAAAACTTGAAAAACACTTTATAAAGAGATGAGTTTCTTTTAGTATTTTAACTTAGATATAGATTATTCTTTATAATTACTAACATAGTATCAAAGCTCAAGTTCTCTCTTAACACTTTTATAATTTCTAACATAATATTAGAGCTTAGGTTCTCTTTTAACACTTTTGTAGATAAAAAGAATAGTTTAATGCGCCGCTAGTGGCCTTCTCGATGGCACAGAATCTACCTCCCCAACCATGAGTTATGGTTTAGACTTATACTTGAACCCAAATTTAGTGTTGGGCAACTCCTATTGGTGAAAGTCAGCCATTTTTGCCACTCGCCAAAGGTCGATTCACCCAAGATGGCGGCAATCAACGTTGTGCTCCTCGCTACCAAATCTATTGGTGAATTGGTCACTAGGCCCTTAGCTTCGCAAATCCCACTACCAGCCTAACCCATCAGGGCCTTATCATGGCATAAACCATGATTCCAACCCTCTATTCTAACCTGCCTTCTTTAGCTAAGACTAATGCAAATTGGTTCCCTAATTTAGGAGCCCTTAATCACATCACTTTTAAGCCCTATGCCTAGACCAACTACTTCCTTACCAAGGAGGAAACTAGGTAACTGTTAGTGATGGAATAAGTCTTCTTATCACCCACATAGGTAATTTTTTCAACCTTAATAATTTAAATATTTCCAATGTTTTAGTTGTTCTAAGAATATCAAAAAATTTGCTTTTGGTTTCTCAATTTACAAGAGACAATAATGTGCCTTGATTTTTTACCCTAATTTTTGTGTTGTCTATCATCTCTTTATAGGCCATACTCTACTTTAAGAATCACTTTATCATGGACTCTATCATCTTTAACCCAATAAAATGGCACACAAACCCATAACACTCAATATATCATTAAATATGTCTAAAAAATGACATTAATTTTTAAGGCATGCTGCTTTCCTTATTGTATCCAAAGTGCTTAACAATAATAAAATAAAGTTTAAAGGTAATTTTCTTACAATTTGCAATGCTTGTCAACTTAGCAAAAGTGCTAAACATGCTCAATCCGTAACCAATAATATATCTCAGGATTCATTAGAATTAATACATTGTGATATTTAGGGACCTATTCCATTATTATACATTGAGGCAACAAATTTTATATTGTCTTTATAGATAATTTTTTTCAAAATTTACTTGGATTTACATATTCTAATCACGTACACCATTTATTTTTATTTTTGAAAAATTTCATTGCCTTGTTGAAAATCAATGTAATTCCAAAATTAAATCTATTTAATATGATGGTGTCTCTAATCACATCTAAAAATTTTTTTCTACCATATTATTTGAATTGGGTTTACACCAATGCATATAAAGCCTTTATGCCTTATTCCAAAATGGTTTTGTAGAGCAAAAGCATCACCACATAGTTGAAACTAGGCTTTCTCTTCTTAATCAAGCCCAAGTCCCATTACACTATTGGTACTATACTTTTCAAATTGTGGTACACATTATTAATAGGCTTCCAAGCTCAGTAATTGCCAACTACTTACCTTGGGAAATATTTTTTAAACAAAAACCCATTATTTCTCACCTTTAAGTGTTTGGTTGTCTTGTCTATCCATATTTGCAACCATATAACTAATACAAGTTAGAACTTCATTCCTAACCCTATGTCTTTATGGGATATCCCCCAAGCTACAAAGGCTATCATTCCTTATGTCTCCATACCAATCAGTTCTTCATTGTTGTTGACACCATTTTTAATGAGTCAAACTTTCCATTTATGACAAATACATTACCAAAAACCTTAACTCGTGCCTCATATATTCCACTTCAATTGTCATTTTCTATGACATCTAAGCCACTAGTTCCAATTACATAACTAAGTTTTGGTAATCCTCTTCATTCCCAAGAGCACCATTCTACTCTAACATCTAATACCATCACTGCCCTTGCTACTTCTACTCACTTAATGGCACTATTGCGAGGTGAACATTGACTAGGTAGCATACTTATGCACTAACGGTCATACATCACTCATATAAGGAACCTTTTTGTTTTAATGAAGCATCTTTTTCTATTAACTGGCACAAAGCCATGGTAAAGAATACATTGCCTTAATTAAAATCAAACTCGGGAACTTATGCCTTTTCTTATGAATATTGTTCTCATCATGTGCAAATGGGTTTATAAAATCAAATTGCACTCTAATAGAACCCTTAAACACTACAAACCCTGGTTAGTTATAAAAGGATTTCATCAACATCTTGGTGTTGATTACACTAAAACATTTAGTCTAGTTGCCAAACCTATCACTATTGGAACTCTATTTTCCCTTGTCTATAGCAAAGGTTGGTCCATTAGGCAACTTGATGTCAAGAATGATTTCCTACATGAGAATCTTGATGAAGAAATGTTCATGCAACATCAAGAATTGATAGATCTTTAACATTCTCATTATGTATGCTGCCTAAAAAGGTCTCTTTATGGCTTTAAACAAGCTTCATGAGCTTGGAATCAATGCCTCACATAGATCCTACAAAGAATTAGCTTCTCTATTTCTAAGGCTGACTCATCTCTTTTCTTTCTTCACATTGATACTTATAGTATTTTTACCTTAGTATATGTGGACAATATCCTTTTCATTGGCAGTCCTAATGCTCCATTCAATCATATTCTGGAGCAACTACAAAAAAAATATAATATCAAAGATCTTGGTGATCTTTACTATTTCCTTTGCATTGAAGCCCAACTAGCTAACCATGGCCTTTACTCCATTAGGTTAAGTTTACCCACGATGTCCTCCAAAGTGCCAAAATGGGTCATGCTAATGGTGTTTCCATTCCTTATGCCACTTGCCACCCTTCATCTATTCATGATAGTGAGTCTTTCCTAAATCCTACTCACTATCAAAGTATTCTTACAGCTTATATCTTACTCTTATGCAACTAGTCGTTGCTTATACTATTAACAAGGCATGCTAATACATGCACGCTCCTACCACCATTCACTAGACTTGTTAAACAAATACTTTGGTTTCTTATGGATATTACCTATGATGGCATCCATATCACCAAATATTCCTTCACACAACTCCATGCCTACTTTGGTACAGGTTAGGCTGGTGATTGTGATGATCAGCAATCTATTGGTAGATTTTGCATTTATCTTGGCTCTAATCTTATATCATGGTGTTCCCATAAACAAAAAACTATTGCGTGTTCCAACATTGAAGTAGAATTTAAAAGCCTTGTTGATACCATTGCAAAGCTCATTTGGAATGAAGCTTTCCTCCATGATTTTCATTAATTGCTAGCAACAACTAGTATTCATTTTTACCAAAGGATTGTCATCCTCACACTTCATTGTACTTTAGAACAAGTTGACGCTTCGTTGTAACCCATTAGCTTATGGGGAAATATTAAAATCCATGTCACCTTGCTAGGTCAACCTCACCACATTAGCACCACATGGCACCAAAATCAAGCTCTCTACAAAGGTGGCATGACACATGGCAAACCCTAGCCACGTTAACCCTGTACACATCACAACACTAGTGCACCATCTTTTTCCCCAAAAGTTCTAGCTATCCACAAATGCACTTGGTCGGAATCTCATTGCCAAAAAACTTCCACTTTAAGCACATATACGTGTGATCTCTCCAATAAATCCAAAAGCCCTAATTATACTAAGCCATCAATCATGCCAATAGAGAATTTGGGAAAACTTTTGAATTCCTTCTAAATTCTCTGCAATCCTAAATTTCCTTCCATAAATTTTTAATTAAAACTGATTGTCTTAGGGTTTATGTTATTTTTCTTTTATAGTCAAATGATTCCTATAAATTCGGAATCAATTGTACAATTTGATTATTGAAATCGATTTATCCCTTTTCAGAATATAGGGTTTGATGTTCTTGTGGTATCTCTAAGGAATTTCTTGATTTCTTGAGATATTTTGTTCTTCAATTCTATTGAACATTCACTTGAGTTAAATAGTTGGCTGGCTGGAAAATAATGCCATCTTATTATCGTTTATATCTAAATAATGGAAGATTTCATGATCTTTCAAATCTAATATTATTAAGAGTTGATGTGTAGACTTTATCTTTTGAAACGAAAATTAGTTAAAAAAATGAGGTTATTGGGATTTTCTAAACCAATGCAAACCCTTGGAATTGGTGAAACTTTATCCATCCTGAAAATTTGTCGTGCAAATTCTTGGCAATACAAGGCGATTTAAGATTTAGGGATTAAATATTAAAAACTTTATCTCGCTTCGAGTGTTCAAGAACCTGCTTTCTTACTTTCATGCAACTACAACTATTTATAGTTGCACTTTCCTCTGAGCATTTCAAAATTTGTTTAGTTTTCAAACGGGGTGCTGAAGCTCCATGTTAAAAGGTCTCCAGGAGGTGTGTTTTACCGGTCACGACTGAACTTCTTGGAAGAGATAATCCATCGGCTCTGAGGCTAATAATCCTCTGAGCTGCTTGGAATCCAAAAGGTTGTTTCAATTGCTTACAAGACTAGTCGAATTTACATATATGTTATAGATTTAATAGTGTCCATTGATTTTCATTTGAATAAAATAAGTTTTGGTTTAGTTATTTGATCTTCGCATTGTGGATTTGAAGAAATTAAAGAAAAAGAAGAATCTTCTCGTTACTTTTTTTTTTTCCTTTTCTTTTTACTTTTTACGTATGCTACGTCAATTGTCGTCCTTGTAAAGGGAACTAAAAGTTCAAAACTCCATCAATTGTACAGATTCGCTGGTAGGTAAGCTTTGTTCTTACATGAACCTCCAGGCAATGATTGCTCTATCATGCACTATTTTGTGGATTCTTTCCCAACAAAAGACGCGTCAGACAATTCTTGTAAGTCAGACCTGATTGTGGCATCAAAAACAATTAGAAAACAAGGATTAAATGCTATTTAATACTATCTCTTAGAATTGGCATTGCTTTCTGTACTCTGATACGAAACTTGTCAAACAAAGTGGAATATCTCTTAGAACACATTCGATCCCATTCTTTTTCCTTCTTTCCTCCGGTAAAATTAAGATCTTTATAACTCAAGGAGTAGGCGAGGAGGCAATTCTCGGACTTCTCACTAAATCACATTTCCTCCTTCACCAAGGGGTGGCGCACGGTCTACAAGCCTCAAAGGAAAAACATTGACTTATGGCTGGGATACTTCCAAACGCATTTAAGGTCGATATAGGCGATACATTACAGGTGAATCCCTATTTCTCTTCTTCCTCTCGCAATTTTTTGCCTCCCATTCGGCAAGGTTCATAGTATTTTCCTTCTCAATTAGTTGATTTCAGGAGGTGATAGAAATAGAAGACAGACTTGGGTTTAGATGCCTGTGCTCATTGTGCAATCTCCCATCGCTCCATGTCGTAAAAAAACACCCTCTTAAGAAAAAAGAATAAACGTGTAAAAAAGGAAAAAAAAAATTGGCTTCTGCAATTAATGTGTAATGGGTTTTGAGGCAATGCAAAGGCAGATTTGCTCATATCAAATGTGTCGGGAGAGCATGAGAGATCATTTTCTCAATAGAATAGATCAACTTTATAATTATCCTTTTAAATGGTATGTAGTGCCTGCCTTTTTCAAAGACTGGTTTAAAACTGCTACTTGCAGGGCAGACTGTAGCCCGGGACGAATATATAACAAGGAAAGTGTAGGATGTTCAGAATAAAAGGTCAAAAGCTTAGGTTTGTTTCTCCTGGATTATGTGATGACAATTTCCGGATTATAAGCGACAAGTTGCAAAATTTAATCCATAAACTTCAAGTTAATGTTTCCAAACTTTGTAAATTGTTGTTTTTATGTTTCATTTCATTAAACATATGATTTACCTTGCTATAGTAGACGAGAATTTTATAACATTTACGCATAAAAATTGTTCCAAGTATTATAATTTCCTGATTCGTTTTTAAATCAAGAATCTGTAGTCATAATTATAGATTATCACCAATGGGAAGCTAAGCGGTGCCGACGTTAAGAGTTGTGACGAACAAAAACATTTCACGAAAAGCAGTTTCAGCTTCATTTCTTCTTCCCACAACTGCTCTATTGGACCTGCAAAAGCTTTTCTTAATGATTGCATTCCTATGCTCTGCAGAGATTTTGTGTGTAAGGATTACTTAGCACCTATGTAGAAGATACTCATGAGAGAAATCGGCCTCTTGAGCAACATAAAACTCATTATTAAGTTTGTCAATTACAAAATCGTGAATTAAAATGAAAGTTGAACAGAGAATTATTACGTATAGATTGTCAAACAATGAAAGATTTCTTAATCTTTTAAATCAAACAACCTTTTTCTTTTGAGAAGTCAACTACCATCAAGTTCAATACCTTATGGGAAAATAACTAATGTAGGAGCAACTATGTCAACTTAAGCTATTGGCCCAACCCTTATATTGAGCTTGTCAATCAATACTTATTTGAGCCACAAGGATCTTTGTCATTAATATTGGAGATTTCCTAAAGAGTTATAGACTCTTTCATTTCCTAGGTTTCTTTATTATGTGAGATTATTTTCTTTTGTTTAGTTTTCCTTAACTATTTGGATCTCTAATTTATTTAGGATTTTCATACTTATCATATCTATAATTTGTCTAAGATTTCCTTATTTTTCATAATTTTGATTTGTTTAGGATTTCCTAATTTTTCAATATACTTTAGGGTTAGGTTTAGCTACTTATTTAAAGAGAGCATTATTTCACTTACAAGAAAACTTATTTTCCTCATAGAATTAGAAAACCTTCAATTGTTTTTTACATTTGCTCACTTGATATGGCTCGGTTGAAGACAACATATAAAAATTGTTCTTTTGTGTTTTTTGTGAGAAAAAAAAAGTGTTTGGGTAGGTTGAATGGGGGAAAGACAAAAATAAGAAAGGCTAAAACAAAAAATAAATGCCAGGTAACCACTCCAAGATGTAAAGGCAATGCCACTAGTCGAGAGGCACTCCACTACCAAGCAAAAATTGGAAAAAGGAAGCAAATATTAAAAACAACTAAGGGTTTTTCTAATTCTACAAGTCTGCTTATAACTGAAATAATGTTCATAGATAGCTAAACTAATCATAAAGGACCCTAACAAATAAAGAATCCTTAAAATTAAAAAAATCTTAAACAAATTAGGATCCTGATAAATAAGAAAATCTAGAAAAGAATTAGGAATATAACAAATATGTAAATCCCAGATAAATTAGGGATCCAAACAATTAAGAAAAACCAAACAAAAGAAAATAATCTCAAATAATAAAGAAACCCTAGAAAATTAAGGACTTGATGACTATTTAGGAAACCCCTAATATCAATAACAAAAATTGCAGAAATTCTAAGAAATATTCATGAGATGCTTTTCAATTTTATCCTTTTTGGACCCACTGGATTACGTTGTGGCCCAAATAAGTATTGATTAACAAGCTCAACATAAGGGTTTGCCCAATAGCTTGAGTTGACAGCTGCTCTCGCATCAATAACAATCTTATTAATTTATCTCTTCCAAAGCAAAATCAAAGCCTTGGAATAGCTCATGGATTAATATCCTAACTAGTTAGTTGAAAAGTCAAAAGAGCCAAAATTTTTATTAAAAAAATTAATAAAAAAAGAAAAAGGTTTATGTAAGTATCGACTTCAAGCGTTAATTACGTTATGAAAGGAATAATATATATGTAGATAGAGAGATAAACAAAAGGCAAATATTATGTTTTACGTACATGTTGGTGCTCCATAATATTGCTTGATGTGGATTTAGTTCTCGTATGAGCGCAGTTCCAAAGCCATATACATGTTGAAAGCCGATGTAGTTTTTTGGGAAAAAGAAAAGGTCTTAAATTGATAATAGAGTACAAAATTAGCAGTTGGTGAATTATATCCTTTTCTCTAGTGTGACGGTTCCACCGTTACAACTTCAGCATCACCTTAATATATAACACATCATTTAGTGGTCCAATGAAGTATTTCCTCATGGTCTAAAAATACAGCGACTTGGTCTTAAAATTCTTACAATCCAGCATTTCCTCATTGGTATTTTATTATTCGAGTAAATATACGTTGGTTAAAATCATTGGATTTCTCTCGTGACCTTTTGGAATTTTGATATCCTAATATCACTTGCCGTAATTACCCGTTATTTTAAAATAAGAATTCAAAGATGAAGAGAACGAATCAAATTGCAGAGGTTTCCTTGTTGATAAGCTTTGTTCTTATCTGGGTCTTTGTTTATGTGCCTATCATATTATGTCATAGATTCTTGTCCAAATAATGATGGATTAGAATATCTATATCTGTGATGCTTCAGAAAAAGGAAATCTATCAAGCGTGACCTTCTTTTCTTGCACTTTGATATTAAATAAATAAATAAATGAACGAAAGAACGATATTAGGACTTCTTTTTTGTAAAGTTGACCTTCCAATCATTCATTCGGCTAATTTTTAGCTCTAGTGTACCAATTGCCAGCAACATCATTCAATGAATGTACTCTTTGGAAGATATGAATAATTTATTGTTTTGTCTTTTCTTGTAAATATCAAGATGGTCATCCCCAACGCCCGAGGGAATAAGCTTGGAGGCAATCCTCTTAACTTTCCACCAAATCACGCAAAACTTATTTTCGAAAATGGAGAAGCTCATCTCAAGCAAGTCTCATCTGCAATTTGTCCCCGAATCTTACATTTTACCGCCAGACAGCAGACCTGGGAGGATTGAATTTCCTCTATGCGAGACCATTCCAGTCGTTGATCTTCAAGCGGAACTTGGTTTTGACAGAGCACAACTTTCTAAGCAAATTATTCAGGCTAGCCAAGAATTTGGATCCTTTCAGGTATTATATACTTGCCTTCTTGTTTCGTTTTCATCTAAATACATTTTCCAGTTTTGGAAGCCACCTTTGGCCAAATTAGCTTCTGATAAAATACTTACCAAAACTCATTTCTTTTGTATTTGACAACGAAGAACAGTTGATTAATCACGGGGTTTCGAAGAAGCTGATGAATGATGTGTTAGACGTGGCTAGTGAGTTCTTTGAGCTGCCTGCAGAGGACAGGGCATGCTTCTACTCTGACGACCCCAACCGAAGTTGTAGATTACGCACAAGCATAAACTATGATAGAGAGGAAGTCCATTACTGGAGAGACAACTTGCGGCATCCTTGCCATCCTCCGGAAGAATGCATGCAATTGTGGCCTGAAAAACCAGCTCATTATCGGTATGTTTGGTGTATTATATGTGTAACATCTAATCTTAAGTTCCTTGCCGGACATCAACTTGGAAAACACATATATGGCTCAGTTGTTCATTTATGTCCTGATTTTCTACTGTATACAGTCCAATTTCTTCTTCCTTTTAAGATTCTCTCAAGGGAAGAAGAGCCATCCTATTGATACTGAGAAACTTCCTCGTTTTCTTCTCTTAATTACAGGGAGGTGATTGGATGTTATTCAGCACAGATAAGAAAGTTGAGTTTTTGGCTTCTGGATTTAATTGCTGAAGGCTTAGGACTTGAATCTGGATATTTTAGGGGTGAACTCAGCCAAGCTCAGTTTATCTCTGTCAATCATTACCCTCCATGCCCGGATCCAAGTCTAACCTTGGGATTGCCAAAACATTGCGATCCTAATGTAATAACTCTCCTTCTCCAGGGTGAAGCGCAAGGTCTTCAAGTCTTAGAGGATGGACAATGGCTTGCAGTTGAGCCTCTCCCCAATGCATTGTTTGTCAACATAGGCTACATGCTTCAGGTACACCCTTTTTCTTGACTTTCTTTTACAGTTTTCTTGTCCTCCATTTCTTGCCGACCCATATCCTCTACACCTACCCTTCAGATCAAAAAAGAAAAGCATCGTACATATCAAGAGAGAGGGAGAGAGAGAGAGATCCTCCATTTCTCGCCGACCCATGTGCTGGAAACCTACCCTTTAGACCAAATATGAGCATCGGATAAATATATATATATATATAGGGCACCGCCTGGAAAAGGCCGGGCCGTTGTGCTGCCGTGAAAAGTTCAGGCTTTGTTTTCCTTGTTTTTATGGAAAGGAAGTTTGAGGTGTTGAACTCAGACCTAGTCAATAACCAACTTCTTGATTCAGGCTTTGTTTCTTTTGATACTGTAAACCATATTTTACTGATAAATTTGATAAATATGTCAATTTTGAAGTTCATATTAGTTTCATGATTAGTACTGGAATCACGAATGTCATTATGGTTGTAGATTATGAGCAACGGGAAGCTAAGTAGTGCTGAACATAGAGTTATGACGAACAAAAACCTTGCAAGGACAACAGTTACCAGCTTCATCTATCCTTCCAGCAATTGCCGAATTGGACCTGTAAAAACACTTCTCAGTGATCGCATTCCTCCGCTCTATAGAGATTTCGCGTTCAAGGATTTTCTTAGCAACTACGCATCAGACACTCCCGTCGGAGTTCCTACTATCGACCGATACAAGATCCAATATTAAGTTTGTCTGTTGTATATGCACCCATGTGTTAAGCAGCTGGTTGATTGGAGACAATGTTACGATCTTATCCGGTGTATTTAAATAATGGAATATTTCACAATCTCGCAAATCAAGCCTACGTGATTTAAGCATGGTGGCTTGTCTTAAACGCTTTTGCATACTAATCCACTGCAATTTCCGCCGTCATCCGTCATATTGATTGTTGCCCGGCACAGAAAACTACATAGACAATCTCTGAAGAATATTTTCACTCCATGGGAACAAATAGATTGCATTGATTACCTGGTGGAGTAGGTTTATTCTTATAATATGAGGCCCTTCACTTGAAATATGCCCTACTGCACATTATTCTATAGATTCTCACCCATATAAAAATATAATTTACATCACGTTTGTTCAGAAATAAAATGCAAATGTTTAGCAAGAGATTCTGTTTGAATTAGGAATTGATAAAATAATGACAATTTGAAGCAAGATTAAATATTAAACTCAAGCTTGTCTTTTCATTTGTTATAACAGCATTGAGCTTATGGAACTCGAGGAGTCCAAGAGTGAGGATCCAAACACATGAATCCAAAAAAGCCGAAAGTGAACATAAACCGGAAAGCTTGCCGAAATTGACCGAATCAATAGAATTGAAACATGCATTACTGCTCAATAGTACTAAATATTCCCTTAAACTAGTGAGCAGTTGGTTTCTAAATCAAAAATTAATTTTGAATTCAAACTAGCATTTTATTAAATTTGTGATATTATTAAACTTGTAAATACTTATAAATTTGAACTCGTTAAACTCCGAAAAGTCTATTTCAAAGTTATCATAACTTCTTCGAAAGGATTTGACTTTCTTTTTTGTTTTTCGTTCTCTTTTAACTTCGAAGTAAGAAGTTGCAATTTATCTAAAAGAGGCGATCCTGAGCTGGATTCTTATTGTATCCAAGTGCGCTGTACTTTGAGATAATGGGGAAGCATATTCCATGTCTCTCATGCACAAGCAAATTACATGACAAGAAAATTACGCTTTTTAACATGTTATTAGTTGTAAAAACCTCTCACAGATGCAAGAAAATAGTGGTACGATCCCGCAGAGTGCAACAGGTAAAAGAATTATTACTACGATAAAAGAAGTAAACTATTATAACTCTCTCTCTCTCTCTCTCTCTCTCTCTCTCTCTCTCTTTCCCTCTCTATCTCTCTTCCTTCCTCCTTCCCTCCCTCCATCCTAGACAAGTAAATTCAGATCGTTCCTCTCACTCTCTCGCCGGCACCACAAGTTCGAGTGATCAAAAATCTTCTTCTGACTTTCATATAACGAAAATAGATAAATTATAACGAATGAAGATGACTAAAGGAAGAAAAGAAGAACTTGGCAGACACGATGGATTCTTGTGCAACTCAAGAAGTTTAACAAGTTTAGTGGACGCCATATATTTGTTGAAGGTGAGCATTGTTCTACGTGGTGAGAGCATAAACCCTTAAGTTTATAAGTATTCTAGATGAGAACTTCCTATTGAACTAATGTTTTAGGACTATATGGGCCACAACACTTGGAAATGGTGTTAGAGTTAACGGATGGGCCTTATAATTGAGCTTCTATCTTATGTACAGTGCTTATATCAACTTCTACGTGAGAAAAAGTGTTAAAAATAAGTGTTGTCTTACATTAGTAGCAAGAAAATATACCCTTATGTTTATAAGTATTGTGTGTAAGAAATTCCTATTAAGCTAGCTTTTTGAGAATGTATAGGTCTACAAAACATCTACTACTATTTAATTTTCAAACGAGGTGCTCGAGCTCCACGATGAATGATTTGTCGGTGGTTTCGCTTTTGTTAGGAACAATGGAGCCTTTTGGAAGAGACAATCCACTAGGACACAACTGCTGCCTCGAGCCTCTTGGAATCCAAAAAAAGGTTAGTTTTATTTGCTTACAAAACTTGATTGAGTTTTAAGGGATTAGCATGCTCTAACAGATCCAATTGATTGCTATTTGAATAAGATAACATTTGGTTCCATTATTTTCTCTTGGCCTTGAGGATTTCCAAAATTCAAGGAAAAGGAAAAATGTTGAAAATTCAAACCTCATGCATTTCACAACAGTCTTCTATTGTACTACTTTGACCTATAAATTATCAACCAATTTGTCAAAAGATCCAAAAGTTTAAACCAAAAATTGACTAAAGGGTAAAAGGGTCATTCTCTTATTTAAGCTTTATTTCAAGCATTTTATTTTTTTGGTTTAGGACTTTCATTTTGCACATTTTCTCATACACCTAGTGTTGTTGGGCACAAGTTTTCATAAGGTAAAACATATTTAACCTAAGCCCTAATAGCATGTCAAAAGGCCTAAAATTACTTTTTTATTTTTATTTTTATTTTTATTTTTATGAATATGTGAATTTATTTATCTACGAAAAAGAGAATACAAAACTTAGGAATATACTCTAGTATTATAATTCATTTAAGAGAAAATTAAGTTTAAAACCCTCTAATTATGACATAACAAAATATTTGCCTTAAAACATTTAATATATCTAAATAGAAAAGCTCTCTTATGTCTACTTTCCTGATTCTTACTAATAAAATTATCATTTCAACAGCCTTATTTTGGAAACTTTAATACAAAAGTTAACTCAAAGATTAAAGCATCATTCTTTAATTTAAGTTTTACCCAAAAAATCTTTTAGCTACAAAACTTTCATCTTATACACATAATTAACAAAAATATGCTTTGATCTCCTTTTTAGTTCTTCTCTTCCCATGCAAAATGAAGATATTTATAACTAATATGGTAAATAGGGAGGTAGCCCTTTGACTTCTCACTAAACCATAATGCATTTACTTTTGAAATGGGAAAACTCATATCAAGTAGACCTTACTTGCAATCTATGCCCCATTCATATGTGTTACCATTGGAAAGTACACCTAAACATATTAAAGTTTCCCTTTGTGAGACCATTCCAATCTAGGAGAAGAACTCAGTTTCGATCAAGGACAAGTAGTTAAACAAATTATGCAAGCTAACCAAGAATTTTGCTCCATCCAAGTTGGATTGTGTACATCTTTTTTTTTTTTTTGTTTTTGGTAGGGTTGGATTTTTTCCCTTTAAATGTTGTTAAACAAGTCAATTTCTTTCTCAAAATCAGCTTATAAGAAAAGGACATATGTCTTATTTTTAAAATGATTTTTAATCAAGATTTGAATAACATAAGACATTTTTCATGTTGTTCTTAATATGTTTCCACTATTATGGGTGATGCAGATGAGTATTTTAAATTTGCCAAAGTTTGAGAAGAAATTACAAATGGATGGAGTGATTGGTTAACTAGAATGTAGATTAGCAAGCAATTAAAACAAAACCTATTCTTAACATGACGATTCTTCACGAAAAAATGTAGGGTTTCCCCATTTGGGTCAAGTTCAGTAATACAAAAACCTAAAAGTTACCTCATATAACTTAAACTAGAGCCAACTAAGTAGCATCTGCACTTTAGTGAACTCAACCAAGTTTAGCTTATTACTTTCCATGCCTAGATCCATTTTTAACCTTGAGGATTGCCAAAACATGGCAATCTCCATCTTAAAACCCTATTTCTTTGAGGAAAAGTTATTGGAGACAAAAGTTCTACATTAGAAAAATATAACTATTAAGTAGTATTTAAATATAAAGAAAAGATCTCTAACTCATAAGCTAGCCTTTGGATTGAATTATGAACCTATTTCTAATATATTATTAGAGTCTAGATTGATCCATTACAATCCTGATTCGACCTTAAGCTTTTAAAATATATTCAATTTTTTAGGAATATCCATTACACTCTATTTAACCTTAAACCCAATGTATGATCAATGTGTAGGAAAGTATCAGAGAAAAAAGTCTTATTTAAAAAGATGCAATTTGCGGATAGTGTCTAAATATAATAAAATATATATACTCCTAACTTATAAACTAGCTTTTATGTAGGCTATAAACTTATTTTTAATAAAAGTGAATAGTATACAAGCCTAGTGAATGGACAATGAGAGAAAGAAAGATCAATACAAGTGTTAAGAAATCTAGGGTTTGTTTCTTTTAGGTTATATTTTTTTGACTTCTCAGAAATTGCTACATATTTTTAGTTTCATGATTAGTACTAAAATCAGGAATGTCATTGTGATTATAGATATAGGCAACAGAAAACTAAACAATGGAAACCCTAAAGTTTGGATGACAAAAACTTTGCAAGGACAATAGTAACCAACTGCATTTGCCTAGTCACCTATAGAAACAGATTTTGTGCGTAAGGATTTTCTTGGCACCTTAGAATGAGTTCCACCTTTTAAGCGCTACAAGATCCAATCTTGTCTCTTGCATAAGCACCCATGTGTTAACAACTAGTTGATTGGAGGTAATAATATATTCTTGTTTTGCATATTTAAATAATGGAAGATTTCTTAATCTCACAAATCAAACTAAGGTGATTTAGGGATGGTGGCTTTTCTTAAATGATGTTTCCTTTGAAATCTCACATGCTAGTTTAATACAACTTCAACCATCAAATCACATTGACTGTCCCTAGTTATAGAAAACTATATAAAAAATTTCTAAAGGAATACTCCTAGCAAACAAATAAATTGCCATGGTTACATGGTGTAGAAGCTTTATTATTATAAATGAGGACCCTAATCTGATAAAATATTAGAAAAAGCCTCGTAATCCAATTTAAAAGTTACCTCATGAGTTAAAAGGATAATTTTTATATCTAGATACTATCCAAATATTATATATTTCTAATGTGAAACTTTCATCTTTAACGCTCCTTAAAATATCATGCATACTTTGGGTTAAGGTTGAATGAGGTAGAATGTTTTTGATACTGATCAGAGTTCGTAGCCTGACTACAACTATAGGTAATAGCATGAGACCTGGTAATAAGGCCTTTGAGCATGAAATCTTCAAAAGGATTTGGATGGGAACATCTTCATTGACAAATGGTGAAGAAATCTAACTCAACAAAGGAATTTGGGACTTAAATGGGAATCCCTAACCAGAAAATGAGTTATAAACAATGAAAGCAAAGCATGTGTCCTTTATACGCTTAGAGCCCTAAAACTATTTTACACAAGACCCTTTACAAAACCGATTTAAGTCAAGTCACAAATTATTATATAGGTTAGGCTTCATTTATATACACAAACACAAACACAAACACAATCTAAAACATAAACCTAGAAAACTAAACATAAGCTTGCTTATTTCTCTTTAGACCAACAACATAACTTCCTATTTAAAGTAGTATTGTCCTCAAGGTTGTAAGAATCTATTCATGCTAGAAGTAGTTTGGCCTAATAAGTGGAACAAAAACAGAGAGATCAAATGAAAGAGTGTGTAAGGTGGGATGATAATGCTAATGGGAAGGGCAAATAGAGATTTTTGGTACAACCTTTTACAAGGTCAAATCCACCAAACCTTGAACCATGAAAGTTTAGGTTTCTTTAGCTCAATGTAGGAGATGTGTCACATTTCTTATTGATAGTGGGAGTACACACAACTTCATTCATCCTCAAATAGTTGAGAAGATAAGATTGATGGTTAATTAGGGAGCTACCTTTAAAGTGGTGGTAGCTAATGGTGATATGGTTTCTATCAATGGGAAGTGTATGGGAATTGAAATCAAGATACAAGAGGCTGCTATGAAGTTAAAACTCTATGTTTTACCACTAATGGCAATAGATATTGTGTTGGGAATCAAATGGCCAAAGACTTTTGGAGACATTGTGTGGAATTTGAAAGATATGTAGATGGAGTTTGAGATTAAGGATAAAAGAGTATTGTTTTGTGGTAAGAGGCTTGGCATTGAATAGATCATTTCAAGCCTAGAATTCTCTAATGATTTAGCAAAATAAGTTACTTGGTAATGCTACAAATAAAGAATAAGGATTAATAGGGAAATCTAGGAAAACTGGCACCAACAATGGCCAAGCTTCATACTAGGTTTGAATATGTTTTTTGAGAACCTAAAGGACTCCTACCATAACAAAGCCATGACCATTGGATTGTACTTAAAGGAAAGGGTCAATCGGTCTCTCTTTGATCCTATCGATATCCATACCTTCAGAAAGGGGAAATAGACTAGATCATTAAGGGTTTACTAGAGGATGGAGTTATTAGACCAAGCATTAGCCCATTATCCTCACTTATGATGATGTTGAATTTTTTTTTTTTTAAGAAGATTTTAGGAAGATAGTTTTGGTCTTATTTGATGACATTTTAGTTTACAACAAAATTTAGGAAGAACATTTAAAGCTTATATGGATCATCCTTGGGGTACTAAGACAAAACCAACTTTATGTTAAGTTGTCTAAGTGTGAGTTTGGCTACATAAAGCTTAAGTTTTTAGGACATGTGGTGAGTTCTTAAGGTGTTGTATGGATCTTAACAAGGTGGAGGCTATTCTACAGTGGCCAGTTCTACAAATGGCCAAAGCTCTTAAGAGATTCCTTGGTCTAAAGAAGTACTATAAAAGATTTGTTTAGGAACGTGGAAAAATTCTAGAACCACTCATGGACTTGTTGAAAGAGAATACATTTGCATGGTCTAAAAAAGCTCAAGTGCCTTTTGAGAGATTAAAGGCTTTGGTTTCCACCCTTTTGTTAGTACTCCTTAACTTTACCAAATTATTCATTTTAAAGTGTAATGTTTATTGAAAAGGAATTGGTGTAGCACTATCTTAAGGAAAGAACCTTATAGCCTACTTTAGTAAGGAACTAAATGAAGCCATTTGAAGCTATCAACTTACAAAATAAAGATGCTTGCAATAGTCATGGTTTTGTAAAAATGGAGGAATTACTTGTTATGTAGCCAATACATTGTTAAGATAGATAAGCAAAGCTTAAAGTTCATTCACAACCTAGTGTGGATCTAGTGGGAAGATTGAGCAAGCTTTGTATATGGTTAAGGCAAGGTTGTTGTCTTTTTTGGGGTTTAAGGCTTTTTGTGTAAGAAGGTTATGTTTAGGTAGGAAGAAAAAGGAAAAAGGAAAATGGTAGTTGCCAAGATAGACTCTAAGATATAAGGGTTATGCCATCTATAAAGGAGATGTTCCACTACAAATCTTTGGCAAAAATTGGGTAAAGGAATTACAACTTGAACAAACAATGTAGGGTTTTCCATTTGTCTAAAAACAACTTCATTTACAATTGAAAACTCACCCTTTAAATAAAAAACTAAACCTAACCTTAAGAAAACCTAGACAAATTAAGATTCCTAAACAACTAAGGAAACCTAAACAAAGTACAAACAACTAAAAAAAAACAACCCAAACAAATTAGAGTTCCAAACAATTACAGAAAATCTAAATAAATTAGGATTCTAACCAGTAAACGAAATGCAAAAAAAAAACTCTAATAATAAAAAACCTAAGAAAATTAAGGACTTTATGACAATTTAAGATAATCCCAAACAACAAATAAAAAAATCCTAGACAATTAAGGACTTTAACAATTTAAGAAAACCTTAAACAATACTTAAAAGAATCCCAAACAAATCGTAATTCCTAGAAAATCACTGAGATGTTTATTAACCTAGGGCTTCTTGGACTCCCAACTCTTTGATTTATGAATAATTAACACTTAGACCTAGATGCATCCACATCAATCTCCCCTTATTAAAGAAGATTTATACTAAATCTTGATTGTTACTCTAAGGCTTTATTGCTCCAAGAATTCATAATCTAAGTTCTTGCACATGCATTAACCTTTAACTTTAGCAGCCTACCTAAATGTGTTGTTTCATAAATCATCGACAAACTACCATGCTGCTTAGATGGAAGTTTGCAACCTAACCTACTATATAACCCAAAAAAGTAGTTATTGGTATTTAATGTTTTAGTAGCCCTTTCATCTATACCATCAAAAACTATCATTGGTTGTTGTTGACACCCCCTCTTCTCATAATTTAACAATACAAACCTATATATGAAGTCATTAATTGCATTTAATGTTACCAACTTCCCCGTTACTTGGATGAAATTGTGTGTTTCTTCTATCATATTCTATTATATTGCCTTGTCAAGTAACATTTCAAAGCTTCAATAGATCTTTACTTCCTAGATCTATCTCTTTCTCTTGTATTACATCAAGCTCTAATGGATCCAAATTTACCGAATTTGTATTCATGTTTGATGGAGCCTCAAGCTCTAGTAAATGCAAACTTTCTAGGTTTGTTTCCTTGTCTTGCAATGCCTCAAGCTTGGATAAAGCCAAAAATCTTTTGGTTTTGTTTCCACTTTATCTATTTATTGGACCTGAACTTCCTCTATAGCTTTCTTTGGTGAAGCATTTGTCCCATATCACCTCTTTGTCCACATATCATAATCTTCCTTATAGGGATTGTGGTAGTGCTTCTAAAGGCTCTTGTAATCATATTTTTGGTTAGCTCATGGATCTCAGCTTTAATGTTAACTTACTTTTTCTTTTAACATAGGAATCTCTCATTTCTCCAATGTACCTAAACTACGTCCCCTAGTTGAAATTAAGAAAGCTTTCAATGCTTATTGGCTTTTCTCTTGTATACCCTATTAGCTTTTTCTATTTGAGACCAAATGTTCTTATGAAGTTTTTCATTACTTTGGCCTTTTCATTTATGTCCATACTAACTTGAGTATCAAGGGCCTTTGATACCACTTGATAAAGAACCAATGGAGAGATTGAGTAAGCTCTATATGGGTTTAAGGCAAAGTAGTCACCTTTTTTGTGTTTTAAGGCTTTTTGTATGACGAAGGTTATATTTAGGTAGGGAGAAAAGGGGAAAATAAAAATGATAGTTGCTAAGATAGACTTTGAGATATAAAGTTTATGCCACCAATTAAGGGAGTGCTCTATCATCAATCTTTGGCAAAAATTTGGTAAAGGAATCTCAAGTTGAATGAACAACTTAGGTCTAAGTACTTGAAGTAAATTTGATGGCCAACTTTGAGTGAGCTTTGGTTGTGGTTTGGGCAAGATGGTTTTTTTTTTTTTTTTGTGAGGAAAGATCTATTTGGGTAAGGAGAAAAAGGAGAAAAAAGAGAAAAATGAAATTTCAAGATATAGATATAGATATAAATAAACAAGAAATTAAAGGATTGTTTCCACATAACGGATCCAAGATGTAAAGGGTGTGCCACTAACTAAGGAGGTGCTTTCCCAAGAATTTTTGGCAAAAATTGGATAAAGAAAACAACTTGAACAAACCACATAAGGCTTTCTTTTTCATTGAAAACAAAGCTATCCTTACAATTGAAATGACTCATCCTTTAAATAGGCAATTGAATTTAACACTTAAGGATTCTCAAAGAATCTAGGAATCCCAAACAACTAAGAAACCCCAAACAATAATAATGGAAGGCCTAGACAATTAAAGACTTCGAAATTTAAGAATGCCAAATGACAACAAAAGAAATCCTAGACAATTAAAAATTGACAATTGAAAAAAGTCTTAAACAACAATAAAAATATTAGACAATTAAGGATTGTGACAATTCAGGAAAAAATAAATAATTTAAAAATCAAAATGAATTCTAAAGATGATCTTCAATCTTGGGCTTCTTGGACTTAACAGAGAACATTTTGGACTCAACTCTTTGATGTAGATCTAGTGGCAAAAATGGGCAAGCTGTATTTAGGGTTAGGGTAGGGTGGTTGTTTCTTTTAGGTTTTGCAGCCTTTGGTGTAAGGAAGGTTGTGTTTGGATAGGAAAAAAGGGGAAAAATGAAAATAATAATTGCCAAGATAGGCTCCAAGATGCAAAGGCTACACCACCAATGAAGAAGTGCTCCACCACTAATCTTTGATGAAAACTAGATAAAGAAATCACAAGTTGAACGAACAACTTTGGGTTTTCTATTTATCTAAAAAAAAAAACTTTGTTTACAATTGAAATGACTCTCCATTTAAATAGAGAACTAAACCTAAGCCTAAGGAAATCCAAACAAATCAAGGCCCTAGACATTTAATGAAAACCTAGACAAATTAGGGCTCCATACATTTAAAGAAAACATAATCAAATAAAGGTTCTAAACAATTAAGGAAAACCCAGACAAATAAAGGCTCCAAACAATTAATGGAAACTCAAACAAAAGGAAATAATCTCAACAATAAGAAACCATAGAAAATTAAGGACTCAATGAG
Organism: Casuarina equisetifolia; assembly: GCA_028551475.1. Classification (NCBI taxonomy): domain Eukaryota; kingdom Viridiplantae; phylum Streptophyta; class Magnoliopsida; order Fagales; family Casuarinaceae; genus Casuarina; species Casuarina equisetifolia. The sequence goes on from CM052359.1 coordinate 12,894,094, forward strand.
AATTTAAGAAAACCTTTAAACATCAATTAAGAGGTCCTAAAACAAATCAATGATTCTAGAGACTTCTGGAATGCTTTTCATCCTTCCTCTTCTTAAACCCATTAGATCATGTTGTGGCTTGGATCCATTAGATCATGTTATGGCTTGGACCCATTAGATCATGTTATGGCCCAAACTTGTATTTGTTGACAAACTCAAGCTAATAGCTAGGCCAATAGCTTAAGCTAATGTAACTATTCCTACATCAATCTCCCTAGGTTGATTAGGATTTGCCCTCAAATCCTTAAGGTTAGCATATCCCAAATCCTTAAAGGTAGTTGAAACTCCTCCATAGTCACTAGGATCTTGTTTGCATTATCCCTAATCCTAAAAATCACTTCGAAAAGGCCATCAACTTTAGGTGTTAACTTGCCTTTTCTTTTGGATGGAAATCTTTCATTTTTTAGATGCAACCAAGTTAAGTCTTATGTTTGAAGTTGAAAAGGCTTTTAATGCTTATTAGCTTTTCTTTTGTATGTCTCATTAACCTTTTTTATTTGAGATCAAACATTCTCATGAAGTTTCTTCATTACTTTAGCCTTTTTATTTACATTTATACTAACTTAAGTATCAATAGGCATAGAGGTTAGCTCAATAGGAGTTTTAGATTAATTTTATAAATTACCTCAAATGAAGAATGTTTAGTTGTAGAACTTGAGTTCAATTATATGCAAACTCAACATGGATAAGCTTTAAGTCTCAATCTTTCATATTCTAATTTATCATGGTGTGAAAAAGAGTTTCCAATGTTCAATTAAAGACTTCAATCTAGCCATTGGTTTATGGATAATGAGAAGTGCTAAATAAGAACTTAAAAAGTTGGTATCTCAATCAAACATAATGGTTCTTGGAATTCTATGCAATCTTACAATCTCTTTGAATAATAAATCAACAATATTAGAGGCATCATTGATCTTATGGCATAGGTGGAGTGTGCGATCTTAGAAAACCAATATAGTATTATCATGTTAGAGGTCTTCTCTCTTTAAGTCCTTAGGAGTGTCATAATGAAATCAATACTTAAATCTCCCTAAGGTTGATTTGGAACTAGCAAAGGAATGTAAGGCCCTAGCTTAAAGTGACTTTTTATCCTTTGTACCACATCTAGAAACAATAGTTAGACATCTCCCTGCATTTTTAGCCAATAAAAATACTCTTTGAGAATCTCCAAGGTCTTGTGAATTTTGAAAAGACCAACCAAACCTCATCCATGTGCCTCCCTCACTAGTAAGTCTTTAAAGGAACACTTCAAAACATAGAACTAATTTCCTTTGAAAAGAAACCCCTCATGAATCATATAATCTCCATTGGTACTCCTTTGCACATTTTACCATGAGCAATGACATTTAAATCATCAAGATAGTGTTTCTTTATACGTTGAAAACTAAAGAAAGGAGTACCTTTTAGATAATGCATCCATAACAACATTAGCTATATTGATTTATAACGAGAAAGAAATGAGAAAGACTGGAGAAGTTCTACCTATTTTGTATGCCTTAAGTTAAGCTTATCTTGGCCATTCAAGAACTTTAAAACTTGGTGATCTGAATGCATAACAATCTATCTAAGTTTAAAGTAATGAATCCAATGATTTAAAACCCTTACAATTGCATAAAACTCCTTACCATAGGTAGAATAGTTTCTTTTGTATTCATTAAGCTCCTTATTCCATTTCAAAGACCTTCTCAAAGTTGGTAATGTAAGAATTGGAACTTCACACAATTTTTGATTAATCACCCTTAAAGCTTCATTTGCTTCCTTTGTCCACTTAACAAACTTCTCTTCATACATTCATTAATGGATGCTACAATGGTGTTAAAGTTGAAGAACAAACCAAGGGTAAAATGAAGCTAAGTCATGAAAACTCCTTATCTTAGTGATGAAACTAGGCTTAAGACCTAATTTCCTCTAACTTAGACTAATCAACCATAATATCTTCCTTAAAAACCACATATCCAAGGAACACAACATTAAAGGAAAAGAATTCACACTTCTACAATTTGGCATAAAGCTTTTGTTTACTCAATGTATCAAAGATTAGTCTCAAATGATTTAAATGGTCTCTTTCACATCTACTATAAATAAGGATATCATTGAAATAAACCATAACAAATTTACCAAAAAAGAGATATAGTACCTCATTCATCAAATGCATGAAAGTACCAAGTGCATTAGAAAGGTTGAATAACATGACCATCCATTTATATAAACCTCTTTTGGTTTTGAAAGTGGTCTCCCATTCATCTCCTTCTCTTATTCAAATCTAATGATAGCCGCTCCTTAGGTCCATTTTGGAAAAGATTGTGACCTTATATAACTCATCCAACATGTCATTAAGCCTTTGAGTGGGATGCATATAATTAATGGTGATGTTGTTGATGGCTCTACTCTCTACACACATTTGAAATAAACCATTCTTCTTTAGCACCAACACGGCTAGTACCAAACAAAGACTCATACTTTTCCTTATAAATTCTTGGACAACAAATTCATTTAATCACCTTTGTAGTTCCCTAAAGTCTTCATGATTGCATCTATAAGCTACTTTGTTAGATAAGGGTGCTCTTGGAAGTAGATCTATATTGTTCTATCCCCCTAAGTGGTGGTAAACCTGGTAAAAGCTCGTTAAGGAATACAAAAGCAAATTCAATTTGGAATGGTTAAATAAAAGAATACAAGTCACTCACCCCTTCACTTTGTTTCCCCTTAACTATAAGAAATGAAAGATTGGTTTTTGTTTTTAGATGACCTTCTCCACTGAGGTTTCACTCAAGAACAAATTATTGTCATGGCCTCCCCAATAACAAATTGCAAATATTCATAGATATAACATTACAAGTATTAGTTGAGTCCATAACAAAAAATTGCAAGCATCTATAGAAATTTGTAACTCCTACCGAACAAAAATGGCTCTCAGAGTTGTTAAATTATGACTTTGTAGGGAAATATAAAGCAAGAAAAGATAATGAAGGGTGAAATCTAACTTAGCAAATGAATTTGGGATTCAAACGGGAATCTCTAACTGGAAAACGAATTTTGAATAGTAAAAGTAAAGTTGACGTCCTTTATATTTGAAGAGTTCTAAAACCTAGGATGGCATTAAGAACAAGGTTCAATAAAGCCAAGGGCAAGGCTCAAACGAGGTTCAAAAAAGTTAAGGGCAAGGTTCAAATGAGGAAAGGCTTACGGTGGAAACCTAGGCACCTAAAGACGAGGAAGGGCATAGTAAGCGACAAAATGCGTAGGGGAGTTGAAAATAAGCGTAGATTTGGAGATTCCTGAATGATTCAACCTTTCAAACTGTTATTGAATCCATGGTTAGGCAAGAGACAACTTGGCAAACTAAAACATCTTAGTAGTCAAAGGAAAAGAAAGCAAAAGCTATTCATGTAGTAGTCGTAAGTGAAATGGGAGTAGCCTTCCACGCAAAACCCATTCCTAGGTTGGGTCATGTCTAATACACAAGCCTAAAGCAAAAACAAAACATAAACCTAGAAAACTAAACATAAGCCCTCTTATTTCTTTTTAGACAAGTAATAATTTCTTACACACCAAACATATTTTAAAAGCTTCACATTGAATAGGAGTTTAAGGACATCAACCTTAGTTCCAATATGATATTAAAAATAGTCAATTCAACTAAAAAATTAGTTTAAATATTGAGAAAAATAAATTTTTATAGTTAAACATTATTAAATAATTATATATTTTTAATATGAGACTTTGGTTATTAGCATATTAGCCGTAACTTTCATATAACAAAAAGAGAATAAACTATAATTGCAAATAGAATAGACAGTGCTGATTCTGGTACAGCCACGGATGTTCAACAAATTCTCTCTTTATAGTTTCATTTTCCACTGAGATTTTCGATGTTTGTTTAATTTCCAAACGGGTTGCTCAAGTCCAGCGCACTGGATCTTCGGGGGAGGCATAATGAGGCGAAGGATCCAGCGACAGTCGGGCTACTCCCGGGGAAAGCATCAGAAATGCACTACTCTTCCTTGGGCTTTATACTTTCGGATCTAATCACAAGTAGGTTCAAATAAACTAAATTCCTGCAACATAAAATTTCAAATAAATTTTCACAGCATAATCCTATACAAATTTTATTCTTGTCATTCATCATCAAAAATATTATCCTTATTAGCTCAACAATTACCTACTCATTGACTTTTTTAACAACTATGAGTGAGTAACCTGAAAAGATAGGAAAATCCGGAGTCCACGAGACGAACCTAATTGCGGAGATTCCCCAGTGGATAACCTTTGTCCTTATATTGATCTCCTACCGTCGTTTAGAAGCAAGGACTCCATCTGGGACCTGAGGAATGGATTAAATAATAAGAATACAACGTCATTCATTTGGCAACAGAACCTGCTTCAGTATTCTAATATGGAATTCGCCGGCCAAATCATTGGAAGAATATGCTTTGGAGCTCCTTTGCTTCTTCACTTCTTTCCTCTGGAAAATGAATTATATTAATAACCAAAGGAGTAAGCTTCGAGGCAATTCTCTGACTTCTCACTAAATCACAGCGCAGTTTATTTGAGCATCGAGAAGCTTATGTCAGCAAGCCTCACCTACAATCTATGCCGAAATCCTCCCTGTGAGACAATTCCAGTTATTGACCTGGGAAGAGAGCTTGGTTCTGATCGAGGACAACTGATTAAACAGATTATACAGGCCAGCCAAGAATTTGGCTTCTTCCAGGTATTATTTGTAAGTACGTAAAGGTTTTTTTTTTTTTTTTTCTTCCAAATCTACAAAACCGGGTCAGCACGAGCTCACCAAATCCGGGTTATCCAAGCAAATGATATCGGGTCAAAAATGGGCGAACGGGCACGAATCAATTTCTTCCCTTTCGCTCTAATCTTCGAGGGTTTCCTCCTAATAAAGTCCAGAAGTCGAGCAGAAAACGCTTGCCATGGCTTGATTTCAAATGAGGAAAACGGGCACCACAAAACCGAAGGAAAATTGAGCTCCAATCCCAACCACAACCGACGAACCCGTAAGACTCGCCAAATGGACGTTTTCCCGCGATGGTGATCGCGTGACATCGGAGGTGATTCGCTCCCTCGGCCGGGTAATGACTGACCGCATCCCTCGGAGAACGGAAAGGGGATTACCGGTTCCCATTGGCGAGCTATTATGGCCGTTTATTCACAAAATCAGGCTGGATTTTGTGACGATCATGATTGTTGATTCACAAAATCAGGCTGAATTTCACAACGCCTCTAACCGTTGACTTCCATTATCAGCCCCTTAGCTTTTGTTAGTATGTAATTTCAAAATTGTACATACTTTCTTCAGTATCTGTACAGAAAAAAAAAATACAAAAAATTTAAAATACTTTTTATACAAAGTAAAAGTACTTATTCTTCCCTTGATTACCTTCTAATTCTCTAGATTTTTATATTTTAATTCTACTAAAATTCATCTTGTTTGAAATGAAAAAAAAAAAATTTGATTAATCACTGGGTTCCAGAAAAGCTAATGTATGATGTGTTGGACGCGGCTAATCAGTTCTTTGATCTGCCTGTCGAGGACAAGGCAAGATTATATTCTGAGGACCCCAAGCAAAGTCGCAGACTTTACACAAGCATAGACTATGATAGAGAGACGGTCCATTACTGGAGGGACAATCTGCGTTTCTCGTCATCCTTTGGAGGAACAAATGAACTTTTGGTCTGAAAAGGCTCCTCATTTCAGGTACCTTAGTACCAACTCCCAGCAGCTGTTCAATCACTAGATTAAAACAAGCCAATTCGGTTATGAAAAACTTCCAATTTTTCTTCCCTTAAATGCAGGAATATGGTTTGAAGATATTCAGCAGAGGTTAGGAAGCTAAGTCTCTAGCTTTTAGGTTTAATTTGCGAAGGATTAGGACTTGAACCTGGATATTTTCAGGGTGATTTCAGCCGAGTTCAGTTAATGGCTGTAAATTATTATCCTGCATGCTCGGATCCAAGCCTAACCTTGGGGTTGCCTAAGCATAGTGATGTTAACCTCATAACCCATCTTCTACAAGGGGAAGTGCATGGACTACAGGTCTTGAAGGATGGAAAATGGCTTGCAGTTGAGCCTCTCCCTAATGCATTTGTGGTTAATATAGGCCATACTTTACAGGTACGTCCAATTTTCACCAAACTCATTAGTCTCTCTTTACTATTTCTTTAGTTGAGTTTAGGAGGTGATAAAATGGAATTAAAGCCATGGTTTTGATGCCCGTTTTAATATGTAGACCTCCATCCATAAGAGCAAATCCATAGGAAAAGGAATAAACGTGGCAAGAAAGAACCTAAAGCAAAAAACCAAAGGGATAGGCTTTTGTGTTAATTATTGATTAGAATTTTTTTTTCCAACTCTACCTATGAGGCTCCTTAAATGAATTATTATTTAATGAATTATCCCAAAGAGATTACCTTTTTTCACGTGCCATGTGGTACCTGCCCTTCTTGGAGAATGGTGATCTAATATACTATCAAAACAGTAGTTTAATGAAGTCTAACTTTGTTTCTTTTGGGTATTTAAGTCGAAGTTTCCTGATCATTGTTAGCAAGTTCCAATATATAGGTAAGTTTTTAAAGCTAATAAATTTTGCAATCACGATCTTGCCTTTATGATTGTAGATTATAAGCAATGGGCAGTGCAAACCATTGAGTTGTGACGAACAAAAGAGTAGCACGGACTACAGTTACCAGCTTCATCCATCCGACAAGCGACTACAATATTTGACCTGCAAAATCACCAGAAATTGCAGTTCTCCACTCTATAAAGATTTTGTGTACAAGGATTTTCTTCACACTTCTGTAGCAGACACTCATGAGAGGGTTCCACCTCTTGATCGGTATAAGGTTCAATATTAGTTTTGGTATCATTAATAAACGGCTGGATGATTGGAGAATAGTTGCTATCATCCATTTATGCTTCTCCTACACCTAAGAAAATAAATTTAATAATAAAAAAGATAATAATTTATTTGACAAAAGAAAATCTCACAATTTACCACAGTAAATATGCAACTTTTCAATAAGTAACCATATAGAAATCCAGATGAATTTGGGTTACATTTGGTGGGCTATGAAAGTTTCCCAAATGGAAACTACTACTAGCATTTACTAGACATGACGAAGTATCACTATATATTATTATAAAGAATGGATAGCCAGTACATCGGGTTTTACTACCTAGTGCTTGGAAAGCTGATATGTAGTTAGAAATCGTCATTGCTTTGTGATTACTTTGGTGACTATTTAAGGATACATGAATCCTCCCTTTGACCTTCTCCATCCATCGTTGCTACAACTTTAAGAGCACTATACTCTGTTCAACAAGTACCTTCAGCTGCTAGTTACGAGAATCAGTCTCCTAGAGCTCAAGAAGAGACGGATGAAGCCCAACCCAAGAACACAACACGCAGTACAATGGGAAATGTAGAAAGAAAAGGTGCGGTACAGCCAAGTGTCTAGCATGCCTTTTCCAGTCAAAGCTGTTAGAAAATATAGAGATAGAGGTAGAAAATAGAAAATTGGAAAAAGGGTTTTATATTTCTATGCTTGATCTAGAGGTAATAGGCCTATTTACAATTGTAAAGGAAAAAAACTATACAAAATATTCTCATAAATCAGTTTCCCAAATTATGAAAATCCACACTATATAGAAACAACCATAAATGAAAATCATAATAATAACATATCTCCGACACTTTCTTTCAAATTGGCAGCTTATAGATGTTTAAGACGCCAAGCTTACTTAATAGATATGTGTGTTTTTTTTAGCATAAATGCTTAGAAAAAATAGCTACAAGTTGTTCTAAAGTCTTTATACCTTTTATCTTGATTATTCCTTTTGCCTTTTTTCCAAAGTCTTCAAGTAGTCCTTACATCTAAACTATCTCACAAATGATTCTAGCCATTACTTGATATAGTCAATTGTTTCTTTGTTTTCTATAATAGCATGGAGTGTCTTAACTTGACACAAAATCTTGAAATACATCTCCTTGATGTTGGACATGTAACACAATTTGCATCACTATAAGCCTTCATTTTTAAGTTATAGTCTCTAGCCAAGAGTATACCTAATCCTAAGCATTCCTTCAAGTATTTAATTACCTTCAATGCTACATCCATGTGTGATTACTTTGAATTTTGAGTGAATTGGCTAAGAATCTTAACATCATAATAAATATTAAGTCTCACCAAAGTAAGATAAATAAGTGTTCCCACAAGTTGCTTGTAGCTAAATGGATCCCCCTTTAAAGGTAACATCCCTCATCAAACTCAACCATTGTCAATTTAGAGTTTGGCTCAATTGGAATAATTATTAATTTGCATCCTAAAAGTCTCATTTTTAAGATGATTTTTAGAATAAACTTGCACTAACTGAGACAAATACCTTTCTCTAAACGTGTTATCTCAATACCAAGGAAATGCTTAGGTAGATCCATGTCTCTAATATAAAAAGTAACATGCAAGTATTTTTTAAGGTCCTTTATAACAATTTCATCATTCCTCATAACTAAAATATCATCCACATATATTAGTAAATAAATATGTGAAAAAACATAATCCAATTGGGATTATCGGAGACAAGTAGATAGGAAAGCTTCAGTAAACTTTGCATACTGTTGTCAAGATATCTAGTTAAAACTATACAGGAATTTATGAAGACATACTCGAGACTCCCTTTGGTTGTATAATCTTTGTGAAAGATCCATATATTTTTCCTCCTTTAAATTGCCATGAAAGAAAGCATTATGGATGTCTATCTAATGGAATGGCTAATAATGAAAAGTGGCAATAACAATGAAAAAGTAAGCAATAATATACTTGGCCACTAAGGAAAAGGTTTCCTAATAGTTAAAACCTTCCTTTTAAGTAAAATCTTTTGCTACTAACTAGGTCTTATAGCATTCAACTAACTCATTAGCTTGGTGTTTAATCTTGTAAGTCCATTTACAACCAATAGGTTTGCGATGAAAAGGCTAAGGAACCACCTCTTGGGTTTGGTTTTTTATAAAGGCATGAAGTTAGCCTCCACAACTTTTTGCTAACAAGGATCCTTGGTAGCCTTAAAATAAGAAGATGGTTCCTATTCCTCTAAAATAGGATTGATGCAACAAAGATACTTTAAAGAGAGCCTTGCAAAGCTAACAAATAAAGGGGTAGGATAATGAGTATTTGAGGAGCCTAAATTAGAGCAAACATAGTCATTTGTCCAAGTGAGAGGTCAAGTAATGTGACTAGATCAACAAGGAGATATAGGTAAGGCCTAATAAGGGGACAATAGCCAAGGAATTGTCAACTAAGGAATCTACTAGAGTAACCTATGAAGGTGCTAGTTGCAACAAAGAAGGAGCTTCCTAGTGTGTGGAAGGCAAACCTATTAGGGAGATAATGGGAACTAAAGCAAAAGTATCAATACCGGATGGGTGGTTGGAATAAGATTCATTGGTAAGTAGATAATAGAGGGCTTTATGAAAACAAAAGGCACTGACAATGAAGGCTTATCATTTGTGAAATGTTGATAGTTGGAAGGAGAAGTATCTAATGGTGATGATAAAGTCAAATGAGCTACAAAAACATAAACATTCTCATGAAAGATAACATCCTAGCAACCAAAGAAACATCCTATAAAAGGGTCAAAAACATGATAGTCCATTAGATTTGAAGGTTGATGTGGTAGCTTGCAAGTTGTTGGATGGCTTGAACATAAGAGTTGAAATGGTGCTATGGGAGCTATCAATGCTAAGCATAAAGGCCCTAGGACTTGTCTGATGTAAGGTTGAAGTTTTGGCCATTCATCCCAAATATAAAGCCATAATATTTTGCAAAAGAATGAAACCTTAGGCTTCTGATAAGGTGTGGTGCAACACTATGTTTGACCCTAGCGGCTATGGCAATGGCCTTTTGTGTTGGTGAGGCATAAGTAGTTAGCATCACATTATCATTGACATGAAGATATTCAAAGGAAGCAAGCTTCAAGTTTTCTTCCTACATAACCAAGAAAAAGAGATGGTAAAAAGAAGGTTCAGGCTCCACTACAAGCATTTAAGACCAAAATTGAAGGTATGAATTATTCAAAATCAAGAACAATAATGTCATTCTATCTCGATCCTTCATGGTCATTATAGATGGTAGAGAAATAGTTGAACATGACGGCAATCAAAAGGTTGCTTTATCTCAAATCCATGAGGACTTGATTGAAGATGAAAATTTTCACCCAATCAAGCTATCCATACATCTCAATGATGTTGTCCTATATAGTGTGAGCATCCTTGATGGGTGGGAGGCTAGTAGAGACATCCTTCATCAGGCAATTTTCAATCCATGTTTGGACTAATTAGTTGCAATAATGCCAATGATGAGCAAGCTACTTATTGGTTAGGCAAGGAAAGGAGTCATTAATGAAGCAATCCTTGTCCTTGGTGATAAAGGCTTGTTGAAAATCCATAGCCTAAAAGGAATAATTCTTTTGACTAAAGAGAGGTTGGGCAAGAAGTCGAAGTTCATAATTGTTAGACAACATTGTGTATAGAGGGTTACCAATGTCCAAGTGTTTTTGTGGCATATTATAGGATGGAAATCCAAATGGTGTATAGGTTAGGTAGGGATCTAAACCCTGAGAACCCAAAAAAGGCTTGAATCAAAATACAAGCCAAGACCCATGTAGGCCTAACTTGAATAAAACCTAAGAGGAAGGCTAACAAATGGAGAAAACCTAGACATAGTTTGGGTGTAGCTTAAAGCAACTTGGACAACCTAAAAAGGCTACAAGTGACTAGATGGAGCCTGATAGGATAGGTTGGGTCTGGTCAAACTACCCAAAAAGAGGTTAGGTCGTAATATTCTGATTCAAACTAGACTAAAGGCAATGTGGGCAGGGCCAACAACATAAGAGCCTCAAACATTGGTTGGGTTGGGCCATATTGTGTTGGACAAGAATAAAGTTAGAAAAAGAATTAAATCGCCTCTCCATTGCAAGTGCATCAAGATAGCAACCAAATGGTGAGTAGAATCAGAGGTAGCTTTCTTTGGCATGATAAAAGGTTAAAAAAATATTTCAAAGAAAAGAAATAGCAAACTATCATAAAAAAAAGTAAGGAATTTGTTGTTTCTTTCAGTCTGGCAAAAAATTGATTACAAACTAAAGTAATCTAACATTGTTTTACAGGTTTTTACAAACCCTACGAGAACAAGTTAAGAAAGAAGAAAAAATTGATGAGACAATAAAAGGAAAAAAAATGTGGAAGCTAGGCTAAGAAAGTAGAAAACAAAGAATTGAAAAATGCTTTTGTATTTTGTATTTAGACTTAAATGCAATAGGTCTATTTATAATACAAAATGGTACAATTGTAAAGAAAAAAAAATAATACAAAATATTCTCATAAACTAGTTTCCCAAACTATAAGGATCCATACTATATAGAGATAACCACAATCATACTAGCAATGTACTTCCAACAAAAGCAAAAGATGGAAAGAAATGCTACAGAGCACTCCTTCTCACAAGAGTCAATTGAGAAAACAAAAGGCTCTTTCAAGACAACCAAGTAGCAACGAGGGACACCTAAGAACCATGAAGATCATTGAGTCTAGAGCATACTTTTGACTGAAACATGGTTGCGCTACCAACCATCCCATTCTCTGATGCTACTAGAATTTGCTAGAATAATTGTTTGTTTTCTATTTGAAAAAACACTCTCTTGTAATCTATATTCCCACACCTTCAATTAGTAAAATACACACTTTCCAATTAAAAAAAAAAACTTGGTAGGGATGTCGTCATCCAAGCTTAGAATTGCTTGTGAACATTAAGTTTTTAACCCCAAAAATTGCTAATTTGTTATTTGATCACTATTTATTTTTTAATATTAAGAAAATGAAGGGATTGGACTTTAATGGACAACCAATCAAGACTAGTTTTAGGTTGTCGAATTAACTTAAATTTATCTTCCCATTTTTCGGATACTATAAAGGATTACAAAATCTATTGATAACCGTATTACAAGTTTTTATTTATTTATATTGTGTACTTAGGAACTATTGTTTTGATCGTATGCCATAACGACAACAAAAGAAAGAAATCAAATGCATAGAAGGCATATTCAAATCAAAAGTGTGATGAACTCATACTTTTCTTAACATCTTAAAATAATGAGACATAGAGTCCTTTTACATTAAATTAGGTTTTCAATAGACCATTAACAATATAAAATAACAACTCTATACAATTTATTTAACATGTCCCTTACCAAGTGAGATTCAAATTTGGATACAACCAAACATGATGTCACATAAGTATAGGTTTTAGACTTCAAAATAGCTCATGAGATATTGTAAAAGATTGTAAAAGAACCTAGACTATAATACCATGTTATAAACTCATATCTACTTCATATCTCATAGTCTTTTTACATTTAAATTAAAATTTCAGAAAACACTTAGTAACGTGAAATAATAACTCTCCATCATTTATTTAACAAAAGACGGCTTTCTTGAAAAAACTCTTCTTTAGTCCAAAATTCCAATCATCAATATTCTCGATACTTCAACCACGATTGGAGGGTTTGAACAGTAACTTCTGCATAAGGTGGCGTAGACGATAAGCTTACCCAAAACTGTCTTCTCTATTGAAATCATGCTACGAACGAGAAAAGGAGAAAAAGAGAAAAGAAGAAAAGAAACAGGAAGATCGGAAGAAAATACGTACACCATATTATAATGGTTAATCAACCTTGAGTAGTCTATTGAATGGGAGATGGCACTAAACCACCTTAACTTCAAAAAGTGCTCAGATCAGATTAAGCACCAAACCTTACCGAAATTACATGCGGGCGGGAAGCATTTTGTGCCATCCATGGTGGGCAGGGATCGCTTTCTCGTTCCAAATTCATTTCTTAAAGACATCATGCTTTACTTTTCCTATTGACTGTATCATTTAGGAGTACTCGATGAACGCTTTTTTGCATTAACCTTATCAGAAATTGCAATGGCAGTTTCATTGTAATCTCGAAAAGTAACTTTTTCAAGGATCACATCTCGGCATCTGGACCTCTATCATGTCTAACCGATATTGTTATAAAATGATTAATGGTAGATGAATTGAACCAAGGACTTTGGTAGTCAATTTCATTCTTGATGACTGATTACACTCTTTCACAGTATTCTTTGACTTGTAAATAAAGATTTTTATGATAAATATTTTCCCATGCTGAAAATGAGATGGTATGTTAAAAACTATATAGTGTATATCTCAACAAAATAAAATTTTATTTAGAATTTTTAATTAAAAGAAAGAAAAATTTTCATATACTTGAGTCGTTTTTTTGGAGAAAGTTGTACTTTCCAACAATCTATGACTCAAAAAGTTAGATGACCTATGTATTTCAAATTAATAGTGCTATATTTAACCTATTACATATTAGAAAGAATAACGTATTGGAACAAAACTAGTTTTATGGTCATATTCCAAAAGAACATAATGAAGTCGTCCACTCTAATAGAGTTCCACTAAGGGTCTAGAAATGTATCTTGTGAACAGAACTTCACAAGATACAGTCAAATCCACTTGTATTTAGAAATGCATTTTTCGACTAACCGATATTCATAGTGATCCAATCTTTCTTGGTCTGCTGATTGCTGCGTGACTTTCCTGGAGACGTATTCAGTCAATGCAGCAATGAGTCGTGCGTATACTATGCTGGGGTAAAACAAGCATGGTTATAGGAACACTAAACAAAGGATAACAGTCACCATTGCATTCCCTGTCACTAGACTTGTCACTGAGTTGACAAGTTGACGAGGCCCTGGGGACCTCAGAAAATATGAAAACGTAGTTGATCATGCTTTCATTTTTAGCTAGATTCTGCCAGACATCTTTGAAGAGAAAATCATGTAAAAGTGTCATCCCAATTCGCTAAGTTGGATAATTTATTCGGATAATGGCCACTAGTGTCACTTGTACGTCATGTTTGACATTGGATTTCAAATGGGTCTTCCATTTTCACGCCCGTCGATATTGACTTGGAGTGAGAGAAAGAGATCAAGCGTTTACTCATGACGACGGAGACTAAGGAGACGATCCTCCAGATCCCTTGTTAGTAAAAAGCCAAGCTACAAAATCTACTTAGGATGATTTCGGTTCCCATCTCTATTAAGAGAAAGAGAAAGCAAGAAAAAGCAGAAGCTGACAGATTTGATAGAGGTGGGATTGGAATCTTAGAGGAAATTCAAAAAAGGCTTAGAAAATTGTCACACCACTCCCTTTCTCTACATATTATGCAGCATTCGCATAATGGATTCACTTTTTTATGTTAAAATCGAGATGAAAGAGAGGAAAACACATATATTCAAAATATAAAATGTTAATAAACGCAAATCGGATTTAGTATGTTCCTAACCTTAACGGTGGAGAAAGACCTTTTATAAAAATCTAACCAAATTCACAATCTCTAAGACATGAAATTACTTCCTTACATTAAGAACATAACATATTAATATCTTGACAGCGTAAGAAAGACCAATTTATTAGCACTTATCCCATATACGATGGATTTTCTACATGAGAGATTTAATAAAATTTTATTAGAAATTAGTGAAAAGAAAAAAGACAGATATCATTGTCCTTTGTCTCTTTGCGTTCATAAACCTACTTGTTTCTTTCACCGTTCTTTATACGTGGGAAAATGATTTATCATTTGCTTCACTAACTTGGCTTATGTCTACGCTAGTTTACTTTATTCGGGTGAATCAAGAAGACTCTACAGGCACTAATCTTTTTGGAAAATTAAGGACCGTCCAAGGCTGTTCAATATCTTCATCAATAAGGACAGCAAAAGGACAATGGTCAAAAAACGCATTGGATAATTGTAGGATCTACATTAGTTGAAAAGTTTTGACCTACAAAATCTGCAAGATGATAGCCAGTAGACCCATCGGATTGCAGGCCTATCTCGTGCTGTCAATTTTTGTACGCAAGTTGTGCGTAGACCATTATTATGATCAAAAAATAAAGAAGGATATAGTGGTTTTTTATTCCATGCTCAAACAAAATTATTAAGATGTCTATCAATAAAATAAAGATACAAGAAAGAATATGATCATGATTGTGCCTATATATTGCCACTGAACACCCTCACTTAAATTACTTCCGACAAATTGAATCTTTAAAACAAAAGCAGGGTTGGGTAGGGGTGATTTTCTTTAGTGATTGGTACTGTGATCATTTCGGTGTCAACCTTGTTTTGTAATTTTGTCCTTCATGACTAGTAAATTCACCCCCAACTCCCCAGTTAATTGCATCAAATTGAATAAAGAACAGTAAAAAGAATTGAGAAAAATGATTAGAAATCAATGACAATAATGCTCACGATCCCACTGTTAAAACAGAAATTATGGGATGCGAAAAACTGTGCTTAGTGGCATGGAACATTACTTCATGAGTATGTCATGAAGCATACAAACAAATACTAGACAATTTAGATCTTCTCGAGAAAATAAATCAAAATAAAATTTATCCATTTTCCATACTCTCACACAACGACCATGGATTTGGTTAAATGAAGTTAAAAATTTCTATGCGAGATTTAAGATTATGACTTATATTACAAGATTTTTAATACATTTCTCTTCTCGATTCTCTATCATAGAAAAATACTTTCAAAGGGATTTACTTAAGTCATGAATGAATAAGAACTAAACTTTGAGATTTAAATTTTGATGTCATATTAAAAAATTTAATAATTTTTAGAATTATTTAAATTCAAGTAAAATTTAGGCGACTTAAGTTATACCACTTCTAAAAACTATTTTAAGTTGATTTTAAATTTTTCTTTGAAACACTGGAACCGCATGATGAATTGGGTAGGAGGGTGGTAGAGTTGGATGGTGACATAGAAAGAAGAGGGTGTAACAGGGTGTCACAACTTTTGGGCAATAAAATGATTGTTGAAAAGGACTTTGAGAGAAAGATCGAGAGAGAAAGGGAGGTGAGTTTTCATTAGGGTCTAAAAAAAGGGATTGAAAAATGTAGGGGAAGATAAGGAGCATTTTCCTCACTTGGGCATGATGTTGTTTGCCATCAAATTACACTACCTAGAAAGTGCAATAAATAACCCAGTTTGGAGTTTGATTCTTACACACAGAAGTCGTCTCTGCAAGTGCATGGTACTCCGTCTCTCTCTCTCTCTTTCTCTCGCCCTTTTCACCTTGGCATTTCACACCAGAACCCGATTTTTTCACCTTGGCATTTCACACCAGAACCCAAGGGAACTCTGCCCAAGTGCGCACCATTATGGATAGGATAATAGGACTTGAGTGGCGCACCCTATGAGACCACTGTGCACATGGCAACATTAGCGCAATACACACCTAGCTTTTGTTGCATTCGCATACGACTTGCTCTTTCTTAAAAGGAAAAGCCATTAAAGCTTTATCTTTGCTTTGCTCTCTCTCTCTCTCTTTAAAAAACCAGTGTGAAAATCTCAAAGCTTTTTCCTATTCAGTCGCCGAAATGGCAGCCGGACGTAGCTTGAGCCTTTGAAATCACACTCCAATTCTCACTGCTACTCCAAAAGCTCAAAGCTTCAGAACCCAGTTCAAAGCTTGGCCGGTTCGTTGAGTGACCGACTAACCAATCCATGTCTTCCGACATAAGCTAAAGATTCTACTTCTCTGTCGCAGCCCACAATTGAAACGAGTCATTCTTCTGTCAATTTCTTTATTTCAATTCCCAATGGACAAGCGTTGGAACGAAGAAAATGGAGCGATCGAGCGTTCATTTGTAGAGACTGTGTGTTATTGAACGGCTTCGCGAAGAGAGATTGGGAATTAGAGGCTAAGTGGTTGGTGCGGGGGATGGGTAGGAATCGGCTGCTTCTACCGACGGTGGGACCGCCAATAAAGCGGCGAGCGGGGTTGCGGAGGAAGCAGGCTGGAAGAGGGTCGTATAGAGGGAGTTAAACAGGTTAAGCTTTGGTGTTTGTGGCGGTTTTGGGAAGGCATAGTGTTTGTGTGTGTGTTAGAAGAGGACGGTGAGAGCTAGATAGAGAGAGAGAAGAGAGGGAGAGGGAGAGGGAGAGGGAGAGAGAGAGATGGGTGGTGGTGCCGAACTGCGGAGAGCGCTGAGGAGCCTCTGTGTCAATACGGAGTGGAAGTACGCTGCATTTTGGAAGCTCAATCATCGTACTCGGATGTGAGTTCGTGCCTGCTTTTTTCTCGGACACATGTTTTGGGTGTGTGTGTGTTTGTTTGGGAGGCGAGAAAGCCGAGGAAAGTGGGGAGGATAATATGGTGGAAGTTTTGTAGGAAACAAAAGAACAGAACTTTGACTTAACTGGGATGGTTAGTGATGTTTCAGTAGCATTTGCCTTCTGTTTTCTGTAAAAAGGATTGGTACCGTAGTACTTTGTTTGAGTGTTACAGGTTTTACTTTATGTACTGAGGAATTGCAATAATGGAAATTGCGATGCATCTAAATTTTCTTTGGATTTCATAGACTTGGTTTTCTTGGTGAAAACAGAGGGTAAAAGTGAGGAGATCTGAATAAGCATAATTTTTTTGTAAAGCGTGACATTTGAGGGCGATTTTCATTCTGGGTTTTGATGCCTTTTGCAGGGTATTGACATTGGAGGACGCTTACTATGACAAACGGGAGCAGGATGACTCTCCGGAGAATAGCTGCGACGGCAAAGCTCTCGACAAGTTCCTTGATGGTCATTATTCGCATGATCTCCTAGGATTAGCTGTGGCAAAGATGTCGTATCGTGTATACGCTTTTGGAGAAGGGTAGGAATCTTGTTACTGATTCACAATCTGACATGCTATCAGAGAATGATGTATAACATTCGTCACGTAGAACGCCTTTTCACATTCTGTTACGGGTGAATGTGTTATGTAATTTAACAAATCCAAGCCACTCATTTCAAAATGAAAGGCGTAGATCAAGTCACATTAGTACCCAAAAAGAAGAAGAGAGAGAAGGGGGGGGGGGGGGTGTGTTTGGGGGTCGCGGGGGGTGGTGCGTAGGGGTGGGGAGAGCTAAAAACCCAATCTAAAAGGATAGTTGGCCAGCAAGGGGCTGCTAAGGGTGGTTTGATCACTCGTACCTTTGAGTAGATGGTCGGTTATTGTCTTGAGCCATGGGATAGTTGATCGTCTCCTAAGGTCTTTTTTTTTTTTTTTTTTCTCCCTTTTTCTTTTGGTGTGGTTAACCTGTCCAAAGTGGTTATGATGGCGAGAAACCACATCTTTTGAAGTAAGAGAATGGCTGGATCACCTTCTTGAAAGGAAGAAATGATCTGCACGCCTCAACCTCTTCTTTAGGATCGGTCACCTGAAGCATCTTCTTCAGGGTGGTCAAGAACCTGAAGTACCCCTTTGGGTGGCAGGCCACCCCTTAACTTATGTTGATCTCTTGTTGTGTTTCTTCCACTCTCTTTTAATGCTGAGATGTCTCAATCTAAGTTGTTCATTTTTTATTTTTTATTTTTTATTTTTTATTTTTTTAATTTGAATAAATTGGATTGGAGAAATTGCCACTCCTGCAAATTTAAAGAACTGTGGAACTTCAGAGACCTCAATCATTTCCTTACACCCTTCTTTCAGGGTTTCACAAAACTGGCGATTTTGGTCGAGAAAATCTTGAACTATCACTTTAAAATGAGTAATTCTAGGGATCTATCTTTCCTGTTTGCTTCTTCATAACGCTATAGAAAAAAGAAATGTTGATGTTTAAATATTAAATCAGTTTATGATGCTTCTCTGTACAGTAAAACCAGCTGTTTTACAGGATCATTGGACAGGTTGCAGTGACTGGCAAGCATCAGTGGGTCTTTGCGGATAAGCATATTAAGGATTCCTCATCATTTGAGGTGAAAAGCTTCCTTGGTACCAATAAATCTAAATAACAATATTTTATTTGTGAAATATCTTCATTGTGTCAGATTAGGTTGGCACCTAACAAGATTGATTTTCAACTTCTGCTGATTGTTAAACATGCCTATAATTTTTAATCTCTTTCCTCATGTTCTTGTCTTCAGTGCAATGAAGGGTGGCAAAATCAATTTTCAGCAGGGATCAGGGTATGCCTACTCCATTTTGATTTTTTACAACTCTGCAATGGCCAAAGATACTGGAGCTTTTGTTTGCACAATGCACTTCATTGCCAGCAATTCTTTTTGAATTTTCTTAAAATTTGAAAAGGCATTACAATATGGCGTTAATATGAGACAATACGGACCTTAATCTGAATTTTGCTCAAGTACTTTCTATATTAACAATTAATTGGCTAGTGAGGTTCATAAGTTGAATTACCAGTTGATTTATTGTGGTTTTTATGCTTAAACCTTGGTGATATTGAGAACTGTGAATTACAGTGTAGTATTTGGTTGTCCATGAACTGGACCTGAGTTTTTGTCATCTAACCTATGAGACTACGCAGATGTTACTAATATTTGCGTGGATGATATCCGTTTAATAATAAAGAATTCAAGTCTGTGTACTATATACGTGTTGCTGACCCCTCATAATCTGAATTCTGATATGTAAAGATGTGGCTAATGCAAACGTAGAAATGAAATTATAACTTGTCATTGTTCATGATGATGGTGGCTATGTCGTTGGAGAATTTCATTTTTCTTTTTTTCTTTTCTTTCATCCAACACCATGAATACCACAGTTTTTTTCTGCCGCTTATGCTTTCTACTAATTGCAATTATACATTCGTTGATGCAAATTGTTCCTGATTTGTTCCGTAGACCATTGTCATTGTTGCTGTTGTCCCACATGGAGTTTTGCAGCTTGGCTCTTTAAATAAAGTAAGAGAAGTTCATTGTTTCTTTTTTATGCACTGAATACAGCTTGCATGATTATGGAAATTTAGTTAAAGTAAATGTTTGTTCCTCCTGAGATTACAGGAAAGACACTCAGATTTCTTTTGTTATGTTTTTTGTTTTTTTGTTTTTTTGTTTGCAAAGACGTTATGAGTTTGGTATGATAGTTATTCAGACAAGAACATTCTTCTTCTGTGCTTGAACTTGCTTCTACACTGATTACCGCTTGACGAACATAACAACTTTTTGATATACATTTATCTATAGCTTTTATTTATGACTATTGGTTCTTTGACTCAAAAAGGGTTAGGGTCATCCTAAGGGAACAAAAAAAAAAAAAAAAAAAAAAAAAAAACAGTACTAGAAGATGGTCACAATTATTTGGAGAAAACAACCAGGAGGTTCCCATTTTAGTTTAATGTCACCTTAACTTGTTTTCAAGTATTTCAGGGACATCTTAAAAATGTCAAGCTTTAAACTCTTCCAAGTCCAAATGATACAGTATGAAATTTATTACCGAGTATTTTGAGATTTAACATTTTTTATAACATTTGAGCATTGGGTAGAATCACAAATTTCATTATTTCATGACAAGAACTTTTAGATCTTTTTATCTTCTATGACATAAGCCGCAAGATGCAGAGTCCCATCCCATTGCTCTTAAGTCTCTGGAATGGAACAGTGACCTCCCAGGTGGGATAGTGTCTGAACCAGTGAGACAACCAGCTCACTGACATTCTTCCCTCTGCCCTCAGTGAAAGTACTGATAGCCTATTTTAACCTACTTGATTTATTCCATTGTCCTATGAACTGATATTGACGTGCCACTATTTGTCCCTGATTGGTTATCCCTACTCTTTAATACTACTGATGCCAGATGCTTTGAGGTGTACCCCAATGTTTCTTGTCTGATGTGCTCTTTGGATCCGCATCATTTTAGCTAGTTTTTTTCTTCTCTTAGCATACATTCTGCATGAATTTTATGCACGCTCTCTCATTAATCATTTCATTTTATCTTTTTGATTGTCTTGGAAGTACTCTAGTAGCTTGTTAGAATGAATCTGCCAATGTCTAGACCCTGAAGTCAAAATTAAACATTCCATTTGTCTGGAAGAGGGATTTTACCTTTCTAGTTCTGTTCTCTCTGAGACAAGCAGGTCATTGAAGATGCGAAGCTGGTGAATCATGTCAGAGATATCTTTTTGAATCTTCAAGATTCTGTTGTAGAGCATATTCCTTCTCCAATCCAATACAGTATGAAGAATTTAGTACGTTTGGTAACTCCCTCATGCACATAAATGAAGCAACAACATTATTTTTGCACTCTGACACGGTAATACACTTCCTGTATTTCTCAGCAGGATATACCAACAAATAGTTTGGCTTCAGAGATGATTCCTGATTGCTTAGATAAAGCCATAGATAAAGAAAGGCCAGATATTTGGTTGTCAATGTTTCCGTGTATCAGGAAAGGCAGGGATAATTCTACTTTATACCAGAAAAATGCTGTTGAAGTGGTCAATGGGCATGGAGGGCTTGACTTATCCACCTCAGGTGGTGACAGAAGTGCTCAATTGCATTTGCCCAAATCTGATACTATTAACCCAGAGCACCAGAAACAAGTGGGGATGGGAGTGCTCAATACCACGAAATGTGGAGGGGAGATTAGTGGCTGCAACGATATGAGGGTGGCTTCTAAACCCAATTTCAGTTCATTATCACACGGTTCTGCTGCAGACAGTTTTAACTTATATGACAATGGGCTTCTGGTGGGCAAAGTTGGTGTCGATTTGACTACCTACTTATCTTCAGGCCCCGTTGACTCTGCTGTTTGTGAAAGCTTTAAGTTGAAGCATACGGAATTTTATGAAGTTGGTTTAACAGGGATACCTGAATCTTCCGAATTGAAATTCGAGAAAGCTTTGGAGAAGTTGGAATTTCAAGCTGATTCAGGCCACATGGAAATATTGAATACATCCTTGAATTTTCCTGCTGGCTATGAGCTCCAGGAAGCACTTGGGCCAGCTTTTCTAAGAAACAATAGTTACTTTAATTGGAAAGCGGAGAAGAGTGAAGATAGCACAGCTATTGATATGGCGGAGGGAGTCAGCTGTAGCCAGTTGACGTCAGACTCCCAAACGGATCATCTTCTAGATGCAGTGGTGTCCAATATTTGCCAAAGGGTTAGTGATGGTAAAAGTGAACAATTACCTAAACCCGTGCAGTGTCTGTCGACGGCCGAATTTAATCCAGAGCCTTCTAGTTATACAACCAACACAATTACTTCAGCAGGTTATTCATTCCAGCAGTCGTCTCTCATGGGGGAGGACAAAGAGCATGGTTTGAGCTCGTCTGGCATTTGTGGTGCGATATCTGCAACTGGTATTTCATCAAATTGTGCAAGTACGTGTAGTGAGCAGCTGGAGAGGTCTTCAGAACCATCTAAGAAGAACAGAAAGAGAGCCAGGCCGCGTGAAAGTTGCAGGCCTAGACCCAGGGACAGACAATTGATCCAGGATCGTATAGAGGAGCTGCGGGAACTGGTGCCTAATGGATCAAAAGTAACCGACTTGCAATCCATACTTGCTGCTAAGTTTTTGTTTAGTGATTGTTGCAGTTCTGATTGAAGTAATATACACTCAAATTTTCATTTCATGGTTATTCCACAGTGCAGTATTGATTCCTTGCTGGAACGCACAATCAAGCACATGCTTTTTCTGCAAAGCATAACTAAGCATGCAGGCAAGCTACATAAATGTGCCAATTCAAAGGTAATGGCATTGGCATTCGATGAGTCAAGTATCTTCTAAATGTTGACTTTGTCGTAAATAACTAAACCCAAATGAGCTTGTGGCAGTGCTTACAGAAAAGCACGACATGTACTTTAGAGGGGACTGCTCCTAGTCACTCTTGTGGGCTGGTCAAATGAACATTGTTGTGTGTGACGGAAATTATATCTCCTGATGTCTGCTAAGAAAAAATTCTTTCAAACTGATGTTATCTGACTTCTGCCTTCAACTGCCTGCTGTTATCAGAAAGAACGTATCTATTTGGTGACTATATATATTCTTTACCAATCGTATGTCTTCATATAGAACTTGCAGTTGCATGACAAGCAACCAGGCGTGGCAGGATCCTCTATTTTTGAACATGGTTCAAGCTGGGCGGTGGAGGTGGGAGGTCATCTCAAAGTTTGTTCAATTATAGTAGAGAATCTTAACAAGAATGGACAGATGCTTGTAGAGGTATGTACATGCCTTCATGCAAAACTTTGTAATAGGTTTAACTTTGAAAAGAAATTAAGAAAAAACCCTAAAACTACATTATGCATGACAGTCCAATTGATCCCCAAAGAAGATGCTCCTCTATATATCCTATATTTATTTAGTTTCTTCTTGCTTCTTGCTTTCTATTGTTTTCAGTACTACCATTACTCTGGCTGATATGTGCAGATGTTGTGTGAGGATTGCAGCCATTTTCTTGAGATAGCAGAGGCAATCAGAAGCTTGGGTCTGACAATCTTAAAAGGTGTAACGGAAGCGAATGGCGACAAAACATGGATATGTTTTGTAGTTGAGGTAGGTTTCAAATATAGCTATGTTATTTCGCACTTAACGACCCCTGTGCAGTCCACATCGTTAACTATATACGTGAGTCCTAATTACTCAGGGCCAGAGCAACTGGAGCATACATAGGATGGAGATATTATGGTCCCTTGTTAAGATATTGGAATCCGAGAAACCACAAGTGCAACAATGACGGCTGGTCAAATCCTGGAGGTTTTTATGTAGACTGCTCTGAAAGACATCGAGTCACATGTGAATTTTAGTAGGCTTTTCTGGTCTGTGGTTTTCGTTTGCACTCCCCCCACCTGCCAAAAGAAAAAAAGAAATCGGGAGAAGAGGAAATCCAAGGAAGATGGAAAGAAAGCCAGCAATTATGCGAAGGGCATTTTTGTTTCTCTATTTTTTAGTGCGTAAAGTGGCATTTGTTGTCTTCCTTATATTTCCTGCTTAAAAAATTTGTTGCTATTTGTTTGGAAGTTTGATTCTTGAAATAAAAATTCCCCGAGCATCTTAAAGACTTTTTTTCTCCAATTCTTTCTTTATCAAGAGTCCTTCACTGTTATGAAACAAGCTGTTAACAGTTGAATGAAAAAGAAAAGAAATTAACAGTAAAGCCCAAGGTTATTCACTTCAATACTGATTGATATCGGTTGAGCACTCCACGTAAGCTAAAGTCTAGCCGAACCTGAAACTTCCGCAGTATTATTGCCCGCAGGATTAGACTTTAAAGGAAGAAGGGCTGAGGTTCCGTCCAGCTCCTTCGATCTGTAAAACGCAAGATATTCACTGATATGAGTTGCCTAGTATATGGGTGGGTTCTCAACAGATAGAAACTCCTTTATTGGCCCACATGGCCTAAGTCTGTTGGCTGCAGTTGGATAGAGAAAGCATGGAACTGAAACCCTGGGTCCAATCCCTCCGGCTAGTACCCTATGCTCCACGCTTCTGTACTTGTCATTGGTGATAAGCTACAAAGATTTGGAAAGACAAGCCACTTAGTACATTGTTGCTTCTTATCTAATATTTTGATTCCCCACTTATGTTTCAAGGTCTTATTGACAGCTTGTTAACCCAACACAAACAAGGACATCAAAAGATGAGCATTGAAACTATGGTACCTGCATGAAATCACCAATGTTGGCTACTAGTGCTCCTGAAACAGGGGGAACATCAACCCAGTGTTTTGATGGAGGACTTGGAGGCCACCAATATCGTCTTGTAGCAGTAGAGTTAGAGACGATGGGTCTGAATGCCTTGATGCGCCAAGGGTCAGGTCAGGCTCTGGACAAACTGGGTAATAATGACACACTAGTGATTCAGTTTTCATGCATTCCATGTCTGCAAGGTGCTCAGCTTTAAGCCCAAAAGCCTCAGACAGCAACTCTGAGAGCGCCTTGCTTAGTTTTCTGACATGCTTCATATATTCACTTACAATCTCCCTGAAGAACAGCAGAAGTGTTAGAAGTTTTCATAGACAGTATAAATGGCTTGAATTCGTTGTAGTACCTGTACAGCAGAGGAAGTGCTTCAGACTTTAGGGGACCATCTTGGAAATCAAATGCAATTGAGTCCCTCCAATCTGCGGCTTTTGACAAAAAGGGACCACCATTGCAGTAATACCTGACTCGTTTCTTGAAATCACGCGAGTACCACTTCATTTTCTCTTCCTTCGGCAATTCATGGAATCGTCTTACAGATTCCAAAATTTTGTCCATGACACCAACTGGGATTCCATGATTAACCATTTGAAAGAAACCCCAATTCCCCGATGCTCTATGCATTTCATTGATTATCTCCTCCCGCCGGGAGCTTTGGAAACCCTGGAGGTCTATCACCGGAACCTGGTAAAGGTCAGTGGCTGGAGTTGACGCTGGCAGCGTCACCTACGGATGGATGAGAAACCTAGGGACCTTTGCCACACCAGAGTCTACGAGTCCTTTGACTCCAGCCTTTGTTTCATCAAATTCCTTCACTTCTCTGGCTCTATCATATCCCTCGGGAACTGGTTCTCCAGTGGTAGACCTGGACTCTATCCTACAGGTAGTGGGTACTGGATTATCGAAATGGAACCGCTTCCTTGAATTCGAGGGGTTGAAAGTGGGAATTGAGATAAAAGGAAAGGATAACAAGATGCTCTCTTGAGGGGAAGAATTTGCAGACCAGATTCCATGTCTATAAAAATGAGCAAGCCAACATATTATGGAGAAAAGAACAATCTACTGAGGCACCTACCTTTGGCTTTTGCCCGACAATCACGTTCTTACATTCGCGATATAAATGATGCCAGTAAGCAGAAATGTCCTTTTCTTTCAATTGTCTGGGATTTTTCAGGCCCTTTGGACATCACCATGGCCGAGAACAGAAAGTCGATGCCTCGGAACTCTTTCCTATTCAGTTGCTACTTCCTAAAATGAGGAAAGGCCTCAAAACTTCACTGTCTAGCCCGGAGGAGTCTCGCTGATAGAGCCTACCAACTCAAGAACAGCAGACTCTGTTTTCAATGAAGACAAATGGAGGATTTGCGGCACTACAGAACAATTCTTTAAGTCCAGCTTGTTATGACTTGATAGTAAACACACACATAACTAATCGTGAAAGAAATTAAAGATTTTCGTAATTCGGAGTAAACATTTTCTACATTCACATAACAGCAATTTATGCAAACCAACTCAAGAGTTTTATAGATTTTCTCTCTAAGTTATGCTTAGATATGCTTACTTCTACAAATTCTTCCATGAAAACAGGGCGAACTCCATGATCACGTCTTTCAAAGAAACCATATGACTATCTCCGCTCGTGACAACTCTCAAAGCCTCCAAGAGCTTAATTTCAAAGATCTATAAACAAAATCTGAAATCTCCAAATGGAAGCAAACCCTAACTTAGGATTAATAAACTTTACGATGATTTACAATGATCGAGTATGCTCTATTTATAGAGAACTATATAGATTCAAAAATTGAATTCAAAACTCTATATTTAAATTTAACAAATTTTCAAAAACTAAATTCAAAACTCTTTATTTGAATTCAACAAACTTTCAAAAACTGAATTCAAAACTAAATTCAAAATCAAACCTAAGGCTGACATGGCAGATGCATGGCACATCCTTGCAAGTTGAAGGGGCAGCATGAACCATCAGCTTGGACCGCAAGAGCTTGAAGTGAGCAAAAGAGAGACCTTTGGTAAAGATATCAGCAGGTTGATCAACATAGGAGATAAAGTGCACAAAGAGTTGACCACGAGCAATGTGTTCACAAACAAAGTGAAAATCAATATCGATGTGTTTCATGTGAGCATGGAACACCAAATTTGCAGTTAAGTATAAGGCTGACAAGTTGTCGCACCAAAGAGTAGGTGGTTAAGGTGGTAAAGCACGTAGATCACATAGAAGATATTCAAGCCACATGAGTTCAACGGTGGTGTCAGCTAAGGATTTGTACTCAGCCTCAGTGCTAGAGTGTGCAATAGTGCGTTGTTTCCAAGATCTCCAAGAGATCAAATTTTGACCAAAAAAGATGCAGAAGCCACCAACGGAGCGGCGATCATCTCGATCACTAGCCTAACCAATATCAAAAAAGACATGAAGAGACGTGGAAGGACTACGAGTGAGGAGAAGCCCCAGACAAGGAGTGACTATCAGATATCGAAGAATGCGCTTCACAACTTGCCAATGTATAGTAGTGGGACGATGTAAAAATTGACATGTAGTATTTACTAAGTAGGCAATGTCAGGGCATGTGAAGGTGAGGTATTGAAGTGCACCAACAATGCTACAATAAAGCATCGGATCATCCAAAGGTTCCCTTGAATGAACAAAAAAGGGCTCATCAGTGGTGCATGGAGTGAAGATACTCTTAGCATCACTCATCTTGGCTCGGTCAAGGATGTCTAGAGTGAACTTTGCTTCATGAAGAAGAATACCATCGGAGGTTGGTTACACCTCGACACCAAGGAAGTAATGAATCGAACCAAGATCTTTAAGAGCAAATTTCTACTGAAAAGATTGCAATAGGGTAGAAATGGGAGCTTATGAGGAACCTGTTAGGAAAATGTCATCAATATAAATGAGCAACACAATGCTATACTTTGGGAGTGTGCATTGTAAAGAGAGAAATGTCAGCTAGAAAGATGACAAAACCAATAGACACTAGGAAGGAGCTCAATCGTTGATACCACACACAAGGTGCTTGTTTGAGGCCATACAGTGAACAATATAGGCAATAAACATGAGAGGAGTGGGTAGGGTCCACGAACCCTTGGGGTTACTCCATGTAAACCACCTCTGATAAGTGTCCATGAAGAAATGCATTTGAAACATCCAGTTGCTTAATTTGCCATCCATGAGAGTAAGCTAGTGCAAGAACAGTGAGCACAGTGATTAGTTTGGCCACAGGATTGAAAGTTTTGATGAAGTCAATACCTTCTGCTTGATGAAAACCCTTAGCCACAAGACAGGCTTTATAATACTCTAGAGAACCATTTGACCGAAGTTTGATTTTGTATATCCATTTACAACCAATGGGACGAACACCGAGAGGAAGAAGCACTAATTCCCAAGTGTTATTGCGGAGAAGAGCTGTGTACTTCGCTGCCATAGCCTCACACCAATGAGAGTCACGAACTGCTTGGGTATAACATGTGGGTTTAGGAGAGGTAGGGGCAATAGTAGTGAAGGCAAAGGTGTGCTAATGAGTGAGGATACGTCTGGCAATGGAGCCAATCTGAAGGCGAGTTTGTGGGTGATGGGAGAGGTTAGGTGGTTGGGGAGGTGGAGGAGAAGGTGAAAGAGAGGGTGACGAGGGCTTTGGCAATGGAGAGATAGGAATAGAAAAATATAGGCACGGGTATAGGAAAAATAGGTATTGAAAGGGGAATGATGGGTTCAAGCTCAAAAGCTAAATGAAGGTTATGATAAGGGAAAATATCTTCATGAAAGATAGCATCAACAGCGAGGTAAATACACTAGGTTGTAGGACAATAGCAACGGTATCCATGGTAACCAAGAGGGTAACCAAGAAAGATACAAGCACAAGAGGGAGGAGAAAGTTTATGTGAGGTATAAGGACGAAGATAGGGAAAAACTTCACAACCAAATACCGAAAGGTGGGAAAGATAAGGTGGGGTGTGAAAGAGGACTTGCCAAGGAGAGAGATTTTGAAAGACTGCAGTAGGAAGATGATTAATAAGAAACATAGCGGTTTCAAAGGCAAAATCCCAAAATCAAGGAGGAAGGATAACTTATGTGAGAAGAGTGAGACTAATTTCAATGATGTGACAGTGTTTGCATTAAACATCACCATTCTGAAAAGGTGAGTAATGGCAAAAGATGTATTGATGAATACCATATTCTTGAAGGTATGTTCGAAAAGAAGATGATAAGGATTCCAGAGCACCATCACATTAAATGGCTTGAATTTTGTATTGGAGCTGATTCTTAAAAAAATTATGAAATATAGTGAAAATGGTTAAAAATGGAGAATAGGTTTGAAAGTATACAACTAGTAAAGCGAGAGAAGTCATTAACAAAAAAAACATAAAATTTATTATGAGAAACAAACTCAACAAGGGAAGGACCCTAGATGTCAAAATGAACAAGTTGGAGAGGATGAATGGAGTGAGAAGGGGTAAGAAGATAAGCATGGTGATGACTTTTACTAAGAACACATGTCTTACAAGGGGAAAATGATAGGGAGGAGTATGAAATATTGGTATATTGCAGAAGCTTTATTAGAACGGGAGATGAAGGATGACCCAAACAATGATGCCACAATAGGAGGGGACCGGTACAGATAACAATATGCACACGAGGAAAGATGGTTGTGCACCCAACTTGATAGAGACCACGATTAAGTGTGCCGTGGAGGATAATCTTATGTGTGAGACAAGAGATAGCCCAAAAATGAGTGGCAGAAAAAATAAAATAGCAATTATTGTCAAAGGAAAATTGGGAAATGGATAATAATTTTTAGTGATTGAGGGAACAACTAAGACATTATTGAGTTGAAAAATTGAAAGGTTTTCAAAGTACCTGTGTGAGTAATGGGTAATGAAACACCATCACAAAACAGTGAGTTGTTGGGGGCCAACATAGGGAGTGGCCTCGAAGAGGATAGTAGAAGAGTTAGTGACATGATGGGAGGCCCTAGAGTCAGGGTGCCAAGAAATGGTATCTAGGACGAAAGGAGGAGAAGGTAGGCTGTAGTGGGAAAGAGGAGGAGGGAGGTGGGTGTATTAAGCTTGGGGTGAATAATTGGGTTAGGAGGAAAAATATGGGGAATAGGTGAGATGGACATAAGGGGTTAGAGGGGCCTGGGTTGAAGAATTATTGGGTGGACTAAAAGATGGGTTAAATCGTTTGTGACAATTGGATACGTGGTGACTAGGTTGGTAGCAAAAGTGGTAGTAAGGCCCATTTCGGCATCAACCTTGACTTCTAGCACGGTTGGGCTAGTTTGGGGATGGATTTGATAAAAGCCCATTAGAATTGGGCGAGGTTATGTGAGGCATAGGCTGGCGTGAGTTGGAACACGCATTTGGGCTTGGGTCGGTGTGGGGCAGGCTTAGTTGACCCAAGAAGCCAAATGGATGTCCCATGAAGCGACCCGAATATGTAGCGAATGGGGGTGGCACCACGGCGAGTCAACCAACCTTCCTGAGTTAGAATTAGCCTGTGAAGAGCATCATAGCTTAAAGGAGCCGTATGGTGTTGAATAGAAATCGGTCGCCAAGCTGTCGTAGTTGTTACCAAGGCCATGAAAGACCTAAGACATGTATTCATCATTAAGAATAGTCGTACCAATGGAGGAAAGCTGATCAAGGATGGCCTTGACGTCATGGAGAAATTCTGTCACAGAGTGAGAGCCACGAGTCACCATCTCGAGCTGCATCCAAAGAGAGGATGAGCGAGCGGATGAGAGCGTTGTGTATGTGCACTTCAAATGTGATCGTGCATCATTGGAGGACTAGATATCGATCAGTTAGGTTACCACCGTGCTAGTGGAGGTGGCCAAAATCCAACCCAAAGCAACTTGGTCTCAAACAAGCCATGTCATGTTAGTGGATAGGAAGGTTTGTGGTGATGCAGGCTCTTGACCATCAAGAATTAACAGTAACTAATTAGAAATAAGAAATGGGAGGATTTATGTCTTCTAGACGATGAAGTTTATGCCGTTAAAATGCTCATTGAGAGTAGGAGAGGGCATCATTGGCAAGGAAGAGGTCGCCAGATTTGTGGGTATATTGTGAATAGGAGGTGTTTGGAGTGGGTTGGAAGAAGAAGGAGTTGACATGGGATTCTGGTGGAAGGGCATTGGCTGGTGGCTATGCCAATACCATGAAAGAAAGGTTAATTCCAACAGGATCTATAACCAAAATTTGAAATCTCCAAATGGAAGCAAACCTTAACTTGGGATTAATAAACTTTACAATGATTTAGAATGATCGAGTATGCTTTATTTATAGAGAGCTATAGAGATTCAAAAACTGAATTCAAAACTCTACATTTGAATTCAACAAACTTTCAAAAACTGAATTCAAAACTCTTCATTTGAATTCAAAACTAAATTCAAAATCAAACCTAAGGCTAACGTGGCGGACACATGGCACTTGATGTGTTATGGGCTTCTGACAAAAAGTGTGGAAGACATATATGTTGAGACAAAATGCTAAACAATTAAGTGCTAGAGCACTTTGTAAACAGAATTTTAGGACCTCATTACAGTAATCATACACCAATATTATTTTTTGATCTTTTCACCCTGCATCTCCTTCTTGTTTTTTTTCACATCTTTCAATGTCTAGACCATTATAGTTCAAGTATACACCAACTTTCTTACCCCCCAAACAAGAAAATAAAAAAGGAAACAATAAATTCAACCAATAGGTGGACAGAAATGGCAATGGATAAAGCATTCAACAACACATTGCAAGAAGTCTTTCAGATCAAACATGTGGAGTGACTAAACAATATTGTTAACAAGATGTGACTGCACATCAAAGAGTATCCATTGACTGCCTTTTCCTTTGAAGCACATTTGCCTACGGTAAAATAAATCCTAACACGATGGTTACATAACATCATTTCAATTATGACTAAAGGAAATAATACATAACCCATTTAAGATATGATTACCGCAACCTAAAAGAAAGGTCCATCTAACCCTTCAACGATTGTCCCTATCTAGGTATAGGTGTATGTATAGTTAAACATAACTGTGTTTATTCATCTTATGAATTAATTTTGAAGTACAAATAAATGTTTTAATATGATATTAAAATTTAAGTTTTTTTACTTACATTTCTTAGAATACGAGTAAACTTTGAATTTATAAAGAAAGCTGGTCCATGTTAGGCAATCATTATAAGGGTGCATATTGCAATAGGAATGTCTAATCTCATATTACTAATTTATTTGTATGTATATCTAATTAAATATGAATATGTCCATATTAGGATTAGTGGAACAATTAGGTTAAAAGGTATGGTTGTCATTACAATCATGGGTCTTTTTGTAATTGTGGAACTATGAAATATCTTATAAATGTAGTGGGTTTTCTAGTATTATTGGATTATGATTCTTATCCTTATATGAAAGTATGTTTTCCTAGTAGTATTCAACTAGAATTCTTTTAAGGTTTCTTTACAAATATGGGAAGTATAGAGAAACCTAGTAGGTAAGTTGAAAAAGTCCCCATAGAGGGCTAATTATTGGGGAGGGCCCCTATTGTAAATTATAGTTGATGAGAGAATCCATGAGATACATATTTGAGGAGGGAGAAAGTATGAGAAAATCTAATGAGAAGAAACTTCAAGGGATGTAGGACATTATGATGTTCTGAACCTCTTAAATTTGTTATGTTTGGGTGTGTGTGTCCTTAAATTTATGTATTCAATCTCTATGTGGATGATACGATCTAGTTGAATTTTCCCAACAAGTGGTATCGAAGCGCTAGTTTGGATCCCAACAAATGGTATCAAAGCATTAGGTTGGATCCCAACAAGTGGTGTGATGAGCATGAACCACTAAAGATCAGGACTATTGATGATAGATTGAACAGGTGAACACAATTGAAGAAGTAGATATATATTTTGAGTTGTGGCTTTAGATGGCAAAGAATGATGAAGATATTGATGTTTAAAGATGGATTGATGTTTGAGGGGGAGGGGAAGCACTTTGTTAATGTTGTTGATGAATTGTTGATTGAGGGGGAGCTTCTGATGCTCCTATGTTAATGTGGTTAATGAAGTAAGATTTTGAGATTTTCAAGTTTGTCAATATTCAGATTTGGTGTATTAAGGCTCCAATGGTTGATTTCAGGGAAGCACCAATAATTCTGGGTGAGAGGTGGACTCTTCGTTAGGGATTTCTATTAGGTTTTATGACCATCCAAGAAGGGGGGGGTTAAATTGGATATCTAGAAGCTTAGCTAATTTAAATAATTTTTCTTTTTGATTTCTTGCTTAGCAATCATGACAAGATTAACCATCACAATAATATCAAAGCATAAGAATATAAATCATATCAGAAAAATCACACTCAAGAATTTCACGGTGGTTCGACACTTTTCACCTATTTCCACCCTCTTCTCCTTCAACTTAAATCAAGTTGAAGTCTACTTTACTTCAAACTAGGAGAGCAACTCTTCTTCACCCCACAACTCCTCAAAAGGAGTTATACAGCTCACGGTTACAGAGTTAGGTTTATAAAAACCTTAACACATCAAGCTAATTCCTTAAATATATAATATAGGTGAGGATTTAAGCTTATCAGAAAGCTAATCGAATGTATACAGATTTAATTACAGCTCTAATCATGAAATCCCCAAATTTCACAAATCTAGGGTTTTAGATTTATAGTGATCTTTATGTACAAATAATTTTTTTTATATAATCTAGCACATGCAAAGATCAATCTATTAGATGATATTCACAAGTTAACGAATTTAAGAAATATCACCGAAGATTTTCTTTTTCTTCAAGGATTGAAGAACACAATAGCAAGAACAAATCAATGAAGGCTTCAATATCTTTTGATCAAATCAACAAGAATATATCTCAGCAAGCATAAAATACTCATCCAAAGCTCCTTTTTATAGTAGATATTCAAACCTTGAACACGTTAGGGTTTCGATTCAAACCTTTTTGAACTTCTTCCATTGAGATTTGATAGACATGACATCACATAGCTGCAGGTTATGATTTTTCAGCAAAATAGCCGTTCTGACACTCAGTCGCCTTATCATTCTTCTCATTGGAGTCAGCGTTGTGAGAGAAATCAAGAAAAGGAAGGTAGCTTTAGTCGATTGTGTGGCTAGGGCTTCAGACGGATTCGATCATAAGAGCTTAAGCTCTTATCTGCTTAAGATGCTGCCATTTTGTTTAAGTGAAAGGCTTTTAACTTCATGGGCTCTAGCCTTACTTCTCATAGGCTCCAGTTTTTCAAGCGGCACTTTCACGGGCCTCAACTTCATGGGCTATATATATATATATATATATGTTTCATGTACCCATATATATAGATATATGCTCGATCCAATGAAGATGTGTACTCCAATGTAACAAGCCTTTGCTTTTCAAATATACCTATAGGCACACTAATTTCAAGTATCAAATTTCTTTGATATAAACAATAATATGAATTAAGCTTAATTAAAATATGCATAGAATAAAATCAAATTGACTTCATATTTGATGTTTGATAATAAAATGTAGGAACCTGGCTATTTTATAATATCATTAATTGATATTATAATTTATACACCTTTTACTTCCTTTGATTTTTAATATGTGCACACAATTTCATATATTTAACATATATTCAAATATATATTCAACCATAATAAAATTTTTCTCAATTAAAAATATAAACACATGATTTTCAACAATCTCCCCCTTTTTGATGATGACAAAATTTTCATATTGAATCCAACCAACTAGCACATGTTACTACCTGGGTGACATAAAGATTAAATAATCAGGTATTCCAATAATGTATGAATGTATAACCACAGTGAGCATATTCATGTTTACATATATATTCATCAGGGCAAGTTCGTTCATCACAGTAAGTATGTTTATGCACACAATAAGGTGTAAGAAAGTTTATCCCACATTCTGCACTAAAAGTCAGAGATGGAACATACATGTGCTACGAATGTACTCTCTCCCCCTTTTTGACATTAGCAAAAATTAGAACATCACGGTGAAAGGTAAGTGAGAAGGATGGATAAAAATGAAAAGTATGGTAGTAGAGATCTGACCTGTTTTGGATGTATAGATGGTGCTCTCCCTCAGGATAGGAACCAAATAAAGAACACCTAAGCAGGGTGTAGAAAAAAAATGCTTTAAGATTTTAAGCAATATCATTAAGCAGACACATACCAAGCTCTCTTCGAAGAGTAGAGAACTTTTCATTATCCAATGGTTTAGTAAAAATATCAACAAGTTGCTGGTCAGTCCTAACAAATTCAATAGAAATATAAGATTTTTCAACATAGTCACGAATGAAGTGATGTCTTATTTCTATATGTTTGGTTTTAAAGCGCTATATCAGATTTTTAGTTAGATTTATTGCACTGGTATTATCACACTTCAATGGAATCTTAGTAAAAAAAAGACCATAATCTTCTAATTGTTGTTTCATCCATAGAATTTGAGCATAACAACTAGCTGCAGCTTTGTATTCTACCTCAGTAGAAGAAAAAGCAATGCTGTTTTGTTTCGGAATGCCAAGAAACCAGCATGTGTCCTAGAAATTGACATGTACCACTTGTACTTTTTCTATCTATTTTACAACTAGCATAGTTAGAATCACTAAATGCATGTAAATCAAACATAGTGTCTTTTGAATACCATATGCCTAATGTAATTGTATCTTTTAAATACCGAAAGATCCTTTTAACAGCCTTTAAATGTTGTTCTTTGGGATTAGATTGGAATCGTGTACATAAACAAACACTGAACATAATGTCTGGCCAAGAGGTAGTTAAATATAGTAAGGAACCAATCATGCCTCTATACATTTTAGAATCAACACTAACTCCAACAATATCATATGACAAAGATGTAAATGTGCTCGTGGGAGTGTTTATTAGTTTAGAATCATGCATGTTGTATTTCCTAAGTAATTCCTAGGTATATTTAGTTTGACTTATGAATATTCCTTTAGGTGTTTGTTTAATTTGGAGTCCAAGAAAATAATTTAATTCACCCATCATACTCATTTCAAACTCATGTTTCATAAAATCTGCAAATTGTTCACACATAACAGAATTTGTAGAACTGAACACAATATCATCAACATAGATTTTGACAATCAAAATTTCTTTCCCTTGTGTATTAATAAAGAATGTATTATCTACCTTCCCTTTTTCCAATGATTCTCACATTATTTTCCAAATTTTCAACAAGACAAAGTTCTTTTCCAAATCTGATTTTGAAGTTATTATCACACAATTGACTTATACTCAATAAATTAAATTTTAATTCATCAACATACAACACATCAGATATGAGAAGGGATTTCGAGTTACCTATGGTGCCTATACCCTTAATTCTTCCTTTGGAGTTATCTCCAAAAGATACGGTACCTCTGGATTTCAGCTCAAGTGTTGAGAAGAGCTCCATCATCCCAGTCATATGACGAGAACAACTGCTATCCATAATCCATAGTTCTTTGTGCTTTTTCTTGTCTATGTTCATGCTCATATCCTGCAGAAACAAAAGTTTGTGTTAGAGATCTTGGTACCCTTTTTTTTTGGGTCCGTGAGTGTTAGTTTCTATTGCATTTTTCATTTTCTTAGGCATCCATACTTTCCTGATCTTGTATGCTCTTCCAAATCTAACTAGACATGTGTTGAATGAATGACCAATGTATTTACAATAAGAATATTTATAATGCAGCGGAAATTCACAATCCTTATTATTAAAGAAATTTGTAGATGTTTTTGTGTTTTTCAAAGAATTTTATCCTATACCAGCTTTATTATATACACCTCTTTGTGATTTTAACATATTATTTAACAATTCACTACCTTTTGTAAACTTTTGTAACAATATATTAGTTTCATCCAGTTTCATTTGAATCTCAGATTTTTCTTTTTCTAACTCCAAAATTTTCATGTTGAGTCTGATTATGTATCGGTTTTCACATACTATTTTTAATGCATCATCATGCTTATTTTCCAGATGAGAATAAGTATTAATCACAGAGCAAGTATTGGTCTTAACAAAAATATTCTCAAATACATCAATATTCTCGAAAGTATTTTCATGCATGCAAGTCATAGACAATGCCATGCCAGGTTTATCAATTTTAGTTTTAGCTTTTGTAGAATTATATTTAGCCTTCATCTTCTTATATTTTTCTTTCATTTTTGTTACATATTCAACCAAATCAAAAAAGGCAATC
This sequence comes from Casuarina equisetifolia, assembly GCA_028551475.1. Lineage (NCBI taxonomy): Eukaryota > Viridiplantae > Streptophyta > Magnoliopsida > Fagales > Casuarinaceae > Casuarina > Casuarina equisetifolia. Next base: position 12,930,943 of record CM052359.1, read on the forward strand.
TCAATGACACCACTAAGATTTGTTTCGGGTTCAGAATCACTTACCTCGAGTTCTTCTTCTATTGTTGCATTTGTAGTTAAGCAAAGGTGGGCAACTTCTTCTTGTTCTTCTTCATCTGATGAGGAGCTTTCATCATCCCACGTAGCAATCATTGCCTTCTTTTTTCCTTTATTATTCTTCTTATTGAGTGAAGGGCAATCAGCCTTAATATGTCTAAGTTTTCTACACTCATAGCATAAGTTATCCCTAGATTCATATGTTTCATTCCTTCTAGGTTGTCTTTTATTTCTTCCTAGGCCCTTTTTAAGATATTTTATGAATCTTCTAGTCATTTTCAGACTCAATTTCTTCAATCTTTTCTATTTCTACTTTTAGAGCAAGTGACCTTCTATTCTTTTTTTCGTTTACCCTTCTAATTAATTGCATTTCATGAGTCTTTAGTGATCCTAGTAGATCATCTAGGGTTAGACTATCTAGATCATGTGCTTCTTCTATGGCCATTTTCTTTGGATCCTAACTCTTGGGTAGAAATACTAGCATTTTTCTAACCATTTCTTCATTTGTATAGTTCTTACCTAGCAACCTAAGTTTAGATATTATTTATCTAAATCTACCAAACATGTCACTAATAGTTTCATATTCAAGCATAGTAAATAGTTCATAGTCATGAGTAAGCATGGTTGCCTTGGATGACTTAACCTTCTTAGTACCTTCAAATATAACTTATAATTTGTCCCATATTTCCTTGCCGGTGAGGCAAGATAATACCTTTGAATTCATGAGCTTTCAGCCCACTGTAAATCATGTTCATAGCCTTAACATTTATTCCCATGATTTTAGCCTCATTTTTTCTCCATTCATTAGTTTTGGGTAAAGTAGTACCCTTTTTGATTATTTACCAAGCTTCAAGGTCTTGACTGACAATGAAGACTTGCATAAGTTGCTTCCTATGTCTATAATTTATCCTATCAAACCAAGGTGGTTTATTACACCCCATAACAGCTACTCCTTTCTCCATAGCCATATAAGTGGATCTATTCTAGGATATTAAGCCTTTAAATTAGAGAACCTAGCTCTAGATGCCAATTGTTAGGTTTTATGACTATCCAAGAAGGGGGGGTTAAATTGGATATTTAGAAGCTTAGCTAATTTAAATAATTTTTCTTTTTTGATTTCTTGCTTAGTAATCATGACAAGATTAGCTATCACAATAATATCAAAGCATAAGAATATAAATTAGATTAGAAAAATCACACTTAAGAATTTCACGGTGGTTTGGCACTTTTCACCTACTTCCACCCTCTTCTCCTTCAACTATCAAGTTAAAGTGTACTTTACTTCAAACTAGGAGAGCACCTTTCCTTCACCCCATAACTCCTCAAAAAGAGTTATACATCTCACGGTTACAGAGTTAGGTTTATAAAAAACTTAATACATCAAGCTAATTCCTCAAATATATGATATGGGTGAGGATTTAAGCTTATCAGAGAGCTAATCGAATGTATACAAATTTAATTACAGCTCTAATCATGAAATCCCCAAATTTTACAAATCTAGGGTTTTGGATTTATAGTGATCTTTATGTGCAAATAATGTTTTAGATAATCTAGCACATGTAAAGATCAATCTATCATATGATATTCACAAGATAATGAATTTAGGAAATATCACCGAAGATTTTCTTTTTCTTCAAGGGTTGAAAAACATAGCAGCAAGAACAAATCAATGAGGGCTTCAATCTCTTTTGATCAAATCAGCAAGAATATATCTTAGCAAGCACAAAATACTCATTTGAAGCTCCCTAGCAGATATTCAAACCTTGAACACATTAGGGTTTCGGTTCAAACCTTTTTGAACTTTTTCCATTGAGATTTGATAGACACGACTTCACATAGTTGTAGATCATGACTTTCAGCAAAATAGATATTTTGACACTCAATTGCCTCATCATTCTTCCCATTGGAGTCAGCATCATGAGAGAGATCGAGAAGATGAAGGTAGCTTTAGTCGAGTGTACGGCTAGGGCTTCAGACATGTTCGATCATAAAAGCTTAAGCTCTTATCTACTTAAGACACTGCCATTTTGTTTAAGTGAAAGGCTTTTAACTTCACGAGCTCTAGCCTTACTTCTCACGAGCTCCAGTTTCACAAGCTGCACTTTTACAGGCCTCAACTTCATGGACTCCATATATATATATGTATATATATATATATGGATCATGTACCCATATATGTAGATATATGGTCGGTCCAACAAAGATGTGTACTCCAATGTAACAAGCCTTTGCTTTTCAAATGTACCTATAGACCAATTTCAAGTATCAAATTTCTTTAATATAAACAATAATATGAATTAAGCTATTAATTAACATATGTATAGAATAAATCAAATTGACTTCATATTTGATGTTTGATAATAAAATGTAGGAACCTGGCTACTTTATAATATTATTAATTGATATTATAATTTGCACACCTTTTACTTCCTTTGATTTTTAATATGTGCATACAATTTCATATATTCAACATGTATTCAAATATATATTCAACCATAATAAAAATTTTCTCAATCAAAACATACAAAAACATGATTTTCAATAATTTCAAAGAGTAATCTCAATTGTTGTAGAAGTCCCATGATTTTTACTTTTATTAAGGGCTTTATGGTGGAGGATGCATTTGAATGGAAGAAGCTCATGATGATGTGCAAATGCCTAGAGAGAAACATGGCCTAAGAGAGGTGTAACTTAGAAAAGGTTACAACAAAAATGCCTAAGAAGGTATGACCTAAGAACGGCATGGTTTAAGAAAAGGTAAGATGACACAGTTGATGAGGGCTGGTTTTGAAGAGAGTTTTATCCAATCTTTCTCTATTAAAAAGATTGTTGTTGAAGAGAGTTTCCTTAGTCTTTCTCTATCTAAGGACTATAGTTGTGGAAATTGAAGAGAGTTTCTTCAATCTTTCTCTTTCCAAAGATTATGGTTGTGTAGTTGATATATTTAAAGAGATTTTTCATACTTTCCAATGGTGTAAGGATGTTGCACCAAATTGTTCCAAAGGGGAGATTGTTAAGATTAATGAAACAATTAAGTTAAAGAGTATGGTTATCTTTACAATCATGGGTCTTTATGTAATTGTGGAACTATGAAATATCTTCTAGATATAGTGGGTTTCTTAGTAGTATTGGATTATGATTTTTATCCTTATGTGGAAATATGTTTTCCTAGTATTATTTAACTAGGATTCCTTTAGGGTTTCTATGCAAATATGGGAAGTATAAAGAAACCTAGTGGGCGAGTTAAGAGAGTCCCCATGGAGGGCTAATTATTGGAAAGGGCCCCTCTTGTGAATTCTAGTTGATGAAAGAATCCATGAGATACCTATTTGAGGAGAAGAAAAGTATGAGACAATCTAATGAGAAGAAAGTTTAGGGGATGTAGGACATTATGATGTTCCAAACCTCTTAACTTTGTTATGTTTTGGTGTGTGCATTCTTATATTTGTGTGTTTAATCTCTATATTGATGATGTGACTTAGTTAAATTCCTCAAATAATTCATTCACTTCACACATTAACTTGTGAGATGAAAATAAGCCTTTTATTATTTTTTTGTTAAATTTTTCTAGCCTTCAAAGATCATCATAACCAAAAATAGAAGGTGTGTGCCTTGAAACTTTTCTTACTAAACATAGGAAAGGCCTCAAACTTCAATGTTTACAACCCAAAGTTTTTGCCAATCAAGCCTACCGACTCAAGACTAGCAAACACAATTTTCAATGAGGATTTATGGCACATTGTAGTGTCAACTCATGACTTGATACTATAAAGGCATTTGTAGTTAATGGGTTTTTCCATGTTTTAAGTTTTTCTGTTATGTTTTTGCATGCCAATTGTTCAATCAAGAATAATGACATGGTTTCTAGACATTGAAGCACATATAAGCATATGCACCCATGGAAATATGTCGCAGGCTTATCTAGAATATTTTAGGATGTAAGCTTGCAAGGGTAAGCATATGTATGTTAATAGAATGCTAAGCTTATAGTGTTTTGTTGGGTTTAGTTGTATCGGGTCCATGGATCCTATTCTGTGGAACCCAAGGGTAAAATAGTAGTTCACATTTGTATTGTAAATGGTAGAAAAGGGGAGAAACACCCATGTAAGAAACTATTCAAAAATCCCTAAATTTATGTTTCTCTTAACTGTATGACACGGTGCTGTGTCCTTATAGATGCAGAGGTGTCATATCCCTTTTGATGTGGAATGTTGTTGCTTTGTGTGTTTCTTTCCTTTGTTCATCATAGGTAGGAGAAAGAAAAAGAACAAGCCAAATTGGAGTCTAGATTGTTTGCTATAGGCACATTGTTCAGTAAGTAGAAACTAGAATCCTAGTTGCTACAACTTGGCATTAGGGCCAGCTATGGCCAAGGGGCCAACTATGGCCAATTTAGCTTAATTTTAAGTAGAGATAAAGAAGAAATTTGATGAAAATTGACCTAGGATCTGCACCAATTGATTCTTTTGGCCATTGGGAAAATGAAGGAAACAATGAAAGGATCCAACTATGGTTCTAAACTTAAAGGGGTTAAGATAGAAGGTGACAATGAAAAAAGAAGAAGAAGAAACCCGCAACACCAATCGAGACAAAAATCAACTGGTGGGGGGAGGTGAACATGGAATTGGGTTAAAAACGTTCAATCAGAAACAACTTTAGTTGAAAGATGCTGGTATCGAAAGGAACTAGTTTGGCATAGGAATTACGAGCAACTTTACACTAGGGAAGGTGGAAATAACTGAGAAAGCCACAGGGGTTTCCAAGACCACAACCTCTGGTTTTGGGATAGGCATTACAAGAACAATTTGAGGAAGGTAATGATGAGAGTAGAAATTTTGAAGGGGGAGGAAACAAAGTTCCTTAAGGATAACCTAGATAGAATGAAGTGTAGTTTGATTTTTTCATGTTTCTTAATAGGAATAAACCCACAAAATTAAATCAATAAAGCAAATTAGTTATTTTTTCTTCAATGGAACACTAGAAATGGACAGAGTGGATATTCCAATGTGACACTTGGCAGAAGAAGCATAAATGTGTGTAAAGTGGTTGCAAGGAGAATTTAATGGATGCATGATTACTTAGCCCTAGTTGACAGCAAAGATTCTTCAATGTTATGGGCCATCAGCGTACATAAATAGCCTCCTGGACTTAATTAAACTGCAGCAAACTAGCAATGTAAAGGACTACAAGGTGAGATTCATGAAACTACTCTTTAAAATTCCATATTTAAATGATAAGCAAGAAGTTATATTTATCTTAGCTAGGTTAAGAGATGGTCTTATGAAGGAAGTGCAATCTTAGAAACCAATAGATTTAACAAATGCTATAGGTTTGGCATACTTGTGGGAGGATGACTATACTGTGAGCAAAAATGAGAGGTTTGTTAGCCAAAAGGGTTAAGGAAATGTAGCTAGAAATTGGGAAAAAAATGAAGGCAACTCTACTTTTAATAAGAGACTAACGCCTAAGAAATACATGAAAGAAGAGAAAAATGATTTTGTTTTAATTGTCACAAGAAGTACACGATTGGCCATCGTTGTAAAAAAAAGTTGTAATTTGAGAGGAAGACAAGAGTGATGATGGTGACAACATAGTACTAGTAGTAGTGGAGGTTGATCAAGATAAGAATAAAGAAACTCCCAAGGTATCCTTAAATGCAATACAAGGTTCCACTATACCCCAAACTATGAGGGTAAAGGTCATTATGAGAGGAGACAAACAAGACATGCTTCTTAATTGATTCCAATAGTTCATATAACTTTGTAAGTGTGCAGTTAGCTAAAAAATAGGGGCTAAAGATAGGAAAAGGCAAGGATTTAGAGGTAGTAGTAGCAAATGGTGAGAAGTTGAAGATGTTGGAAAAAGATATGTTTTATTGTGACAAATTTTGTTGTTAAATATATATAAATGATTTTCATATGCTTGTGTGCAAAATATAATTAAAAAAAGTAAAATGTGTGCAAATTATAATATCAATCAATGATATTATAAAGTAGTCGATTTCCTACATCCTCATATATTGAAATATTATTCAAGTCTTAAAAGATACTTCCTAAGTAAAGAATATCATAATATTCATAGATTGCATGGTATTTATATTAAAAAGAATTTGATGCTAGACTTTATGTTACTACATGAGGAAATCCATCAAGTTCAAATGTATGGTATATGGTCTAAGCTAATATGATAAGCTTATGAAGTAAGCTTACATTGATGAAATCTGACCCAAGCCCACAAGAAACAAGCTAACTTGAGCTTGCAAGGTGCGAGCTAATCCAAGCTTGCATCAAAAGAGCCCAACACAACTCTTAAAAGGTGGCATGCTGCGAAGCTTTGAAATGGCATTATTTAACTAAGGAATAAGTATCTTAATTCAAGCTGTGTCATGAGTTGAAGCCCTAATTTCCAATTTTCAATGAGACTACTTCTCTCTTTCTATGTAGCTGAATGTCTATTCTCAAAAAGAAGATTTGTGAAAAAGGTGATCGATTGTTAGAAAAGCTATTTAGAATGACCATGTGATGATTAAAGGTTTGATTTGAAACCCTAAGTGATGGAATTGCTCTATTCTCTCAATAGGAAGAAACCTCTAATGTTTTCAAGTTTAATAGAAACCTCAAATTAGCTTCTATTATTTGAATCTCTTATAAAAGGTTATATTCTATGGTTCAAAGACACTTTTTGCATGAATCAATTGCAAAATTGGGAGAAGAAATCAAGATTGATCCTCATATTGTGATTCTGTGAAGAACTTTGGTGATAGTCCTTAAAGATCATACTCTTGTGATTATATTTATATGATGATTAAACTCTAATTTTTATTTATACATAAACTCTGTTCTAAATCCAAAACCCTTCTTTGCTAAATTTTTGGGATTCATGATTAGAGCTTGGATTAGTACTCTATATCTTGAATAAGCTCTTTGATTAGTAATATCCCTTACAAACTTACATTATTTAAGGATTTGCTCTTGTAACAAGGTTATGACAACCTTTGATTGTAACCCTAAAGTACTGTGATTCCTTTGAGAAGGAATTAGAAGGATTAGGAGAACATTTTCTCATAATCAATGAGTAAAGTGAACTTTAACTAGTTAAGTTAGGGACAAGAGCCGTGTTGGGAGCACAATGGCTAAAGACATTGGGCCTGGTTTTGTGGGATTTTGAGATGATCTAGATGGCTTTCAAGGTTGATGGTAAGCTAGTAACTCTACAGGGTATAAAGAGGGGAGAAAACAGGCTGGTGGATGAAAACAAGGATTGTAACGAGTTGAGGCATGAGGGTTTTGGACTATTAGTGTAGGTACAAGTGTTCGGTGAAATTTAGATGCAAGTGAACATGTCGAACTAGTAATATAATGATGAAAAAAGTATCATCCCACGAAGATTGGTGAATATTGAACTAATTAAGTACTAATGATGAATTAATCCTAAAATTTATCTAGCAAATCAAAATATTGTTGAAGATGAATTAAAATTTAAAATTTCTAAAACGAAAACTCAATACTAATTAAAATTGGATCCAAGTAAGAAAAATCAAGATGAGACATATGTTAGAGCTTCCGATTTCACCATAACTACTAGATATGAATTTCCATAGTTTATGCCTGCAAGAATGATATTATCTATGTGATGGCGGAATTTCCTAATTTATTTACTATCCTATGTCTAGGTATAGTAAACCTATTTAGTTTATTAATTCACTATATCTTTATATGTGAATTGAAATAAACCAAATGCATTAGGATCTGTGAATATTCTTGGTTTACAATAAATCTTTCGATCATCTTATCACCAAAAGCCACACAAATAACATGATATATGTCTATCCACATTTAATTCATGGTTATATATTATAAGAAGCAATTGCATATTATTACCTTTCAGTCTCTAACATGCACATTAAATCATTCAAGTGGTAGCCAATCACTTAAAAGCATTAAACATAATAATATATAACTCACATAAATAAACTATCTTGCAAAACATAAAAACTTATAGGATTCACATCATCATAGTTAGGCTACATCTTCGCTCTAACAAAAGAAGTTTAGAACATAATGAAATAATGAGGAAGAACAATAATAAAAAACAAAGAAGGCATCTTGAATCCAAGAACAAGAAGTTTGTCACTCTTTTTGTCTTCTTTTCAAGAAATCTTGAATTCTTGGCCTCTCTCTTGAGTTGAATCTTGAATTCTTGGCCTCTCTCTTGAGTTATGCTTAATTTCCTCCTTGGTTTCAGCAGCACCTTCTTTTCTCTCTCTCTTCTCCTTCTCCCCTTCCTTATGCAGTGGTCATCCTTTATATAGGGTTTGGGATCTAGAACTTTCTCCTTATCCTAATAGAATTGGGTTTTGGATTCCCAATACAATTGGGTTTTAGAGTTCTATATTAATTAGGCTTTGGAATCCTAATAGGACTAGGTTTTCTAATTATTTAAAAAACTCAATAACAATACAAATCTAATAACAATCATCCAAAGCCCAAGCCCAAGCCTATCTTGATTTCCTTCACCTTGATAATTTGACCATCTTCTGCCATATAATAAGTACCAGGTTCTCCATGCTTGTCCTTTTTCTTCATGCCTCCTTATGCTACATAAACAAGACAAATTTAAGTAAATAAAGAGGAATTCAAATATTTTCTCACAAGCATTAGATAATTTATTATTTAAATTAGGTAAAATAACTCTATAAAAATAGAGTTATCAACAAGCAATGTAGAGCTGTATTATTGAGAGACATACTAGTCTAAAGTTGTCTAACAATGAGCTAAACTTTTCAAAAAATAAAGAATATTGATATATTAGGTGAAGGTTTAAAGAAATTATTGGAAGGGTATAAGTTTTTGCCTAAGGAACTTATAAGACCTTCCCCTGTAAGGGAGTTTAATCATAGAATCCCTCTCAAAGAAGGAAGTGAGATAATAGCTTCAAGATCTCCTTACTCATCCCCAATATTGTTAGTGAAGAAACTTTGAGGCTTTATGTGGATTACAAAGCACTAAACAATTAGACAATCAAGGATGTTGATGGGTGAGCTATATATGACAAGACACTTCATGAAAGCTTAATTTGAGGTTAGGCTACCATCATATTAGAATTTAGCTTGAAGACATTTACAAGACAACATTTTAAACCTATTAAGACCACTACGAATACCTAGTGTTGTCTTTCAATTTATGCAACGCCTTCTTTACTTTCTAAGCTTTGATGAATTTAGTGTTCAAGAACTTTCTCAAGAGGTTTGTGTTAGTCTTTTTCGATGATATTTTGGTGTATAGTGGAAGCTGGTTGGAACATGTAAGGCATGTTGAAGAGGTATTTGAGGTGTAAAGGAATCATCAATTGTATGTAAAGTTTAACAGGTGTTCATTTGGATAGAGGTCAGTAAAGTATATGGGGTACGTGATAAGTTTTAAAGGGGTAGCGATGGATTGAGATAAAGCTCGAGATGTGGTAGAGTGTCCAATTTGATGTTGATGTGTTGTTTCCATTATGATGTGGGTGTGTTGTGTCCACTTTAATACATGGAAGATGGCTCTTAAAAGTCTAAATCAACCCCACTCAAACCAATTTTTGATTAGCATCCTGGAAAACTGCGATAAATGATATCAAAGGTAGGTATTGGTTTTGTGGAAAGGGTTAACAGTAGCAAATGCAACATGTGTATCTCACAAGGAATTCAGCATGTGGCATTTAGAATTTGACCTTGTGGGCAACGTCCCTCATTAAAGGGGGAGGAGTTGTTGTAGGCTTATTTTTATAACATTTTGGGATGTAAGCCCTGAAGGGTAAGTATATGTATGTTAATAAAATGTTAGGCTTATGGTGTTTTGTTGGGTTTAGTTGTATCGAGTCTATGGATCCTATCTAGTGTAACCTAAGGGTAAAGTAGTAGTTTATGTTTGTATTGTAACTGGTAGAAAATGGGAGAAACACATGTGTAAGAAACTATTCAGAAATCCCTAAATTTGTGTTTGTATTGTGAGTGGTAGAAAAGGGGAGAAAACACCTGTGTAAAAAACAATTTAGAAATCCTTAAATTTGTGTTCCTTTTCCTCATCATGATCTATGATGATTTGTTGAGATGAGATTCTTTATGAAGAAAATGAAGGATATGATTAAAGCATGTATGGTTGGCTGAAGAGCTAGACCTTTCTTTTAGGCTGCTATAATCATATCTCAACCAGGTTGGGACTTAGGGTTTGATAGACTAAACCTTTGGCCTACACTTAGATTACTCAATGGTGGTAAACACATCCAATGGCAAGAATACATATCTTCTTCCCTATGAATTTATTATTGTGTTTATCTCCATCATATTCCTTTCATTTTGTCAACCCTCTTGTGTTTTGTTGTAGAGATGGCCACTTTTTGGTTTTGTTTGTTTCTGTGGACTTGTTCTCACTCCTTTACCTATGAAGAAGGTTGCCTATCCTATACAACATCATGTCAGTCACATGTGTAGGATAAGTGTTCCACATCAAAAAATAAGATTCCTAAGGTGAATTTTAAATTAAAAAGGGACCTTCTAATTTTTTAGCTTTTGCATCTTGTGCTTTCTAACTTAGTGCTAGAGCTTAGGTTGTATGTACTCTGTCTTAAGCAACTTTAAGACCAATAATGCTACGAAAAGAAGACTCTACAAACTTTGAGCTAGTTTTTGGGTTGGGCATTAGAACTTCTAATTGATCATATCTTATTAACACTATTTGTTTAGTTGTTTGATATGAAACACTTGTAGGCCCATTTTATACCTTTATAACATAAGAATAAACATTTTTATTACACTACACTCTATCATAGCAAAGGTTTTGACATGAATCATTTTGTGGTGTCATTTTTTACATGAATTTTGAATCTATTCATATTTATTGAGGTATTAACTGAGAACTTGAGTTTTAATACTACGTTAAAAAGTCTATACTCACTTCAAAAGTTAGTTTGTGAAGTGAAAGTGCACATCCACATTGTGTTATGGGACTAAGTATCCACACCATGACAATTGTATTATGGAGTGCTTTATCTGTTACCATTTCTGTCCACCAGCTAGTTGTCTCTATTTTTTTCGTTTGCTTTTCTTGGTTAGGGTTTAAGAAAGTTAGCTTCTGCTTGAACTAGAATGGTCTAGATATTGAAAATATGTGAAACAAAAAGAAAAAGGACATGCAAGGTGAAAAAGATAAAACTAAAAAAAATAGTACTGACGTGTGATTTTTGTAATGACGTCCTAGATTCTATTTATAAAGTACTCTGGCTTTGTAGTGGATAGCCTTTTGTCTCGACTTATTGTTGCTCAAAAACTAGAGGTAGCCAAGCCATGGTGTGGAAGGCTTCACGAAGGATCCATTTTCTCCAGCTGGATTACTGTGATGAATTGCAAGATTCCTTTACAACGGTGAGAAAAATCTAGTGCTTTCTGAATGGAGGGTTTTTGCTGTAAAGGTGATGTGAATGTTATGGTGGGCTTGAGCGAGCTCGGGTTAAGAAAATAACTAAAAAAATCATTTTTTTGGTGTTTTAGGATTTTATGTGGGAAAAGGTGAGTGTTTGTAGGGAGGAAGAGAGGAAAAACGAAAATATAAAGAACAAAAATAAAAAGATAGATGCCAATAAACTCCAAGACGTAAAGGCAACGCCACCAGTCAAGGACCACCACCAATCCTTGACAAGAATTGGGTAAATGATGCAAAAGGTGATCACACAACTTTGGGTTTCTATTCTCTGGAAAACAACTCTACTTACAACTGAGACAATGCTCCCTACCTAATTCTAAAAGGATCCTGGTAAATCAAGAATTCTTAAAACCTAATTGTAGAAGGATCCTAATAAATCAAGAATTCTTATAATTAAGGAAGTTTTAATAAATCTAGATTCTGACAAATAATAAATCCTAAACAAATCAGAAATCTGACAAGTATGGAAACCTAGATAAATCAAGAACCTAGACAATTATGGAAAAACCAAACAAAAGGAAATATTCTCAAACAATAAATTAAACCTAAGAAATTAAGGACTCAACAATTATTTTGAAAACCCCCCATATTAAATCCTGCAGAGATGCTATGAAATATTCTTGGGCTGCTTCTTCAACCTTGGCCTTCTTGGACCCATTGGATTATGTTGTGAACCAAGCAAGTAGGAATTGTTAAACTTAACATATGGGCTGGGTTAAGAGCTTGGGTTGACATAGTTGCTCTTGCATCAATCTCCCCAGGTTGATTAGGATTTGCCCTCAAATCCTCAAGATCAGTGTCTTCCAAATAAAGGGATAAGACACCAACATTGAATGTGACAGAAACTCCTCCATATTCACTTGGTAAATCAATTTTGTATGCATTATCCCCAACTCTGGAAATCACTTCGAAAAGGCCATCAACTCGAGGGGCTAACCTGTTCTTTTTCTTGGATGGAAATCGTTCCTTTCACATATGCACCCAAACTAAGTCTCCTGGATGAAATTGAGAAGGCTTCATTAGCCTTTTCGATTTGAGAACAAACATTCTCATGAAGCCTTTTCATGGCTTTGGCCTTTTCATTTGCATCCAAACTAACTTGGGTATCAAAAGGCAAAGAGGTTAGGTCAATAGGAGTAATGGGATTGATGCCATACACTACCTCAAATGGCAAATGCCTAGTTATAGAACTCGGAGCTCGATTGTAAGCAAACTCTACATGGGCAAGCTTCATGTCCCAATTCTTCAAACTTTGGTTGACCATAATGCGTAAGAGAGTTCCCAATGTGCGACTGGTCACCTCAGTTTGGCCATCGGTTTGAGGATGATAAAAAGTGTTGAATAAGAGCTTGGTGCTAAGTTTTGCCCATAGAGTTCTCCAAAAATGACTCAAAAACTTGGTATCCTGATCAGACACAATAGTCCTTGGGATTCCATGCAATCTCATAATCTCCTTGAAGAACAAATTAGCAACATTAGAGGCATCTTCAGTCTTATGGCATGCAATGAAGTGTGCCATTTTTGAAAACTGATCGACTACCACTATGATTGAATCCTTGCCTCGTTGAGTTCTTGGCAGTGCTACAATGAAATCCATGCTTAAATCTTCCCAAGGTTGGTCTGGCGCTGGCAAAGGGACATAAAGCCCTAGCTTGAAATGACTCTTTGCCCTTTGACATGTACCACATCTTGAGATGATAGCTTGGACATCTCCCAGCATCTTTGGCCAATAAAAGTGTTCCTTCAGAATCTCCAAAGTCTTGGTGACCCCGAAATGACCAGCCAATCCTCCTCCATGTGTTTCCCTTACAAGTAATTCGTGAAAGGACCCCTTTGGGACACATAATTGATTTCCTTTGAAAAGAAAGCCCTCATGAACCATATAATCTCCATTAGTACCCTTTACACATTTAGCCATGAGTAAGGACATTTTTGCATCCTCAAGATAGTGTTCTTCCATAAGTTGAAAACCAAGTACTTTAGCATCTAAAGTAGCAAGCAGGGAGTATCTTCTAGATAATGCATATGCAATAACATTACCTACACCTGGTTTATAACAAGAAACAAATGAGAAGGACTAGAGAAATTCTACCCATTTTGCATGCCTCAAGTTGAGTTTATGCTGGCCATTCAAGAACTTCAAAGCCTGATGATCTGAATGCAAAACAAATTGCTTAGGCCTTAAGTAATGGCTCCAATGATCCAAAGCCTTCACAATTGCATAAAACTCCTTATCATAAGTGGAGTGGTTCCTTTTGCATTCATTAAGCTTCTTGCTAAAATAAGCTAAGGGCCTCTTAGCTTGAATAAGGACAACACCTATTCCAATGCCACTAGCATCACACTCCACTTCAAAGACCTTATCAAAGTTTGGTAAAGTAAGAACTGGAGCTTCACATAACTTTTGTTTGATCACCCTTAAAGCTTCATTAGCTTCCTTACTCCATTCAAAAACATTCTTCTTCATACATTCAGTAATGGGAGCCATAATTGTGCTAAAGTTAAATACAAACCGACGATAAAATGAAGCTAAGCCATGAAAACTCCTTACCTCAATAATGGAACTAGGTTAAGGCCAAGATTTAATAGCATCAACCTTAGACTGATCAACCATAATACCATCACTAGAAACCACATATCCAAGAAACACAACACTAGGAGAAAAGAATTCACACTTTTGTAACTTGGCATAAAGCTTTTGCCTCCTTAATGCATCAAATACTTGTCGTAAATGATCTAAGTGATCTCCCTCACAGCTATTATAAATAAGGATATCATCAAAATAAACCACAACAAATTTACCAAGAAAGGATCGTAGTACCTCATTCATCAAACGCATAAAGGTACTTAGGGCATTAGAAAGACCGAATGGCATGACCATCCATTCATACAAGCCCTTTTTGGTTTTAAAGGCTATATTCCATTCATCTCCCTCTCTCATCCAGATCTGATGATAACCACTCCTTAAATCCACCTTGGAGAAGATGGTGGCTCCATGTAATTCATCTAGCATATCATCAAGCCTTGGAATGGGATACTTGTATTTGATGGTGATGTTGTTGATTACTCTACTATCCACACACATTCGAAATGATCCATCTTTCTTTGGCACCAATAAGGTTGGAACTGAACATGGGCTCATACTTTCCCGTATAAATCCTCGGGCCACCAACTTATCTATCTGCCTTTGTAACTCCCTAGCCTCCTCGGGATTGCATCTATAGGCTACTTTATTGGGTAAGGGTGCTCCTGGAAGTAGGTCTATATGGTGCTCTATCCCTCTAATTGGTGTTAAATCGGGTGGAAGGTCATTGGGAAATACATCAGCAAACTCATATAAGAGTGGTTGAACAAGCGGATGTGGTTCACTCACCCCTTCACTCTCTTTCCCTTCAGTAACATGTAATACAAGGATGGGTTTGTGTTTTTGGATGGCTTTCTCTACTTGGGTTTCACTAAGGAATAAGCTCTTTTTTCTATCTTCTACCCCATGTGTTTGGTGTATTTGGGAGGGGCTAAATGGAGCTAAGGTTATAAGCTTTTCCCCAATTTTGAAGGAATAGGTATTCTGTTTACCATCATGCTTAGCATCCCTATCATACTGCCACGGCCTCCCCAACAACAAATGGCAAGCATCCATAGGTATAACATCACAAGTAATCTGATCTACATAATGCTTTCCAATGGAAAAAGTAAGTAAGACTTGCCTTGAAACTTGAAGATGACTCCTTTGGCTCAACCATTAGAGGTTGTATGGATGGGGGTGATTTGAGGTAGGCAATTTCAACTTCTCCACAAGAACCGTAAAAGCTACGTTGGCACAACTCCCACTATCGACAATAACAAAACACACCTTTCCATTAATTGTGCATCGAGTTTGAAAGATGTTCTCCCGTTGCTCATCTAGAGAGCTAACATGGGCATGTAAGGCTCTGCGAAGAATAAGCATACTGCCAGAATCAGCTTGCTCAATGATCTCATTCTCTTCCTCTAAATCAACCACGGGCTCATAATCACCATACTCCTCTTTAAAGTAGCCTTCTTCAATCTCTTCAATATCTCTCATGGTCATCACCCTTCTGTTTGGACAATTAGCCTGCACATGGCCAAATCCTTGGCACTTGAAGCACTTTCTCTCCCTTGGATCTTGCTTTATAAAATTCAGTGTTGGCTTTAAGGCTTCCCTAACCTTTTCTTTAACCTTTTCCTTGTTGGCATGCTCAGGCTTATTGTAGGATGAAGGATCCCTGTAGAAAGTGGTCCCTCTGATGTAAGACCTAGAACCCTCCCTGCTGAAAGGCTTAGATCCAAAACTCTTGAGGGTCCTTCTTTGCCTTTCCACTTTGATAGCTAGTTTGCAAACATCATCAAAAGAGCAATAGGACTATAATTTAACAGTGTTAGAAATCTCAGGCTTTAAACCCTTTAGGAATCGGGCTACAATGGTCTCTTTAGGCTCTGGTACCTCACATCTCATTATAAGGGTTTCAAATTCCTTTATATACTCCTCCATACTTCTCTCATCTTGCCTAAGCGCATATATTTTTAAGTAAAGATCTTGCTTGTAATCATTGGGCAAGAAGTGCCTTTTGAGCAACTTCTTTAGTTTCTCCCATGAATGGACCTTTTCCTTCCCATCTCGATCTCGTTGTTTCTTAACGTTCTCCCGCCACAAAGAAGCATATTCTTTGAGATGAAGAACAACAACTTTATACCTTTTTCGATCATCATACCCTTTGAATTCAAATACCTCTTCAATACAACGTAGCCAGTTAACAAAATCATTAAGGTCGAGAGTACCTTTGAATTCTAGGACTTCAACACGTAAGCTTCGATCATCATCTAGTCTCCTCCTCTTCTCACTTTCATCACTACTAGAATTTGCATGAGATTCATCTTTGTTACCTTGGGCTTCAAGGCGGAAGTTTTGCAACATTTGCAGGACATCAAACAATTGCCCTTTTAATTGGACAACATCAGATAATTGTTCTTCTACCTTACCTAGCTCAACTGATAACATTCTATTTGCAGCCTCCCATGGTGGAATTAAAGAAGAATCACCACTATGATTAGATGAAGAATTGCTGCTTGGATTGAACATCTTGAGAAGAGCTCACTCGAAAGAATAACCTAGGCTATGATTTCCACTTGATGCGAATGTTATGGTGGGCTTGAGTGAGAACGGGTTAAGAAAATAACTAAAAAAATCTTTTTTTTTATGTTTTAGGGTTTTATGTGGAAAAAGGTGAGTGTTTGTAGGGAGGAAGGGAGGAAAACGAAAATATAAAGAACAAAAATAAAAAGATAGATGCCAATAAACTCTAAGACGTAAAGGCAACACCACCTGTCAAGGACCACCACCAATCTCTGGCAAGAATTGGATAAAGGATGCAAAAGTTGATCACACAACTTTGGGGTTTCTATTCTCTAGAAAATAACTCTGCTTACAACTGAGACAATACTCTCTTTAAATAGGTAGCTAAACCTAATTCTAGAAGGATCCTGGTAAATTAAGAATTCTTAAAACTTAATTCTAGAAGGATCCTGATAAATCAAGAATCCCTATAATTAAAGAAGTCTTAACAAATCTGAATTCTGACAAATAAGGAATCCTAAACAAATTAGAAATCTAACAAGTATGGAAACCTAGATAAATCAGGAATCTAGACAATTATGGAAAAACCAAATAAAAGGAAATATTCTCAAACAATAAATAAAACCTAAGAAATTAAGGACTCAACAATTATTTTGGAAACCCCCCATATTAAATCCTGCAGAGATGCTATGGAATATTCTTAGGCCACTTTCTCAAACTTGGCCTTCTTGGACCCATTGGATTATGTTGTGACCCAAGCAAATAGGAATTGTCAAACTTAACATATGGGCTAGGTTAAAAGCTTAGGCTAACATAGTTGCTCTCACATCAAAAGGACGCTTGTGTACTATCATTGGAAGACTCCGTGCAGTGGTGTGTTTAAATAAAACAAGTGATTCTTTGCAAAGATAGAGCTATAGACACAGATTGTCTCTGTGTTTTGATGGTTTTGGTTATATGCTTGAATGTTTTTATCTATTAATGCTAGATCTTAGAATATTTTGTATTACGTTCGACTTGATCACAACTATTTTCATGGTATCCTAAAGCAAAGTATCCTATCCTAGTGTTTTTAGTTTTACTATGTTCATCGCTTCCGCACTGTTATCTATGTTTATTTGCTTGTTTTCTCGGTTGGCCATTTTGTCGAACAGTCAATGGTTTGTCTTATCTTCACTGATTCTTGCTTCTAATTGCCGTTTCGTTCCGCTCACACTCATCTGGAGTGCTTCTTGTTTTCATTTGTGTTTTGCTATCTTGCAACTTGGTTTTCTATTTTCAGTAAAGCATTTTATCAAACATTTGTAGGCTTTCTAGGACATCTTTTGCTGGTTGGTGTGCTTTGAGGTTTTTCGTCAAACATTTGTGGATATCTTCTTGCACTTTGTTAGGATTGAACTTCTAGAAGATTGAAGATAGGATCTGATATGACCAAGATAAGATAAGATAAGATAAGATATAGTCCAAATTGAAGTAGGATTTCTATTATAAAGTTGAGTCTGAATTGAAGTAGGATTTCTGTTATGAAACTAAGTCCGAATCATGTAGGATTTCTATTATGAAGCTTAGTTCAAATTGAAGTAGGATTTCTATTATTATCTATAAAAGGCATCCTCCGCCTTCAAAAAGGATCATCAGAGAATTGTTGCTTTATTATCATTAAATTCTTTAGCCTTAGCGTTAACCTTATATTCATATTGCTTTATTAAAAGTAGTTACAATAGTTTTGTTGTCATACTATTACTGTTTGGATTATTGTTCATTGTGGAAATTACCTTGAGACTTGTGATTTGATTATCATTCATCTAGAATGATTTATATTCATAAATGAGGTATTTTTCCTTTTGGGTTTCTTGTGTTCTAAAGTATGGAATCCGAGAACTCTTGTCCTAACACACTTATGTTCTCAAGGTTGAAGACAGTCTTGAGTGTTGATGACATACTTATTTGTAGAGCAAATATGAATTATGGGATAAGTTGAAAAATCAACTTAAGAGCTATTTTGCAATGAAAGATCTTGGAGTAGCATAACATATCCTTGGTACAAAGATTTCTGAAGATATTTTGAAAGGCATTTCAAACTATTGATGAGAGATTATATGAAGACAATTAAGGAACAGAAGCACATAAAGAACCTTATGCATTAAAAGTGGATAGCTTGATGTACGTCATGGTCAACACAAGGTTATATATTGCATAAGCAGTTGATATGGTGAATAGATATGTGAATAAACCAGGAAAAGCACATTAGAATACAATTAAGTGGATTTTTAAATATCTATGAGTGACTTCTTCTTATTGTTTTCACTTTCAAGATTTAGAGCTTAGTTTTCAAGGTTATGTGGACTTACACTTATCTAGAGATCATCTTGATATGATTTGACTTCACATCTCCTTTCTAGTGCATCTTATAAGTCAATTTACTTATGCTCCTAAATAATATCATTCGAAAGCTACTATTCGAATAGTCTAATACTTAAAAGGATTAATAGGACTTGGTTTATTTTTTCCTTTAGATAGTGGTTATCTTTTATGGGCATCTTGTGATGCTAGTTATGCTAAATGTCTCATGACTAGATACTTTACTACAGGTTTCTTTGTTACCTTAGGCTCCTTATTAATTTCATCGAAGAGCAAAAAGCAACAAATAGTCACAATCTCTTTTACATAAGCAAAGTATAGAGCAATAGCTATTACCCCTTGTAAAATTGCTTGGATATTTGGTCTTTTAAAGAATTTGGGTATTATAATACTTCAACCAATTCTTTATTATGAGAATGAAGTAGCACAAAAGTTGTCAAAACATCTAGTGCTTCATCAACACAATAAGCATATAGATATTTCATGCCATTTTATCCAAGAGAAGATCAAAATAGGTTTAATTAGTATTGTACACATTGGCATAAATGATCAACTATATTGAATAAAGCCTTAGGGATGAATCAACATTATTATCTCTTAGGCAAGCTTAGGTTGTAGATATCTATTGACCAAAAGCTTGACGCGAGGTGTTGTGAGAAGAATTTAGGTATTATAGTACCTCAACTAGTTCTTTATTGTGAAAATGAAAAAGCATAAAAGTTGGTAGAAAATCAAGTGCTTCATTGTTCGGTGAAATCTAAATGCAAGTGAACATGTCGAACAAGTAATATAATGATAAGAAAGATATCGTCCCACAGAGATTGGTGATTACTAAACCAATTAATTACTAACAGTGAACAACTCCTAAAATTTATCTAGCAAATCAAATTGATAAATGATAGATTAACTAACTAAATCTAAAAAAAAAACTAAATACAAGAAATATGTTAGAGCATATGATTTCACCATAATTACTAGGTATTAATATTGATTATTTATACTTGTAAGAGGGATAATATCTATGTGATGACAAAATCTCTTAATTTATTTACTATCCTATGTCTACGTATAGCAAACCTACTCAGTTCATTAACTCACTATATCTCTATATGCGAATTGAAACAAACCAAATGCATTAGGATCTATGAACATTCCCAGTTTACACCGAAAGCCACATAAATAATATGGTATATGTCTATTTATATTTAATTTATGGTTATACATTACAAGAAGCAATTGCATATCATCTCCTGTCGGTCTCAAACATGCAAATCAGATCATTCAAATGGTAGCTAATAACTTAAAAGCATTAAACATAGTAATATATAACTTCACATAAATAAAATATCATGCAAAACATAATAATCATAAGATTCATACCATCATAATTAGGTTACATCGTAACTCTAACAAAAATAAACTAAAACATAAAGAAATAATGAGGAAGAATAGTAATAAGAAATAAAGAAGGCATCTTGAATCCAAAAACAAGAAGTCTGTCACCCTTTTTGTCTTCTCTTCAAGAAAATCTTGAATTCTTGGCCTCTTTCTTGAGTTGTGCTCAATTTCCTCCCCCTCTCTTTCTTTTGCCTCTTCTCTTCTCTTAAATAGGGTTTAGGTTTATAACTACTCTTATCCTAGTAGAACTGGGTTTTAGAGATCTAAAACAATTGGGTTTTGAACTTTTAATTTAATTAGGTTTTGAACTCCTAATTTAATTAGGCTTTGAACTCCTAATATGATTAGGTTTTCTAATTATTTAGAAAACTCAATAACAATAAAATCTTATAACAATCATTCAAAGCCCAAGCCCATCTTGACTTTCTTAATCTTGATATTATAATTTTGCCACACAATAAGCATCAAGCTCTCCATGTTCATCCCTTTTCTCTTTACCTCTTTGTGTTACATAAACAAGATAAATTTAGATAAATAAAGAAGAGTTCAAATATTTTTTTACAATTATTAAAGTTATTTATTGCCTAAAATAGGTAAAATAACTCTATAAAAATAGAGTTATCTGCTTCATCAATACAATAAGCATATAGATGTTTCATGTTATTTTATTTAAGAAAAGATCAAAAGAGGTTTAATTAGTACTATACACATTAGCACAAATGATCAATTATGAGATTAATTCAGGATATTGTGTTGTTTGCTCTTGAGAGCATCAACATGACAGTGGATGTAAAGTAACTTTTTTTTTTTTTTGCCTAAACCACTTTTCAAATTTTTGGTATTTGCATGCATGTGTTCTTTTAACGATGCTTCCGATACTTCAATTGGCATTATGTGCTTTTATATATTGTTATTTTGGTGTGGAATGTGGGAGCTAGGTAGACAATCAAGCAAGCTAGCAGAAAAGCATTGTAAGCAAGAAAAAAGAGAAAGAAAGGAAGTCAATGGCAAGAGAGTAGAGAGACTTAATGGCATTTCAACAAGAAGGGCAACAATTTGAATTTGAATTTGAGTAGAACAAATGTAAGATATCTTCCGAAGTTAGTTTCCTTAATTTACAGCCATAAGTCAAGGGATGGTAGGATTTTCTCAAATTAGTTTAATTTGAATAATTTTCCTAATTTGTAGAATTCAATTATGGACTGAAAAATCTTTCCTTTAGAAGCATAGGAGAATACGCATAGAAATTTAAGCAAGTCTGTAAAGGAAGGTAGAGAAAAAATTATATTTGCTTTTTAGTTTTGTAAGTTTCTTTGTGATTCAATGAAAATATTTCCCTAAAGTTCTTGTTTTGATTTTGCGTAACGACTATAGGTCATCCACTTTCCAATAACGACCATAAGTCATCCACTTTCTCATAGTGGGACCTTTTACACATTTTGTTTCATAGGTATGTAACATCTTGGCATCAAAGACAATTATTGAACCATCCATGGAGAATGCACAATTCAAAAAGATTCAAGCCAATTTGGCTCAAAAGGTTACAGAGGATAACAAATGCTTCCATGACATCATGAAAATGCTACAAAAATTGATGAAGAACACTCACTTTAACAATAATTGATAATGAGATGGTGAGTCATCACACCGAATCGTAGGCAGTGACAATCATAATGGTGGGCAAAATGTAGACAGTGAAAATTGTTCCAAAGGAATGTGGTTTGATTTCCCTCATTATAATGGTGATGATGAACTGTTTGATTGGATATGCAAAGCATAACAATATTTTGAATTTTATAAGGTTGGGAAGAGGAAAAGGTGAAGCTTGTTGAGTGGAACCTTGAAGGTAATGCACTAGTCTGGTACATGGTGTAGAAAGGTGAGCACAAAGGTCAAGATTTATCATGGGAAACATTTGCCCAAGAGAATGGGAAGCACTTCAACCTCACAGGGTTTCAGAATCACTTTGGAAAATTAATCTAATTGAGGCAAAATGGTTCTTTCGAGGACTACTATGCAAAGTTCTTAAAGTTAGTGTTAAAAGCCAACAAGCAAACACCAGAATAACAAATTTTGTGCTTCACCAATGGTTTAAGGAAGTAGTTCGGGTGGATATACAAGCAGGTAGCCTTTTAATTTTAGCCTCAGCAGTTGGATTAGCTCATTTGTATAATGCTAGATACTACTTCATTGAGCTTGAACCAGATGTTTAGAATTCAAATTCATCTCAAAGCTTGGGGACAAGACCAAGACCACTGATGAGGCATATGACTGCAATAGAATTGACAAATAGGAAGGCATAAGGCCTTTGTTTTCATTACAACGAAATATTTACTCCAATTCATCAATGCAAAAGATTGTTTATGATAAAATAGTCATGGGATGATGAAAAGTGGAAACATGAACAATTTTTCAAAACAAACCTTATGGCTAAGGTCTCATCCAACAAGGGTGGCATGATGTTGAATGTGAGAGCCATGTAGACAATCAAGCAAGCTAGTAGGAGAGGATATCTTAGAGGGGTGGGCATTGTAAGCAAGAAAAAAAAAAAAGACATGAATGACAAGAGAATAGAGACTTAATGGCATCTCAACAAAAGAATAGGTCATCTACGTAAAGGCAAAAAGTGGCCAACTTGAAACGACTTTCTAGTAGTCAAACTTATTATGCATTCTGTTTCATAGGCGTGTAACATATTCCAATAAAATTGCATTGATTTCACTCAC
Organism: Casuarina equisetifolia; assembly: GCA_028551475.1. Classification (NCBI taxonomy): domain Eukaryota; kingdom Viridiplantae; phylum Streptophyta; class Magnoliopsida; order Fagales; family Casuarinaceae; genus Casuarina; species Casuarina equisetifolia. The sequence continues at coordinate 12,954,038 of CM052359.1, forward strand.
TTGGTGCTCATTTTGATACTTAGATCACACCAAACTTCTTTGGTTGCAACAAATGAATAAAGGGTTTGCAAATCTAACACCATTGGAGAACAACTACAAGGATTGAAAGATTGGAGAACATTTAAACCATAAGATCCATTCTTTTTTTTTATTTTTTATGGCTTTGTGCATGAGATTCACTCCTCTATAGATCTAAGATGAAAAGAGAAAATGACAATGATAATTTTATTAATTAAAACTTCTTTCATGGTGTTTATATGAAGCTTGAGAAATTTTTATACGTATTGTATTATTTGGTGAACTAACATAGTTATCAAAGAAGAGAACCATCAAGAGAAAATATTCTCTATTAACATCTTAATATATGAAGTCTTCAAAAATAATGGTAAATTGTTGTTTATATTAACATAAGGATCAATTTATTCTAAACCACGTAAATATGTCTATAGTTTATATTGCTTGCCATACAATCCATATAATCTTCTAACAACTAGTATGAAGATCCCATTATCTTCTAACAATTGGAATTAAAACTTGATTTTTTTTCTCCACATAGTGAAACTCATATTAGTCACTCAATGCAACTCCAATTGGTATTTACTTGTAATAATGAATAAATTTACATATAAAAAAAATTATATATCAATATATTCATCATGTGTATTACATCCAAGTTTCAATGTCTATAATTGTTTGCGCATAAAAAATGAAAAGGAATAGGACACATGTGAGTCTCATTTCACCTCATGAGAGAGGTCTATGCACTTTCAATGGGACCCAAGTTTGAGTCTCACGTCATGTCACATCGCATCAAAGCGTTATGCCAATCAGATCAATTTTAGAAGAAGATTGTAGAAAAGTAGTTTCCAAGCTCAATTTAAGAAGAAAATTCATAATCCAAAAGGAAGAAAACGTGGGTCCCAAACCGTACAGAGAGGAACTGGTGTCCTGACAGATTAAATAATAAATTTAAAGAATAAAACCAGGAACCTATGGGCTTCAGTTTGGTGATTAGAAATGTCTCTCCACGACACTTTCTGCTTAGCCAGTTTTTGTTTTAGGAACCTTCTTCCTGGACTGTCTCCTTGTAATCGAGTTCTTCATCCCGACGAAAAACAGTAATGCCCCGAAAAGAGCCATATTCTGCAACAATATAGACAAATATACTGCGTAATACGAAAGATCATGTGAAACAGAAAAGAAAAGTGATTGTACTTCAGAACTGGCAGTATAGAAACCTGAGTAAATTTGACAAAAAGTTGTGCAAATTCTTTCTCCCCACTGTCATGGTTGTAGAAATCATATAAAATTGGAGTAACGATTAGCTGTTGCAGAAGCTGCACAAGAACAAAAACACTTGTGAATAACTAATAGGTTGAAAAAGGTAAGATCAAGATACATCATCAGCACCGGCAACTAATCAATCCCGTTGGACACCGGTGTACTCATAAAGATTGAAAGCAAATCAAGTTGCATGTTGAAACACAAACCAGAAGGTATGCCCCAAGAGAACTGCCAAATATAAAGAGTATTCCCCCAACGCCCTTCAGTGCAATAGTTGCAGCAGCTAAATATTTCACCTATGGCAGCACATCAAGAACCATCAAAAAAGTCAAGCTGCAGACAATGCAAAACCTTTCTGCATTCCAATCAAAAACACTAATCCATGCTGAATTATTGTGTTCTTAAAAGCTTTGCCCCATGAGTAGGTGCAATGAACCATATGAAAGAGGGAAGCTAACAAACAATTTTCAACAATTAATTTAATTTGAGTTTACCATTGGCTTCCCACAATCTCGCCTTCTATTAATGCTTTTCACAATGAAAATCGTCATATCAATATTTTCTTTCTCCTCTTGTATACTTTATAACACGAGTACGGTGCCCAAAGGGACCAAGGAACATGGTGCAGCCAAGCTTTTTCATCGTCAAACAACTGGGGCCAAATGCCTTAGTCCCATTCCACATGTAGAATCAATCAAAAGAAAGCAAAATTGGCTCGAAAATTGCTTCTGTTTTTGAATATCTCAGTTACCCGCCTCTTTTATGCATCTCGTTTCTATATAGTTCTAGACTAACAGAAATTCTTTGAATAAAAAAGGTGTAAGTGTGAGTGCACAAAGATTCTCACTCCAATATCTGGCACTTGCATGGCGACATGAGACTGAACATGTTTTGTAAAGGCATCAAACTTTGGTCCAAGAGCTTTTGCTGCGGGTCCCCCATCTACTCCATATTCATTGATCCTATGAAAAGGAATAAATACCAATATCTTATAATCAAGAAATTGTAGGAAGACTTATCAGCTAAAATTGATAGCATTTCGAAACAAAGGATCCCGTCAACGAGCTAAAATTCTTAGCAAGTGCCAATGATTTTCTTCCAACGGGCTTGATCTAAAAACAAACGAAATCAAGCAATTAGCAAAAATTTCCCCCAAAGCAGCCATTATTACAGAAGAAAATATTTAATCTGGAGCATATGATCAAATCACATTATGAGTCCCGTTAAGATTCAGATTACATGACAACTCCACATGATATCCAAATGGTTTCAGCAAAAGGATTAAAGAAAGTGGTAGAGAAACAGAAACAGTCCTCTGGATCCAGTCCAGAAAATAATTTATCCAACGCTAAAAGCAGTAAAGGCTCCAAAGCTGCTTGACCTAAGAGGAAAACTAGAGAAACAACCTGAAATTTCATTCTAGGAAACCCACGTCCCTCTTTGTTATCTCATTGGTTCAGTTCGAGCATGAATCAGTGAAAAAACCAGTCTTTAGACACCATCAACGGTTGTCACATCATGCAAAGATAGGTGCATCTCTAGGCTTCTAACCAAAAGTTGCAACCCAATGATGAGCAAAAACTACCCATTACAAGATAATATTAACATATTAAAGCTTCAAATTATGAAGAACTTGACAAATTTTTTCCAATCTGCAGTCCTATAGCTTGAATCTTCGGTTTAAATAGCTGCATTTCTGTCTTCCACCATAGAATTTAGCTGTGGAGGCAAAAGCAGCCAACTAATAGCCCATAACAAGCCAAAGTCACACTGATAACTGAAGTTAACTAAACCAGGTTGATATGTGAGTTGAATTACTCAAACGAATCGTTTCCTGTTCTGCAAAAAGTACAGATTCATCAAGGAAACACAGATCTACACTATGCGTCACTCTTAAATGGTCAACAATCCATGTAACAGATCCAACAAGAACTACCAAATCTAAAACAGAAACTCCAGGAGGCCCGGAATCTTATATGCCGAAAAGGAAAACATATACGCTGAGGAGTTCAGAAAAGCACAACAGTAGAGAAAAAAAATATGAAAAGAAGTTGCATATAACACTAACTCTTGGTAAGCAGAGAGTATGAAAACAGAGGCGAAGAGAACTCTCCCAAGAAACGAAGCGAAAGCCATAGCCTTTCCACGTAAAGGAACAGAGAGAGGAAATCTAGCAGAAGTCCGAACTCTGTCCCTCTTTCAATTCTGTTTCTTCAGAACACGGCAAGAGAAAGAGACATGAAAGGAACGTGAGGGGCAGGGGTATTATTGTCCGAACAGAAAGCCTTTGAATCGAAGTGACGAAGTCAGCTGCTTTTTCGAAAGAATCAAAACCGTGGGCGCGCCTCAGATTTTCACTCCCTATTCTGAAGTGCCCTTGGATTTCCCCTAATTTACCTTCTCTCTAATTTGAAAATTTAATTCCCCAGTTATTGTTTGAGATAAACTCAAATTTACTGTTCAATGATGGCATTGATGAGCTTATTTTTGTAGGTAATTGATGTTGATGCATACCCCTTGTTGCATCTACACTTGCAATTTCAGTTGTTTTGAGTTATTAGTAGATTATGAAACTCTTATATAATTGTTAAGAGATTGAGTATGAAGAATTTGTATAATTTATAGTCTATCACTTTATTTTAGATTTTCATACGCTAAGGAACAAAAAAAAAAAAATTCTATTGGGCGGCTCATTTTCTTTGATGATTGCCATGGTTCCCTTATTCACAGTTCGGCATAAAAAATTTTGAAACCTTGTATTTTTAAGCATCATAGGGAGAAACCTAATGGACAAAAATATTATTCTTTTCATTACTCTTTATTTTGATTGTATAGTTAATAACTCATGAGTTTAGTTATTAAATGAAAGTTTTTCCAATTATTTTGAAGTTAAAACTAAAGCATTTTGCTACTTAATATTTTCATCTCAATAATTGCACCTAAAAGAGCATCAATCATGAGTTGGTGATATTGCTTTATAAAACAATGTGACCTTTAAATACTAGATTAGTTTAAGGACAAAGTTGTATGCAGGACAAAAATCTTAAACCAAACAATAAGACTCATGAAATTAAGTTTAAATAAAAGTAAAACCATCTAATCTCAAACCTACCTCTTGAATTAAGCTTTCAAGATTTTTAACAAAATTGAAGGACTCATTAAATATCATTTAAGAATAAGCTCATAAGATTTTTTATTTTAAGTTATTTTGCCTGTCATATTGCAATTAGTCAATTATCCTAATACAACTTAATTTTTTGAGTCAATTGGGTGATGATTCTCCATCAAAGGAACGGAATTTCTCAACTCTTTTTTATTTATTTTTTGATAAGTGAATTCTTCTCCTTTGTTAATAAAACAAACTTTCACTAAAATGGCGTGGAGCAAAGCATGGCACTCATGAAACTTGTATCCTAGTTCTATCCTTTACCAATTTCAAAAGCTATTCATCGAACCAACCCAATAATTTAGAAACAACTTTTAATTGATCAATTGAAAAAATGTTCCAACATAAAGATATTGGAACATTACTCCAAATGTTCCAACCCAATGAGCACCAAGACTACTTCTTGGTGAACCAATATATTTGCTCCCATCTTACCCTTTGGTACATAGATTATGTTGTTTTGGCATTTATGGAGATAGAGAATCCCAATGTTTTTGTCTACATTGCATTAATAAGAGACTTTCTTCAAAGTTTTCACCCAATAAAAGTTTTGGAATGTTATGTCAATATGTTGTGAGAGCTAAGGTTATACTAAAAGGTTACACATTCTTGTTGATGTGGACACATCAAAAGCCTAAATTTTGTTGATTCCTTTGACAAAAAAATTAAGGCTACAATGTAATACATTAGGTCTAAGCCTAAACAGAAGAAGTCTAATTTATCTGGGATTTTCATACTTGTCAAATTCCTACTATTCCTAAAATCCCTGATTTGTTATGATCCTATACCTAATTTGTTAGGATCTTATCCTTGATTTATTGGGATTTTGATTTGTTTGGATTTTATTTTTTTTTATTTTAAGGATCCTAATTTATTAAGATCCTTCTAGGACTAGGTTTTAAGGATTCTTGATTTACCAAGATCCTTCCAAGATTAGGTTTTAAGAATTTCTAATTTACTAAGATTCTTCTAGAATTAGGTTTAGCTATCTATTTAAAGGGAGTGTTATTTTAGTTATAAGCAAAACCTTTTGAGATCAAAAAGAATTTCATTCTATCCAACTTCGCCTTAAATTTCATGCTCTTACTTTCTAACCTTTTACATTTTAGTTATTTTATTTTGCACTTAAATTATTGTCTTTACATTTCAGTAACTTATCTTCCAGTCTTTACCTTTCCAGTACTTTAGATTTTTTAAATTCTAGTTGTTATCCCATTCCAATCTCTCTCTAATCCATAGCTCACTCCATTACCCATCATGAAATGCATCAAATGGTATAAAAGCCTGGTTTTGGTGAATGAGCTATTCTAACATATCTTTTTATCTCATCAATCTCAATTTGTTTTATGGCATCATAAATATCTCAAGAAAGAGATGGTTCTTCATGTTTATCCTCACCCATTCCACTATGGCAAGCTATACATATGGTGTAGAAAAGTAAATTCGAAAAGATAAAGGCTAAATTCCAAGAGCTCAAACTCTTACTTCAGTAGTGTTTGCCACCACAAAATCTAGACACTTCATTCTACTCCACCACGGTGCACCCGCCATTCTAAACAACTTAACCACCACCCCAAGTAGCCATACCTCCCTTACAAATGTTCATTCCTCAACCACCAACCCAACCATTTATACCACAAAGGCCAACACCACATATACCTTTTTACCAACAATATACAGCATACCAACCTTAGATTGCATAACAACCCTATGTACCCCTAGCATATCAACCACTGAAACCTCCACTTTAGAGACTTCCTCCACCTTTTTCATATGATGTTAAATATGATGTTGATTCTAGTGATGAAGATACTCGGAGAAGAAGAAGAAAGAGACTAGAGGAAAATGATCAAAGTCTTTATATAGACTTTCTTAAATTTAATGGAAATCTAAACCCAAATGATTTTCTCGATTGGGTTTATGCTATGGAGATAATCTTTGAATATAAAGACTACAAGAAAGAGAACAAATGCAAGATAGCTATTCTCAAACTCAAGGATTATGGTTTTTTATGGTGGGACAGTACAATGAAACTTAGGAAAAGAAATGGCTGAAATAATGTCAGAACTTGGGAGAAGCTCAAAAGGCTTTTGACTAGGCATTTGCTTCCCTAAAAATACAAATAGGAGCTCTATCATAAGCTACAAACTTTTAAGCAAGAGGAAAGAAGTGTTAGAGAATACATTAGAGAATTTGAGAAGTTGATGATCTAATGTGATGTTTCTAAATCAGAAGAGTAGTCCATTGCTCGGTTTCTTAGGGGATTAAACCCAAATATTACTCAGATGGTGGATGTGCAACCTTATTGCTTTTTTGATGATATGTACAAATTGGCTATCAGGGTTAATAAGCAAAGAGTTTCCTCTAAAACCAAGTATTTTAACAAAGGGGATTATGTCCAGAAGGCTATCTCAAACAACACCAGATATGGCTCTTCCAGTTAGGCTCCTAAGGAACTGGACAAGCCTAAAAACATGGAGGACAAACACACAGAGAGCTCTCAGGCCAATGCTTTCAGAAGTGAATAGTCCCAAGGAAGATGTTATAAGTGCCAAGGAGTTGGCCACTTTCAAGCTAATTGCCCTAATTGAAGGGTAATGACAATGAGTGAATGGGAGGGAATTGGAGAAGTATACCAAGCAAAGGAGCCATTAGAAAAAACAAAAGAGGAAGAATGCATAGTTGAACCAAATTTTGGTAAGCTTCTCGTCATTCACCGTACTCTCCTTTCAAAGCTTAGTTCTCAAAATGAATATAAAGAAAACATCTCCCAAATGAGGTGTATCATTGGGGGTAAGGTATACTCTATGATCATCAACAATGGGAGTTGTACTAATGTGACATCCACAAATTGGTTGAAAAGTTAAAGCTATCCACCTCTCGTCATCCATAGTCCGATAAGTTGCAATGACTAAGTCAAGGCAACAATCTTCAAGCAAAGAGACAAGTTCTAGTTTCTTTTTCCATTGGGCATAATTATATTGATGAAGTCCTCTGTGAATATCTATGGAAGCATGTCACTTATTACTTGGAAGACCGTGATAGTTTGATAGATTTGCAAAGCATGATGGGAGAAGCAACACTTATGTCGTGAAAAAGAATGGTAAGGAGATCACCCTCACACCCCTAAGCCCATCCTAGATCCATAAAACCTCAACCCTAAAAAAGCCTAGAAAAACGTGTTCATCACTCAAACTAGAGTCAAAAAAGCCATCCTTAAACAGAAACATATATATGTCCTACTTATGGTAAAGAGAAAATTAGTAACTGAAGAAAGTGTCCCCCACCTAAAGGTTCTACCGCTCTTATCCAAATGTAAAGATGTCTTCCCTACTGACCTACCACCCAGCCTTCCACCCATTAGAGGCATTGAGCATCATATTGACCTTGTTTCAAGGGCTTCTCTACCTAACAAGCCCACTTACTATTGTAATCCTAAAGAAATCAATGAGCATTTCTACTAGCCCAAGATGCAAGGGGATGTTCATGCCTTCATTTCCAAGTGTGCTACATGTTAACAAACCAAGATGCATTTCAAGCTTGGTCCCTACACTCCATTGTCAGTTCCAAGCTAGCAATGGGAAGATCTTAGCATGATTTTTATTTTGGCTTTCCCTTATATTCAAAAGGGAAAGAATTCCACCATAGTGGTATTAATCGGTTCTCAAAGATGGGTCATTTTACACCCAATCACAAGATTGACAATGCAACTTATATTGCAAATTTGTTTTTCAATGAGATTGTGAAACTGCATGGTGTGCCAAGAACAATTGTTTCTAATAGAGATACCAAGTTTTTAAGCCACTTCTAGAGAAGTTTGTGGGTGAAGCTTGGTACCAAGTTGCTGGTCAGCACCTCTCACCACCCTAGATAGATGGGCAAAAGGAGGTTACCAACTGGACACTGGGGACACTTGTAAGAACCTTGGTGAACAAAAATCTTAAAGATTAGGACATCAAGCTTGCACATGCTGAATTTGCTTACAATCGAGCTTCCAAGTGCTACAATTAGTCATTCATCATTTGAGGTAATCTATAAGCTTAATTCACTTACTCCTATTGAATTATCTTATTTACCCATTAATGCCCTAGTCAACTTTGATCAAATGAACAAGCTAAATTGATGAAAAAGTTCCATGAAGAAATTTGAGTTCAAATTAAAAGAGCAAATGAGGCTTACATAAAGAAGGCCAACAAGTATAGAAGACCATTAATTTTTTAGCCCAAGGATCTCATATGGGTACACTTAAGAAAGGAAAGGGTCCTAACAAAAGAAAGAGTAGGCTCGCACCATAGGCTAATGGACCATTCAAAGTAATTGTGCAGGTTAGAGATAATGCATACAAAGTGGACCTACCAAGTGATTTTGGGGGAATCTCAACCATTTTCAATGTAGGAGATTTGTCTCCATATGTGGATGTAAACAACCCTTCAGATTTGAGGACAAACCCTCCCCAACCCAAAGAGAATGATGTGGACACAACCAAAGCCTAAGCTAATGAGGAAGCCCAAGTTTTGTTGATTCCTTTAACAAAAAAATTAGGGTTACAATGTAATTCATTAGGTCTAAGCCTAAATAGAATAAGTGATTTATTTAGGATTTCCATATCTGTCATATTCCTATTGTTTCTAAGGTCCATGATTTATCGAAATCTTATCCCTAATTTGTTAGGATCTTATCCATGATTTGACAGGATCTTGATTTGTTTGGATTTTATTTTCCTTGATTTTAAGGATCTTGATCCTCCTTCCAGGATTAAGTTTTTAGGATTCCTAATTTACCAAGATCCTTCCAGGATTAGGTTTTGAGGATTCCTAATTTACCAAGATCCTTCTAGGATTAGGTTTAGCTATCTATTTAAAAGGAGTGTTATTTCAGTTGTAAGTAGAACCTTTTGAGATCATAAGAAATTTTGTTCTATCCAACTTTGTCATTTCAGTAGTTTATCTTACAGTCTTTACCTTTCTAACACTTTAGATTTTTGAAATTCTAGTTGTTATCCCATTCTAGTCTCTCTATAATTCATCATTCACTCCATTGCCCATCACAAAATGCATCACTTGTGGTTTGTCAAGGCTTATGCCTCTTTGTCAACTTTGAAATTTGGTGAAGTTATACAATGTCACATTTGGAGAATTAGGTTTATTTCACATGTTTATTCAAACTAGTTTCCTTTTTTCCTACTCAAGTTTAAGCAAACTTGAAAGAACAATAAGTGTGTTTGATGAAATACTAGAAAAAGATGTCTTTGCACGGAATATGATGGCTTCCACTTATGTTCCAATAAGGGATATGAGTTTTTCAAGGAAATCATTTGAGAAGATGCTCAAATGGAATACTACAACATGGAAGATTTTGATTGATGGATATGCAAGAGTGAGGAATTGGAAACTACAAAGTTATTGTTTACTCAAATGCCTAAAAAGTATATAGTTGCTTAGATAACCATGATAAATAGCTATTTTCATAACAATAACTTTAGACAAGCATTAGTTATTTTTATGAAATGACATGCAATGAAATTAATCCTGACAAAGTTACCATGGCAACAATCATCTCGACTTGTGGCCATATTGGGGCACTTAATCTTAGAAAGGAAATACACATTTTTTGCACTGTTGAATAGGTTTTAACTTGATGTTGACATTGGGTTTGCACTGATTGATATGTATGTGAAATGTGGGAGCATAGATCATTCACTTTTGATGTTCTTTAATTTATAGAAGAAAAATTTATTTTGTTGGAATTTAGTGATTGAAAGGCTTGCATCTCACAAATTTATAGATAAAGCACTAATGATGTTTCACAAAATGGTGAGGAAGAAGGTGAAATCAAAGAGGGTTACATTTGTTAGTGATCTTGGTGACTACACACACATAAGACAAGAAGAAAAAGGCTAGTATAGATTCATAAGCATATCAATGATTACTTTATTGCTCTTAAAGTCAAACATTATGGATACATGGTTGATCTACTAAGCAAACTAAGTTTGCTTAAAGGTGTACTGGAGTTGATAAAAAGCATAAAAATTAAGCTTATTTGAATCATTAGGGGTGCATTGTTAGGTGAGTATAAGCTCTATAAGAATTGGGAAATTAATCAACTTGCTATTAATGAACTATAGGTTTTAGAGCCTAACAACAATCACCATTACCACCTATTGTTTAACATATATGGTAAGAAAAATAAATAGTGTACAATTGCTAAAATTAAGGTAGCCATAAAAGATCAAGGCATAGAAAAAAGAACTCTAGGATTGAATTAGTTTACTATTTCTATGACTTGAACTCAGCTTCTAGTCATTTTTTTTTTTGGCTAAAAATAGATAGGTAGCTTAAGCTTGCTAGAAAGTGCCTACACCTTTTGGTTTTGATGAAACAAATTATTGTCACTGGGGTTCTTTTTAACGACACCCATGCTTTACTTATGAGGTGATAATTAATCAGGATAAAGGATCATTAAAACTTATAACAACACTATTTACAAGAAAAAAGATAGATTAGAAAGAAAGTGATGTATCCCATCATTCCTAACAATTGCAAAATCTCACATGCCATGTTAGTAACTCATAATGTTAATATTTTATTTTCAATACTAAAACTAGAAGGAATTCATCAAATTCATCGTGAGAAAGGAAATTGCCCACAGAAACACAAAACTATTATTGCAAATCCACAATCCTTACAATGTATTATAAGGACAACATAATACTAAAGATTGTACATCTCAAAAATTTTCCTCCAATTACATATAAAAACCAAGAAAAGCTTTGCTAAAAAAGGATAAGAGGCTTTGCTCAAAAAATTTCCTAACAAAAGCTTTGGAATGTTATGTCAATATGTTGAAAGCTAAGGTTATGCCAACGAGTTGCACTTTCTTGTCACTCTTCAAGGTTTCTACCTCTTTGTTAGCTTTGGAGTTGGTGGAACTATATAATGTCATGCCTACTTAAGTTTGGTAAACTTGGAAAAGTAGTAAGTGAGTTTGATGAAATGCTAAAAAGAGATGGTTTTCAATGGAATACAATGGTTTCAGATTACATTCAAGCAATATGAGTTTTGCAAGGAAATTGTTTAAAAAGATACCAAAAAGAAATATTGCAACATACAAAACTTTGATTGATGAATAGGGAAATGGGGAAATTTGAATCTACACAGTTATTGCTCACTCAAATGCCTAAAAAGAATATAGTTTCTCGGACAACCATGATAAATAACTACTTTTATAATGAGAATTTTAGAAAAGCATTAGTTATTTTAATTGAAATGATAAGGAATAGAATCAATCCTAACCAAGTTTCCATTGTAATAGTCATCACAACTTATGCCCATGTTGAGGCATTCAAAATTGGAAAGGAAATGCACCTTAATGCATTGTAGAATGGATTTTAAGCTTGATGTTTGCATTAGACATGCATTGTTTGATACGTATGCCAAATGTGGGAGCATAGATCATTCACTCTTGGTGTTCTCCAATTTGTAGGAGAAAACTTGTTTTGTTGGAACTTAGTCATTAAAAGGCCTACAAATCATGAATTTGCAAATGAAACTCAAAAAGTCTATTTATGGCCTTAAGCAAGCTTCAAGGCAGTTAGATCTAAAGTTTGATAGTTTTATCACTTCATATGGCTTTGTTAAGAACTTGATGAATCATTGTATATATACCAAGTTCAATGGGAATACCCCAATTTTATTGATTCTTTATGTTGATGACATCCTATTAATGTGCAAGGATGTGGGGTTACTTCAAGAGATAAAGACATTATTATCTTTTTATTTTGATCTAAAAGATTTTAGTGAAGCTTTCTTTGTTCTTGGAATTAAGAACCATAGGGATCAATCTCATCAGTTGTTAGGTCTTTCTTAAATGACATATATTGACTGGGTTTTAATAAGATTTAACATGCAAGATTGCAAGCTTGGGAATGCACTAATTCTTAAAGGTGACCAATTAAGTGAATTACAATTCTTTCAAAGTGAAGCTAATAGAGAATCTATTAAGAAAGTTCCATATACGAGCATAGTAGGTAGTTTTATTTATGCACAGGTTTGCACTAGGATTGATATTGCTTTTGTAACTGGACTTCTTGGCATGTTTCAGTCTAATCTTGGTCATAATCATTAGGTTGCTACTAAAAAAGTTATTAGGTACTTGAAAAGAACAAGGGATTATATGTTGACTTATAGGCATGTAGATGATCTATAACTCATTAGGTATTCAGACGCATACTTTGCAAGTGGTAAGGATGACTTGAAATCTACATCAAGTTATGTGTTTATAATGGTAAATAGAGTAGTGTTATGGATATGTTAAGTAGATGTTGATTACATCTTCCAACATGCAAAGTTTGTGGCATGTTATGGTGTAACTCTTTAAGCCATTTGGTTGAAAAACCTTATAAAGTTATTGTGATGCGGGAGTAACTATGCCAGTCCATGCTAATGGCCCAGCCCCTTTGATTCCTACTATCTAGAGTTTCCATTCCTATCAAGATTCCTACTACTTGGAGTTTCCATTTCTATCAGGATCCCTACTACTTAGAGTTTCCATTCCTGTCAGGATTCCTACTATCTCGAGTTTCTATTCCTATTAGGATTCCTACTGTTTTAAGGTCCCTAATTTGTTGGGATCCTATGCATGGTTTGTTTAAGATCTTAATTTGGTTAGTTTTCATTTTTCTTTATCCTACCAGACTTAGGTGTTGAGTATTCTTAATTGTTCTAGCATTAGGTTTAGTCGTCTATTTAAAGACACTATTATTTCAGTTGTAAATAGAACATTATGAGAACTTTTGAGATTGGAGAAGTTATTAAATTTTGTATTCTTTAAGCTTTGCCTTTAAATTTCGTGCTCTTACTTTCCAACCTTTTACATTTCAGTTATTTCAATTCCTGCACTTAAATTATTGTCTTTACATTTCAGGACTTTATTTTCCAGTCTTTACCTTTCCAGCCCTTTATATTTATGAATTTTTATGTTATTATTTTATTCCAATCTCTCTAGAATCCAAAGCTCACTCAATTGCCCGTCATGAAATGCATCATTTTGACTTCTCTAGATTTTGTTGAGAGGCCCATTTAGTTGTATTGTGATAACCCTACTATTGTGTCATTTATTAATGACAACAAAAGTATTAAAATGGCTACGCATATAGAGATCAAATTTTTTATTGTTAAAGCAAGAGTTAAAAAGAATGATGACATTGCAGTGGAACATATTAGAATAAATGTTATGTGTAATGGACTTAGAGAAAATTTATTTAAGACTTAGCTCTTAGGCTAGAATCTAAGTTAACTTTTAACCAGGATGAAGGGGTGTTTTTGAAAAAGTAAGAGAGGTTTGAGAGACAATGATAGTAGAGAGTATAAGAACAATTTGGGAGAATTGTGTAGGGAGAAATGATCCAAAAAGATCCCTTTATATAGATGTTTGCCTTCTTTTGAGGAGTTAATGTCATACTAGTTACACATTTAGGGCAAAGTGATATATTTACAAATGTTACTTAGAATTTAAACTTGGTTCATCAAATCAAGACAAGTATAATTCCAAACTAAAGATATTCAAATTAAGACTACTAACGTCACAACCATAAATATTGAATCATAACAATAATCTCATTCAATATTAAAATCATTACAATCATGGTAAATGAGTAATGCTCCCCTTATTAAAGGGGTTAGTTACATCTTAATAAATTCAAATACAACAAACATAAAATAAAACAACAATATGTGCCACTCAAGTAGACAACCCAACAATAAAGGAAACTAGGTAAGTTGGACTCGTACTTACACAACTTAGTCCATTGGCCCATACTACAAATCTAGCACATAAAAGTCTGAATCATACTCATTCAACCAACTTGTCAACCTATATCGCTAGTCTAGAACATTATGTTAGCTGACCTACTTACTAAAGGGTTAAGCCCTTCTGTGTTGTAAAAACATATTGACCACATGGGTCTTGGTTCTTCTTTTGATACTTTTGCTTAGTGGGAGCTGTTGCTTACTTTATTGTGATGTATTATAATTTTTCTTAGATGGTTTTACTTACGAAGAGTTTATGTTTACTCTATTGTTATGTATTGTTAAAGCATTTGTTCTGTTTACTATTATGTAAACTTTGATTGATGTATATACATCTCAGTTATCTGTCAATTGTTTGATTTTCACAAGTTTGTGAGACATATATGTGTATGTTTGAGACAAGTTATAAAGTTTTAAAGGAGGCGCAACCTTAAGTATTTGGTTAGGGCATATATTTATTAGCCATATTATAACATCTTGTTGCATACAATATATAGATACTTAAGTACATTATACAAGATATATTATATTCTTCTGGGGTAGTTTGTCAATTACATCTTCTCACTTTAGGATGTTCTCTTAAAATAGTTGGTTAATGACTTTTGTCATTGGAGTGATATTCCTGTAAGACAGTTTTGTTAATGATGTTAGTTATTTGGAGAATAGGACTAATAAGAAGGTAACATAACATTTCTTTTATAATATTACTTATCCACAACACTACTGTTTTAAACCTATGTATGTAGAATGGAGAGCTCCTGTGACCATGGTAGGCACTGTCTCTCAATGGCATAGTTACTGCAATCATTCAAGAGTTTGAAGCTTTATTTGATAAGATTAGTAATAAAGGATTGTTGCTGGACTAGCACAAAATTATTTTAAAATTATTTTCATATATGAAATCTACTTTTAGTATTATTTGTTTTATGATCATTGATACAACCTAAATGGGAAATTGTTAGCTCTTGTATGAGCCCACGTAATGTGGGCTTATATCAATGAGTATAAACTAATATTTCATACCATGGCAAGTCAACGTCATTTATTGATCCATTGTACTAGTACAAATATTGTACGCATTTATATTGCCCTTATTACGTATATAACATTATCTAGTGTGCATCTTCATCCATCTTATAGGTTTTGATAAGTGAGCTTATTTGTATGAACACCTTTATTAATTGACTAAGTCTCCCCTCTAGTTCTCTATTTATATACACTATAGCTTGTTGAAGGGAGAAAATAGTGATAATGGTTATAATTCTTTATACTATATTTGGCTAAGGGAAAATGCCCTTTAGGACATTTTTGCCACATCACCCATCCCCTTTCTCTCTTTCCCATTAAAATAAAGAACATACACCTTTTTACAACACATGATGAAAAGGCACACCAATCTTATTGTTCAAGTAAGAAAGAGAGTTCATTGTGTCCACTATCCATTTGGTTTCTCCTCTCATTTGCAATGGTTTTGGCTACCTCATTGAGCCTAAGTTAGGATAGAATAGATTGGAAGACTTAACTTAAGAAATGGAGAAATCTAGTATGTTTTCTAACTCATTTTTGGTATTTCTCAAATCCCACTCGTTTTCTTCATGGTTGATGATCTAATCCCATAAAAAAAGCCTTGTTTGAGGTCATATTTTCTAACATTTAACACCCATGATGTGATTAGCCAAACTCCTACACTCAAGCAACTTCCACATTACCTTTGTCAACATTGAATTCAACCAAAGGCACTTAATTAGGTCCAAAGGATTGGATTATGTGAAAGACCTACTAGATTTTCGGTTTGAAACAATCCTCGGGGTTGCCACCGTCCGACTATGATGCAACCCAAGATATTCCGGCCTTGTGTGATTCCACTAGAAAGAATTGCTTGGCTCCATTTAAAGAGCTATTGCTTAAGCTTAACATATTGCTTGAAGTGCCTCTAGTTTACTTGCATAATTGCGGATGGAAATATGGCTTTCGCTAGTAGAGATGGAAAAGAATTAGGCATACTGAAGGTTGTCTTTTGTCCTACTTCAGCTTATGGCTTCATGGCATATTTGGACTTTAGTGAACTTGTCAAACAAGGCATTATTCCGTTCAAAGGTATGTTTTTCTTTTCTAGGTTGCCATCATTCTTTGTCTGCATGGGTAAGTTTTCTCTCTTTTTCATCTATGTGCTTCACCATGTCCATAATTTCTCATTTTTAGTCTATTTAAAATATTCTAAATTTTGATCTCTAATTTGTTCTTTTTTTTTTTTTTTACGTATATGGACTACCAAATGAGATTAAAATTCAGGATTTCTTTTAGATATCTCAAAGTTTTAAACTAAATAAAATGCATTTAATGGCTCAAGTATTTATTCTTAACGGCTTAATATCAATTAATTAAAAGAAAATGATGCTTTTGTAAAGCATTTATCATGAGTATTCATAAAGTTATAGGAAATTACAGTTAAAAAGAGATGATATCAAGTACATCACTTTTATAAACACTTATATGATTATATTGTTTAAAAGAAACAATAATAATTGGTTTTTTAATCCTTCTCAAGAAAGAGGAAAAAATATGCCAAACACATATTTTTAGTAAATCATATTTTTATGACTAAATAATCCTCAGTATCCATTATTAATTATTGAAGTGGTAGGTCTGTTGTAAGAATTAACTTAATATCTCTATTATATGGCATTTGGCTTCATTCTCTACTACTGATGATAATTGACAAAAGACAAGCTATGAAATAGACCGAGATGGAAATTTACATAAAAGCAAAACAAGCAAAGCAATATGATAGTTGCAACTAAAATAAAATGAAGAAAAATAAAACTAACTATTTTAGGTTGAAAATGTAAAAGATAATAATTAATGTTGTACATTGTTGTTCATCTATTAATATGAATTAAGAATGACAATGACATTATTAATGCTATATTTCTTCTTTTCCTTAACCTATGATTGTTCACTAGCTAAACTAATAGCAAAAATTGGCATAAAAATTTGTTTGAAATTATGAAACATTGAGGCATGGCATTCTCCTATATCAACATAAGTTCAGTTTGTAATAATCCCACTAGTCTGATGGATTTGGCAATGTTTCCTAGACATAATTCATCTATTACATGTTATAGATGAAAGCTTTAAAGATGATGGCACACTCAACACCCAAATCACTTAGTGTCCCAAGCATGAGAAATATTTGACCTAAGGACTTCCCTACTTTCAGGAGAACCATTGATACCAATGATATCATGTTTGATTTTTTGGGATTGAAAACAAGAAACTACTTGAATTCTTTTGCAATCATCTTCAACACATATAATGAATTTGAATGTAAAGTATTAGAGGTAATTTCAAACATATTCCCTTATTTTTACAACATAGGTATGTTGCCCTTGCTAGAGTACCATTTAAAAAAAAAATCTCTTTAATATTACAATGCTTGCACCTAACTTATGCACATAAGGTGTTAAATTTCAAACTTCACAGTTGGCGTCTTTATTAGCTAACCACTAAACTAACTAGTTAAGTGACATAAAATGTTCTTGCATAAAAACCCTATCTTCGGTTTAGCTACTATGATCTCGGCCACACCTGTGTCATGTTCTATCTTGCATAATAAGTGGTTACAATTTTTTAGATTTGAATCATTTGTATGCATTATGGATGATCATGCTTTGCATCATGAGAATTCTTAAGAGATTGGAATGTATTATATTAATCATAAGAATGAAATATTTATTGATCATGGCTCAAGGATTGTTATTAATATGCTAGATAGATCATATTGGAACTTATGTTCAATATCAATACAATAAATTTGTCTAGAAATGATCCAAAATTCATATCTTCACCCTTAGTACAAACTGAAAGTTCATTCATACAAATTGAATGTTGGCATCTTTTCCAAATGTAAAATTTTCATTTTTACTTATTTATTTATTGTCTTCCGTCTAAGTAACAATACGTTAAGTAAGAGAAATTAACACATGGTCAGCTGTAGAAAGTCTTAACAAATCTAAAGCTAATGACAAAAACTACAAGAAAGAGCCAGCTAACTAATTACTATCTTTGGAGTACCCCACTCCTTGTTTCTTGGTCTACGAGGTTTGTGAAAAGAAGAGGCCATTAATATTCACACTATCAATTGGGTTAGTATTCTTAGCTGCCAATTGATGCGGGATGAGAAAATGGTCAACTGACAACGGGGGATCTCCACTGCACAAGGCTGGACGAGACGCCAATTAGAAGAAGCAAAGGGTGACCATGTAAGAACTATAACAGAGCATCGACCAGCTAGAATAAACCACGTGCAGTGTGGGAATGTAGCCAAGTAGAGGTTAGCAGCAGGGAAGGGTTGAGAGAGTACTGTTAAGACGGGATAGGGATTTTATATTTTACCATCACCTCCTCAAAACGCCCATGTCCATCCCAAGCCATAGCTCTCCGTCCCCCCAAAACCAAACCTGTCCAAAATAGTTTTATTACATCGGACATCAAGAGAGATTTCTCTTATGGGATAGGGATTTTATATTTTACCATCACCTCCTCAAAACGCCCATGTCCATCCCAAGCCATAGCTCTCCGTCCCCCCAAAACCAAACCTATCCAAAATAGTTTTATTACATCGGACATCAAGAGAGATTTCTCTTATGCATTCTCTCGCACACCTCGCATAAAGAAACAAAACACAGCACTTGGGAGCAGCGAAGCACGACGCATAGTCTGTAAATATTTCTTTATTTGAATGCACAACTATTTAGAATGAATTAGATCAATAAACATCTCATTCAATGAGTTAAGTCAGACTTAGTGGACAATGAAACACAAGACATTGCACTTCATAGACTAGGACTATTTGTAGAAAATTATCAAAAACTTTTTTTATATTAAAAATCATATAATCATAAAAAAATTTAACAATATTTGCAACATCTCTGTATCAACGAAACCCTTATATCAATATTTAAGAAAAATATTTTATTCATAGCTAGTTGATAATAATTGTGGGAAAAGATTTTAAATAGGAATGGCAACACAAATAATTTATAACAAATATGTTTATTCCTAAAAAGGTTGCCAAACATGAAACCAGTTCTAAAGAACTCAAACTCTATGACCCGCATTTTCAAATATATTCTTGTAACGTCTTATCTACCTTATCAGCGAACAAGAAGTTGACAAAAATGGTAATGATGGTCGTCTTTGCTAAGAAACCCTTGACAACCATTATCTGGAAATATTTTATTGCCCACGATATCTCATCATGTTGCAAAAACCCTTGCATAATTGTGTTGAATGTGATTGCATTAGGGGAGCAACCATTCTTGTCCATTTTCTCAAGCAGTTCGCTCGCTTCGTTTAGCTGTCCCTCTTTACAAAGCCCATTGATCATTATGTTGTAAGTCCAAACATTAGGTGATAAACCTTTTGCAGGGAGACAGTCAAAGAGTTCTCTAGCAATTGGAAGTTTCCTAGCATTACACATACCTGCAATCAAGATGTTGTAAATCACAATATTAATGTCCAACTTCTTCTCCACCTCTTCGAATAGTGTCATTGCCTCATTAAATTGTAGACTCTTAAAGAGGCCATCAAGCAAAATGCCATAAGTTATAATATCTAGATAGAGGCCACAACATTCCATCTCACGGAGCAGCTCTAGTGCCTTCTCAAGTTTCCCAACCCAGCAAAACCCATCCATAAGAGTACTATATGTGACAATATTAGAAATCTGTCAATAGCTGTGCATTTCACGAAAGAGACTCATTGCCTCATCGAGTCCTTTACTTTTACAATATCCATTGATCAATATGTTGTGACTAAATACACTTGGTGAACAACCCTTCCCGACCATCGAGTTAAATGCTTTGATAGCCTCACCCATCTTATTCTGCAAACAGTAACCATCAATCAAAGAATTGTAAGTCACAGTATCAGGCTCTACACCTTTATGGATCATCAAATCAAAGACTTCTTTTGCCTCTATCAATTTTCCTTCTTTTCCTAGTGCACCCACCAATATGTTGAAGGTACACAAATTTAGCATGATTTTCTTCTGTGTCATCTCATTCAATAGATTGCGTGCCTCCTTCAATTGTTTGAAATTGCATAAGCTTTGAATCAAAGAAGTCTAGGTAACCACATTAGGCTGCATACCTTTCTAAATCATCATATCAACAACTTCTTTTGCCTCCACCAACCTCCCTTCTTTTCCCTAATCATTCACCAATATGGTGAATGTCTACACATCTAGCATGATTCTCCTTTCTATCATCATGTTAGATAATTTAACTACCTCCTTCAATTGCTTGAAATTACATAGGGCCTGAATCGTGTAAGTGATACAATTTGGTTGAATTCCTTTACTTGTCATTTCATCAACTAAGTTCATAGCTTCACCAATTTTACCTTGAATATAGAGCCCTTGACAACAATACCAAGCGTTGCACACTCCAGTTCAAAACCAAGTTTTAGAGCTCTCGCTAAGATGGAGAAACTAAAATCCACTCAAAATGTATGGTAAAACCAATTAATCAAAACATTTAGAATATAAAGATCGGGAGCAATTCTTAACAATTCCATTCATTTGATTAAAGAGATCACAATGGCATGATGCTTCAATCTTGCAATTGCACTCAACAACTGAAAAAAAATCCACAACAGAAGGCAAAGAACGCATGTGAAGCATGCTATCAAACAATCCTAAGGATCATTAAGGTTCCTTAAGCTTCCAAATTCGCATCTATCTCTCAAAGATTGCAAGAACTTTGTCGGGTTTTCCTTTACCACTAGAAGTAGCGTTAGTGGAAGTAGTAATATAACCGCAAGAATAATGACAAATTTGAACAAAATGGAACGGAAGCCTTGTGTGATAATGGTAAGAAGAGTCAACAAAATGATTCAATGAAAAAGCAAGCGAGTTTCTGGAATTAGCAGTCGTAGCCCTTTCCCAAGGAAGAAAGGCAGAAGCAATACCAAAAACACTTCTTCTCAGCCACATCATGAGAATGTTCAAAAGATGGAACTCTTATTGAAGTTGAAAGGCCCTTTCATTTGCAAGATGTTCTAAGTTGTGTATGCTCGGACGAGGTTTCCAACCTGTTGAAAGATAAAAGCATGTGATTCAACTTCTAGGAAATACCAATTGTAAAGCAATATAGCTGCCATTTTAATTTTCTTTTCTTTTTTTATTATATTTGCATAATTCAAGATCATGTGCAAATGCAATGGAAGGAACTCTGGACAAAATAATACTCTTTGAAATGCTTTTGGAGTGTAAAACGAATAGTGTTGTTATAGTTTCATGGTACTCCCACCCATCCATCAACTCCATAAAGGATACAAAGGACAACAATTCATAACTGAAGAATTTAGAGAGAATTAATAATAAGAACCAGATGGAACGCCAAAACAAGATGAGAATATTTTGTATTCAGTTTGGAAGAATCTTTACAATTTTATGTTAAATTTGTACAAGTGAGAAATCTTATCTAAAAAGTACTTTCTTCTTAGAAATTTCAACTACAACCCGCATCTGACCAGTTGAGAAAGTTACAAATTCTCGAGGTGATGAGCTTAATTCGCCATATATGACTAGAGATTGTAACACCTACTTGGGCATTGGTAGGCCTGATGAACTTAACATAGCCTAGTGTGAATATTGGCCTGGTGGGTGGGTGTTTTCACTGCTCTTGCGTTCTTAACAACGATTGGGGAGACAAAAACAAAACTTTTTCCACCTTGAACGCAAGAACTTGGTCGCAGAGGCACCACAAAACACAGCAAAGTTCTGCTCAAGCAAGGACGACCAAGGAAAAAAATGCACGGAATTACAAGCAAAACCAGATATCAAAGGTTCATATCCATATCTTTCTACTTAACAAGAAATGGAAATGAGAAAAGGTAAGTTTTGTGTTGGACAAAGAAACTCAAATATTTGTGTTAATTTGAGATTAAAAACTACTTCAATATAATTATTTATCCTAGATAATCGAAAGGAATTCTGTTTTTTGTTGGACTTAATATCTGATAAAAAATGCCACTAATTAGAGAAGTCCTAAAACATTTGCAATGAGCACCCTCTTTGTACGTCTCAAGTAAAAACTAGCACAAAAATCAGATGCATGTGGTTGGCAGAAGCCAAAAAAACCCTTCATCCAATCAGATCAAAAATTGCATCAATCAAAGGCATTCGTCGCGTTTCCAGTAAGCTTGATTTCTTTCAACAACAAGAACGCATCATGAGGGGCGTAAAACACAGAGTACAGCACAGAGGAAAATAAACATCTATCGTACAATCCACAATGGATATCTAGCAAAACCACGCCAAGACAAGTAGCCAAGTTCAGGACAAACACCGAAGAAAGGAGGAAAGATGTAACTTACTGTGCTGCGGAGGACCCTTACAAAGACAGTGGGAGCGACGGCGAGGTCTCGAAAGTAAGACGGAAACGTTGTAGGGTTTCTTCCTCTTCTAAGTTCTGGCCCTGCAGTGGTAGCCAGTAGTTCGTTGGCCGAAGTAATAACTAAAATACTTAGCCCACACAAACCACCGGGCTGGTGGCGCAGTTGTCTAGCGCATAGGTCTCATAGCCTGAGTTATCCTGAGGTTTGCTAGTCATGACTCATGAGCAACGTATTTCTTGGTAAAGTCAAATGATGCTTGCGAAAATAACCCGCCTTGAGCCTTCACATCATCATTTGGATTAATTTTCTTACTAAAATAAGTCTGCAGAAAGAGTATGCCCCTCCATGCATGAGAATTTGCTACAGTAATGTTTACATGTTAATGATGCTAAGCTATGACACCACAGATCCAATAGCAATAGCCATCATAAGAGGGCTCTTATTTTTGTATGCTGAAATTTTTATTAATAAAATTCTCTTTCACCAAAAGAAAAGGATCCATCCCAAAATGTTGTTCCAATTACATTCCCCTAAAAAAATCTTGAATTGTAGCAATTACCCTCTTTAATCACCTTAACACCAGCTTGGTAAAATTTACCTATAAACCCATTCAACCCTGGAGCACTATCCGGATCCAATGTTTTGATTGCCATAAGTATCTCATCCCAATGGAGGACCTCTAATAGCATTTCATTCTATGTAGTGGTGACTTATTGTGGAACAAACAATAGGATATCTCTGTGTTCCCTTTGGTCTAGCAAAAATTGAAAAAGGTGTATGAATGATGAACTACTAAAGGCAATAAATGTTTTGGAATAGAAATTAACTTCCATTGGCCCCACTATAGCAACATCTGATGAATAACTACGTTTAGGCAGCTAAATATTCCAAGTAGCCTAAGTATTTCATTCTTTTATACATGTAAGAAAATAAACAAAGTTTCTATCCCTTTTTTGCAACCATTTATAATGAACCTTGTCCTATATAGTTTTCTCTTGTATTATTAGTAATTTATCATATTGATCTTAAGCTTCTTTGTATTCTATGTGTTTTTGTTTAAACCACCCTTGCTAAATATCTTTACCTAATAACTCAATTTGCTACTCTAAAATTGCTATTTGTTCTATTCTCTCAACTTGGTTTTTCTTATTTCATTCAATGTATGTCATTTTCATATGTTTCAAACACCCATGTAGTTCCTACCATGGACACCTTTCTTTATAAATTTTCCACTTATTAGCCAAATTAGTCAAAAAGAATTGCTTTTTAACCAAATGTCTTGCAAACTTGAAGTTATTGCTTCTTTCTTATCTTCTTCATTGAAATAAAGAGAGGACAATGATCAAAATACATTCACAGTAAGTGAGAAACTTCTAAACATGAAAATTGCACCATAGCTTTCATATTTAAGAGGATGTTATCTAACCACAACCATGTTTTTCTTCCTCCAATTTCATTACTACACTGTGTGAAAGGCTCTCCTTTAAATCCAACATCTACTAGCTTCATAGGTACAATAAAGTCATTAAATTCTCCAATTGCCCTTCTTGAATATAAATGGCCCTTTTCTTCTATTTGCAATGAAATAATATTAAAATTACCACACAAAATCAATGTCTTGCCTTTAATATTCAAATGCATAAAAGAATCCCAATAATTGCCTTCAAACATGTGTGTCATAACTGTTGGAAAATAAAGGTTTTATTGTGACAAAATTTATTTATGAATTATTTATTGACAATAGTTGAAGCTTGCTAGAAAGTGCATATACCTTTTGGTTTTGATGAAACAAATTATTATCATTGGGGGTTTTTCAAGGACATCACTACTTTACTATTGATAGGGTAATTGATCAAAATCCAGGATCATTATAACTTACAACAAGAAAGCCACAACTCTATTTTACAAGAAAGAAGATAGATTAGGAAGAAAGTAATTTAACCCCATCATTCTTAACTAATGTAAAATCTCATATGCCATAATGGTAACCCATCATGTTGGTATCTTATTTTTAGTATTGAAACTAAAAAGAGTCCATCAAATTCTTCACAAGAAAGAAAAGTGTCCAAAGAGACACAAAACTTATTATAAACCCACAATCTCTATATTGTATTATAAAGGGTAGTGTATCACTAGAGATTATACATCTTAAAAGTTTTCTTTCAATCATGTATAAAAACTAAGAAGATGAAACAACATTTTTATCTACACTACAAGGATAAGAGGCTTAGTTTAAAGTTTTCACCAGCAAAAGCTTTGGAATGTTATGTCAATATGTTGAGAGTTAACATTATGCCAACAAGTTACACATTCTTGTTATTGGTCAAGGCTTATACCTCTTTGTCAACTTTGGAGTTTGGTGAAATGATATAGTGTCATGTTTAGAGAATTGGGTTTGGTTCACATGTGTTTGTTCAAATTACTTTCCTTGATTTCTACTCAAGTTTGGGTAAATTAGAAAAGTACTGAGTGTGTTTATGAAATGCTAAAAAGAGACATTTTTGCATGGAATTCGATGGCTTTTGGCTTACATTTAAGCCATGGATATAAGTTTTGTAAGGAAATTGTTTAAGAAGATGCCTAAAATGAATACTATGACATCAAAAACTTTGATTGATGTATATGTGAGAGTGTGGAAATTGGATTATGCTAAGTTATTGTTCATCAAATGCCTGAAAAAGATATAGTCTTCTAGACAACCATGATAAAATAGTTATTCTCAGAAGTTTAGAGAAGAATTAGTTGTTTTTAATGAGATGATAAGTAATGGAATCAATCTTGATGAAGTTACCATGGTAATAATCATTTCAGCTTGTGCCTATGTTAAGCTACTTGAACTTGGAAAGGAAATGCACCTTGATGCACTACAAAATGGGTTCAAGCTTAATGTTTAAATTGGGTTTGCTCTAATTGACATGTATGTGAAATGTGGGAGCATGGATTTTTCACTTTTGGTGTTCTTCAATTTGTTAGGGAAAAAAAAAACCTATTTTGTTGGAATTCAGTCATTGAAGGGCTTGTAGCTCATGAACTTGCAATTAAAGTACTTTAGATGTTTGAAAGAATGGTAAGGGAGAAGGTGAAATCAAAAAGGGTTACTTTTATGAGTGTTCTACAAGAAGGCCAAAAGAGGTTTTTAAGCTTTACCAATGGTTACTCTTTTAGTCCTAAAGTATAACACTATGGATGCATGGTCAATCTTCTAAGCTAAACAAGTTTGCTTGAAGATGCATTGGAGTTGATAAAGAGCATGAAATTGCACCCAATTTTATTATTTTGGGTGGCTTGTTAGGCAGGTGCAACCTTTATAAAAATTGGGACATTATCAACTTGCTTACTAATGAACTATAGGTTTTAAAGCCCAACAATAATAGCCATTACCACCTACTCCTTAACATATATGGTAAAGGAAATTCATAAGGTAAGGTTGCTCAAATTAAGTCAGCCATAAAAGATCAAAGCATGGAAAATAGATCTCCTAGATCCAATTGGATTGAAATGGAGAATAAAAAGATTCATCAATTTTTTGCTTATGATGACTCCAACCTAGCATTTAGTGAAATTTGTTTTTCTACTAAATTGATGGCTAGTTGAAGCTTACTAGAAGGCACGTACACCTTTTGGTTTAAATGAAACAAATTATTGACTTTAAGGTTCTTTTTAAAGGTGTCCCTATTTTATTTTTAAGATGGAAACTAATCAAGATAAAGGATCATTGTAACTTATGATAGGAAAGCCAAAAATTTATTTACAAGTGTGTACAAGATGAAAGTCCCACATCAAAAGATAAAATCTCTAAAGTAAAGTTTAAATTAAAAGAAAACCTTTCATCCTTTAAACTAGCTTTTAAGTTAGACATTTAGCCTTTCTAGCTACAACAAAAAAGATAAATTTATTTACAAGTAATTCAATCCCATCATTCTCAACTAATGCAAAATCTCATATACCATGATGGTAACTCATCATGTTTGTATCTTATTTTCAATGTTGAAATTGGAAGGAGTCCATAAGCTTAATCATGAGAAAGGAAAGTACCCCAAGTATCACAAAATTGTTATTGTAAACCCACAATCTTTACAATGTCTTGTAAGAAGTAGTATATTGCTTAAGATTGTACATGTCTAAAATTTTCCTTCAAGTATATATAAAAACCGAGAATGCATAACAACATTTTTGTCTACACTACAATGATAAAAGGCTTTGCTTAAAAAATTTCCCAACAAAAGCTTTGGAATGTTACATCAATATGCTAATAGCTAAGGTCATGCTAATGAGTTACATGTTCTTGTTGTTGGTTAAGGCTTATATCTCTTTGTTAACTTTGGAGTTTGGTGAGACTATGCAGTGTCATGTTTAAAGAACTAGGTTCAGTTCACACATGTTTGTTCAAACTACTTTCCTTAATTTTAACTTAAGTTTAGGTAACATTGGAAGAGTAGTAGGTGAGTTTGATGAAATGCTGAAAATAAATGTTATTGCATGGAATTCAATTGTTTCAACTTATGTTCATGCTAGGGATATGAGTTTTGCAAGAAAGTTTTTAAGAAGATGCCTAAAAGGAATACTGTAACATAGAAAACTTTGAATGATGGATAGCAAGAGTGGGAAAATTGGAATTTATGGAGTTATTGTTCACTCAAATGCTTGAAAATATAGTCTCCTAGACAACCATGATATATAGCTACTCTCATAACAATAAGTTTAGAGAAGCATTAGTTGTTTTTTGTGGAATGACAAGCAATGGAATCAATCTTCTTAAAGTTATCATGGTAATAGTCATCTTGGCTTATGCCCATATTGAGGCATTCGACCTTGGAAAGGAAATGCACCTTAATGCATTGTAGAATGGGTTTGAGCTTATGTTTACATTAAGTCTACATGATTGATGTGTATGCCAAATATTGGAGCACAGATTGTTCATTTTTAGTGTTCTCCAATTTGTAGGAAAACAAAAACCTATTTTGTTGGAATTTAGTCATTAAAGGGCTTGCATCTTATAAATTTGTAAATAAAGTACTCAATATGTTTGATAGAATGGTGATGGAGAAGATGAAACTAAAAAGGGTTACTTTTACGCGTGTCCTAAGGAATCACACATACAAGGCAAGTAGAAGAAGGCTAGAGGAGGTTCCTAAGCATGACTAATGGTTACTCTATTGTTCCTAAAGTCCAACAATATGGATGCATGGTTGATCTACTAAGCAAAACAAGTTTGGTTAAAGATGCACTAGAGTTGATAAAGAGCATGAAATTAAACCAAATTATATCATCTAAGGTGCTTTGTTGGGTAGGTGCAACCTCCATTAGAATCTTGAAATCAATCAACTTGTTACTAATCAATTGTAAGTTTTAGAACTTAACAACAATGGCCATTTCAACCCGCTTATTAACATGGATGGTAAATGAAATAGATAGGGTAAAGCTAGTAAAATCAAGTTAGTCATAAAAGATCAGGGTGTAGAAAAGAGATCACTAGGATGTAATTGAATTGAAATGAAGAAGAAAAAGTTTCATTAGTTTGTTGCCTTTGATGGCTCGCACTTAAATTTTAATGATTTTTATTTTTTTGGCTGAAATAGATGTTTAATTGAGATTACTAAAAAGTGCCTACACCTTTTGGTTTTGATGGAACTAATTATTGTCATTGTGTTTTCTTTTAAGGACACCTTTGCTTTACTATTGAAATGGTAATTAATCAAGATAGATGATCATCATAGAGTAAGAAGAATAAAGTAAAAAGATAGATTAGGAAAAAAGTAATTTAACCCCATCATTCTCAAGCAATGCAAAATCTCACATGCCATGATGGTAACTCATCATGTTAGTATCTTATTTTTAGTATTGAAACTAAAAGAAGTCCATCAAATTCATCATGAAAAAGGAAAATGCCTTAAAAAATACAAAATTGTTACTATAATCCTATAATTTCTACATTGTCCACATCTTGAAAATTTTCCTCTAGTTATATTTAAAAACTAGGAAGACAAAACAACATTTTTGTCTAAACAACAAGGATAAAAGGTTGTGTTCAAAGATTTGCCAACAAAAGCTTTGGAATGTTGCATTGTATGTTGAAAGCTAAGGTTATGCCAACAAGTTATACATTCTTGTCATTGGTCAACACTTGTACCTCATTGTTGGCTTTGGAGTTTGGTGAAACTATATAGTATCACATTTAGAGAGTTAGGTTTAGTTCATATGTGTTTATTCAACCTACTTGTCTTGATTTCTACACAAGTTTGGGTAAACTTGGAGGAGTAATAAGTGTGTTTGATGAGTTGATAGAAAGAGATGTTTTTGCATGAAATCCGATAGTTTTATCATACATTTAGGTGAAGAATACGAGTTTTGCAAAGAAATTGTTTGAGAAGATGCTTAAAAGGAATACTGTAACATAAAAGACTTCAATTAATGCATATGCAAGAGTGGGAAAATTGGAATTTACAGAGTCATTGTTCACTTAAATGCCTAAAAAGGATATAATCTCCTGGACAATCAAGACAAATAGCTACTCTCTTAACAAGAAGTTTAAAAAAGCATTAACTATTTTTAGTGAAATAATAGGCAATGGAATTAGTCCTAGCGAAGTTACCATTGTAGCAATCATTTTGACTTGTACCCATGTTGGAGCACCTAAACTTGGAAAAGAAACATAGCTTGATGCATTATAGAATGGGTTTGAGCTTAATGTTTAAATTGGGTTTGCACATATTAATATGTATGCCAAATGTGGAAACATGGATCGTTCTCTCTTTTAATGTTCTTCAATTTGCCAAAGAAAAACTTGTTTTGTTGAATTAGTCATTGAAAGGCTTGCAGCTTATGGATTTGCAATTGAATTACTTAAGATGTTTGACAAAATGGTAAGGAAGAAGGTGAAACCAAAAAAGGTTACTTTACGAGTAAAGAGGGTTACTTTTATAAGTATTATAAATAACCATATACACACAAGACAAGTAAAAGAAGGCTAAATGAGGTTTCTAAGCATGATAATTGGTTACTCTATTGCTCCTAAAGTTAGAAACTATGGATGCATGGTTGATCTACTAAGCAAAACAAGTTTGCTTGAAGATGCATTAAAATTGATAAAAAGCATGAAATTGTGCCTAATTGTATCATTTAGGGTGCCTTGTTTGATTGGCGCAACCTCTATAAGAAATACGAAATCAATCAACTTATTACTAATGAACTTAAGGTTTTAAGAGGCCTATAATAGTGGCCATTACCACTTGTTGATTAACATGTATGGCAAAGGAACTAGATAGGGTGAGGTTGCTAAAATCAAGTTAGCCGTAAAAGATCAAGGCAGGGAAAATAGATCTCTAAAATCTAGTTAGATTGAAATAAAGAATAAGAAGATTAATTAATTCGTTGCTTCTTATGACTTGCACCCTACTTTTAATAAGATTTGTTTTTATACTAAAATAATTGGGAAGCTATAGCTTGTTGAAAGTGCATACACCTTTTAGCTTTGATGAAACAAATTATTGTCATTAAGGTTCTTTTTATGGACACCCTACTTTACTTTTGAGATGGTAACTGATCAAGGTAGAGGACCCCTATAACTTATGGTAAGAAAGCTAGAACTCTATTTACAAGAAAAAAAAAGATTAGAAACAAAGTTATTTATCTCCATCATTCTCAACCAATG
Source organism: Casuarina equisetifolia (assembly GCA_028551475.1). Lineage (NCBI taxonomy): Eukaryota > Viridiplantae > Streptophyta > Magnoliopsida > Fagales > Casuarinaceae > Casuarina > Casuarina equisetifolia. Next base: position 12,984,348 of record CM052359.1, read on the forward strand.
CAAAATCTCACATGCCATGATAATAACTCATCATGTTAGTATTTTATTTTCATTACTAAAACTAAAAGGAGTCCATCAAATTTATCATGAGAAAGGAAAGTGCCTAAAAAACACAAACTTGTTATCATAAACTCACAATCTCTACATTTTACTATAAAAAGCAATGTAACCCTAAGGATTGTATTTGTCCAAAATTTTACTCCAAATACATGTAAAAACCAAGAAGATGAAACAATATTTTTGTCTACACTACAAGGATAAGAGGCTTTATTCAAAGTTTTTACCCAACAAAAGCTTTGGAATGTTATTTCAATATGTTAAGAGCTAAAGTTATCCTACACATTCTTGTCATTGGTCAAGGATTGTAACTCTTTGTCGCTTTGGAGTTTGATGAAACAATATGGTATCACATTTGGAAAGCTAGGTTAATTCACACATGTTTCTTCAAACTTCTTTCCTTAATTTCTACTTAAATCTGGGTTAACTGGGAAAAGCAATAATTATGTCTAATGAAATGCAAGAAAAGAGATGTTTTTGCATAGAATATGAGGGTTTCAGCTCATATGCAAGCTAAGGATATGAGTTTTACAAGGAAAGCTTTTAAAAAGATGTCCGAAAGGAATATTGCAACATAAAAGACTTTGTTTGATGTATATGCAAGAGTTAGGAAATTGGAATTTGTAGAGTTATTGTTCATCAAATGCTGAAAAGGACAAAATCTCCTAGACAACCATGATAAATAGCTATTATCATGATGAGAAGTTTGGAGAAGCACTAGTTGCTTTTAATGAAATGACAAGCAATAAAATCAATCCTAACGAAGCTGCGATGGTAACAATCGTCTTGACTTATTCCCATATTGAGTCATTCAACCTTGGAAAGGTGCATGCATCTTCATGACCTAGATTTGTTTTAAGCTTGATGTTTAGATTAAGTCTATAGTGATTGACATGTATGCCAAATGTGGAGTATAGATTGTTCATTTTTAGTGTTCTTCAATTTCTGGGAGAAAAACTTATTTCATTGGAATTTAGTTAATGAAGGCTTGCAACTCATGGATTTGTAAATAAATCACTCAAGATATTTGATAGAATGATAAAGAAGAAAGTGAAACCAAAGAGGGTTACTTTTTTTTAGTGTTCTAAGCGACCATAGACATGCAAGATGAGTAGAAGAAGGCCACAAGAGATGTCAAGCATAACCAATAATTACTCTATTGCTCTTGAAATCAAAATATTATGAATGCATGGTTGATCTACTAAGCAAAAGAGATTTGCTTGAAGATGTACTAGAGTGGATAAATAGTATGAAATTGAGCCCAATTATATCTAGGGTGCCTTGTTAGGTGGGTGCAAGCTCCGTAAGAAGTGGAAAATTGATCAACTTGCTGCTAATAAACTAAAAGTTTTAAAGCCCAACAACAGTCGCCATTACCACCTACTCATTAACATACATGGCAAAGGTAATAGAAGGGGTGAGGTCGCTAAAATCAGGACAGTTATAAAAGATGAAGGCATAAAAAAGAGATCTCTAGTATCTAGTTGGACTGAAATGAAAAATGAAAAGATTGATTAGTTTACTTCTGATGCCTCGCACACAACTCGTAGTGAGATCTGCTACTTCTACTGAAATAGATGAGCAGCTGATAAACTTTAAAGGAGTGACGTTGCTGTACTGTTTGTTGATAGATAGCGGAATGGGATGTACAAACATTAAATCCAAAGTCGGTTATATAATGCAGCATGAAGGACAACTAGCTCCGCCGACTAGAATATGATATACAGGGCTGATGACTGTCCCCGCGTCCAGCTCAATGATCAAGAACAAGATAAATTGGATTAGATGCAAGCTGCTCAACTAATTTATTCAGATCTCCTTCGCAAGTTTTCCAAATTCATCCTTCTGTATTTCTGTAGCACTCTTTCCATCGTTTACATCGGTAAACACTGCATCGTAATGAAGAACCACCGTCTTGTTGGACCAACACTTCCCAGTTTCTCCCAATAAAACCCCTGATTGATTCAACACTCCCTAAACCATTGTTTCCATTGTGTTCCTCAAACATCTTTTCCACAACATGGTTCAATTCCTCCTCATCAGGCAAAATCTTTTTCAGCTTAGAAATCATTAACGACCCTGACATTTTGGAAGTAAACAACAGGCTTTTCACCCATGACTTCTGCTAGTTCTTGAAGTCATGTTTCCTCAAGATATCATTTAGCTGGGGAAGTGCTAGGAAAGAAGGAACGCCTATTTCAACCCACATTTGGACAAAAGCATTCCCTACCTTACCCTTGCGAATCTTCCCCTTGTCTTCTGCATCCAAATCGGTGAACAAATTCTCCGCTATCATTGCAAAATCGTCCTCGTCCTCCAAATACAATCGAAGAGTATTTCCATTCAATATCACAATAACAAGAGGATCATGTTTTAATTGATCGGCGATGGCACAGAGGTGATCTTAAGAGGCTCGGTCTCTGGGGAGTTGGGTGATCCGGAACGAGACGACGTCGTCCACGTCGATGGGCTGCAGAGCGGAGCGCTTCAGGGTTTCGGGCAATGAGATGCCAAAAAGAGCCGAGGAGGCTCTGGAATCGACCAGGTCCAGGGCATCCCCGCCGATCAAAGCGATGACGTCACCCAGGAGGGTCAGCTCCGGCGATCTTAGTTGCGTCCCGTTCCAAAAGAAAAAAAAATACCTGCACCCTTTTATTTTTTCTCTTTTTACACCTTTTAGTTAGTCTCAGCTTATGCACACACATATTGACAAAACAAAAATACAAGCGTAAACCTCGAGGCTTATAATTTCTTAGGCCAAGTTGATTGTTTTTCAACACATTCTTACATAGGGAGCCTAATTGACAAAAAATGTGTACATTCAAAATATTAAGACCATAGTTTGTCAATTTATCCATGTCAAAATTCCCCTCTTTAAATGTGTTGGATACTCTAGGTACCATAGAGGCTTTCGTCAGTGTAACAACATACATTGTACCAAATGGAAGGAGTCAGTTGTCTTTGGGATTCTTTTTAGTCGTGCCCCTGCGGTTACTCTTCAAATGATAATTGATTACAATATAAGATCATTATAAATTACAGCAAAAAACCACACCTCTATTTCAAGAAAAAAGATGGATTAGGAAGAATGTAATTTATATCTATCATTCTCAACCAATGCAAATCTCAAATGCCATAACTCATCATGTTAATATCTTATTTTCGATATTGAAACTAGGAGTCCATTCAATTCATCGTGAGAAAGGAAAGTGCCTGAAGAAACACAAAACTGTTATTGCGAACTCATAATCTCTATATTGTCTTATAAGAAACAATGTATCACTAAAGATTGTACTTGTTTAAAATTTTCCTTGAATTACATATAAAAACGAGAAAGATGAAAAGCATTTGTTTATGAGAAAATCAAAATGATATTTACAAGCTGGAATGCTCTGTGCCCTCCATTTGATCTTATTTTGGTTGCTCTTGAGCCAGCCTCAAATGAGTGAGGACAGAAACAAAGACATCCTCAGGGCAGTGTGACAAGTGAAGATTCAAGACACAATCACAAAAGCTTCGATTGTTATAGAGTTCGTATCTATTCACCAAATTTTCCAGGACAGCAAGCATAATCTTACTCTGAGCTCTTCAACCCCCTAAATATCCATTTTTCACAATTGTTCCAGAGAACAACACAATAATCTTAAAAGATGAACATCGAACCAATTGCATTCACAAAACCCAAGTCTTCTGCATCTCTTAACCCCGATCTTCATGTTCCATTATAAAAACACTATCGATCCAGAAAACAACCAAACACTGTGAAGAATAACACTATCAATCCAGAAAACAACCAAGCATTGTGAAGAATAACATTTTCCTTCCTATTAATAGAAGGTCCTAAAATTGGTGGACAAGGACAACTCCAAAAAATCCCAAACAAAAAATGAAAAGACAAGATTCACTAAGAAGAGAATGATCAGATAGAGCTAATATAGATTATGCCATCATCACGGCAATCAAACCAATAGGGAAACATATCAAAATCTTCATCTCATTCTCCAGCAATTTGTTAAGGTGTATGATGAAAACTAAAAAATTGTCTAAAACCCATGGTTTGCATACAGCCCACAAAGGGTTCAGACTGGGCAACGAGGTATTACTGACAAAATCATAAACTTATGCTCCCCCAGTCCCATTTTACACTCCTACATACACTACCACCACGACGCAAATCACAGATCAATGACGAGAACATCCTACATCATATAAAGAAAATGATCAACTAGAACTAGTACATATTGATGCATCAACAATCCATTCAAAACCACAAGGAAAAAATTCTTACGCTATCATTTTCGTTTTCCAAAACCAGCAAACCAACCGAACTATATTTTCAAAAAAAGAAAACAATCGACATAAAACACCAACTACTTGTTTAGTTATAGTTGTAGGCAAAACAACATTAGTCGTTCAAACTAAAAGAACAAACAAAAATAGAAGATTTGAGGAGAAGAATCAACTAGAGCTAATACAAATTGTGCCATCATCATGGCAATCAAACCAATAGGGAAACATATAAAAATGTTCATCTCATTATCCAACAATTTGTTCAGGTGTATGATGAAATGTAACATTGTCTAAAACTCAAGGTTTGCATATAACCTACAAAGAGTTCAGACTAGGCAACAAGGTATTCATAAAATTAATCATAAATTTAGGCTTCCGTAATACCATTTTATACTCCAACACCCACTGCCATCACAGTGCAAATCACAGATCAACACGAAAGGGAAAAGCTTTGCATTCATCATTTTCGTTTTTCCAAAACCAGCAAACCAACCGAACTCGATTTTCAACAAAAGAAAATCCAACGGCATAAAACATCAACTACTTGTTCTGTATAGATACAGGCAAAATGGCATAAGTCGTTTCAACTAAAAATTCAAAAAAAAAAAATAATTGGAGAAGGATCAGCTAGAGCTAATACAAAGGTCTATGCCATCATTTCGGCAATCAAACCAATACGGAAACAAAATCCTCATCATCTCGTTCTCCATCAACCATTCAAAAGACTATAATTCAATGCACATTAAAAGAAATTCTAAGATATCTAACAAAGAGGGGGTGAGTAAGCAGAGCGTTGCTGTCAATAAACCGGAAGTCCAATGGAATTACGGCCAAACGCCGAGGAATGAAATCGCATTGGTCGTAACCCAGCTGCCAAAGGAGCATAAGGAATAGAACGACTGCGCATTTGATCATCGGCTACGGTGGACAGTGAAACCCTAAACATGGGGAGGTATTTATAAAGAGACGAGAGCGTGGTAACTTTTTTAGTTTTTGGAGCATGGGAACTGAAATGTCAGAAACGCCTTTAGGGTTTTACGTGAGATGGTAGCGACGTCGTTTTTCCTTTTTCCCTTCTTTTTTTTTTTCCCTTTTTCTTATTGATTATTTTGCCAACATGAAGAATTATGTTATTTGCCCATTTTAAGGCAAGTTCTTTATTTTTTAATGGATATACAAATATTTTTCCTTTGATTACAACCAAATTCGATACTTTTTAAACATGTTGAGAAAGTTGTTGTAGTAAATGTGCTAGTAATCAAATAATTAATTACTAATTGTTTAGAATTTAAGTCTAGAGTTCAATATCCTATAATTACCAAATATTTTTTGATCAAAAGAAAAAAAAAATGTCGTGGTGCCCCCACAGCTCAGTTGGAGCATTAAGGGGTAGGTCCGGAAATTGAGACACAATTCCCTCCTCCCCTTTAATCAAGAAAAAAAAGTGTCATTATAACATAAAAAATGGCAACATTTTTTGTTATTCTAGATTAAGTAAGTTGATTATTACTTTAACTAAGAAATCATTTTTTAAATTAATTATTAAAAGAGATGGGCATATCACATACAAAAATAATAGTTGAATTAAAATATTAATTGCTAAAACAATTTCTATTTCTAACATATTATCTGACCTAAATATAAAAAAAAAAAAAACTCCACAAAGTTTGTTTATAAATGATGGTTATATATGATCTTAAATCATTGTAAAAGTAATTAATTTTTTCTTTAAATCAATTAATTAAAGACTCGTCAATCTGAAACCACTATTGTTTTCAACACTTAAAAATCAATTTAATTTATAAAAATTAGATGAAAAGCCCCCTTTCGTCATGAATTTGATTTGATTTTCTTCGTTAATTCACTCGCTAAAGTTGACGGAGGCGCATGCGTTAATCGAACTGACGATATTCCGCATATTCACACCCGCAACCGGAGTTTTCGCCACCGCTATTGGTGCGGGTGACCCGCCTTACACCACGCCCCACCGCTTGTCGCCGACTCTGAGAACAAGAGCAACCGCCATGTCCCTTGCTCCTTATATATGACACGCTCTTTGTCTCTATCTCTATCTCTATCTCTATCTCTATCTCTCCCCTGAAATGGCTGACCCGTTGGTGAAGCGCGTCCTCCATAAGATTCGTAAGTGCCTCTCTCTGGTTGAAAGCTCTCTCTTCTCTGAGGCTTGGGCTAAGATTTCTTAGTTTCGTGTAGTTCGTGCTATGTTAGTTTGTGGTTGATGAGGGATGATTTATGGAGCGTTAATGCTAATAGAAAGAAGAAACACGAAGCGTTCTAGTACTTAAGCCGGGGGTTTGATTTGCTAAATCAACTGCTCCTGCTCGTGTTAATTTCCATTATGTTCGGACGCTGCTTAACCGGGGTGACGAGTTTCAGTTTCTTATTTCGAAAAATCCTGCTTGTACTGGTATAATCTAATGGTCTCCCAAAGTCTGATATCATCTCTGTTAATAGTTTATAATTGACCTTTTACATCATTTCTTTTGTTTATCCGTTTTGACTCGTGATGTTTCTGTTTCTGGAAAGGGCATTCATTGTCCTACAACGTCATTGCCCTAATTCCTTAGTAAGTAGATAATCGTATTGATCGTCGTAGATTTAATTGCTTTATTAACTATTAGCTCCAATAGAAATATGGAATTTTTGAATTTCTGTGAGAGTTTAGGATTTGTTATATTACGAAACTTTGTGTTTTCTTTTTCTTTTAACTTATTTGAATTAGAAGTTTTAACTTTGTCTATATTCCATATTTTGGCAGATTGTACTAAAAATATTTTGAAGAGGCAGGGGAAATATCAAAGTTATGTTTATAGTCTTCTTAGTATGTTTCATTTTGAACGAACAAATTTAGACAAGGTAGAAGCAGAAATGTTGAAAGGAACAAAGGATGAACCTCAAGTTCCTTTAAATTCTAAAGTTGAGAATATGACTGGCGATGATTATACTATCAGCAAACACAGTGGTGAGAGTGATCTGTCCAATAGAAAGTGGAGATTAGAGCCTGCTTGGATCACAAAAGCTCTTGAACCAGCTCTACAATTGTGTAGGTGGGCTCTGCCAACAGGTCTGTTAATGTTGGGTTTGTGTTCTTCATCATAATGGTATAACTGTGGGATGGCATTCATTGGCCTTACTATATGAATCAGTCACGGAACAATAGTAAGTCAAGTTGTCTCACTTTGGGACAAGCATCTAAGAAAAAATGACTCAATTTAACTTTGTCATTTTTAAAATTGAAGAAACAGAAGTTGAGTGGTAACATTTTTAATATTTCCACATTCTAAATCTGCAGATGGATTTGGAAACAAAGCCCCACCTTCCAGTCGATCTCTTACAGAAATCATTGGAAGCATTCAACGGAGTAAGATTGGGATCAAGGATTGGAGCTTTAGCGACCTTACAATTGGCCTATATCTTATTTACCTTCGTCAGGCATCTACAAATCCGTTTGAAGATGTTAAGGGCGTTCAGATCTCATCAGATTCAATAGTAAACTCTATACCCATTTTATGTCTTGATAAATAGATGCATATCCTCACTAAATGAATGTTATTTTTCCAATTTCCCATTTATGGCCTTGTTTAAGAATTTTGTTTCTTGAATCCAAATTTCTTATGTGGGTAAGTATTTCGTAATTTAGGTGCAGGATCTCATCTACCACCTGGAGTTAGCAAAAGGTGCTTATAAGGAAAATGCTGCAGCCCTTGCAAGGATCAGCATGATTCGAGAAAGTAATGTCTTGAAGTTTGTCAAAAGTTCCAGTCTAATGAGGCCTGGATATTATATTGGGGTTGATACCCATAGGAAACTTGTAATATTTGGAATCCGTGGCACTCAATCTGTCTATGACCTTATAACTGATGTTGTTTCTCTGAGTGATGAGGAAGTGACATTCGAAGGTTATTCTACACACTTTGGCACAGCTGAAGCTGCTCGATGGTTTCTTAGGCATGAATTAGAAACCATTAGAAAGTGCCTGGAAGAACATAAGGTGCCCATGAGTTACCTCTATCTGTTTTCAGATGTCGTTTCTTTTCTATATTTCCTTTTCTCAATTTATATAAGAGTGAGCTTTATATAATTTTTTTAACAGGGATATAGGTTAAGGCTTGTAGGTCATTCTCTTGGTGGTGCTACAGCTTCTGTACTAGCAATCATGCTTCGGAGAAAGTCATTTAAGGAGCTTGGATTTAGCCCTGACATTGTTTCTGCTGTCACTTATGGCACTGCACCTTGTGTCTCTAGAGAACTTTCTGAAAGCTGCTCCGATTATGTGACAACTGTTGTAATGCAGGTGTGTGGATGCGTTAACAAATTGTTGGCTATATTTTTCATAAGAAGCAATCTTTTTTATTGTTTATACAATTGCTGTCTTAGCAACTTCTCTTTGCTTCATCTGCCATGTTTCTGTCCTCTTATTGCCTTTCGTTTCTCCTTCTGTTCAGGATGATATTGTTCCTAGGTTAAGTGTAGCTTCTCTGACAAGGTTGAGGAATGAAATCCTTCAGACCGATTGGTAAGCAGCAATTAAGAGGACAGAAGTCCTCTAAGCAGTAACTAAGCTAGATCTTTTGGGAATAAGCTGCATTCTATATAGGAATTATTTTCTGTTTGGAACTCAATTTTTAAAGTGCATGTCCTATTTGTTAATCTCTAAAAACTCACGGAAATGGAAAATTTTCAATTTTAACTGTCCATGAATTTGACCTTGGATAACAATTGATGCTTTTTGGGATTTTGGGATCAATATAATAGAATAATAAATCTTTACAAATTTCTTTATATGGAAACGAAAAGTGCATACACCATATTCTGGTGAGGGCTAGCTTGCGGTTCCATTGCCCTCGTGACAGAAAGTTGATTAAATTGGTAATGGAGGAGCTTAACTTATATGAAATGTATCGGAACCCTTGAGTGAACCCTAGATTTTTGGATATATTTATCGTCTTTTTATCTCAAGGTGATTCTAGTTCCTGCAGTGTAGCTTCTCATTAAACTGATTAAGTATTTGGAACACAATTGGTCATGCAAGTTACATTGATAAGTGCTATAACTAGAAGTTTGATCTTAATTTTTTAAGTTTTGTAAAAATATACACGAATCACTTTATTTTACCAGTCTATCTCAAATTCTTTTTGAAGGTATCTACTAATATTCTGAGGAGGGTAGCTGGTAACCTCTCTAAGCAGTGTTATAAATATATATATATATATATATATAGAGGATCGTCTTTTGTGATTTTTTAAATTATAATTACCTTGCTTGGTAGGGGCCAGTTATACATTGATAGCATATTAAACTAGGTTCTGTATCAAAACCTTAACATACACCAATCAGTTTATTTTTCCAGTCTCTCTCAATTCTTTTTGAAGTTATCTACTAATATTCTGAGGGTAGCTGGTAACCTCTCTAAGCAGTCAGAATATTATATATATTACATATATTAAGGATTGTCTTTTTGATTTTTTAAATTATAATTCCCTGGTTGTGTGGGGGCCAGTTATATATTGACAGTCAAAGTAAGCTAGGTTCTGTATCTAGAAGGCGGCTTCTTCTGTTTCAGACATCGCTTTCATATGCATGGTACTGATCAGGGATTTATGGAAACCTTGTTTGCTGCATTTTCACAGGATGAGTTTGATTGAGAAAGAGGACTGGAAGAATGTAATAGATTTGGTTACAAATGCAAAGCTGGTTGTGTCTTCACTGCAAGATGTAGCACGGAAAATGGCTGATTATGCAAACTTTAGGAACAAGAGAGCTTCTTCTGGTATGTTTGGCCCCGAGCTCTCAACGTTTCCAAATATTATTGTGTTACATCTCTCTCAACTGTTGCTTTAGATCATGCCAGATGATAACCTTTTGATATTTTTAGTTCATAAGTACGTACATCATGGTTCGTTGTTCTGCTCTAAATGTTATGATCTGTCTGGAACCCCTGCTTCGGTTCTAGGCATTGTGGGAATTTTCTCTGGGATTGGTTACAATCATACTTTATGCTTGGACCCTCTTCTCTCTCTCTCTCTCTCTCTCTCTGATTGTGTATTTTCGTGCTCTCTCTCTCCCGCCCCCTCTCCCCTTGTTATATCCGTTCTATCTACCTGAAGAATTGACTCAACTGTTTTTCGAAGTACATTTTGATTTAAGCAGTCAAGTTACAGAATCTACTTTGAGCAAAGTCAGGCTGCTTATTTACTGTGAAATGCAGTGCTCTAAAACCAAGTCAAGCTGCTTTTTTACAGAATTTACCCGTAATCAATCTTAACTATCTGAACCATATATCTACACATACAATTATGCGTGCGTACATGCATGCATATATGCATACATATTTGCAATCTCACTATTCACTGGAATGTTGTTTTAATGTTTGAACGGACGGTTCTTTCATAGGGGAGTCACCTGCTGCTCCTGTATTCCCTTCATCCTCCCAAACAGCAAAACAGAGTGCTGTTCTCGTTCAAAAGGAAGAAGCTAGCTCTTCGTTGTGTGAAGAGTTATTTGTTCCAGGGACTGTTTTTTTTATAAAGAGGAACGTGGACACTCAGGCTGGCATCAGCAGGGAGTTTTTCACACTCTGGAAGAGACATTCAGGCGAACATTTTGAGAGGATAGTGCTCTCTGGCAACATAATTTCGGACCACAAGTGTGATAGCCATTATTATGCTTTGAGAGATGTTGTCAAAGGTCTGCCAGGGCCTGACGATTAAGGAATTTCTAGATGACTGGAAACATGTTACTTGGATGATCAATCCTTTGCAAACAAAAATTTCGAAATAGTTTTTGAACAAATATTTGTTTGTATAATAGTTGTCTTTTGTCACTCCTTTTGGTTTATGTAATATCAGTTTTGACAAACTTTAGGGGGGCATGTCCTCAATTCTTTGTTGATCAAGTTTCACTTAGTGGTATGTTCTATTAGTTACTAAGGCTTTCCTTTCTAGTAGTCCCTTAGTTGCAAAGTGAAATGTTAAGGACAGGTGAATAATGTTTCATATTATTTAAATTTTACTTGAAAATTCTCTTTGCAAAATAAGTTTTGTTAACAAGTTGTTGCTTCAAATGTCATATCATGATAAATAATTTCAAACCAATTAGACAGTGACACTCAGCAACATGATAAATAATGTTATTTCGCTCTTTGCACCTCCAAAACTCTTCAATTTGACCTTTTCAAACATCATATAAATGCTTTTCATGGGTGCCTCCATTTTTCAATAGAAATGTGCTGATGTTATCATACTTGGTTTTGAGTAGAAAAAGTAAGTACAATTTTGCTAATGTAGAAAATAACAACAATTATAATTTGATCAATGAACCATTTTTCTTTCATTCATTCATTCATTGAATGATAAATAACTATAAGGGAGGGAGATAGACGATTTAAATGACTATAAGGTATGCGAACTCCAAAACCACCACTACACCAGGTCTCTATCCTTTTAGCCTTCAGAAATATCCATCTTCTAGTCCGTTTCATGTTTAAGGAAGTCAGTCCTGTGAGCCAAGTTGGTGTTCTTTACACAAAATCGTATCAAAATTGTACAATGCTATCGATTATCATCACTCTTCTTGTCCTTTTATTTTTGTCGAATGTGGAACACAAACCCCATGGAAGCATGCGTTACCACTCGTTGTTGGAGTGAAAAGAGTTTGGCACTATTATGAATATGATCGAGCCCTGTTTCGGGGTGGAATTGAGTGGCTCACGTGAACGAGATATTACTTTTCCTTAAGATAAAGTTCCTAATGGCAATTTCTTATTCTACAGGAAGAGACATACAGTAAAAGATAAGCTTTAGTATAGAAAGGTAAGCTTTTTGTTGTAACTTAATGGAGCTTTCCCACTATCGCCTACCTTAAAAAGATGTGTCTAAGCAAGAATTGGCTGTACTCGTTGCCACACCTAGAGCAGCCCTAGGGTTCTATAGCATCCAAGGTGAAGAAGAAACAAAATTCAAAAGGCAATCAGCCGACGGAATGTTGTCTTTTTTGGGTCTGCAGGAAATAGCATCTATCCTTCATATGAAGTTCAACGAAACTCCCACTAGTGAAAGAATAACTACTAATTCTTAATAACAATTTCAGTGGTTGGATAAGATTTATAAAATTTCATTTCTTCTAATCAATACAAGAATGCATGCATCTTTATGAATGAAACTATACAAGCTTGGGTGTTAATTGTTGTTACTGGCATGGATTGGATTAAGTTTGGGCCGGCCCTGATCAAGAATGGATCCTTCACTAGAAATGGCAGCCCAGCCCAAACTTGGAAGAAGTACTGAACAATGGTAGGCAGCTTTGCACTCACTACTGCTCATATTCTTCTTTTTTTTTTTTTTTTAACCTATTGGTAACTGGGTGAATATGATTGGAATGTCTTCCATGATGGTGATTGTCAGAAAAGAGACAGGAAGAAAGGACAAGAAAAAGCGAGGAAAGAAAGGACAAGGAAATAAGAGCTTGACCTGATTTACAATTTACGATAGCAAAAAGAGTAAGATGAATGCACCATGTGCTGTATCCGAGTATTTTAGAGTGGCAACAATTGACGTTAATAGCTGTGATTGCTACAGAAAGTATATTGTAAACATGTTGGCCGAATTTCCAGCCGTAAACATGATTGACAACTAACTTTTGCTACGTTAATACGACATTCTAAGTCAAAGATAAGATAAAATACTTTGCACTAAACCACCACTCTGTGATAGACCATAATGCATTGCAGTTCATAGAGAAATAAGTTTTTTTTATATATTAAAATACTCAATTATTTTTTTTTCTTCTAGTTCATAAAAGCTATTGTACTTTAAAAAGTGAAGCTCTTGAGATATGATAGAAAATTCATGGAATAGAGGGGCATGGAAAATTGGTCTTCATCTTCCTAAACATGGGTTTAGGAAGATGAAGACCAACATAAAATATGAAGGGGACTTGTTTGAATTCAAACTAAGCGATTTTGGCTTATATTACTATTATTGTTATTATTTACCTAAAGAAAACTTATATGTATTGAAATCAATACAAGATAAGATTAGGGACATAATTCTAAGATGAGACCATTAATAACTTCAAAATAGATCGAGTATGGTTTTTCTAGTTCTCAAGCACCTTGGATACACAATCTTTTAGTTATTTTGAGTTTCTTTTTAAATGAAATAATCTATTAATAATAAGAATTTTGTAAGAAACCTAAGTTCAAGCCAAAAGTTAGATGATAAAGAGGAGACCAATTTCATTTTAAACATTACTCAAATATCTTTTATCTCTAATGTGGGATGATTACATTCTTTAATAGCCTCCCTCCAATTGGCATGTTAAGAGTAATAAGGTTGAATGTGGTTTAAAGTAGACCATATCTTAAGCTCTAATATCATATAACAAATCTTAAAATCTAACTTAAAAATCAATTCATAAGTTAAAAGGACAAATCCACTTCAAAACATTACTGAAAAATCTTATCTCTATAATAGAATTACGTCCGTCGACACCTTTTTATAACTTCAAAAGTGACCCTGGGGTTAGTTTTGGAGTCTCATTATGCATATTGAGACAAAGTGGCAGCGGAAAGCTTCTGCCTAATTGGTTTAAAAAATGTATGGTTTCGGTCTTGGCCTACTTGACCAGTTTCCCCATCCCACAACCCATTAATCATCTTGTCAAATAATTCATCAGATGAGGTTAACTTCTGCCATGGACCCTTACAGCTTTTCCAAGGTTGTCTCCACCTGTGATAGTTATCTTAGACACAAAGTCTAAACCCAATGATCTACAAGTTTTTTCTTCATCGATGCCTTCACAAACCAAGACAAACCCACCCATCCCTCTCACAAATCTTCTATTACGTACCGTCTCGATATGACCACTCCATTGTCCTTATTGCTCTTCATAAAAGATTATATCGGTCCCTATATTGAGGTAAAGACTTTGAACGATTGCACCCCATTCGAACTACACGAGGTTTTAATACAAATGTGTAATGAAATCATGTCATGTAAACTACACATAAGCATACGCTTTGTTTATAGTCCTGAAAACGAAGTTTCTTTTTGTTGACGTTTCTCAATCATCAAGCAACAGCTTTACCGTCACGGGACATGTTGCAGGGGATCAAAGTCGGTGGTTGAACGCCGGAGTAACTTGCAGAAGCTGCATAAACCGAGGGATATTATATTAAAAATGTAGCTTTCCGAAGGCCTCCATATTTAACTGTGTTCAGGTTTGTCTTCTTATCTGTGAACGTTTCTTGTTGTAGCTGAGCAATGCAAGGAACTGGGGGAGTAAACAATGGAGGTTTTATTGGGTTTCTTCTTGGTAGAGAACAAGAAGTGGAATATAGAAACCCTAGATCTCTGGCAATCATCCATACACGTGCAGTGGCCCCACGTGTAAACTGGGTGTCGGCTTGACCGGTCGTAGTGGAACTCTTGTCACCATCGTTTTCCGGCACCATCTTTGTCTATACAACCAAACCTCTCCCTCCAAATGATTCTTTTAGTTGGCGAAAGAAAACACGAGTGATTCCTACTTCAATTCTGTTTTTTATTTTTTATTTTTGTCTACCTTCTTGACATTATTTCCATTTTGTCATTTCAGTATTTGTTGGGAAAAAACCCATGTTTTTAAAATGATTTAAATATTACCCTCACTTCGTCTCTTTTTTATCTGTTATTCCTAAGTTACTTTTTGAGTTAAATTTTTAAATATTCTCATTAGAGTTCAAATTGTATCCTATTCTATTTTAATTATCTCTTGATGTTCCTATATCATAATAACTTCTTGATATGTAAAAAGGTATTAAAAATTATGAATCTTATATTAGAAATGAACAATCTTAAAAAAACTTGTATGATAAAATGACCCTTCAACTTTTAGAGCATCTTTTAAGTTTGGTCTTTAAATGCTTTGACAACATCAATTCTTTATTTATAAATTCGGTTTTCTAGGGAAGTTCTTTTTATTTTTAAGAAAAAATAACAGTATTATTATTATTATTATTATTATTATTATTATTATTATTATTATTGGTATCTTTGTGCTCTTGACATTCAAATAACATGAAATTTAGTTTGTAATCAAATATTTGCAGGACTTTCTTTCATTGCTTAACCATCCTGTTCACGAGACTATTGACTGAAATTTTTGTGGGTTTTCTTATTTCACCCATTACTCAAACTTTCGGCTCTGTCCTTTGCCCTTTGCTCTTTGGAAGACAAACAATACATTCAACGTCTGAAAAGAGAATGACTCCTATTTTATCCTCTTCCAAACACATTCCAACTACGGGGCTGGCGGTGACATGGACGCGGCCCTCTGGGACCCACGATCATAAAACCGGGGCCACACGTGTGCCTGGATCTCGAGGAATGTATCGAAGACTCGTCTTGGTGTTTTGTCCTGGTTTGTTTTGTTTTGTTTTGTTTTATTTATTTATTTTTATATATGCTTGCTGTTCTCCAGAGTCGAGTCTCCTCTTGATGAAATCACTTCTTAGAGCATTAAAACTCGATAATTTGTACGCTTGTTTCTTCTTTCCAAAATTTATAGTATTCTAAGAACTGTTCTTGTGAATACAAGTTTGAGATTTTAGTCAAGAATCAAATCCATTGGTTAACGAGAAAAACCAGAAAGAAACGCTTCACCAACACCAACAGGCGTACATGTTTGGTTCGGGGTTCCATCAATAAGATGGCTGTTGCCGGGGATTAGTTGAAGCAACATGAACAAAGAAACGTATTATAGAATTTGTTTGATTTCTTAATTATTCATTGTCCCAACACAAACTTTAGTTTAACAGCTAAAATTTGTTAAAACCAAGACCCAATAAATTAAGCAGCCCAACGCGCAAAATAAAGTCTACTGATGTTAGAAGTTAAGGAGGTTGAAAAGCGCTGGTAGAATCTGGAAAAAGAATAATCGTTGGAGGTGAATTCAAATGCAGGGAAAAGAATATATGGGTAGGGACTCAACTTTGCAAGTGCTTTTAACTAGCAGCTTGTCTAGGTTAGGTAAAGATTAGAAAGTGACTTGTCTTTAAATGAGTGCCTTTGCCTGCGAAGAGCTTTGGCGTTTTTTGACAGATAATCACAGGGTTTATCTGTGTACCCATTTGCTGAAAATTTTTCTAGGCAAAAATTAGAAGGGAAGTTCCTCTTCTAGGCAGGAACTTTGAATGTGTCTAATAGGAGATGAAGTTCCTCTATGAGTTCCTTTTCTTCTAAGGTAGAATGGGAAGAAAAGAATGAAAACTGCGCTTTATTGGGTTACAAAAAGAAGAAACAAAAAGGAAAGGAAATTGGGTTGGATTTGTATAGAAAGTCACAACAGCATGTTTCAAATCTCTAAAAGTTTTCGAACCAGATGCTCTCTTCGTACACATTATATGTTAATCTATAAGATGCTGGACCATAGATATCTGGGGCATGCCAGGCACTTTGTTTGAACAATTATTATCATGGAGACGAGATGGAAGGTGGGGCATCCAAGTTTCAGGTAAAGACACAAACATACGTGCAGCGCTTGCATGTTTAGCTCAAGTAAAACAACAATTAGGACTTGTTTTGACGGACCCACTGATAAAGAGGATGTAGTGGAAGAAGCTTGGCTGGTTCAATTGGTGTTTGTTCCTTAACTCAATATCTAAACCATTTTATTGGCTGTGACCTTGTGAATGTGCACTCATCTTTATTGCATTTCTTCAAGACCCTCTTGCAGATTCTCTCTGAACTGTTAGCCATTTTGAAGTTGCATATTACTGTTGCCATTTCTTCTTGTTGTATTGACACTAAGTACACAAAAGTTGCGGGAAAATGGCCCACATTTCTTGCTTCTAGTAATGATAGCCTCAAACTATAGTTTTTTATTAGCTATAATAAATAAAATTCTTAAAAAACAATCTTTACCTAATGTGGGTGTTTCTAACATCTATCTTTGAGAGCTAAATGATTACAATAAGAAACATACATATATACTAATAAGTGTCTATGGGTTTTATGTGGCTCGGGATAATAATTTTCTACATTCACATAACAACTTTCTCATATTGCATTTGTGATTTGCACTTTTCTCTTTCAAGGCTTCATCACTCATCTCTGTTGATGTAAAAAATTAAAAAAAAAATTAAAAAATTACGTCGCTTGCAGTAAAAGAAAAACTTACAGAAAATAACAAACCGAATTTAATCCTCCCTCCGTAACCTAGTCCCCTTTCTTGGGATGGTTCGTAGACTTACAATTTCATAAATTTCTTATGCCCTTAGAGATGGAAATCATAATTTTGTCCTTAGTACTAATTTGGACGCCCCACTTGACATGGTCCGCTTAAAGTCACGAGAGTTCATTCTTAATGGGAAAAGAAGAAAAAGGTTGAAAGAATATGGTACATTAAATTTGTGTTGGTCCAAATATTAGTTGAATTCATGTGTCTTCAAATGGGAGGACACCGAAGCATCCGACAGCAAGGTACGAGCAACATATATTCTTTGTAAGAATCAAAGTTTTCAAACAATGTTTAGGGAAAGTGATTATAATTAGGTTCTTGTGTCTGTAATTGACTATATTTTTAGTTGTGCTCCTTACATGGCGTGTTTATTATGGGAACAAAACGTTGTGGCCAAATTAGAAAGTTGTGCACTTTGTGACACGGTTGAGAAGAGATGCTCTTAAGATAGAAAATGAAGTATTGGTATATTACTCTTTCATTTCTTTTCAAAAGAAATCCAACTTTAGAATGCAAAAGGCCTGTCCGGAAGTTGTTTATATTTCCAAGCTAGAATAAAGTCCAGACACATGAGTTTATGCTTTGCTCATTAAAGATTGGCTGACCCACCCTCATTATTGTCTAAAGGTGATTATTATTCTACAATCCCCCATAATTAACATGCTTTCTTGTCTCCAAGATCATTTTTTTTTTTCATGCTCAAGTGGCCAACAAAGTACACGACTGAAAGGCGTTCTCCACTGTGGGGAATAATGGCTGCCAATGAGGTGGATCAAATCAGCCCCCTCTTGATACGTCCAACTGTATTGTCTCATAGTGGTCATAGGTTAGCCTTGTCATCATCCTATCCTAATTTTTCATTTATTCATCGTGATTAGAAGTTTGATTTCACTGTGGCTCTGCTTTATTATAGGTTACCTTTGAGTAAAGCCTCTTGATTTGCTAATGCGGGAAGCTAAATCCATTTAAAAAAAAAAAAAAAACCGACGTTCTGGAGAATACTTTTCAGAAGAGGAAATCAATTTCATCCTTTCAAAACAGGAAGTTCCTTCTTCAAATGAGCTCCAATGGCTGCCTCGGTAAGCTGAAGGATCCACCAGTGTTTACGTGCACGGTTCATCTTTATCTATCCCCAAAAAGAGAAAAGGTTTCTTTGTGCTGACACTCGAAAACATATATCTCAAAATGGTTAAAATAAATCCAGTCAAAAAAACAAAATCATACAAAAATAAATATGGGGAAGGTTTTGTTTTTTGAATTGGGGGATGATAAGGTTTGGTATCATTATTGAGCTTGGGTGTGGGGTCCAAGTGCACGTTCGGTTGAGGTCTACATGTTGGTGCCTATATGTGACACAAGAAAGTGATTGAAAGTGATAATGATTATACATAGAGATTAATTAATGAGAATAATACAGTATTGCTAGACAAGCTGTACCTTCTAGGTTAGACAAACTCATATACTAGAACAGGGAAATTCTCCCCCCTTCTCCCCCTCTGGATATCCTCTTTGTGCTTCCTTGGTCAAGTGTTCTACTGCAGTGTCACTGTCTTTTGTTTCATTCAATTTTGGAACATGCTCCCTTTTTCCTTTGTCTTTTTGGCTCTTTTACATTTTGGTTTTCTGTACCAAACCATTTTCATAAACTCAATAATCACAAACACCCTTAAACACAAATCAATAATAAACATGGAAAAGTAAAAAACTAAACAAGATGGAAAGAAGTGTTGAAGAGAGCGTGATTAGTTTTGTTTTAGCAAATTAATTAGTACTTACACGCATGAAGAAATACGTTGGATTAAGTATTATGAAACCGATTACCTAAGACCTTTGCTTTGTGGATTATTTATATCGGGATTTGGAAAGTTTTAGTTACATTTACGAAGATAGTAAACTAAATTGCTGTACCATCTCTCACCAAACCCGAAGACCAATTATCTTACTCTTCAGTTTGTCGTGGCTTGGGTAGCCTCACTCAACCAAGTTAAAAATTCTTTTCGAATAAGACAAATCAGGTAAAATTACTTTACCATAAGTGAAGATCCTAACCATAGCCCCTATGTGAAATTTCTAAACAAATACCCAATTTAGAAACTCGATAATCAGATTATGAGGAACGACAAGACATATATCCCTGTACAGAAAATCTTAACTATTTATGGAAAACTTGTTCTGTCATTTTCTTCCGGAGGGAGCATGGTTTTGCCTGGGCCTGGAAGTTAACTGGGTTTGGGTTTTCCCTATAGGCTGTTTAGATTAATCAGTTAAAGGCTAAAAGGTTTAAACTGTCTGACTTTGAATTTGGTCTTGCTACCAATGAAGCTGATCCCAGAAAGCTAGTTTACGGTCAAATTATGTTCAGAATTCTGATAATTGAGGTGGCAAATCAAGACAGCAAATGTTGACTCCAAAAAGAATCAATTTCTTTGAACTCTTCACTTTCAAGTTCGGTATTACAGCTTTTTCAACAGATCTAACATATTATAAGACAAATAATTAGCTGCTACAAGAATCTAAACTGATGAAAATAATAAATGTGTTCTTTCCTCATAAAGGAGAAAATTTGGTCGAACCCCTCTATCATCTGAGAATCCAAAGTACTACTTTGGTCTACTATCAATCCCTTACCTGCAGGGAAGATCAATATCAGGATTATAATAACTTTGGCTATCTAATTATATTAGGAGAATGAAATCAACTACTAGGCACCCTAGGAACCTAGGAGAATAAAATCTACTGCTATGGCTAGGTGTAGCTCGTAGCACTAGAGGATAGGGCCCTGATATACAAGGTCTTGTAGAAAATAATGAAATCTAGGATGAGTTTTAGTTGTTTCTGGGTTGATCCGATTCTACATGGATGGTGAACTAATTTGACTATTAGTTATTAGCTTTCAGGCCCCATAATAATTTAGCTCAACTAAATCTCCTGGAACAAGGCCTTGATTGGTACATTAAACTAATGAATCAGACAGATGCTTGGAATACCTGACAGCTGTGGAATCGTTCAGCTGGACGTTGAGTTGTTTAGGTTCTCACAACCTTTTGATTTTATTACTTCTGACACTGTTGTTTTCGAAAGCTTTTGTTTAACAGTATCTGATTTTACCATATGGAGTGAATATTCAAATATTGGAGCCAGTTAGCTGTTCTTTCTATTGCTCTGGGGAAGGATCTGGCCAAATATGAAGGAAGACGACGAGTATGGAGATCCCAAGCTCATCATAAGTGCACGTGAGAACCAGAATCACAAACAAAAATCTTCCATATGCTTCACGGAAATTTTCACTTCACAATGATTTTGGGTTCCCAAAAATCTGTCCTCTGTTACCATTGTGCTCTCCAAGAGAAGGAAATTATCCGAGGATTTCTTCCCACTTAACTCAGCAAAAACCAAATAAGTATCACGATCAGAAACCTTGACTAGGTTACAAATATTGTTCTAGTTGATTAAAACGGGATTGGATTTAGGTTGTTTCTTCCTCATGGAGGAGAATCATCATCAATGCTGCTGGCGGTTTACTTATATATGCAGTTTAGTTTGTTAAACACGGGACGAACATCTCGAATTTGTTGACCGAGCAACAACAAGAAGCTTAAACATGGTGAAGAATCTTTTTGTTCCACTGGAGGAGGATAACCCATATTGCTTTTATGCAGAAAATTTTCAACCTAACTTCTTTGTTGATCCACATGCTCTCATATTCTAGTATATTTAACCTCTAAATGTAGTTGTGGTTATCACAAAAAGACCAAAAATTCAAAAATGAACTATACAATATCTAATCATATAGAAAAATAGAAATGGGTTTGGTTTATGCTAGCTCTTTTGTCGTATAACAATGTTAAATGGAATCTCATTTGAAAGTAAAGAACTGTAGTATGGAGGAGTCATAAAGTATTTTATAATGGGAAAATAATGAAAACTGTAGCCCATTAAGGGAACCTAATCTAATTAAGTATTGATTATAATATGATCCACCCCTCTCCTCCCCTGGTGTTTATAAACATGGTGATAATGCTCTGCACAAAGCCAAGAAAACAAACAAGCACCAAAACCCCCAAAAGATCAAGATGACAGGTTCTGGTTCTCCCTGTGGAGCCTGCAAGTTCCTGAGAAGGAAATGTGTCAGAGGTTGTGTTTTTGCTCCTTATTTCTGCCATGAACAGGGAGCAACCCATTTTGCTGCCATTCACAAGGTTTTTGGTGCTAGCAATGTATCGAAGCTACTTGCTCACCTCCCTGTGAGTGATCGTTGTGAAGCGGCAGTCACAATCTCATATGAAGCTCAGGCGAGGCTTCAAGATCCTATTTATGGCTGTGTTTCTCATATTTTTGCCCTCCAACAGCAGGTTTAGTACCCTTTTGACTTTCTCTTTATTTGATGGTTTAAACCCTAATCTGTATTTGATGATATCTGAATCGATGGTATTCTGCTTTGTTCTCTGCAGGTTGTCAATCTACAGGCTCAACTAGCATATCTGAAGCAATTACAATCATCTGAAAGCTTCCTTAATGTCTCTGGTAGTCCAAACCCTAATGAAAAGTACCATGGGAAACCTTCTCTCCATCAAGATGTCCAAAGTTGGTTCCAGCCCGAAACTACAAACCAGGCGCTACAATTCAATACAAACATCAGTGATAATGCCCCAATGAAGCTGTACTATGAAAACATGTTCATGGGGAACTCTTCCGGGAACTATGGAAATTCAATCATCCCTGAAGAAAATGCCTCATATGTTAGCTATGAAGAAGCTTCTCATTCTATGTCTTCTCTTGACATGCATGTCAACAACAGGCAATGGGCTCTCCAAGACACCGGTGACCTCGAATCATTGGCCTTCAGCTATGTTCAGCATTCATGAAGAGACAAGCTTCAGCACAAGAGATATACAATCGGTGAAGGGGGACTTGTCAATATCTAGAATTGCTGCTGCGTACTTAGAAACATCCACTTTTGTAGCCATAAATAAGCTAAGAACCCTAGAAATGTTCATATACAATTGGAAACCTTAAGATCAAGCCTATGATTGTTTTTGTTCAGTCTAGTTTAATCTTGGATATGGGTAGAATAATATACTCTTTTTTTAACAAACCTGGAGAAGATCTGCTTTTCTTTGAACCAATTTGCTTTCTCTATGGACCTTGCTTCAGAAGACCCTAAAATTTTGACCTAACACGTACAGTTACCTACTTTGCTAGTTTGATACTTGCCCCTGATAAACCTAAGTAGCTTCTTTCATATATTATCTGGGATGATAAGAGTACCTTTTGTTTTGAATAAAAAAGTCTTACAAATTTGCAAACCCTACTTGCTAAACTTTCAATATCAGAACTAATTAACCAAAAGATTCTATTTCTCTGCGAGAAAGTTTCTTAGAAACTGAGAAATAGCGATCGTTGTTCAGGTATGTAATGAATTACTCGAGCAAATATCTTCTTTACCTATTCCCACATTGAAGCTATTTATGGAGAATGACTTGATTTTCAGTGTCTGCAGCTTGAGGGCTGTTGATAAAGCCATGCATCTTGTATTTTCTCTCTTTAGTTGATTATAAACATGCGGAGGCTTAAAGCCAGAAAGTTGTTCTGCATATCTGAACAGATGTATTTACTGACATCTATTTAGCACGAGAATGCCTAAAGCAACTAGCTTCTCATCCAATTCTTGAATTTAATGAGCTCCCGAGGATGAGTTCTGCAGCTTTGTTCGCTGCCTGTGATAATTTCTTCATCAGTTTTCCTATTGTTGGTATTAGAAAAACACATGGACGACTGGAAGTAGTTTGATAATTAAATTTAATTTTATGGAAGTACGTATTTGTAAGTGTGTTTCATTTTGGGCATGAATATTATGAATTTATCGGTTTCACTGATATAGGCAATCCCTAGTAAAGATTCTTCTATCCTTTTAGTCACCTGGGAAAAACCTAACTTTGGTCTTCATCCACCTCGATTGTTTCTTGTTTAATTTATCTTTCCTCACTTCCCCATGTGTGGATGCTTAATAGGCACATCTAAACACACATTTCCCAAAATGAATTTTATTAAGTCTGTCGTCAACAATATCCCTTTCTCCATTTGTTTACACTAGAACCCTAGAATGTAAAACACCGCTCGTTTTTAACATTTACTGTATGATCATGTAAGAACTTGCACTCCAGAAACAATGTTCCATTGTGAAGAATCCAGGTTGGGTTTGAGTAATTGGAGGCGCTTTCATCTGTAGTCCCTTCTTTTTGGCCTTCCAGGATTCTTCTTTGCAGATCCCTCATTATACTGGTAGAACCTCGAGAAGTTTTGTTAAACTTTTGTCTTGTCTTGAGACTCGGCCTTTGCTTGTTGCAAGTGCATATTAATCTCGCACTCTACCTTGACTTCAAGCATGTAAGAAGCATTGAACTTGTTTTTTTGCATTTCGATTCTTCTACATATTCCCTTGGAAGGGTTTTCGAAGCCGTCCCTTCCAAGGGTTTCAATAATAACTTCAACCAAGAATGAGTTATGCATTGTATCGTCGTGCTCTGCATCCGAACATTTCTAGGAACACAAAAAGAAATTAACTCAATCCGGTCACCTAAATGGATCTTCAGCTGAACTGTCAATGTTTCTTTTCCAGCTAACTACCATGTAGGTAAAAGTTCAAAATCTGATCATCTCTTTATGCACTAAAGATAGGACATTTACTTCGACGATGACTTCCTTCGTTCTTATTTCTTTAAGAGACATGACATGCAGCTCAACTCTGATGGATGGACTTAAAAATCTAAAAGATAATAGTTTTCAGTAAATTGAGATGTTTGGAGATCAATAACGTTCATCTGTTGCGTTAAATTTTGTTACTGGCTTTATCAGGCATTCGGGAGCCATTTTGCAGTAAAAGTGGTTTGTATTTGCTCAACCCACCTTTATTATCATTGACCATGGTCCCCCACGCACCATATTCACAAGCCCAACGGTTCAAGTACAACTTTGGTATTCAATTCTTACAAAAGCCATGCCTTTGCTCTATTTAATGGAAGTTGGTGTTGGTCCCAATACTTAATGTGGCTTCAGTACCATTATTGTACCAAGTGATACATGCTTAGACCAGCTTTACAGCCAAAGCGAATCCATCTTTGTTTCCCCGAATGCTCTCAGGTTTGTAAAATACTTTTCCTGATCTGAACTTATGACCCCAGTCAGAAAAACATTAAGGCCCCGTTAGGTTGTCATGTCTTGTGTTCGTCTGTAATGACTTTGAGATAGAAGAAAAACAATTCATACTAAAAAGTGGAAGGAAAATAGAAGTCCTACAGAAAAAAAAGGTAAATATAAAGCAAGATACGATTCCATCTCCTTTTTGAGCAATTTGGTTGAGTAGACTCGATGAAAATTACAAAATACTTTTGGTGAGAAATCTAGTCGCCACCATCGGAAGCTGAGATTCTGTGAGGCCCAAGTCCTTTCTTTGGACCAAGAGCAGAACTGCAGAACCCAACTTCTGCTTTGAGAAGACAGTCATCAAAAGGGAATATTTTGGGAGCTGCATAATCTATATTCTACAAGTTTTGGATAAGTTTGGGTTCATGGACAACGACAAACCCTTAGAGCCGAAGAATGTGAACAGAACCTGCATTGTTCTCTTCTGTTCATACTGGGAAGTCCCTCGGGCTTATAGAGTAAACAGCGGTGAATCAAAACTTCTTGGAAGATGGAATATTGCAGTCTATGACAAGTGATATTTTTGAAATTTGAACTAGTAACATATTGTTAATGATCCAAGAGTCATGTGCTAGTAACTTTACCACTAAGTTATCAGTCTAGGTTTATTTACATGTATGGGTATTATTTTCTTCTATATATTGATTGTAAGGGGAGACAAAAAAAAAATTAAAACTGACATAAAATCCAACTTTTTAATAAGGCATCTAATCATTCGTACACTACATCGAGGTCACAAACTTCAGGTTGTACTAAGGAAGTTTTAGATTTGGCATCTCCATGTCGGTCAAAGAACGTTGATTGATTTTTAACTTCTAAATTTCTGGGTGCTATGCATTACATCTAGTTCCCTGCATATGGTTTTTTTTTTGTTTTTTTTTTAAATGGTGAGTAATTCGATAAGGCATATGTTTTGGTTTCTATTCTCAACTAGTATTTTAAAGGGAAAAAAGGAAGTTCACAATTCTGCTCCGCGAGATGAGAGTAAAAAAATGAGAGAATACTAAATAAAAAGATTCCAAGGTAGGAAAAGCCAGATGTTCAAATTTACTAAAGGAAGTAACTGATCCGACTATCAGTCAAGGTCCTCTAGGCTTTTACCACTGAAGATTTGAAAATTCCGATACCCTTTTGATCTCTTAGTGATTGAACAAAATCGGGCTATTTATTGCTACCAAATTATACTAGTATAAAGGCAACCACAAACCGACTTTTAAGAAAGTAACTTCGGAAACAACCGTGGACCGCCGGAGTTTCTAGAAAGCGTAAGAAGCAGCAGCTACTGCATGTAAACGCGTTGCTGTGTTCACATCCTGTTCTTGAGATTGACATGAAAATGTCCAAACTTTGGTGGCTTCTGCGAAGTCTTCATCCTTTAGCCCCTCCAGCAGATTACTTTCTCATCTGCAACAGTTGGTCGCAAGACGCTGCACACAGCTCAATGAGCTTAGCTCAGCTTACACTTAAGTCTTTATTTAAAGTTGCCTCTTGCCAAACTTCTGATTCCTACCACAAATATAAAATAGATATATTTGTTTAGCAAGGGACAGCAGTTACTTGTAAAGACAAATTCTTCTGTTTGATAGGTCACTTGGTCCCATAATCAGATGGCCTACAATGCACGTGTGGGCGTGTTCAATGGTCAAACTTTGTTGTTTATTGAGCCCCAGAAAGAGACTTCTGAGCTTTCATGTTTTTTCTCTGTGCTTTGTCCAATCTTTATGACCTGTTATTTTCTTTCTTTTCTCGTTTCTAGCAAGTTTTGTATCTTGACTAAAAGTAGAACATTATTGTGATCGCTGTCGTGATTTATTTATTTATTTATTTATTTTTTGGGAGAAATAATTCTTACTGAAAGCTAGACTTGTGTTTGCAGGCCAAGACCAGAGACCCACATAAAAATATGATTAAGTAGGAAGAAAAGTGAATGGTGGTGGAAACATGAGTTTGCACAGGTCGGTTCTAAGTATATGTTATTCCCACTGTTCCCCATGTTTCCTTTCTCTTTTTCTTTTTTGTTTCTTGCTTTTATTTATGAATGATCTCAACTTATGTTGAAAATGATGCGGTATAAATCTTGAATCTTGCCTGAAATTTTTTTTATAAGAAAGATTAATCTAGTGTTGATATTCAGTCCCACATTACTAAATTATGGATAAGTCCCTTCACTTCATGAGATAACTTTTGAAGTAGAAATGAGTTTGTTAATATGGTCTTAGAGTCCAAATTCTCCTTTAGCACCCTTATCAAAGTCCACATAAAAAGTAATACTATGTGATGGTTAATCTAAAACCATTGCAATGTGAGTATAAATATCCAGTGATATAACACTAAAGTGTGTGTATCTATTTATTTCATAAGTTAACTTTTAAGACTAAAATAAACTTCTTAATAAAGATTCTTTTTCATACTTCAATTGAATTTCAAAAAAGAATGAAGAATCTAATATAATATCAAAACCATATTCAAGTACAATACTCTTTTGCTCATAGAGAGAAATTTTTGTAGAAAGTATTTTTTCATAATAAGGATAAAAATAGCGTACCCTAAATTTCATATTACTTAAATTTTATTTGAAAATTATCTTTATAAGAAAAATTAAATTAAATTAAATATTTTTTTTAAATCGATTCTTGGATTGAAATGAGGTTTCTAATAATTTATTTCTCCTAAAAAAGAAAAACTAAAGGAAGGGAAAGTGGAAGAGAGACAGTGGAAAGAGTTTCACGAGATTCAAACACACATAACATGCGTTCCTCCCCTACAGGAAGAAGAAGCGTGCGCCAGGAAAGGGGACCACTAGTTGCTCTTTTGAACTTGAGTTCCTCACGCATTTTATAACAAAAGTTCACTTCTTTATTGTCTTCTCTTTTCGTTCTTCCTTCTGCTTTTGTGAGACAGCTTTTGCCCTTAAACTCACATTCAACTAATAATCACTCATTACTCATTAAACTAATTGTCTTCGGGAATAATTACTTTGTAAGTGCAACTAATGGATTCCAATGGGGGGATGAACAATTCCAGAGCTAAAGTTCTTGAATTTCTTCCTCTCTTTTCTCTTTCTCATTGTTTAATGCCTGAGACAGGATATGAAAGTGGTTACGTGCCGCTTTACTAGATTGACTATTATATACGTTTTACACAATTGTTCACAGGCTCGAAGAAGATGAGATTTGAATAATCTAATGTGGCTTGACTAGGATAGTTTATTCACTGTGCATGTATTTTTCTTCCCTAATTGTCTTAGTTATAAGGTGGTCCATAACCAGAAGAGAGCCAAATGGTAGCTTCAATGGCCATTGCAGAACATGAACAACGTCTCTTGCCCCCTACAATAAATCTAAAGATTCACTTGGCTTTGCTGACCTAATTCAGGAAGATTTTGTATATTAACTTGGGTTAGTGATGCTTGTGGAAATCTCTGCTGTGATGGTACGAACTAGTTTTTCTGAAGCCACCAAAATTGCAGGCCTAAATGTGCTGCAACCAAACACATATGCGTTTGGTGAGATTTGGTGGGAAGGAGTCTTTGGTTCCCATGAATTCTCAAATCATCATTAGGCAGGATTGTTAGGAGTAAGTGCCATGGCTTGGACAGCAGATTTGTTCTTTTGTTTATCATCTTCAACCTCATTGGAGATGGAAGTCATGCATATTTGTCATCATCTGGCTGACTGATTCCATAATCAAAACTATAAGTTCCATTACAATTATATGCACAAGTTGATTAACCTGAGATTAGGAGAATGATGCTGCTTGAAACCAAGGGAAATGATGCCACAATTTACAACCCTTTTTCTGTTTTTCCAATCATTTGTAGGCCACACAATTTGAATATCTACAAGAGCTAGATTATGCCAATCCGATCTCCAGTAAATAAGACTATCCTAATTTAGTTTCCCTTTACATGATTTGAAGAACCAAATGACATTAGTTTGCAGAAACACTAAAACATAAGGATATGACACCATGTCCTAAGTTGCTTTCCCTTCATATGATTTGAAGAGGAAACAATAATTGTAGGCTAAAATACTAAATCATGGTTAGCCCCTATGTATTCAATCAGGGAGACATTTTGTCTTCAAATTTGAATACAAAATCATTAGGTATTATTACTAAAAATTTCATTAGAGTACTAATGTTAGGTGAACCTACTTCTTAGGACATAAACCCTATGCAAGTGGGTCCATTAGGTACTCACCTCAAGGGTGTGCTTGGCTTAACAAGAATGATAGCATTCATCTCTTCCTCAATCCCTATTCACTCAAATCAAACTTTTCAAAGTAAGCTCATCGATTCCCTCCACAGGGACGTATTCAAGACGTTATGCTGGGGAAAAAGAGATAGGTTTTTCTGTTTTGCCCCCCGGAGTTGCTGAAAGTCAACACGGATCCTAGACTCTAGAGCCCCCTAAAGGGCATCTAATTAGCTAATTTTTCTAAGACAAGTGTTAACCAGCACCATAATATAATCAATTTTTTCTAGGGATGATGGGAAGGAGGGGCCAATCATCCTGGCTAAGGAAGAAACTGACGCCCGATAAACATATATATATTGATTCCCTTTGATTCTGCGGTAAGGGATGTGTTATCTAGAACTCCTTTAACCTTCGAATTAAGTATTCATGGGGGAAGCCCGATGAAGAGTTTCACATTTTGCATCATGTGTTGTTCAGTAAAAAACAGGACACTTCAAGATGACCCAGATTCCAAGGCTTGCTTATGTGCAATTGTGGACTCTCTATTATTGTCGGTCAGTAAAAACTACATTATCTCCATGGAGAAAGTTAACCACCCTGCTAATTTAAGTGCTTGTAGTACTACCAAGAGGGAGAGACAGAGAGAACCCATTTGCGAGTCTGATGAAATTGATCCTGGTCATTGAAAAGGAAAAAGAACAACAAAAATAGACTGCCTATTTTAGGGTCTTCAGAACACCAAGTTTCTAAGATAGTCTCAGTATATACAGCATTAAGGGACAAGATCATCTTCATCATCACGAAAATTAACATCATATGCTTCAAAGAGACATGATGAACTAGTTCCTCATCATTCTAAGAGCAAGTGCTTGAAGCTCGCCCAAGTCGCTATAGTGTGGTCTCTTCTTAGAGCAAGGTTGGAAGGAGTAGTCTTCACTGCTTTGTATCTCGTGCATGTTCATCCCATCATTGCTGTGGTCAATTGACTCGAGTGAACTCTGAGGCGAAATTGGATTCATGTAAGTCGGATAACTTGGAACCGTCGTCATACCAGCAACATTCCCTGGCCACTGATTCTCTGTGTTCCGAGAATCAATCATGGTTTGAGACAGTTGAGCCTTCACTTGCATCAATTGTGCTTGCAGGCACGCCACCTTTATATAATAACCAGAATACACATACACTGTTAGACGCATTGCCATCAAAAGTCATCATATGCATAATTCTTCAGGACTTCCCATGGGTACTTGGACTCCTCTTTCATCAACAAAAGGGTGGAAAACTAGCAATCGATTGCTTTGACAGGCAATTTTTATGTGGGCATAACCCCTACCCATTAGTGAAAGAGTTGCAAATTAGTTGCAAATTAGAAATGGAATTGTATCAAACTCTTTATGTTTCCGTAACCCAAACCGCCATAGCTATTACCCAAGAAGGCAACATCATTAGATGCTTGAAAAACTATGCAGAAAGAGAATAAGATATGACATAACCTGTTGCTGCAAGGCGAAAATGTGTGCTACACATCCATAGACGGGGTCTCTCATCCGAGCTTGAGCTTCATAGGCAATTGTGACGACTGCCTCACACCTGTCATGAGCCGGGACGTGCAACAAAAGCTTGGAGACATTACTGGCACCAAACACCTTGTGAATGGCTGCAAATCTTGCAGGGCCTTGTTCGGAGCAAAAATAAGGTGCAAAGATACAATCTGAAGCGCACTTTCGCCTGAGGAACTTGCATGCACCGCAGGGGGAGCCAGTGCCAGTCCCAGAAGCCATGGTAGAGAGAGAGAGAGAGAGAAACAAAACAAAGAAACAAAGAAACAAAGAACCACTGAAACAAAGAAAAGAATATGCAACGAAGAGAGAGAGAGAGAGAGAGAGAGAAATAGAATTTTAGGCACACGAGCACACTAGGAAATGGTGCAAGTAAAAGAGTTAAGGGTTATGGGTTGGCTGGGGAAGTAGGGTGTTGATTTTATGGAACATAGAGGGGTTCTTATAAGTGGCAAAGATGGGGGACAGGGGGGGTCTGAATGTAGGGTTCTTGGGGAACATTTCTTAATGGTTTTGCAATATGGGGCTGGTTTTAAAAATGGTTTCGCCCAACTTACTATTATTTTATATCATCCCTCATTAACTTACTTTACTTTGATTTGTACTTATTTTATTTCCTTGGTTTGATTTTGGGGCTTTGTTAACATTTTTTTTTTCCGCCGAACGCCGCACCTGGGAACTGCTGCATTTGTCGCCTTTCTAGCACTGTTAATATTGGCACCTGGCCGTCTTACTTGGGCACCATTAGCAAAACTTCGTTCTTTTACTCTCTTGAAGATGCTTTACTATATATACTATAAGGAGATCTGTATATAAAATGACGATGTTTCTAAATTACCTGTCTGTAGCTTAGTTAAAATTATTGGAAAATCTCTACTTAAACATTCCAAGTTCTTCTTTACTTTAACTAAAAGAAAAATAAATAAATATATATATATATATATATTTATATATATTTAATCACTTGCTTGATAGTTTAGTTAAAACTATTCGAAAAATCTTTATCTCAACTCCTCTTTTACTTAATTGAAATAAGAAGATGCTTCTCAACTATAAAGAATTCTTTAGATCTTCGTAAGAAAACGGAGGTATTTAGCCTTTGAAGGTGGGGAAAAAGTAGATACTTAAGAGGCTCTCTCTCGTTTTGCTAACCTTTTCTTTTCTTTTCTTTTCTTTTTTCCCTTTTTCTTTTTAGGTGCAAAAGCTTGGAAATAGGATCATCAGATGGTCATGAAACTAGTGCTCCTGTCTGAGAGTCTTCAACCCGAAGAAAGTTGTGTAAAGCTGGGATACCCCTCGTGCAGGATGCTCCATTTATCACATGAGACAAAAGCAGTAACTTAAAGCAGCAACAAACTAAGCTGCTTTCCACATAGGCCATCATTTCGGCTAAGAACATGACCCATCACCATCATCTCTCCCGGTTCTTACCCTTTTCACAGGGACCATCCCCAAAGAAGTTCTAGTCTACATTTTTTGACGGTGCTGTCCAATAAGATTGGATGCCTTCTGGTATAAATGCAACGAATGTCATGTTCTAGTCTTACTACCACTTTAACAATTCAAAGAAACTATTCTTTGACTGATTAGGAGTTTTATTCTCAATGATATAATCTCTCTATTAGGAATATTTTGTTTGTATAAGGAGAATTTTGAAACGAAATTTAAATAATGTAACACCTTTACCAATCAAGCTTTAGCAAACTCATTCTAGAAATTTTGATCCACTAATAAAAGTGTCTTGAATTTATATTCTGACATTTCGGTGAAAAAATCCATTTTGAGTAAAAGTTGAATCCAAGACACAGAATCTTTCCACTGTATAAAGTTTTCAACATTAATCTTCATTGAACATTTACTTATGTCTTTGGCTGCCGCTTTCTGGTGACTGTACCACTTTTCAGAACTTCATCTGACGGTGGTAAAGGTCAAAACCAGCTGTTGGGCAGAGGAAGTGACAATGGTTCATGAAGAGCCACGTCCCTCTGGACCAAATACAGAAAGATAGAGCATGCATCAATGTAAGTTTAAAGGGTAATAGGAAAAGGCATGAATGGGTTCGTCACTTTTTAACTCAGGAAATTGGCTGTACCTGTAAGGAAGTACATTACGTGTCATGCTTCTTACCTCAACTCTGCCATTGCATGCCCATCTTCCGTGAAACTATCCGAAGACATAACGAACAGAGTTATGACACATCTTTGAGAGTTATGACACAGTCAAAGATGTGTATCTATCAGTCAAAATGTGGCATCACCCGTGCACATGGCACACATGCGGGTGCCCAAGCATCATCCAGCTAAGAGACTCCAAAGGTTCAGATAATTCTGAAGTGCTACAAACGTTGCTTTGATTGTCATAAGATTAATTATTTAACCATACCTTAATCTTAATCTTCCCTCTTTGGGTCTTCCTAATTGTTTCATTTCGCCTAAAAGATGCATAGCCGAAATGTTTTGTTTTGTGGTATTGTATTTCTCTTTCCCTCAGTGAAGCAGAGGAACTAGGAACAGAAGCCCCAGGAAAGGCTAAATGAAAGAAACATAACCAAGAAACAAAGTTGTTTCTCCAACGTGCAGGTCTTAAGAAGCTGACACCAATGTAATCTGGGATCTTGTTCCATTCGATTCACTCATTGGAGTAAGGGATTTATTTAGGAGTCTGAAAGAGGCAGTGGCCACTAGAACTCTTTCTTTCCCCAACATCAATTCCATTGGATACTGGACCAATTTACAGCAGTTTCTGTCCCATCTGAAGCTGGCAATTCTAGCTTTTAGTCAAGCAGTAAGGAAACCGTCGATTGCTCAACCTCTTGGGGCAAAATCATTATCAAAAAGGCATTTGGCTTTGCACCCATCAAAGTGGATAAGCCCATATTCATGAACAGAAAAATTGTGTATATGATGGTGAATTATATGAACAGCCATACTTTTTATAAAGATACTTAACTTTGCTAGAAATATTTACACAGCAAAACGCAAAGTAAAAAGATCTCCAGCAAACCCCAAAATGAGATCTTAATCAACACTCAGGTTGAAAAGATGAAACAGAAGGAACATACTGTGAAATGTGGTTTACATAACCGCAAGCTGATTGCCATCCTCAAAATAGTTAACATCCACTAAACTTTGTCTCACCTCTTGTGATGAAACCTCACCTTCAACAAGAACTGCAGCTTAACCTGTCCAAGATAAGAACCCCATACTCATTTACAGGCCACGGGAGAGGTGCTAATCACAAGCAGAACAAGCAAGGGAAATTTTCTTCCCCCAAAAATTTTGAAAATGAAACACCGCGATTCAGTTACTACTGGCCTTGATCTCAGATTCAAAATCTTAACTTTGCAAGAATGGACGGTTTATCACTTTTTGACAATAACTGATCTGTACCATATATAAGACATAACCATCTTTTGGTATTTTGCTTGAGTTTAAATTGGAAATTCATCACTACAGATAAATGGCAGAAAAATAAACTGCTAGTTTAAGACGCAAGTGATGAAAAAACAAGATAACTTACTTGGGCTGTATTGTAAACAATGTACTCATTATACAGCAGCTCGGAGGCCTTGACTTTTGACGGCACTGGTTTTCCACAAGGAACGACAATATCATCCCTCCACTTCACATATTCCGATTCCAGAGGTATATTCTTGCCTAGTCCTTTTGTAGAGTGCTTTCCTTCAGGAGGCTTATCCATGTACTGAATGACAATGGAGAAGTTAGAAGGGCAAAAGTCATGAAGAAATAACAAATTAGGACCTATACGGCTGAAACTTTGTCCCCAGAAGATATACTGGAGTAGTTTTTGGTAAAAAATTCAAACTCAAATCATGCAGCTTGGACTCACTTTGGCTTTCTTGAGCTCATGGACCTCACCCAAAGCAACTTCACTGAGAAGAATTAAGCCAACGGGATTTTTCTTATCAGTGTAGCAATACTGAGCACTTTTACTGACCAGGTCAGCAAAGTAAATCCCTTTGCCAAACTATAATGCCAAACAATGAAGATTCAGTCAGATAAAAAAGTACACCATAAAAATCAATCACACAAGCGCACACGTGCACATGCACACACACACACACACAGAGAAGGAGAGAGAACCATATAGCCAGTTGCTGGTGCTTCAGGAGGAGCTATTCTCAGCCCCTGGCTAAGTATTCCAACAAAATTTGTCAGCCGAGAACCTACAGGGGAAAAAAAAATGCTTAGATTTACTTGTACCTATCTTCAACTTCCCTGACAATAGCAGATTCCCACAAACCTTGATCCTGAACAAGCTGCAAAAGAATACAGTCATTCACAAGTCACAGCAGAGAAAAAAGCTACAGCTTACCATGCCAGAGGAGCATTCTGTTATTAAGCGCCTCTCTGTAGGGAGCGAACTTATCCAACTCCCCTTCTCTTTCAAGTGCAAAAACTTCTTCCAGCTCCAGAGTCCAATCCTGACGATATTACCAGTTGCCAAAACTAAGTTGTCAAGATCAAAAAAATAAACCAAGAAAGGAAAAAGAAATGAGAAATTATCACCAGCGTAACAAAGTCAATGCTGAAAGTAAACCCACCTTATGTGTAGGGGCATGAGTAGTTAAGAGATACTTCTCTATTAATCGATAATCTTCACTATCATGAGGAAGGGAAGCAATATCACAATGGAGCTTCATATACTTTTCATCTAGGGAATCATCATTATCAGCATCAAAACCTACTAATCTGGAAGCAATTTCAATATCCTGGAGAGCTTCTAACATTTTAACCTACCATGGAAACATAAATAGGGTAGTAATGATTAGTCCAAGTCAAAACTGCATGGGGCACACGACAAAGTGCATCATATTACTTAGACATCAGAAAACGGCTTTCTTGTTTCAAAAAGTACAATAACGGAATTAGATCTCTATGCTTTATCATCCACTTTAGAGCCTTTGCAAAAGACAAAGCGTTCCCTACAAACCTTTTGAGGAGATTTGAGGGATTGTCGTTGTTTAGATAATTATCATTTCTGGAAATAGATTAAAAAGGAGTTCCAAAGTAAGTAGTTAGGACATAATGTAACAGATTAGTAAACTTTTGGACCATTCATGAGCCCGCCATCCTAATTGGTGGTCCGCTTGTTCTATATGAGACAAGGGACCTGCAGTAAAATTAATTACAAAAAGACTAACAGAATTTCAGAGTGACGCCAATTTGACCGGGTGGAAAAAGAAATGGGTCAGAGCTTCTTGGATCAGAGTACCAGCTGCCCAAAAAGGGTAAATTAAATGAAATTTCATATAAATCTAAAACAGGATAGCAAAAATAATAACAACAAAAATAGCAATGAAGTACAATTATAATTAACAATAACTAAAAGGAAGCAGATTCATCTTTAATTAAAGAGATAAATAGGTTGAGAATATGCAAGGTTTAGCTGATCTTATTACTACAGAGTCAATTTGAACAATTAAAACTTGACCCGATTTTAGGTGCGGTCCTTTTTTGGCTATATATACATTTTCACAAATAAACTGACCAAGGCTCATTATTGTAGATGTTTCTTCACAATAATTATGATGGAGAAAATACCAATCCAAATTGAATGGATTCAAGACCGTGTTACTGCATGGATCGGGATTATAAATCCTACCATTTTCGTCCATTAAATAATATTTAAGTACTTGAAAAGTCTGTTTTAAATTGTCAAGTTGTAAATATTTAGTTACCGAGATCCGATTATAAGTTATTAAATGGTAAAATGAATAAAAATTCGCAATTTGAGGGGCTCTTCCTAATCCTAAAGGCCCCCAAGAATTCCTAATTGGAATTAGAGTATCTCTTTTCATCGATTCTTTTTTTATTACATAGATAGGATGGATACTTCACACTGGATTCTTACCTTTGACTTAAAGTCATCCTCATCTCTAATAACATGTGGATGAATTGAAGGGATCACCGTGAAAAAACGATTGCTGGCATCAATTATCAAGCTTTCCTTGAAAGAAGGATCATGAGAATTATTATTTAGCAGATTCTGTATTTCAGTTAATGCCTCAAAACCTGGGGAGGAAGGAAAATTATGAAGTTAACAAACTGTAAAAATATCCCTAATTTTCACACCCTTGAATAGAAAATAGTTAGACGACAGAACAGCTATACATCCCAAAAGCAACAAAATCTTTGAAGGTAACTACCCTTTTGGATATTGCTTTTGCTCAGTTTTCCCAGGGGCATCTCAGCCATATTAATCTCGAATTCCATCATGGCAGCTCTGCATGGATTCAAATTGAGTCTTTCAGGCATACAAATCTTCAACCACAAAAGAAATATACCACTAAGTAAATAATGATTGTTTTTAACCTGTAAGTTTCCACATCAAAAAGCATCTTCATCAATTCTACCAAAGCAGGAGGAAGTTTGCTATCAGCTCCGGTCTGTCTATTCTTAGACACCTGTTTGTTAACCCCATAGTCCTACATATTGCATATAATTAAATCACTAACAACTATAGCATAGCAAGTATTGAAAAATGAATAAATAACTAAATGAAGTAGATGGTCTTTACAATATCAAGTGGGAAGAATCTGCCAGGTTGCTTCTGAAAATTTTGTTTTTGTTCCCATGCCTCCCACGGATTCCCAGTTTTTTCCAGGAACAAACGTTTGAATTCTTGAATTGCATCTGATTTTGACATTTCTTCCAATTTGGTCCCTCCAATTTTGTTATTTCCCACTCGACCCCACTTACGGAACACATAGCAATCTGACTCTTTATCATCTTGGACTATTTGGAGGATATAGTAACTTAAAATGGCAAAACATAACATGTCAAAGTAGAACGCAGAAGTTAAAACATAACATACAGGATAAAAAGAAAGAGAATTCAAAATATAACACACAATTTAAAACAAAACATACAGGATCAAAAGGAAAAATGGAATAAGCTAGGAATTTGGAAAGATAAACACAATTTAGGGGGTCCAATTTAACAAGAAATAGAAGTTAAAAGGTTGCTACTGGAAGCAAACTGTTTTTTTTTTTTTATGTTCAAACCACAACCACCCATCCAGCCCCAAACAACAACACCACACACACACACACACACACACAACACACTGGGCGCAGCCCACCACACAAGTTCCACCACTTCTTCCTTCCCAAACAACATTTTCAAATCATCTAGTCCTTCTTAAAAAGATTATGTTCATTGGAAAAATTCTAGTTTTGGTTGCTAACACTATCTATAGTTTCTATATCTCCCCATAAGCATATTAAGGCTTTTGGCAAGACGAAGTCAATTCTAACAGCTAAGGAAGTATTCATTCATTAAATTTTCAGATTGAAAAGCACATTATACATTCAGCTTGCAAACCCAACAGAAAATTCTTGGTTCATCCCCTCACTAAAGTTTGGGTCAAACAGCATGGTGCTGAAGAGCCTTACAATATTAACATTGGAAAACAAAAAGATCCCCAATCAAACCAGCCTGCGGTGCCATATGCCCATCCATGTTGCATGCATTTGATTTAAGCAAGGGAGAAACTCAGATTGCAGAAGAACATCGGAGACAGCAAAAGAAAGGTGGAAAACAACAGCACTACATGTTAACACCAGTTGATAGGTCAGACATGCTCAAAGTTGTATTGTAGATGCTTTTACCATCCTCGAGTATGTGACCTGTATCTTGGAGACCAGAAGATTCGTGCACAGCACTTCTTCCTTTTACTTTAACAGTGACCATACCAGACGTTTCACCAAGGGCTTCAACCTTGTACAAATCAAATGGAAGCTTCTTCTATCTTTTAATGCAATCAACCAGATACTCCTCCCTCACAATTGGTAACTTCATCCTCCTGTCAATGAAACCATTCCATGTCAAACGAGAATGAACCGAACAATAAAAGTAATAAAGGCCAGTAATGCAACAGCTGATTTACCTTGCTTTCCTTGTCTCTGCATTTTGATCATCTATCACTCCTCCACTCACAACTAAGCAGTTAGTATCTGCAATTTAATTTGTTAACCAAAGGAAGAAAAACAACGGGTCAATGTCCGCAGCAGCCCATTGACATCTCTGAAAACTTGATATTTTTAAGTTCAAAATTCAGTTGATGGATCGTAAACATTTCTTGATCTTCATCCCCTTCAATTTTTCTCTTAAATTCCTCCTGCAAAATCATCCCTCGTGAGGTTAACTCACTAATTATGACAGATCCGAAGCTGCATCAGACAATATTTCAGTTTATCTTTGACAATAAGAACTTGGAATATAGAAAAGAAGGATATCATACCATAGATTCCTCAGGTGATCCAGACACCGCAACTCACAAGTCTCCCAAACTTTCTCTCTTTGATTGTTGAGATTCACAGTCACCAGCTTTACTTCCAGAAACATTATTTTTTGATTCTGGAGGCAGAATCCGAATTGTTTTGGTCTTCTTTTGTGATTTAAACCACTGAATCAAATTAACTCAAGTTAATATCTCTTTATCATGTGAAAAGAATAGAAGCTCAATACCTTGATGAGAAATTGATTGTCGGCCACTTCTGGAACTTTCCACTTCCCTTTCAATCGTTCTGGTTCACGAGTAGAGTAAGAACACTTGCTCCATGCAGATACAAACCCATGGCACCGATACAGGCCTCCAGAATAACGAAGAGAACCAGAACAGATTGGGCAGCTAGAAAGTGCTCCAAACATCATACCATCAGCACTAACAAGAATTGCAACAGAATGCAATGTCAACTGTCAATAAATGGAATGGCATGTAGTGGTTTAACACAGTGCTAAGCCACATTCAGATAAACATCAGATTTAAAAATTACATGGTATAACAAAATGAAAGTTTCAGACATTTAAGCCAAAACCTTTATATTAGATGAAAGGTGATCTACTGGCCAACACTGTTTCACTAAGCATATGAAGTTAATATCAGGACAACCAACTAATAACTTCCTGAGAATATATCCATGACAATCAGCTGGAAACATTAATCCAAGAGGAACTTACCTGACAATTTATAAGAGAAAAAAAAAAAAACAAAATCTCTAGAGAATACAAACTAAAATATTGCAAAAGAGAACTACC
Organism: Casuarina equisetifolia; assembly: GCA_028551475.1. Classification (NCBI taxonomy): domain Eukaryota; kingdom Viridiplantae; phylum Streptophyta; class Magnoliopsida; order Fagales; family Casuarinaceae; genus Casuarina; species Casuarina equisetifolia. The sequence goes on from CM052359.1 coordinate 13,023,956, forward strand.
AGCGTTCACGCAAATCAAATTCTGATCCAGTTGAATCTTGGCCATTTACTTCAAGCATTTCCCGCAACTCTGCAGTTGTCACATGCTTTTTAAGATCATCTTTCAGAGCCCACAGCTCTTTAGTTTGCTTCTCTAGCTTATCCTCCAAATAAGATGCTTTAATGTGTTCATCCTTAGAGTCAGAAGCATTCTCCTTGCATGCAGCCTTGCTAGCAGAGATGTCTCCTCCACCCTTAGCAGCTTTTGGCTTCTGATCGCCATTAACATCCTTTTTACGTTTTATACCAGCTTTGGAAGTCGATTGTTGGTGGTGTTCTTTATTGTTTTGCATATCAACCTCACCTGAAAGGACAACAATAGTGAGAGAGGTAATAGCCAGTAAAAATACAACAAGCTGTGCTGTTGCTACGGCATCCAAAATCAACCTAATGTAAAATCTAAAGGAATTTCATACCACTCTTTGAAGTAGAAAAAACCTTCTTTGCCAGGGCACAAACATCTGCCCGGTCAGAAGCTGAAAGGTTCTCCCAGCCAGACAGCTTCTCCACTTCAGTAGATGGAGATAATTCCAGGAAGCAGTTTGCATGGTTCCATGTTAAGGCCCTAGCTCCTGTGCCATCAGGCTTGGTGGATATACGAGCCTAGGGAAGAATAGGCAAAAGGATCAACATAAATGATTGTAGAAGTAACATTGTTGGTTAGTAGTTGCAACAACTCAACCCATCAGTACATGGTGCACTTGTCAAATATATTAAAATCTCCTTGCCAAAATGACCATTGCCTCCACCGTTAACAAATACTACATAACTCTCGTGTATTGGGTCTAACTCCAGGAACTCAACTTGCACAATGCTGACATAAATTTTAAAGTTGCTTTGAGGAACTCCATAAAATCTATTTTTGACATTACCAACACTCAGACCAAAAATATTACATGCCTCAAATTACTAAGAAACAAATGAGAGATTAAAATTGATCACAAATTTTAACAAAGTTACTTTGTAACAAATGAACCCAATAGCCAGCCTCATCTCAAGGTCCTGAGAAGTGACTACTTGCATGAGTTGTTTGCTCAGTCACTCAAGTTGCAGATTGTCAATCAAGCAGATGCCTTATTTAAGGTCAACTGACAACCATAAAATTGCAAACAACAGACCTTCAAACCCCAATGATATTACAATTATGGCATGACAATGGCATACTCCCACGAAGAAGGAACAAAAGAAAAGTAGCAAACCATACAGATCAGTGTGTGAAGAAAACTATTGATTTAACATACACCTTGATTTACTTCAGAATGCATGACAGGTGGATAAGAGAACAACTTTTTTTACAACTCTCAAACTTTTTTTTTTTTTTGGTCTTTTTATGAACTGTCTAATCTAATGTTTGTGGTTGCTAGAGGAGGGGTCTCAATTTTCCAGGTCTTGTTTCTAACACAAAGCCAAAAGTAATACCCAAGCGTTATGATCATCTATACTCTGGAAATAGAAAAGAAACGGAGAAACCTAGAACCACCTCTCCTTTCATGATCTTTTGGTTGCAGTGCTTGCAGGTGGCACGAGAAGTTTGTGATACTTCAATGCTATGTTCTGTAGTACTGCCACCACTTGTCGGGTCAGGTCCACCACCCTCCACATACTTCCTGATCTTCTGCTGATCTTCCCAACGAAGCAATTCAATGCCCTCAACATCATCAATGCTAAAAGCATAAGAAGACATGTAAATCATTTACTGCATTTATCCGATTTCCACAATCAAAAGGATGATAGATAAACTAAGCATACTTACGATTTTATCTGCTTTGCTTTCTTCAGTATGCAAGTAGCATGGTGCCACATCTGATTCAGAAAAGAAATATATGTCAAAGTTTTATATGGTAAGAAGTCAAGAAGGATAATTTGGAAAACCAACATCAAGCACCTGGAAACCCTTAACTGACTTGTAACAGATCTTCCCAAGTACTAGAGAAAAGATAGTAATGATACAGCACAGCAATTCTAACACTAATGTATTTTCAAACAACTTGAGCTCATAATAACTGGAAGTCACGAGTAAAACAACCAGCAGAATGCCAAAACTAGCTAGTATGCATTCGTAAGATTTCCTCGATACAGGAAGAAACAGTTTAACAATAGCGCATACAGATGCCAACTATAAGAACCACGGACCAATTTTGGAGCCAACCAAAAAATGTGTTCTAAAATAACAAAGGCCCAGTTTTACGCAACTGCAGCCCCTCTTAAGCCTCTGAAACTTCCGTACTAGAAGCAACGCATTATACAAGAAAACTATGTCCTTTGCCACGTTACAATAATGGGCCTTAAGTTGCTGGGTTCATGGACACATTGCAAGCTTAAGCAGCACCCAGATAAGGATATATCATGATTGGCCTTCTATATAAGGAACCAACAACAATTTTCATGGGAAACATTACTTGAGAAACTAAAAAAAGCCCTAAAACCCCAACAAAAACAGTAACCCATTGCTCAAAAGTGGATCTTTTTCTACTTGAGCCAGCGATAATCATCTTGATGAAGCCACCCAACAAAAACTGATAGCAAAATTTCAAAGAAAAAGGAGCAGCAATGAGAGCACATTACCCAAATGCAAAACTGTAGACGGTGATATACAGAAACCAAAAACCAAAACTTTAGGAATGGCCGATAACTCAGCAAAGTAAAAACTAGAAAGATGAGACAAAGCACGATGATGGAAGTCACAACACATCAAAGTAAGGAAGAGAGGGAGGGGAGAAGAGAGAACAAAAGAACAAAAGGAATGAACAGCAACGACAACACCCAAACCCCACAAAGCATAAAAAGAGGGAAGACAGAGAAGGGTGGAAAGCATACGGGCATGAAGCCGTCGAATTGTTTGGCCTGGACCATCTTCCCGAGGCGGAGTGCCTCTTTGTCGATGGTGTTCTTGCATGTCTTGCACGACGATCGCGACGACTTCGCGTACTCAGCCTTCCACGGCTTCTGTGGACTCGCCATTTCCCTTCCTCTCTCTCTGGCCGATATATATATATATATATATATATATGCAATGTTCCCAGGTGCGCAGGAATGTCGGGCTGATTCGTCGCTGATTGTTTTCTAACGCTTCTCCGGAGCGCTTTACGATTTCATCCGAAAAATCCAGAGTACCGAGAGCTTCACACGTGACGGAAACAGGAAAGTGATCTGATGCCTTTCACCCTGTCACTTTCTTGTCTCTTTCTTCTCAAAAGTGGAACGAAACGATTATTTGCTTTATCAGCGGAATCGTTGCCTTTCTTTCTTTACCTTTGAAACCTCCAGGACTCAAAAGTCTTTCGGCTTTTATGCTATAAGATTCAATGCTGGAATAATCCTAAATTTCATTCATAAGTGATTCGACACCCTTTTTATCATATAAATCGACGTTAATAACGGAACGGATCAGCTCGATGGAATGAAATATTCGTTGATTTTACAGTGTTTTCTTGAATCAAATTTTGCCATTAAAGGCTACAATACAATGTGTTCCCATAAAATTCTCTTACGTTTTCTTTAAACCCACGAACCGTTTGATCTAAATACACACAATCACAGCATTACTTTTGGGAAGTTAAGATAATTAATGATTAGTATAAGTTCAAATTTTCCTTCTTTTTTTCTTTTTTTTTTTTTCTTTTGGTTTTAATGAAGGAAGGTTTCAGGGGTAACGAGTGTTGATTATAAGACTTAAGTCACATGCAATTAATAATCAACCACTGAACTTTTGTTGAGTTAACCTTGCGCAGGCATAATCATGCAGACATGCAGAATTCAATGTTAGCCAATCAATTAATTTAGGCATTCGAAGAGCCCAAATGAGCCGACCATAATCAATCAGTCACTTTATGCAACTAATTTTGGGGAGATCGAATAATACGTATAACATTAGACCAAAATTGACTTAGCAAGTTAGAATTCTCAATCAAGGAAGGTCCCCGGAGAATTCAGAGTCTGAAACTTCAGCATTGACTTCATGCATAAATCAACTCATTTTCATCTTGCAGCTTCTTCTTCTGATGGTGAGAATCGAAAATTCCGAAAAACTTGAACCATTTAATATACAGTAGGAGCTTGCATGAAAAGATACTGCACAAAAAATGGTTGTCAATCGCTTCTGAAAAAACATGCATATCTTTGATGTAGTTTAAATTTCGTGATTCTACCTCAAATGATTTTCCCGATCTTTCGAACTGCAACATGCTCAGAGCCACTTCACAACTTTGTGAGACAATAGGCTCGGAGTCCATCACGAATTCCTCAAGAAGCGCTATACTTTGATCATCTACACGGGAGCAAATCACAAAAACTTGATCGAATGAACCAAAAGCAAAAATGGTCATCACTAAATGCAATACCATGTTGATAAACTATACAGTATTATTGATAGTCAGATTATGAACAACATAAACTCTATGGAAATGGAGCTTAGCATATTGACAAGGCAAAAGTGAAGACACAAAGAAAAGAAAAGGCCTTAGTGACCAAGCAGCACTATAACACTGGGTAACACTGGGTAACACTGGGTAACACTGGGTAACACTGGCGCCGGGGAGGGCGCTCGGGGGGGCCGCGGGGGTGGTGTGGGTGGCGGGAAAGGACCCAGCGTGCTAAGATATCTACGCATCTACTAAGGGTTTCTAGACACAACGGGGATAGTAAATGCTGGCGTTCCGAAAAAGCAGAACAATTCTAAATTCAAATCAGAACAATATTTGTTGATATTAAAATTAAAAATGTAATTGTTGCAACCAGGTCATAAAAACTTGAAGGAAAATGGAGGACGATCTTTTACATATTTGAAAAAAGTTTCTTAACTAAATATTACCTAACATTCATAGGTTCATCCATTATTAATTATATTCTTGCATTACTTTAATAGCACAAGCATTTTGAGTTAATGCTCACAAGATCCCTCATCTAGGATATTTGGAAAACTAGGTTTCAGTGTACACTGTTATTATAAGTAACTCAGACTCGCAGAAAATTATCATGCAAAACACAGGTACGCATTCCATACTACACTTAACCAATGTCTTACAGTATCCAGTTTTCAGAAACTTTCCAGCATTAACAAATTGTCTTATTAGAAGTCAGATAACAAACCTACAGACTAGTATCCAGTGGTCATACCTGCAATGGAACCAAGAGCTTCAGCAGCTTCATGTCTAACCATTGGATGCTCATTGACATCCCTCAGAATATTGGAAAGTGCAGCAGAAGCAGCTTTGTTTTGAAGTTGGCCTAAAACATAGGCAACCTGAAAGAATACCACAGACTAATATTACCAACTTGAACAATGAAGAAATACTCAAAACAAATTTGTCTCAGAAAGCAATAACAAATCTACACCAGACAATTCATGCAAGGTCCCTTTTTCGAGAAAAGATTATGACTGGAAAAACCTTGGTATAGAGTAAAATACTAAATTGCCAAAATGACTTATTTCTCCAAAGTAAGACATCCTATTGTAATTGAATAATCTACTTTAATATGAAAGAATTATTCACCTCCAAATTTAAATGACAGTTTCAAGCTTGGATGTCATTCACATTTTAAAAAGGAACCTTTGTGTCGCTAAAATGTTCTCAGTAACTTCAACAAGAGACTTCTTATAGCCACATTGACTATTTAAGATTATCCTATTTATTAAATATAGTCAAAGACATACTCAACAAGTTAATTGTTTGCAGTCTACAAAAATAACACAAAGATGCAAAGCAAATCCATTGTTTTTAGTAAAAAGTAATGCCACAAAGATAAGAGGATAGTTAATAACCTCATGTTTCAATAAAGCACTTTTTGAATGCAAAGAATCGATTATTGCAGAAACAGCTTCATCCCTGCCATGATTTCGAAGTGCAAAGAGAGCTGCATACCTCTCATACATGTCTTTCTCTTCATCCAAAAGTACTTCCCTGAGGTTATGTTAAGATTAGTTCCTAAACCTAACTCACTATGCGTAAGTGCAAATGGTTCTAGTCATCCACAAATAACAAGCAAACCTTAGTTGATCTATGGAAGAACAAGAAGAAGCTGGTGCAGCAGGATCAACCGACATAAAGGGTGACTTCCCCTCACCCATTCCACCGGCATCCTTTATTTGCTCGATCCTGTTGAGAGCCAATTCACATGTCTCTCGAACCTCAATAGCTGGATCTGATGCCAAACTCTTCTTCAATATGGGAACATTACTCTCCAACCCAATTGCACCCAGTGCTTCTGCCGCCTATCCAATTCTAATAGGATTACATCTTTTGAAAAAAAAGGACCAAAATAGATAACAAGGAATAGCAAAAGTTTTGGATTTACTTCATGGCGAACAATGGGATGCAAAGAAAGATCATTGAGTACTGAGACCAAAGCTGGTATAGCTTCCGCATCCTGCATTTGACCCAACGCAAATGCAGCCTCGTGTGCTAACAAATTCGATGAATCCCTTGTTGCTGTAAAAGGGTGAAGCACATGTATAATTAAACACAACTATTCTGTAGCATCGAATAGCTTATCCGCCTCGATAAATAGCAGCTAACTGATGGGTAACAGATTTCATACTTCACATAAAGAAATAAAAAGAAAACGGTAGCCTAACCAAAACAAAAAGAGTTATTCAATCAAAAAACTCAAGTTTGGATTTTTCCACTTTTAGAAGATAACTGGGAAGTTTAAGAACTTTGTAGTAGCAGACTTTTACCAGTGGAAACTAATCGTAGCTCGTTAGTGCTAAAAAGCGAAAAGAACCAAATTTTGTGTTTCTTCAGAGCAAAACTCAAGATGATTTTACTTCAGACAATCGATGAAAGCAATTCCGAAATATTAGTAATCAAGGGGAGGACGTACAAGAACATGAAAACAAACAAGCAACTCCGCAAATCGAAAACCAAAAAGGATCTTGGGAAATATTAGAACGGACCGAGGATAAGGGCGTTGCGAGGAGCGGGGCCTTTGAGGTTGCGAAGGGAGAAGAGGGCTCTGAAACGCTCAGAGATGGGCTGGGCAGGATCAACCAACCTCTCGCACAGAAATTTCTCCATCGCCGGCGAGCATCCAAATGCACTGGGCACGTCACCGCTGCCGTTCGAAGAATCCATATATTCTCTGCGCGCCTTCGTCAGGGCAGCTTGCCCTCTACTTCAATCGTAGAGAGTGGCTGCCACAAAGACGGTTAAAGTTCCTTCTATGTCAATAAAATGATCTTTTTGTCCGCCGCTTGGGTTTTTTACAAAAACTTCAAAAAACAAAAAGAAAAAAAAAAGAAAAAGGAATTAACTCGTGTTTATTCATAATCGTTAATTATTAATGACAATACATATCTTGAGCCCATTGGTGATGTAATTCTATTTGAAGAACTACTTGCGTTCTCCATATGTTCTGCAAAGGTAACATACGACGCTACACAGGGAATATTAATCTATGATTATTTTCTTAGTTTATTTACATAAGTAAATAATAATTTTTGTATTCATATGAGATAACTTATTAACTATTAGGAGATATGAATAAATATAAAAATATTTATAATTTTAAGTTGTTTGAAATAAAATAATTATTATTTTTCCAAAAGACTGTAATTTATTATTACTTTAATATTTTCATATATTGTTTTTTTTTTTCTTTTGGTGGTTATTTTATTACTATTAATATAAGGTGTTTTTTTTTTCCTCCGAACAGTCTCAAACAGGACAAAGAAATTAGAGTATTTCAATATGATTTGATGGCATTTATTATTTTTAAGACGAGGAGTTATGAACTATTAATTTGCGTATTTTATTGTCAATACTTTAGTTATTCAGTAAAGTTATTCGAGGTTAAAAACTTCTTTTACTTAAGAGATCTCGGTTACAATTATTTTTGTATTTCAAATAATAAATTATTTGTATTATTATTATTATTATTATTATTATTATTATTATTACCAAAAATTTCTTTTACTTAATAGATTCTGGGTTACAATTATTTTTTTGTATTTAAAATAATAAATTATTATTATTATTACCGAAAATTCGTTTTTAACTCGCCTCACCCAACCCCGCCAAACCGAAATGGATCAGGATCAATCCCTTGCTAAAAACCATTATACATATGAATCCGTCGGCCCCATTTTTTTAGCTTTCCCCGTTCACATTCCTTCTCTCGCACTGTAAAACCCCGCGGGCTTTCGTCCAGAGGTGACGCGTCCGATTCTTGTCTACGATTCCCGATCTTTTTCTCAGATCTGAATTCCTCCTCCTCGTAACCATTTCTCAAGTGCTGTGTATTGTATCTGTGATGTTCTATTATACTCTCTGTTTGATTGGTTTCTCTCCGTATGATTGTCTTCTTTTCTGTTGGCAATTGTACGCGAATTCTTTGATTGACAGAGTTTGGGAGATCGTCGAGCTTGGATTTCGATTGCAAGAAGCGAGGGCGGGCGTTTAGAATCTGTGATCATGTCGGCCATCAATGCCCGAAGGTTAATCGAATTTCTACAACCTGAATGCTTCTTTGAATTTTTTTTCTCGAATTGCTTCTCTTTTATATTAGTTAAATTGACGCTTTATATGATTCCTTTATTTGGAAACTGTGACTCCCCCCCCCCCCTCTCCTCCTCTTCCTCTTCTCTCTCTCTCTCTCTCTCTCTCTCTGTGTCTGTGAGATATGTACATAAACCAAAATGTTTCCTGATTTGATTGTAGTGGGCACGTACTTGATCTGATCTGGTTAGATTGTTATGTGCAAGTGAGCGTGCGAAGTTTGATTGTGACATGTTCTTAGGGAGATCATAGTATCTTCATAGTGCTGTTTGTTGCGTGGCTGTAGGTTTAGTGAGTGAGCTGTCCTTTAGAGTACTTGAAACATAGGTGTGTCGAGCATCTCAGGGATTAGTGAATCTCTCAATAGGATTGGATTTAGGATAATTTGAATTCTTCTGTTGAGTTTGCATCGGCTGATTGGATTTAGGTTGGATGTTTCTCTTTCTCTATTGCTGTTTTCTATCACAATGTAAAAGTTATTCATTATTTGTTAGCCAACTTTGACCAAATTCTATTGGTTGATTAATTTGGTATTGAAATAGATGGCGAAAATCAATTGGTTGAGGCATTTTAGCCTATGATGATCGGTTAAAATGCAGTTCGGTTAGACCATGTGTGTTTCATAGGTGCTAAGATTGGCATGCTATCAGATATTGTTAGATGTGTCATTACATTCAAGTGCAGGTGATACTTTATCATCTTGTTGTTTGTATAGCACATCATTTGAAAATGGATGGAAGTTGGTTATATTGGTTTCTGATGTATCACAAACAGTTAGGTCATCTATGCTTGTAACAAAAGATTTTTTGTCATGTTTCTGAATGGATATAAAGCATGCCATAAGTTTTGGTCAAGATGGAAAAAACCTTGAGATTCTTAACTCTATATCTAGCAAATACTGAACCAAATTCAAATGTGGCTGGCTGACTTAGTCAAGTTGTTGATGCCTTTGTTATGATATTCTCAAGGCTGATGCCCATATTAGATCACGAGCAGAAGAAATTCTTATGAATTTTTCTGTTTGATTGCATAAACAGCATCAAGAAATCTTACATAGTTTTGAGGGTATAACACTTTAAAGGATACGTCCTAAAATCTTGTATCATAATCTTATGAATTTTTCTGTTTTGAGTCATAAACAGCATCAAGAAATCTTACGTAGTTTTGAGGGTATAATGCTTTAAAGGATACACTCTAAAATCTTGTATCATAATCTCTCACTTTGTTTATTCATCAACTTTGTATTTCCTTATAACTCTAAGTGGGCAAGCTGTTTACAATTGAGTAAATATTTCAATTACATAATGTTATGGACACTTGGTCCTAGAAGTCATATGTCATCATTTATTACAACAAGATATTAGCTCAAATTTGACTTAATGGTTATTTTACATGCTGGTTTGGATGCATCAATAATAAGTTATTGATGGAAGCAAAACATTATTGTTCTCTGTCAAGTCAATTGATGCTAGTTAGAGCTCAACATAACTTCTCTTTTTTTTTTTTTTAATCGGTACATCTTAAGGGGTAGTGATTGACCCGTAGACATGTTTCATCAAAACTTGTTTCAAAGGATTGCAATGGATAATAGTTGATGGACTAAAGTAGATGTGGTTCTCTATCAAATCAATCACAGCTAGTTAGATCTCAGTATAACTAATATCTTCGGATAATTGCACGTGGTCTATATCTTTACATAATTTCTTAGTGTCTCAAAACATGGGGTTATAAGTTTATTAATCATTCCTTCCATTTGTATTGTTCATTTTTGGTCCTATGATAAAAGTCTCTTTTAATTGCAGAGACTATCGCAACAATAGATCTGCTCTTTACGATGGAATCGAGGAGGGTGGCATTAGGGCCTCATCTTCTTACTCCTCCCATGAAATTGATGAGCATGATAACGAAAGAGCAATAGATGGATTGCAAGATAGGGTCATTTTGCTGAAGAGAGTAAGTTTTATCTTCCCTGTAAGCTGAATTTTCCAAGTATTGTTGTATGGGAATATCTAAATGTGAAAGAGTTGGAGTTTGGGATACTTTTCTCGCAAGTCCAAAGTATTTGTTATGCATATGCATCCTCACTAAAATTAAATGTAGCATCTTTAAAAGTCCTTCTAATTGGGTGAGGGATGCTCATAAAGCTTTTATTGATGCATGCCTTCTCCTTTCTATTACTCGAGTATCTTACTGAAACTCCTGTAGAGTGTTAAAAACTTAATAAACTAAGGGGATTGCTGCTTAAGCTAGACCTAACAAAACTATGTTTAGTAAGAAGCTTTTGTAAGTGATACAATTTCTTGCTTTTAAAAGCTAGAATATAGTCCAAACAAATTTTAATGGACGTTACTTTCAGTTGTCAGGTGATATAAATGAGGAGATGGAGAGTCATAACCGCATGCTGGACAGAATGGTATGCATGGAGCAGTTGGCCCGTCTTTCTTTTTATTGTTCTTTTTCTACGCATTCTATCTCTTGTGTCTCTCCCAATGTAAGATGTGGCATTGTTTTAGGGAAATGATATGGATTCATCAAGGGGAGTCCTGTCAGGAACCATGGATCGCTTCAAGATGGTATTTACAAGAAATAATAATTCTTTCGTATTCGAATGATATACTTTACCTAGAATTAATATTTGATGCTTCAAGGCTGAATGAAGAACTTGTTTTACCTTGTAGGTGTTTGAGACCAAGTCAAGCCGGAGAATGTTTACACTTGTGGCATCATTTGTTGTTATTTTCCTAATCATATACTATCTCACTAGGTAATTGATGTGCATGGATTTTATGCAGCTTCTTAGCTTTATGTTAGGCTGGGATGACCTGTTTTCCCTGCATTGCTGTAATCAATGTTACTGCCTGTAAGATATGTGCATGTCATAGAAAGTTATTTCCATGTATCGAATAGTTGTTGAACCCGTGGCATGGTTGGCAGTTGATAATGCCGTTTGAATCTCAATCTCTCTCCCTTCTTTGCTGCTTGCTTTTGCATGCCTTGGTCGGTATTTTCAATGGTTTTTGTCTTTTGCCATTTCTGTGACGTGCTCAATTGAAAGGTTCTGCAAACCTTTCTGAGTGTTCCGAAGAAGGGTAGCTGAGTAATTAGCGGGACTGTCCAATCTTGGGTCGACAGAATTTGATCGAATCTGTTTGCGTTGGGCTACACATACACAAGCCCATGTGCCTGCCCCTTGTGTGTTAAAATTGCCGATTGAAGCAAAAGCAACTCCGAACTCGAAAAAATAAATCTACCAATCTTTTTATCAGTACGCGGAAAGTCGTTTGGTGTAATTGAAGGCTGCTGTGCATTTACCCAACGACACGTACTAAGACCTCCTGATAAGTTCGAGATTCGGAGCCGTATCCAGCAGCTGCAGTTGGGATTCACTAGGCTTATTGCATACGAGTTTCTAAGGGATATGAAATAATTCTTTGTGAGGGATACTTGTCAAGGCATAGTTGCATTGTGGACATGGACATAACGCCAACAAAAGATGATGAAAAATGCTGGGAAAAGAGACAGATGTGATACTTGGGTACTATTCCTACGTAGAAAATCATGGAAAATCTTGACCAGTCCTGGTTCCTAAAGTTTTGGTCTTCATGCTTCCAGGTGTTTCCTTCAGCAACCTAACTCGCGGTAAACCGACAATTACGGTCCATTATCGCCTGGCTGTTAAACTAAAAAAGGAAATTTCCCTGAAGAGGTTTGCACCAGCCCCAGCCCCGCTAGACCACTGGTGCTAGTGGTAGAAACGATCACATAATACTCTTTTGTACATGAACAAAATACATCGCTGCAGGTCGGGGGTTAACAAGCATAGAGAATGACAAATATTCTACACCCAGCACTCCCAGACAAGGTCAAGGCCGATTGGCCACATTGTTACGGCCTGCAGAGTGTTTGGTCAACTAGGTTAGGTTCCCCCGTTATATGCTGCTAAACAGAAGATGTCATGTTCTAGTTTTATATTTTGCGTTACCGGGTTTGGTTTATAATGATCCAAAACTTCGGTTTTCGTTTTTGTTTCTTGAAAAATCTTGAATAATCTTGAATCCTATATCTCGAGGTTGGAGTTGTTTACATAGATTTAGGTAATGGAGGTGAGGCATTTTAAATTTAAAAGTTAATAACCTTGTCACTTAACTATTGACCACAGTTTTGGAGGCTGGAGTTAAAGAGTCGTTTCCGCTTCGTTCAAAATCAGGGCTTAGAATACACAAAAATTAAGAGTATACACGTGATTGGCAGCTTTAACTCCCATCTTTGATTGAGATTCATCCTAAGGTTCCCCCCATCTGGTTTTCGCTTTACTGTTCATTTACTGTTAAGCTCTTGGTGATAGAGATACTGATTTCATAACAACAGTACATCCATCATACAAGGGGAGGGAAAAAAATATAAAATTGAGAGATTTGTTTTACATTCTGTTTGCTGCAAATCTCTTATCTAATTGAGATACAATACAATCTCTTGTTCGCCTTCATTTGCAATATGTCAATTAATATGCACAGATCTTGTTGTCAGAAGATTAATACAGATTATACAACAAACATATACATACAATTACAAATGAATATTAAACATTTCATGTGATTAAGACAAAAATTACAACTTCTTTTTTCATTTAAAGTTTTCATACATCCGACTCAAAATTGCGAAAAGAATAACTATGCACACAACCCTTCATTACACTCGAAGCGTCTACACTTTTGCAAGTAGCAATCCACTACCTGACACATGCAACAGTGCTTTCAATAGTATATCTTCATCTTTAGATTTTGCTTTCTCAATCTTTCCATTAAAACATGATTGAAATATACCATGCAAGCCAGTTTCATGATTGACACAGGAGAATTACACGTCCATTCCTGACACCCCAAACTCGTAAAAGCAAGAAGTGCTTGCTTTCCATATATTCTTATATAGACTAACATGTCACGCCTCCCCTATACCCCCCCTATGGGATTATGCTTTCACTATCGAAAGTGTATTCTGAGTGGTCAACCAAGCATGAAAGATTGTCTCGAAAAGCCTCGGCAAACTGATAAGAAGATATTCTTGCTTTCGTGTTTCTCCACATACAACGCTCCTCCGACAGCTTCCCAGAAGTGTCGAATAACTTTAGGTACCTGAGTTAGAAGCTTCTTTCCATGTAACATCTCATCCAAATTATGATCAACCATACTGTTTTATATATTCAATACTGAAATATTTCTTATTATTTAAAATATCAAATACTGAAATATTTCCTGTTTCCAATTTTCATGACTAATAAGAGCTACAAGCGAAAGATTCTTTATATATGAAGAACTTACCTGCTTTTTACAAGGAAATAAACTTTTTTACATTTAACAATTCTTCAAACCTAACAAGGAGACCAAATTCTACTTTTTGCAGCTAATAATAGAAGCTTTGGATGTAAAAATCCCTCTATATGAAGAACTTATCTCTTTTCTGTGAGCCACTTTGAAGAAAAATTAATTTTCATAGCTAATAAAAGCTCCATGAACTTTTGGATCAGAAAAGTGATGAAAGATTCATACAATGGTCTTAGGCGCAGTTAAATGCATAGATTTAGAACAATAGCAGCAGATTTGGCGACCAACGGTATAGTAAAACTCATAATAATGTCCAAGCAAGACACATGTGAGAGAGAAGTCATGTCAACATAACCTAAAAGTTCTTGGTTATTGTTAAATATTGGACAAGAGATGCACACCAAGATCTTACTTTGTCTATTGCTTGACCTAATATCCAACACTAAGAAACCTTTCCCTATTATAATTTGGTTAACATAGTTCCTGCTCTTATATAAGTTGCAGGGCAAGATCAGAATCTACTCCTTGGAAAAAAAGTATTGTGACGAATCTTACAAAGACCTTTTAACAATTTTTTTTTGTTAAATTCTTTGACGTTCCTTTAGCTCATTTGGGTGAGCTTCACTTCCAATGCTTCTGCTCAAAAGTCATGCCCATTGGGTAAAGGGAATCAACTACAACTTCCTGAAAAGCATGCCTTTCTATGGGCATTTAATCAGGACACAGAATTCAAGGTACATGGCCAATGACGTCTCCATCAGACGTGCCTCTTGACACCGCGAGAGTGTCATTTTACCACGGTTCTGATAACGGTCATTTCAATCCACTGTTGGTTCCATCACCTATGGCTTATCTTTCACTAACCACGCCATGAAGTCAAAAAATCACGTTAAAAAGTTGTATCTCAGTGGGGAAAAATCTCTTCAATCGCCTTCAAGTGGAGATTGCATGTAAGCGGGATCATTCACGAGATGCAGATGATTGATATTCACTCAATCACCAAAACTGTAGGGGAAAAGGTACTGACTTCATGAAGAAGATTTTGGAGCATCAGACTACGACATTTTGTGTGTCATTCATGTAAAAGAGATTATGATTTTGCTAAGTAAAATTAATATATATAATAGCTGTATGTACAAGATGGGATTAAATGCATACTTTTATGATGATAATATTCGAAATATGACATGAGATCAAATTGGCCTTCATAAATCTTTTAAATTGTTTTGAAATTTTTTTTACACTATAAAATCAATCTTTTATAAGTGTTTTGATATTTTTTAAGCATGTCATACTTATAACTAACAGTGTTTTTAAACATCATATTATTTCTCCTATTTTAAATAACATATACAAAAGAAATTGTATGTACAAGATATGATTAAAGTGCATATCTTTATGATGATACTATTCACAATATTACATGAGATCAAATTCGTCTTCATAAATCTTTTAAACTGTTTTGAAAATTGTTTTACACAATAAAATTGATCTGTTATAAGTATTTTGATAGTTTTAAGCATGTCATACTTAGAACTAACAGTGTTTTTAAATATCTTACTATTTCTCCTATTTTAAATAACATAAGCAAAAGAAATATATAAATTAAAGGATACTGCAATACAGCTTTTTCTTTGTAGCATTCAAGTAAAAGGTGGTTAAAACTTCCAAGGATTAAAGCCAAAACTCGTGATAAAATCCTATTAGACGGCCTTAAGACATGACAAAAGAAAGAAATTTTTTTGTCAGTGATAATCCTACCACAAGATTTGATTTTAGTTACATCTATCATGAACGTCGTTTGCAAACATACCAACAAGGTATCCGCAAGCATGCACTCAAACATACAATATGTTTGTCCTCTGAAAGCGAAGTGACCATAATGAATGGTCTATATATAGAAGAAACACTAATTGTTTGATTAGTAATGTCCTCTGATATGATAGTTGGGTTAAAACAAAAGGTGAAAATATAATGCTATGGTTTGAACAAATCCCTTTCTAACACCAATTAGATAATTATGAACCTCAATCATCTCAAGAAAATAGTTTAAATTTTGACATATATTGTTTTAGTTCGCAGGATGCCTCTTGCTCATCAGGGATGAGCCATGAAATTGGCTTCCTTTGTTCAGGGTTTCTAGAAGATCATTAACTGACATGAGAATAGCTGACAAGTAATTCAAGCAAGCTCCACAATTTCTTGCAGAAAATGGTAACAACACTCTAGTGATTGCAATATTTTCAGAGATAATGAGAGATTTCAATTCCATTAGACTTGAAACAAGAAACAAGTTTTATTGAGTTTGACATAAGCAAAACTTATACCATGGAAAGGAAGGAAAAAAGAAAGAAACAAAAGGTGGTAGAAAGCACTTATAATAAGAACATCTCGTAGAACCCTAACTAATTTAGGGCTTAACAGTAGAGAGGAAAAACATTACCTTGGAATTCTACGACTAGAATTACTTTCATTTTCTTGAAAAAACCCATTAGGAAACCTCCTCGCATGCTTCCCCATGGATTAACAAGAAGGCAAGTTCGAATCCCATACCACCACAGAGGAGATACTCGATTAATAACTTCTCCTTCTTCCCCTCTTCCGGATGAAGAAAATAACCAAGTATGTACAACACAACATTTATTACTCCATAAAGCCCTCATATATCTTATAAAATTCTACGGATAATGACCAAGTCGAAGCTCTAGGTCCACTTCATCTTCTTCGCTGCCATCTTCTCCCTTCTCACCATCATCATCTACATGCTTTGGATCAACTTGCATGCGTAGACTTCGTTGCCAATCCTCTTCAAACAGATTCAGACGCCGTGGGTTTTGTACAGGCAACTCATCTATATGTTGTGTGTGTGTGGGTCTCAGATTCCATGTGGACGCTGGAAAAGATATTTGATAATTTGCATTTACCTCGGGAGCTGTGGAGTAATGGGGCTGATAGCTTTGAATTGGCAAGTATGATTTAAGACTGCCATGGTTCTCGTCTGCTCTGCTTGAGACCGACGGAAGTGAACTCGGCCTTGCTTTGATTCTATCCTTTCTATGGATGTTCATGTGGCCGCCCAAGGCTTGTGCTGTGGTGAAGCCTCTCTTGCAGAACACGCACTCGTAGGATCGGCCGGTGCCCATATCATCATTCTTCTCCGATCGATCGCTTTCTTCACTGGAACTCTTGGAGTCGTCGTGGTAGTTAGAATTCATGGATGAACCAACCTCTCGAGCTATCGCACCAGGAATTCTGAGTCTTCTGCTGAGAATATGGAGGAGAAGGATTGAAGGGGAGTCTTATAGAGAAGAAAGGCGAGCGAAAGGTGTGAGACAAGAGACAAATAAAGGACATAGGCATTACCTATGAGCTTTGAGTGAAGATGTTGTGAGGGAGAAAAGTCTTAGCAGTTTGCTAAGAGACCCATTCGAGTGGCCGGCTGTTGATCCTATTTTAGCAAACAGTTTTATTTTGTTTTGCATTTTCTTTTCAATGCTGTCTGTCATTAAAGCTCTTGTAGCTTTCATCTAGGTTTTCTTAACGTGGTCTTCGCTTTGTCATCTCTCTATCTCCCCTCTCTCTCTCTCTCTCTCTCTCTCTCTCTCTCTCTCTCCTGCCTTGCCAAAAGGTAAACCTATTCACATGGGGTTTAAACTCTTCTGTGGTTGTCTCCACCACCAATCACAGTGCCCAACCTTGGCGTACGGATCACTTCAAGAAACCTTGAGAAGCAATATGATATTAGTGGAAATAACCTGAAGCTTTCTTCTCACATTAAAATATTCATTGTTACAAAAGCAGTCAAAGTAAATTTTGATATGAAACAAAGAACCTTCCTCAACAATGATCATCATCGCATCCAACGCCATCCGGAGAAACCAGAAGATTAACTCTGATTGAGTAGTTCTCCCTTTACCCTGTTTTTACTCCCGGTGGTGACCAGACACTTGGTCAAAAACATTCATTGACCAAGTCCACGTGGTCATGACATGGAATAGACATGCTACGAAGATGATCATGGCTGAAACCTTGCTGCACACTTCTGAGGCAAGAATCGAACAAAATAGTTGCAGATAATCACCGGGAATTATGTTATCGTGGGAGCTTGCTTGTCGCATGATTCTCAGGAAAGATGTAGGAACCTTCCTTCATGATGGAAATGGCGCAAGAAACATTGCATTTTGTAGCTTCTATTTGTCCTTAGTAAGCTTTTAAACCATGATTAATGGGAACAAAACATCTTTATGTCATCACAGTCAACATCATACGTACATAAATCATAATCATGGGCTTCCTTGATAAATTCATTTTGCTTTCAAAATCCAGAATGAGCGATGAGAAAATCTAGCACCCAACAACTCTGTCTGAAACAGCAACATTAAAAAACAAAAGCAATCTTAAATCCCATTTGCATGCGATTGAACTTGCGCTGGACGACCTCATTGTTATCGACAATGAACAGGTTCCCACTTCTGGATCCTGTCGTTACCTTCTGTCACGTAAATAAAAGATACAGTAGTCTGAGGATTTTGTATTGCCGTAAAGGATACACAAATGCTGGTATTGGATGGTTTACTTTAGAAATCTTATACGTCAACATAAAATGTCATTATACTTACATTCTTTAATTACGTTGCTATAGATAAGATGGGTTTTGTGCAGTAATATGCACAGTGATGATTTGATACGTAACATGTAAAATTAGATTTTGCATAGACTTTATGGTCCTGTCCTTCTAAAGCCATAACAGTATTCGTCAAATGGAATGGAAGAAAAGGCAGTGGTTTGACCAGTTGGTTAATTAAATTAAATTCTTATCTATTAACTTAAAAAGAAAGGAAAAGAAGAGGCATAAGGAAGATTCCTAGTAACTAATTTTAATTGCTTCCTCGTACTTTTAAGGTCCAAGACCAAATCCCTCTCTCTCTCTCTCTCGATATCAAGCGAACACAAGCATAAACACATTTGGAACATAATTTTTAATTAGAACATCAAAGTTAGTGGCATTGGGCAGGATGTCTTTTGCCTAGAATGAAGAGATTAGTTAGAAAATCCGAGACTCTATGACCAATCATTGCAATTTCATGGTCAGTAACAAAGCCTTTAGCTTCCAAGTTAAGGCATAATTTTTTACTAATTCTGCTTGGTTACAGCTAAAGATGTTCACATCGTTAGCCACCTCAGAATCTGCACGTTCACATCATATATATATATATATATATATATATATATAATAAAAAACAAAAAAAAATCCCAAATAAAATATCTTATGTATAGTTATGGCATCTTCCCACTAGCGAAGATCATTTCACCGATTAAAGAACGTGAATCCAGTTATTACTTAGACAAAACATCCTACCAATTCCCTTCTTATAGAACTATAAAGCTTCGATTTGTAGCGAATATGACCAAAAATAAAGAACAAAATTATGATGTGAACATTTCTCTAATAATAATTAATCGATTTCCCATTTCCCACGCGGACGACAAAGAGGTCCATGGTGCTGAGTTGACATAATTCCTTCGACCAGTAGTTATGGTTTATTTTATTGCCAGTGGAGCTTTTGTCTTCAAGTATTTTAATTCTCAGCGAGGGGCTCATTAAGTTATAATTAGATGGTGGTTTTGACTTAGTCTGCAAGAAAATTGCAAGAAGAAAAGACAGAGAGAAACGGACAAGGGCAAGAACATGGACGGGAACAATATGAGTGCTTTTAACTACTTCAATTCTCTACCAAATCATTCTGTCTTCTTCTTTACATTTTGCCAAAATTGATGTTTGAACCAGCTTCTCGCTCTGTTCCCTTTGTTAACCAATGTGGTTGTCTGATATGTAGATGTATAGGATGTCTTTTATGCCTTTCTTAATTGCTAGGATATCATTTGATGATATAGAACAAAATTTGGAACCTAACAACTATTTTAAGCGTTAATAATTATGTTTTCGTTTTTATATATTCTTAACATAAGAAAACAAAAACAATAAGGTTTAATACAAACACTATACAGAATTTTGTTCAGTTTGAAAATATGTAAACTTCTCTGCACAAATTTATACAGGATAATACATGATAAAATGAGTCTAATAGATTTTAAAACTCCAATAGGTTGGATATCAAACTTTATGCACCTTAATTCAACAATTGGCGAAGAAATGGCGGGTTCTTGTACCAACAAGTTCATACCTAGATATTTTATGGATAATTTATTTTGCTTAATTTTTTGCTTCTCTTTCCCCAATTCCACGTGGCATTGCGATGGGGTTGTTTCACAAATTGTGGCATCTTCATCTTGAGGAAATGATAATTAAGGTGGGTAATTTTGACGGTTCAACTTGGTAAGAATTCACACAATTCTCGAAAGACGGCAAGCTGGTCAAAGGATTTGAATGGATTGGCTACTCTGACCTGTTGGTCTTCTGAAAGGTAAAAAAGAAAAAGAAAAAGGATATTTTATATTGGGTTCTTGAATTGAATTTAATGGCCCCTGTCGACCTCATTTTCTAGTTCAATTCAGTTGAAAGATTATCAATGTCAAGGATGTGTATTCGACTTGACCTTGGTGTTAAAAGATCCCATTTTGAAACAATTGACAAGACTGAGATAATTTTGAGGTTTTGGGGTGACCTATTTTTGCATCTGTACCGTGAAAGAAAAGCTTCTCAGATTTTGCCAAGGGATTTCATCGTCTCAAAGCTTATTTATTATAATAAGTATTTATAAAAATTTTAAAATTTAAATTTAGATAGTAGATAATTGGTTGAACTATTTTGTAATGTAAATTTTGAGATATATAAAGCGCATGACAATTAATTACCCTTGAGTTGTTTGTCATAAACGGTATAAAAGACAAAGAGTAGAGGAGTGAAGGGATTAGTCATAAATACTTATTGTTGGGCATCGAACTGAAATTAGTAAAATGATAGATTTGTACAAAGAGCAGACTAGTCTATGAGAATATAGAAATTATGGAAGCTGAATAATACAAATTTATATTGATTTTCCCCTCAATTATATTGAAAGATGGTTTCTTGATATTTGTGTTTTTCTCTCAAGGAAATTTGCTTGATAATCACTCTCTTGCTCTTTCAATTTTTCAAGATTTATTTATTTTTTTGATGAATATGTTAGATTATTTATCAAAAAATAAGAGAATATAAAAGTTTAGGAACATACTTTAGTATTATTATTTATCTAAGTGAAAATTGAATTTAAAATCCTCCAATGATGACACAATAGAATATTCACCTAAAAAAGTTTAATGTTTTTAAATAAATATATTATTTCATGTATTATATTCCTAATTTTAGTTAATAAAATTAATATTTTAACAGTCTTATTTTGAAAACATCTATGATTTTATTCAGACAATATATAATATATACAAGTTAAGAAAGATAGTTTAAAAGGTTCCACAATCAAATCTTTTTCTTTAGTTGCTTTAACCATCTATTGTACTTTAGAATTCTAATCATTAATGTTCCTATGAATACCTTGTTGTAAAAGAATACTTCACCAATTTTGCCTAATCTAAATACACTACAAAAAATAAGTGTGACTTGTTTTTAAATTAAGAACAATATAAATTATAATATAGGTCAATTGAGGAAAACTATTAAGATATCACTTATGTTGTAGTAAGTTAATCCTACATATAAGTCATCTAATAAAGTTATGTTTGCTGATTCCACATGATTATATTAAGTCATGCCATTCAACCTCAATATAAACTTGGCACAATTCCTTATATATTTCTTTATAACAATAAAATGTTTGGAAAACATTGATATAAGAATTTATCGCAACTTAAGAAGACTTTTCCAATCCCATGTCATATTTTCTTTGATCTTAAAATGCATAATTGAAATTCTCTTGCATTTATTATTATAAATTCATATATTCTATAAAGATGAGCATGAATATTTAATGAGATTTAAAAGTGACCTCTTCAACAAAACTTTATTCTATACTTTAAGATCTAATAACTCAAGTTCTCATTTCTTTTTAAGTAAACAAATAACCTATCAAGCAATCTTATGAGTTTTATGATCTTTCGAATTACCTACTCATAAAAAGTGTTTAAGATCTATTTAAGATTTTTTGAGATTTATTTATATCAAGAGATGTTAAATTTTGTAGAGAGGACTCATACCCATCTCTTTATAAATTACATTTTAATTTTTTAATATTTCTTATGTGGAGACCTAACATGCCTCTCTCCTAAAGCATGACACAATACTTCTCCTAAGAATCTTTAGTCACAAGAACAAGAGCAGAAAATGGAACTTAAATTTTTAATGGATTCATTTGCAATGTGGAACCAGATTTCTATAAAAGTTCTATCTAAGAAATATAGAAAATTAAATTAATTTATAAAGAGATGGGTACATTCATTTAATAGATTAAAATTTTTAATTTGATATAGTTTATTTTCCATAAAATTTAATAGAAGATCATCCTATGTTCAGTTAATATCTTTTATGGGATCCAATGATAGAAATGGAATTTCGTTTTCGTCTTGGTTTCAGATGATCAAAATAGAAGGCGTGAAAAGCCCAAGACAGAACCAAGCAAAACCCGTTGATGACCACTTCATGTGCGGGCCTAGCGCACCGCCAGCAGCTTTAACCCCTTTCAATGCAAGCCCGGCATGCTTCAGAAAGAAAAAGGAAAGAACACACTGCAGAAAAAGGAGCTCGGAGGGATGAGACGAAGTGAGAAACACCATTAATGCCGAACGATCATGACGGGCGCCGACCGCCTCTCTTTAACCCATGCTTCATTACCTTTAACCAAAACAAGCACTCTGGCGGGTGCTGTTCCAGCTCCAGGCGTCCATTTCTCCGACCCTCAGTGCTTTACAATTCCCTCTTTGTCTTTCTCTGACGGTGCTTCGTACTTTGGTTACCTCAGCCAAAGTTCAAAACTCTTCGACTTCACTCAAGTTCCAGCCTTTTCACACTCCAGTAATGAGCTCGGCTGAAATCTTTCTTGTTTTGGTCTGCACTGCCAAATCATGCGCTGTTTTATAAGGAAAGGCCTGCTCGTTACTGACACCAGACATTATGGGGAACCTGCAAGAGATCAGATGTTGGTAAATGTAATACGCCAGTTGCAAGAGATCAGATGTTTGTAAATGTAATACGCCAGTTGCAAGAGATCAGATAGCGGTGGAGTTCTACCGTCAAAGGCATGTTAAAAGTCTCCTCCTCCTTTGTATTAGACTATTTCATCTTTGGAACAGGGATCAAATCATCCAAATGCTAAATCCTGATAACCTTGACTTCCTTTCTTTTCACTACTTAATGACAAACGTTAATGGAATGCGCGGAGGTGTTAGATTGTTATTGTTCTCTCCAGTAAGAAGCTAAGTTTTTCAAATATTTTCTACACTGCTTTTCTCTCATAACTAACATGCATTACATATTTTGTCATTGGAGTAATATATTTTATTTAATGCATAACGAAATATTGCCTCTTAAATCTATACTATAATACAATATTAAAAAAAACTAATTTCATCATGTAAACAAATTTGTAAAGGAATGAGATGTATTTTATCTTAAAATATTTTTGCAACCAATATTTGAGTAATATGAGATAATTTCGAAATTTTTTTAAGCATTTATCTTACATTGCTTAAACTTTCTATATAAAAAGTTTTAATCATTCTTATAAATCGATTTTAAGGGGAAACAAAATTTCTAGCCGAACATTTGAGTCTAAATTTAAGAACTTAGCAGGAGAGAACGACGTCGACGAAGAGAAGCAGAATTCTCGAGAGCACGAAAGGAGTCTCCAGTGACCTTTAAGCCTTTGTGAAGTTCCCAAGATTAACAAGGAGAGAACAATTTTGTGCAAAGTGAGTAGAACCCAGTTGGGTGGGGATTATTCAAGTGTTCCTTGGGATTCGTTAATGAAAAGTTTTCTGCTGTCTTTCTTTGCCATTCCTGCCATATATGCAATTATGCAATGCAGACATGAGTGCAGAGCTATACACCTATGGGCTTTAATTCAAAGGGAAGCATGTACATGGATAAATGTGCAAGATGGGTTTGCATTTCGGAGAGAACAATCACGAAAAGGCATATCAAGTAAAACATATAGACTTTGACAGCAGCTGTGTGATAAATGAAAATGGTCAACAACTTCATGCTCACGTATCTGAGAGCCGAACGAATTACAGCGGTGAAGATTCAAGAACTAGCTCAAAATAATCCATCATAAAAGCTATACTATGCATCTGGTAGATTACACGAACAAATTAACCTACAAGACATCAAAAGAGAAACAGACTAGGCAGTCAGTAGAACAAGAGATGTTGCTGTAGTCCTGACTTCTTTCATCTCCACATCTGCAGTTTGCTTGCTGAAATGGCAGGAAAATGACAAAGAGAATCGAAGATTGCACCTAAGAATACCCAAGTCGAAGCTCCAAATCCAAATCTTCCTTTGGATCTTTTAGAAAACCTGTTTCTGAGTCGAGATTGACTGTATCTTCCTTCTCCAAAACCCTAGGCTCATCTTTCTGTTCAGTACTTTCTGATTCTCCAAACCCTAGAACACCTCTGATCCTCTTCTTACCCCTATCGTCCCTGTCCGGAGATCTCAAAGGATGGAGTTTAGGTAAATTCGTGGCCGCTTTCTTCCCTGTATCAGTAGAAGCCGACGACGGTGAAGACGAAGAAGGCAACGGTTGATGTGTATCCAGTAAGAACTTAGCAGGAGAGAACAACGTCGACGAAGAAAAGTTAGTGTTGGGTTTAGAATCAAGATAAGGTTCATGGCAGTCACAAACGGCTAAAGTCATTGCCAGCAGTGCTCTATCCCTCCGATGGACATTCATATGACCCCCCAAAGCTTGAGCACAACTGAACGCCCTGTTGCAGAAGGAGCATGCGTAGTACAGCTTTCCGGGCGGTGAAGTACCACTTGAGTGATCTCTTTCAAATCTGAACTTGTTTGAATCCCATTTTCCTTTCGCCATCCCACTGCTCAAGTGGGGTCTCTCCATATCACCAGTTGTTTAGAAGATCAAAGAGACAAAAGCAAATCTTAAACAGTTCCCATACAACTAGATGGGAAAAGAAATGGACCCATCTTTCACGACCCCAAGTGTATGCGTGCGTCTGCGTTTGCGTGTGAGTGTGTGAGAGAAAGATAGGTCCAAGAAGACTGATGAGAGAACCTTTTGTAATTGAAACTAGGCTCCAAATACTCCCAGTTTGAAAATAGTGTTTCTTGGGCTTTACAGCGGTGTAAGTGGCCACTGAACCTGTAACTGCAGAGACCAAAACAAGTAGAATATTCGTAATATAGCTGTGGTATTAGAGCAAGTTGTAGAATCCGCGTAATAATTGTAGGTTCGACTCTTACTGCCAATGGGTGAAGGAATTGTCAAGTGATCAACTGATGTATAAAGAAATTGAATTTGCACACGAGTCCTAAAAGTGGTTTGTCTTTAACTATCTTCACTCAAGGAGGAACATAATGTAGTAACGTAGTTTGGCAGATTTGCTAACATTTTTCAACATCGCAATGACGAGATGTCAAATTACTTCAGATAACTTCGGGAGCCAAGAATGGAAAGAAAAGAGGTAAAACGATTCGGGAACTGCACGTCAGTGAATATATACAAAAGCATGACTGGGAAAACTCTCACTTAAGGAGGGTCTAACGATGTGGATAGTTTATCGTGTTTATTTATTTATTTATTTATTTATATTTTCTTGTGTTATTATTATTATATACAAATTTTTACAATATTTTGTAGAAATTTTTATTTTACCCGATAAAAAATTGGACGGGGAGTTATTGTATCATTTGTCCCCTCTCTCTTCACTTCTCCATTGGTGTGTATTTAGTTGGTCCTACTCTATTCTTCTTCAACCATGATCGTCAAGAAAATGATGAAATTGATGATAAAAAAAAAAAAAAAACTTTGGAATTTTTTCTTCATAAGTTGTTATGATTTTATGAAAGTAGATGAATGTGCATTCGTTAATTGTTAAAAATGGTATGATATAAGTTTTACGTTACTTAAGTCATTTTTAAGAATTATTTTTCTAAATAAGAAATATTAGCACTTGTTCAATACTTAAGTTCCTGTTCTTTGGCTGGGAATGGACTTGGGCTTCTGTTTGAGATAGCCCCGTCTTCGCCCATTAAGTTTAGTTTTACCAGTCTAAGGCCCTGGCCTGCCAACCACGAGGTTGGGGATGTGGCTACTTACCTGGAAAACGTTCATTTCAAATGATAATCTCATGAAAATTTGTATTTTGATGTGAAAGGTTATTTTTCATAGCATCTCGCGCAGTTTTATCTCTTGTCGCAATGTTTTATAAAGAAAAGATATATATTTTATGTTAAAAATAATTTTAAGAAAAAAAATTGAAATATCATTCTTTAGTAGATCTTTATTTTTTGTAATAAATATTTGAGTTTATTTATCTTAGTAAATTCTTTAATAAATCTCCACGGAGGGGAGTGGCGTTATGGGGATGGTGGGAACAGCAACAGCCCGGTGGTTGAGAGGCTGGTGAGAAAGGAGTTTGTTGGGCGAGGATGGGTCGAGCTTTTGAGATTGGAAATGGATAATGCAGGAAAAGAAATAGAGGGGAAGTTGCTGGAAGAGCTCGTAGAAGAGGGTAAACATAATTTTGAAATCCATAATTAGTTTTATAAATGAAAATGTGAAGATGAAATTTGAGCCGATTTCGATAATTTCAAGTAAAATTATGTGCGGTCAAATAAATTTAAGAAAACAATGAATTTAAACAAGTAAAAAGTTATATTATTTTCATAAGAAAAAACAATTGGCTAGTATATCATTTTCATTAATATTCGTATTTATCAAGTTGAAACTCTAATCTTGACTTCCCTAAATAAAATAAGCAAAGGTGCATAATAATAGTGATAGAAAAAAAAAGAAAAAAGAAAAAAGAGAAAAGTAGGACTTATAAACTGACACATGGGTTCGAACCCAGATCCATTCATTTGGACTCGGGGGTGACCGTATCATTCAGATAGGGCTCACGCGGTGTCGTTTGGCCCAACGATTTGTCTGATCGGACTCATCTTCTTAGTCTTAGGCAGCCCCAGCCAGAGCACAGCACGAAACATCGTAATTTCTCGAAATGGTAAATCATCTTCCTCTTTATTCAACGGTTTGTGTAAGGTTGGCAGAGTTGATGTTTTTACATTTGGGATCTTAATGAAAGGTTTGTGCCAAGTGGGCAACACAATGGTTTCATTTCCGTTGAACGAAGATATGGTGAGTGCTCGAAGTGTGAGACTGATGCAGTTTGTTATGGTGTTATCATTGATTGGCTTTGTAAGGATGGATCTATGAACAAGGTGAAAGAACTTTTCTTGGAAATGAAAAGCAGGAGAAGATCCCCAAATGTAGTTGTTTATACCACTATAATACATGGTTTATGTCGTAGGGGGCAGCTTGGAGGAGGTGCAGTGTTTGTTTCATGAGATGGTGGATGGGGATACCCGACCTAATACAGTGACATTCAATCTGTTGATAGATGTGCTATGCTGGATGGGAAAGATGAAAGAAGCAAATGAGCTATTAGAAATGGTGATTCAAAAAGGCGAAAATCCAAACATGTTTACCTACAACACATTGGTGAATGCGTTTTGCTTGGCCTGTAGACTCGATGTAGGGAGCTGTTTGATTATATGCTGAGTAAAAGGTATGAACCTAATTGTGTAAGCTTCATTGTGTTGTTTAATGGATATTGCAAGAATCAAAAAAAGAGGAAGCAATGAATACTTTTGGGAAAATAATGGATTGTGGAGTTAGGCCAACGATTGTAATGTATAATGCACTATTGACTGGTCTTTATGAGGTAGGCAAGTTGGATGATATGACGGAGCTATATGAACTTGATGTTGTGAGCTACAACATGTTGATCAATGCATGTTGCAAGAATAGGAAGATAGAGAAGGCTATGAATTGTTTTAGAAAATGATTTACAAGGGAGTCAAGCCAACAATAATTACCTATGGTGTGTTATTAACTGGTGTTTTTAATGCCGGCAAGGTTGAGGATGCACAAAGATTTAGTGAAATGCAAGTTTACAAGCTAATACCATATTCATGTACTTATAACATACTCTTGGATGGGCTTTGTTCTAGAAGCAATGGAACTGTTCAATACGCTAGAAAATGGTAAATTTGAACTAGACGATGAAGCATATAACTCCCTCACCGATGGATTATGTAAACCTGGAAAGCTTGAAGTTGCTTGGCAAATATATCACAAATTGTCCTAGAAAGGCCTGTTGCCAACTTTCGTAACATGTACCATCATGATTAATGGTCTTTGTAACGAAAGAGATCTAGAAAAGACACGGCAAATGAGTTGTTTCTAGAAATGGAAACAAGATTTTGTACGCCTAATGTAGTCCCATATAACATGCTTATGCGTGGTTTCTATGAGAATAAAGAGTCAGAGAAAGTGGTTGAACTTCTTCACAAAATGGCAGCGAAAAATATGACACTAGATGACATTACATTGTCCATCACAACGGACTTACTTTGTAGCAATGAAAATTATTTTGAACATTTGGATTTGCTATTGAAGTTTCCAGCCCCAAAGCATGGAAAATAAGTTTTATTAGAAAGCTTACCTCCTTCTTAAAGTTTGTTTCTAAAAAAGATTGCAAATTTGATGTGGATGCATCTAATGTTCTGTCCAAGTCCTAAGCTAATGAAATGGCCTAAGTGTTGCTAGTTCTTATTTCAAAAATTAGGGTCACAATGTCCTCCATTGGATCCAAGTCCAGTTTGTTCAATCAACTTAGTTCAAGGATAAGGATATTGGTCCAAAGGGGTTATATCATAAAGTGTGGTTTTTGACAAGTATCTAAAGTGTTTACCTTAAGGAAAGTAAATTTGACAACATTTTGCTGCTAGTTGTTATTTCCAAAGGCCATATTTATTCTCTTAATTAGTTCCAAAGAATAGATTTAGTACTTTGTAAGTTTTAAAAGGTCTTGTTGGCCACATTTATGGTTATTTTGTTTTGTTTACCTTAGCTATTTGTAAATAGAGACTATAAACTTATTTGTAAATAAGTACCTTTGAGACAAAGAAAGACCCTTATATTGTTTTAGCCTTTACTAACTATCCTTTACTTTTTTGTCCTTTAATACTTGTACTTTCAAATTCTTGCCTTTACATTCTGCATTTAAATTTCCTTCCCATTTTACCTTTTTTGCACTTAAGATTTTGAGATTCTCTTCAATTATCTTGTCCCCATCTTGTTCTAAGCTTAGCTTACTCGATTGCCCATTACAAATCACACCAATTGGTATCTAGAGCCTAGGTTGGTGAGTTGTTCTATTTCACCTCTCATTATCTACATTTCTAGCCTCAACTAGAATTGCCACCATGTCTAAAAGTGGAGAATATTCTTCATGTTCATCTTCACCCATTCTATCATGGGAAGTTGCCCGTTTAAGGTACAATGGTGAGTTTGAGGAGTTAAAGGCTCATTTCCAAGAATTCATGATGAAAACAAAAGCCTACTTGTAAACAATGCTTACTATTATCTTAAACAATCCAACCATTATACCAAACTACTTTAGCACCACCTTAAACGACCTAACCATTGCTCCAAACGACTATGTTATTGCCTCAAATGACCCAATTGCCATTCCAAACATCTTTACGACGGGGTGGCTGCCGTTTAGCATACCATTGAACCTAATGGCCTTCTCTTGCCTCACTACCATAATGCTCCTAAACTCATTTACATTGTCAAGGGTAAATTCATTGCTTATTTTTGTAAATTTTTTAAACTTAGGCCCAAAATTTAGAAGGCCAAAGGAGGATCATCAAGGATTACATATAGAATTTCTTGAATTTAATGGAGGCCTAAATCTAGATGACTTCCTTGATTAAGTTTGTGTTATTGAAAGAAGCTTTAAGTACAAAGACCATAGTAAAAAGAAAAAGTGCAAGATAGCCATTTTTATACTCAAAGATTATGCCTTCTTATGGTGGGATAACATAAGAAAGCATAGAGAAAGAGATACTTGGATTAAAGTTCAAATATAGGAGAAGCTCAAGAAACTAAAACTTGCCTTGCAACTTAAATATTATTGCCTTAACCTAGCCATTGCAGCTTGTATGACTGATTATGTGAAGAGATAAGTAGTTTCAACCAATCAACAAGTATGGAAGCTATATTAACATAACTCCCATTATCAATGTTCATAGAACATACTTGGCCTCTAATGATACATCTTGTTTGAGGGATGTTTTTCCTTTGTTCATCCTGAGAAGCAAGCTTAAAATAAAAAGACCAAGTTGATTGGGCTTGGACCCAATGGAGGACATTGTGACCTAAATTCTTTGACATAGGAACTTGCTACCTTTGGGCCTTGGATGGAACATTGGACATGTCCACATCAATGATGGGCCATGACATCTTTGATAGTGCAAAATTTGTACAATTTTAAAGCTATCATCACTTTTTTGGAGGCATACTAACCATTTTGGAAGACTAGATAGTAATTTAGGAATTGGACCATGGTTGTTCCTTGGTGATTGCAATGAGGTTTCCAAGGAATTAGAAATCCTAAAATAGAATGAGGACGAAGATTATTAGTTAAGTGTAGATAAATGAAGAAAAGCAATAATGGAAGCTAGGAAAGCATACAAAAATTTATGGATGCCAGATGGTGTTTAAAATCTATTTATATGTACAAAATGAAATGGTGTTTGTACAATTATACAAAATAACAAAGAAAGCTAATAAATAGATTAAACCTAAATATATTTACATAAGCCTATAACATCAATATCTTGATACTTATTATCTTTGTACTTGTTGATTATTTCTCCACTGGTAAATGGCTTAGACAGTGGGACCCATTATCTCCATACCTATTGATGGTTTCTATGGAGGCATTATCAAGTTGCTTAGTGGACTTTATAGCTATAGCAAGGTTTTGATATCATTGGAGATGCAAGGAGGTATTACATATCTTAGCTTTGGAAATGACTTATTTTATTTAATAGAGGTGACAAAAACTCTATTCAAGCCCTAAAAGTAGGGTTTTAAGAGTTTCAATCAATGTTTGGACTTCAACCTAAATCCAATGAAAAGTAGTGCCTATATTTGTAATATCACCTTAGAGGTGAAAACCTTTATCATAATGTAGGGATACCCCATTAGAGAACTTCTTACAAAGTATCTAGGAGTTCCTTTGTCATAAAAAAAAATTAAAGAATCAAGAATTGTAAATCCTTGGTAGAGAGGATCCTTGCTAAAATACAACACTAAACTAAGCAATTACAATATGTTAGATGAGTTTAGCTCATAAAGACGATCTTGTTTTGAATGCAAACCTATTAGACATCCTTTTTCATACTTCTTAGCAAAATATCAAAGCAAATGGACCAGGTGATGGGAAGATTTTCATGGATAGGCCTGGAATTGATGACGCATAATGCCAAAGTGGTTAGGGGCCAAGTATGTGTTAGCAAATCCAAAGGTAGTTTAGAAATTTTAAAGTTAAAGGATTGGAATATAATTGCATAAATGAAGCATATTTGAAACTTAATGACCTCTAAGTCTTTATGGGCGTCATGCATGAACTCTTATCTTGCAAAAAATGGATATTTTTGGAGTGTATAAACAAGAAATGACACTTGGACATGGAAAAAGATTCTTAAGATTTGGCCTTTGGTTGCACACTAAATGAGGTGGATAGTTAGAAATGGAAAATCAATCTCACTTTAAGATTACTATTAGCTACTTGAAGGACCACTTGTTGGTGAAGTTAGAGAGCAAGTCATTCTTTCTTCAGGAATTAGTGATAATGTCTTATTAGGAGTGGTATTTACCTACTAACATGATATGTTCATGGCTTATGCTTATAGGAAACATCAACACCATTCCAATTCAACATGGAGAAGATAAGCTTATGTAGATTGTGGTAGTGGATGGTGAATACTTAATCAATTCAACATGGAAACCTCTCATTCCCTAAGGACCTAGAGTTAATTGGTTTGGAATTGTGTAGTTAAAGCATGCAATCCCTTAAAACACTCAATGATAGTATAGTTAGCTATCCAAAATTAACTAGCCACAAAGGATAGACTCTACCTTTTTAGAGATCAAAGAGGTAAAAGTTGTTGTTGCTTGTGTAATCCTTCTAATGAATCGATCACATCTTTTTTCAGATTGCTCTTACTCTATTACTATTTGGGTACAATTGGAAACTCTACTTGATGTAACTCCATCACTTTTATCTTGGCAATCAGGGATTGGGTGGCTTCTCCATCGAAAGGAAAAAACTTTAAGGCATATTTGGTTAAATTTGTGTTTGCATAATTTATTTATGCTATTTGGAATGAAAGGAATGATAGAATATCTAGAAATAATATACATTTTGAATGTCTAACTCTTGAAGCTATCAAAAAGCAAGTAAGGGGCCAATTTTGTTGTGTTACAAAGATCCCTAAAATTACTAAAAATGTGTTTCTTTAGTTAGAGGCTTGAGGAGAGCATCTTTGATATGATGTAATGTTATGTAAGGTCTTTCTATAAGGCTATGCCCTTAATCATCTTGTATTGATGTATTATATATAAAATTTTTTGTTTAGCCAAAAAAAAAAAGAGCTCAATACTCCTTCTAGTTATTTATGCCAATTATATTCTCCAAACTTAGATAATAAATGTTGAAAACTTTGAAAATACTGATCATCTCTAAAGCATCATATTCTTTAACAAAAAATTGCAATCTAACCCACAAATGCTCAATTTGGATAGAGAGACATAGATATGCACTTAACAAATCCTAATCTATCATGCCAACAACTTATTCCATTTGGTTTTCATCAATAGTATCTAAAATCAAACTAAAATTACAAAAAGAGAAAATCACACCTTGAAATACATTTGGTTTTCTAATTCAATTGCATTCATTATTTCGATCCATTATATTCGGTACTAATCTTCTAGGTCTATAATCTAGGATACCACTTGTTGGGAATTTAAGTGGCTTGAATACCAATTATTGTTGAAATTCAAGAAGGTTGCATAACCCATATAAAGATTAAACACATAATTATAAGAACACACACACCTCTAAACACAACACATTTAACATGTTTGGACCAACATAATGCCTTATATTCCTTTTATTCTCTTTTCATTAGATTTTCTTATACTTTTCCTCTCATCAAACATGTATCTGATGAATTTTATTTTATAAATTAGAATCCATTAGAAGGATTCTCTCCAACTATTAGTGTCCATGGAGACTTTCTTCATTTCTTCATTAGGTTTCTTTATATATTTCTATTTATAGACAAACACCAAAAGAATCTTAGTTGGATATTGCTAGGAAAATCTACTACAAGATAATAATGCCTAGTTTATACAATTACATAAAAATTCATGATTATAATAAGATATTACAATTATACATTTTAACATAATTGTTTCACCAATCCTAACAATTACAACATGAAAATTACATCAACTAGTCTGCTACGCGTCCTCTTTGAATCTTGTTTCAAAGTTCTTGCTTTACTCTTATTATATGGTGGAACTCCCACATGGATTAACCCTAACTTCTTCATTCGTTCTTGTTGCGATGTTCATTAATTGTTGCTTCCTATTAGGCACTTTGAACTGATAAACCTTCATGGGAATGTGTTACTGAGCTTCGAGTGTCTGAACTCTTTGTCATGGAATTTGTGAGGATCGGTGAAGAACTAGAGTTGTTCTTATGGAGGAATTTTAGGAGCAAGCCCTAGACATGTGAGTTGGAAGAAATGTTTTAAAAGTCTTACATGCCTAAGATGATTAAAAATTGAATTATGCAAGAATAATTTCCTGTACTTCCATTTGTTAACCCAGCTAACACAAAATGAATTTCTTTTTTATTTTTATTTTTATTTTATTTTTTCATGAAGCATGAATATGAAAATTTTTATTAAAAATCTTCTCATTAAAATTGACATGTAAAGGAAAATAGTTATTCTTTCATATATAAAAATGTTAGGGTAAAATTTAACATGTCTCTATGTCTTAACAATAAATCTTTTTAGTTAATAAGTGAAGGAATATTGTATTTGAACTTAAACTCTAATATTATATAAGAAAATTTATTGCTCCTTAAAACTGATTTCTAAAACTAAATATTCATTTTTTCATGTGAAAAATATCATAAAAAGATTGGCCACTATGAAAAATAATTCCTTTTCAACTAATTAAAGTTTTAATTGATCCAAGTTTTCTTCTTTGTGTGTAATCATACAAGTGATTGCACCACACGAGATAATTACAAGAGTTAATAGATGGCATTGCACCTGTTCGTAGCATTAAAATTTGAACAATAATAGAAAAAGGAATCCCACTCAGAATTTAAATGGCTTAACCTTTCACATTTCTTAACATGATAACAGACGCAGAATGGTGTTCATTTATGCCACCACGCATTAACACTACAAAAAGGGAAGCATTCAAAGTCAAGATCATAATATGTCACAGCACATGAAGGAATTAATGAGTAATATACAACAAGAGAAGAATTAATGAGTAGAAGAAATTACATAAACACTAACAAATAAAAATATAATTTAACAAATACTATATTATATATTACCTAAAATAATCACAATAGCCTTATACAAAATAGAGTTATCAGGTGTCAACTTGTCCTGATGTCCCACAGAAATGGCAAAATAGAGGCAACCAAAAACCCAAAGATAACGAAGGTTGGGCCTTTTTCTAAAAAGTTCTTTGAATGGTGTCTTCCTATCAAGGACTTGAGAGGGCATCATATTGATTAGGTAAGTTACAACAACCACACAATTCTCCCAAAAAATTTTAGGAATAAAAGCTTGATACTTAAAAGCCCTAGTAACTTCTAGAAGGTGATGATGTTTATGCTCAACAATCCCATTTTGTTATGGAGTGTAAGTGTAGGAAGTCTCATGGAGAATGCCATGAGTAGAGAAAAAGGAAGAACAATCATGATGAAAGAAATCACGACATTATTATTTTGAACAAGTTAGATAGATGTGTAAAACTGATTGCGAATAAGAGTGAAGAAACATGTGAGGTGAGATAAGACTTGGGATTTAAATTGCATCAAGAAAACCCAAGTATTGCAGGAAAAATCATCGACGAGGGTAAGGAAGAAATAAGACCTACCACAATAAGGTATATGGTAGGGCCTCTAAATTTTGATGTGGAGGAGGATGAAAAAGGATGAAGCATGAGAAGAACTAGTAAGGAATGGAGATTGAGGCTATTTGGCCAAAGGGCAAATCCAACATTTAGGATAAGGATATGAAGCGTTATGACTCAAGTATTGATGAGAAAGTAAAATATTATTATTATTATTCGCATTACAAAAAAATGCCTATATTGGGAATAGTATAGGAAGGCCAACTGAAATCGAAATTAGCAAAAAAGGAAATCTAAAATTAAAGGCCTTGTTGAGCATTACTCAAGCCCATTAGTTTGCTAGTTAAATGGGCTTGAAAGAAACAAAAATTGAGATTTAGAATGGTCCGATATTATTGTTTACACAAGCTTTGGAAATAGAAATAAGATTAAATTGAAATTTAGGAACATAAAGAACATTTTTGAGCATGAAATTAAGGTTGAGGGTGACATCACCAGTTTTGGTGATAAAGGTGACATTTCTAATAGGGAGATGCATTGACGTTGAGGGACAAAAACTATGAATTTTTGAAAAAAAAAATTTAGTTGTAAATAATGTGATCATTAGCACTTGAATCAATAAGCCAAATAGAAGGTGAAGTAAAACTCATAAAACAATAAGAAGTACCTTCGAAATTGATGATTTTGTCAAGTTAGCTAATCTGGTTAAAGGCTTGGAGGGTTTGCTAAAGTTAGGCTTCATTGAGAGGCCCATGGGTTGAGTCCTTAGAAACATAGGCCACGACATGAGATTAGGTCTCTTTCTCCTAAGAATCCTTATTTATAGGTCTGCCTTAGCCCATTCCCACGAGTTGCTGCACGGTAAGCTGCTATTGGGTATCAGGTTTCTCGTATTGACATCGAGCAGCCCTTGGACATGTGGCTATTCACCATTGGGGTTTCATCTTTGTCCATATTTATTGTTCATTGGTGTAAGTATGGACAAATAATTAAATTTAATCATTAAATTCATTGGGCCTCCACATGGGCTCTATATGTGGAGCATTGAGCATATTATGAAAGTAAGCGGGAAGGCTTATATTGGGTTTGGGCTTTTACAGCCTGGGTAGGCCTATATTGATGGGTGGGAACACTATGTAACTGTGTTTCAAATTTATTGGTATAAATTTAGGCCAACCTAATCTAGGTTTTATGGCATTATATTTGGTATCTGAAGTTCTACAAAAGATCATTTTTCAGGTTGCCGTGCGTTTAGTGTTTGAATTAGTTAGAATTATTTGTTTGTCCAACGCACATTTATTTGTGCATAATATATATGGTGTTTCTTTTCCAAGAGCATTGTTCACTCGAGGATTGTATGGTACATTTGTCAAATAGATATTGGGCGTGAGACTAATGTATTCAATCATATGTGTATGAAGCCTTGCGCTAGTTGGTTTGTTAGTGCACATGTGTATGAAGCCTTGCGCTAGTGGGTTTGTTTATGCATGTGTATGAAGGCATGAACCAGTAGGCTTGTTGGTTTGAAATTCATATCATGAATTAGATAATTGGTATAGATATAAAATATACATATAAATTATATGGAATATATATATTACTGTAGACATGGGTTAAGTTAGTTTTGGCCTATACATTTTTGGTATTGTATTGTTATTGAAGTGGGCCGATTATATATTGTTATAATTTGAGGCCTAAATGATGAGTGGGTTTAGCACATTTACTAAATGTCACATGTTTAATATGTTTAACTTGACTACGATCATGGCAATAATGGATTTGATTGTGTATATGTAATCAATTGTGATCGCAATCAATTGGGATGTAAGTAATGGAAAAGGTGTGTACACATACGGTTAATAATAATATGGTCTTCATATTATTTATTGTACTTTATAGGTTACAAAATCTTGGCTGAAGGTTCGAGTGATAGATAATTAAAGTAACCTATGGATGAGTAATGTCAAAACAAGTACATTTGCATTGCATGCATGTGTTGCATGGCTTCCTCAATGCTCCATACCTAGGATGTGCATTAGTGGTTAGAGTAATACTATTTTTTCAAGCTTGCTCTGGGAGCACACAATATCTAGCTATTTGGAAGACTTTGGTTTACGGTCCCAATTATGCTGAGTTATTTTGGATGAATGAAGTAGATAGCCAAAGTTCTACTCTTTGGCGTCATCCTGTTGATCCTTACTCCATCCTCTATGGATGTGACACTGATGTAAGGCAATGATCATGCACAAGCATTGCCTCATGAAGCTGTATAGGTTGATAAGGCGTATCGCCAACGTTGGTTAGTCCATGTAGCGTTTCTTTTTTGCCACATCATGGAGTGGTGTTTGTGACGAGGGGATGAAGGAGACACGAATGTCAATGAAGACTACATTTTTTGTAGTCGGGGATGGCAATCCTTGGTTATCTAGCTTAGCTAGAATGGTTGTATATATGGCATCATCCCTAGGCTTACATAGCACGATTGTGGCTATCCCACCTTTAATTATGTGACGGTGTGCATATTTGATATTTGAAATGCAATTATGTTGCATGCCTATTAGATCATTTTGATGGGATAACTTTCCTATGGGAAAGTGATGTAGCACATGGTACAAAGCATCATCTTTGTATGATTTGCAATCAAAGTACTTGTTGTAGTAATTGTATAGGCTAAGTTATTTAGTCTAGGAAGTTTTCCCTACATGGGATGAGCCTTCAATAATAATTGAAATGGGTCATAGGCTTAAATGGATGCTCAAGTGCTTTAATGGACTTAGAGGTCCACTGGGTTAGTATAAGGATATTGTACAAAACATTGTCTTTGTATTCATTAAAAGGTAGATGGGCCAAGTATTTTGGCCTATTATTGTGGACTATGTTGACTACATAGTTGGTTAAATTATCCCGATTTGGGCTTGGGCTTTTAAAGCCTAGATAGGCCCATATTGATGTGTTGGAACATTATTTAAGTGTGTTTAAATTTATTGGTATAAATTTTGGCTCTGTTGATACTTGGAAGAAAAGCCTCGTATGTTGAAGAAAGTTTGTTTCATAGACTAGAATTTGCTTTGGAATTGGATAAGGATGTGGAGACCAATGTTCGCCATCATGGTGAAGCTCGTGTGCAACTTGGAAGAATGTTGTGTTTCTGTTTATTAGAAGCTCCTTGATTTTATCAAGAACAATTTGGAAATTGGACATTTATGGTATGTAAGGAAAATGTTTTTCATGCATATGTAAAAACTATAAGGGTTTGGACACATGTTTTCATTTGTAGAAAGTGCACGCAGCACACCATTTTTAAAGAAATTAGGGTGAATATGTACTCACACTAGACTGTACAATCACACCAAGTCTGTACCTTGTGAAAACTTTGTACATAGGTTGGTGTTAGTGTTGCTTACATGTGTCATGGTATGGGTAGGGAACGAGCTGGTAATATATTATATAGCTCGTTCCCATAAGTTGCTACGCGATGAGCCACTATTGGGTATTAGGTTGCCTATATTGACATCGATAACAACCTAACAATAGCTAATAGGATGTAAAACTCATAAAACAATAAGAAGTACCTTCGAAATTGATGATTTTGTCAAGTTAGCCAATTTGGTTAAAAGCTTGGAGGGTTTGCTAAAGTTAGGCTTCATTGAAAGGTTTATGGGCTGAGTCCTTAGAGACATGGGCCATGACATGAGATTAGGTCTCCTTCTCCTAAGAATCCTTATTTATAGGTCAGCCATGTAATTTCCAACAATGATTCATGTCATGGTTAGGTTTTTTGCAATGATCACAAAAGAGACTATTAGATTGGCCATGTGATTAATTTTGGACATTGGATTTATAGGAAGAACTAAAATTGTGACAAACTAAAGGTGGCTTTGATTATGGGTACAATGATCATGTGATGAAAGTCTTTGGATTCAAGCAAATAAGGATTGTCAAATGAAGGCATGCTTGAGAGCAAACCATGGTTGTGCAATCAAAGGGCGCAATCTAGATTGTCCCTCATAATAGGGGGTTAACATTGTAAAGGGTTTTGGAAACCTTAGCAAGACTGCGTGGGTGACCTAATTAGAGGAGTTCTTGTGGGCAACAACCATGTGCTATGCTAATGTTGCATAAACAACAAGGAGAACATGTCCCCTAATGCAAAAATACTCCATTGGGGTAAGGTGCTAGTTCTCCTTTCGGAAGGTGAGGGAGAACATGCAGCAAAGTGAGGGAATTAGGTCCATGGCAAGGATCTGTGATTGAAAAATGAGCATGATTCGTTAATGAGAAGTAGAATCGAGTCACATGGCTTTCCTTTTTGATCCAACAATATTGTTTCAATGATGAATTTGGTCCTTGGAGGGTTCTTCCATTAGATCGGGATTGTTACAAAGGGCATAAAATTGATTGTAGACAACCATGATGGAAAGAATCCCTTACTTCAACTTAAAGAAGGCTTTATTAGAGTGTGAGGGTTTATCCCAAAACTTAAGGCATTAGGTGAGGAAATCTCATCATTTATAAGACTACAAGCCCATCCTCTCACTTCCAATGTGAGACAACACCAACTTTCAACACTCTCCCTCACTTGCATGCTGACATAAGCATTGCAAGTGGATTGAAGCCCAATTTTGGGGTATGGGGGTTAATGAAGCGGAGGCTCATCCTTAGTTCTAATACCATATTAGAGTGTGAGGGTTCATCCCAAAACCTTAAGACATTAGGTGGAGAATTCTCATCACTTATAAGACCACAGGTCCATCCTTTCACTTCCAATGTGGGACAATACCCACCTTCAACACTCTTCCTCACTTGCATGCTGATATAAGCATTGCAAGTGGACTGAAGCCCAACTTTGGGGCGTGGGGGTTTATGAAGCGGAGGCCCATCCTTGGTTCCGATACCATATTAGAATGTAAGGGTCCATCCTAAAACCTTAAGGCGTTAGGTGGAGAATTCTCATCATTTATAAGACCACAGGCCCATCCTCTCACTTCCAATGTGGGACAATACCTACCTTCAACAGACTTGGAGGAGCTAGAACTCCTGAATGCAATAGGTGTAACCATATATTTCGTATATTGTATCCTAAAAGAGCTTCGTGTCTCCAGTCAGGGGTAATTCAATAATGACTTTTAGTGAGAGAATGTTGATCCATGTGTGCACAAGCTAGTAGCACTTATGCCATTGGCATAAAAGGCCGTTGTTAGTAAGGAGGGATACCATGCCATCAAGAAACCCATCCTTGTCCTTCGTGACAAGTGCATAGTGGAGGTCACTGGCCCACATTGCAAAGGTGTTTATGATAGTGAAATGAGAGGCTAGCAGACATAATTTAAGGCTATCGGATGTTGTAAGATAAAACATATCACCTGGTTTAAGGTGGCTAGCAACGACAATAGAAAGGGATAAAAAAATTGGGTAAGGATTGTGTCCTATACTCAATTGACTTGGGAAACTTGGGTAGATCCAACTCGACCTAAAGTCAAGGGCGAGTACAAAGGTAGGTTGGTCCATAATGGTCATCTAGGGTGGCCTAAAAAGAGGCAAGTTAGACAATGGGCTGACAAGGATTGGGCTAGTTAAACATGAAGGCTAGGAAAGGCCTATCGGGAGTAGATCATACACAAAAGGGAGGGTTGGCTAGGGCAAGCCCATAAACACAAGATTCCCAAAAGAAGTTTAGGAAACAAGCTAGGCTACATAGGGAACTCAGTACATAGTTGGGTTTGAACCAAATTGCCCAAAGGAAGGCTAAATAGGGTTAGGAGAAGCCAAAATAGAAGGTGTAGGCTTAAAAAAGACAGGTTGCGTACCAACAGTAGGAAGACCCATATATTGCAACAGGGAGATAGAAATTGGGTGCTTGGGAAGGGAGGCTTTTGGGGACTCCAAAAGGCTAGTAATGTCTTCAATGATAGGAACATCCTAGGTTGAAGAAGGAACACGGGAATTGTGAGGTGTTGACATAGTGGGAAAATAAAGGGAAAGAGATAGAAAAAAAAGAAGAAGAAAGGAACGACAGGAAAAACTCACAAAATGAGACTGGAATTTAAAGCTAGGAAAAAAATGGCTCTTGATACCATGTTAGAAAGTGATAACGAAAGAAAGACATAGAACATTGGGAACTTTTGTGTATTGCTTTTTTAAAAAGAATTGTACATAAGGTGTCTTTTTATAACATAAGGAGCAATCGTAATGGAAAATATACAAATAAATAAATAAATAAATGGAATATAAACTTACTATACACAAAGATAATTTCCCAAATAACATACATCATATGGAAAGAATAATAATGGACCCTTAGGAAATATAATACCAAATATATACTCGTATCTCCAACAAGATGAAGTTTTTTTTTTTTTTTTTTTTTCTGCTACTTGATGAGAGAGAGAGAGAGAGAGAGAGAGAGAGAGAGAGAGAGAGAGAGAGAGAGAGAGAGAGAGAGAGAGAGAGAGAGAGAGAGTCATGTTCATCTCTCTTGCTTGAGAACAAGCACATTATATTCTCTTGATTTGAGTGCTAACTACAACTAAATTCCTAATTAATCCAATCATCTTGAAGAATGCAGTACAAGTATTTCAGCATGTTGGAGACAACGTTCAAACAACGTTTGTTCTCAAACATTCTCCAAGATGGAAAGATAGAGAAACGAAAATCACATAAATTTTTACCCACAACTCAAAAGGGAATCTGGCTTTGTGTCGATTGTGTTGGTTCTGGCCTATATTCGCCGGTTGTTGCTCTGTTGGGTTGTTTGGTGGTTGTTCTATGTTTCTGGTTCCTTTGTAATTTATTTGGTTCTTTTTTATTTCAGTAAAATGATTAATGATCCAAAAAAATAGGATAAAAAGTGAGAAATAGAAACAATCAAAACCGAAATGTGAGCTATGGATCAATGAAGAATAAGAGCTATCCGCATATGCTGAAAATGTATGAAGGATAAAGGGAAATAGACGCTAGAGAGATTGGGTTTGTCTCACTTTATGTGTTTAGAGCTGCGTCAGCCGAATTTAGCATTTCGAGAAATAATTTGCCAAATGAATGGAAGAAGTTTCCAGGTTTAAGAAACGAACCTTTAATGCCAAGATTAGGTTCTCTCATTTGAGCTTTTTCGACTCTTTTTTTTTTAAAGCTGATTTTATTGTCCTACACAACTAAATATTAACTACGATTATTTAATTTTATATTATCTAAATTTTATTTATTTATTTTTCAAAATAAAGAAGAGACATTTAATTTTTAAGTTAATTTTTAAATTAGATTAATATTTATAAAATAATTACAGAACTCAAGTTCAAGAAGTATCCTTCCTTTACTCTCAGGAAAGTT
The DNA here is from genome assembly GCA_028551475.1 of Casuarina equisetifolia. Lineage (NCBI taxonomy): Eukaryota > Viridiplantae > Streptophyta > Magnoliopsida > Fagales > Casuarinaceae > Casuarina > Casuarina equisetifolia. Next base: position 13,066,300 of record CM052359.1, read on the forward strand.
CATGCTCAAAATAAGTAATGTATTAAAATCAATATGATTAGGTTTCATATTACTTAAATCTTCACTTACAATTTTTTTTTCTTTCTACTTTTATAACAAAGAAAGACTTCCAAATCTGTCGTCCTCACCCTCTGCCTCAGTATTTCACCTAGTGAGACCACTAAGGAAAGAAGTGGAGAGAAAGAATCTTTGGCCCCTGACCTTTCAACATTTGCTATATAACTAAGCTCCGGATCCATTCTGGACATAGAGAACACAGAAAGTTCAGTTCTTCTCAGGTTCCTTCTACTCATAGCCACTGTCTTGGCTTCTGCACAACTTTTAGCCTTAGAGCCCCTCCTGGGTAATGAAGGTCTTATACGCCGTTCCCTCCGCGGGGGTGCCACCACCTGGTCCCAGTCCACGCACTTACATTTTTGGACCGGGTGCACGCAAGAGCAACTCGAGGGGGATGAAGCTAGCAAGGACTGCCGTGCCGGCACCCCCTCCTTGTCCTGCCAACAAAGACTAGAACTTTCGATCAGCTAAGCTTCAAATGATCAACAGCATTGGTCACTTTTATTATTTCTAACATACCCAAGCTTTTATCTGCTTCTGTTTAAAACTTCGGTTGTAAGCATGTGTAACTGGTTCTCTCCGGGGAACTTCAGGGAATAACCATTGAATCCTTTTCAATTAGTATGACTTCAGGGAATAACTGGTTCACCCAATTGACTATGTTTTTGTCTGTGCATCCGGCGAGACATATATATATATATATATATATATATATTGCATGCATATTATTGAAAATCAGTGCATTCTATGTTGTTAATATCTCAGCTTGTCGTGGACTCACTCCTTCACTTGTAAATTACGTCTACATAGAAAATATAAAAGGCAAAAACTCAATAATTGGGGACGAAAGAATTATATTTTATAATAAATATTTACATAAGTTATAGAATTCTTCAAATACTATTTTTGTGATTAGAGAAGAAAAACAAGAATAGGCAAATACACACATAGACGTACTCATGTATCACCTAAACAATAAGCGTCTTTACACACCAAGCTCACGCTAACGTTGTGTGAAATTGTTGTGCTAATATCTTACAATTTAGTTGACAAGCACCTAACTTAATTGGGAGCATGTAGTGCGTGGGATTAAGAAGTCCTAAGTTTGACAATTGGGTGTGTGAATTAAGGTATGTATCTTCATGGTTGGCAAGGCATCATCTGTTCGGCTACATCCTTCTTCTTCTTTCACACCTGTCCATCATCTTCTCCAGTAAATAACTTCAATAGTTCAATAAAGAAGTCTTTTTAGAGTAGGATATGCATAACTAGTGGACGCTCCTGCCGACCAACCGCAATGGTCAATGCTGCATGTCACGCTTACTTCCCGTTGATGCCGTCATCGTCTCTCTCTCACTACCACGCTTGTATTTAGTGAAAATTGATTTAGGGAGCATAACTGGAAGTGTCTGGTGCGGAGCAACTATGCCAACTTAGGCCAACGGTCCAACCTATATGTTGAGTGTCCTAATAATTATATGTTTGGATTCAATAAGTCCAAACTTTTAAAGGTCATCCCAAAAATTCTTTAAGAATTTTGATATGTCTAAGATTTCTTAACTGTGTTGATTTAAAATTCTTAAATTGTTAAGGTTATTAATTATCTAGTTTATTGTTCAAGACATTAACTTTCCAGTCTTTATATTTATGAATTGCCTTGTTATTTTTCCTTTCTGATTTCTTCATAATCAAAAGCTCAGTTTGTTGCCCATCACGATCCACGTCAGTGTCTGGATGAGTCTGCATGTATTTAGTGAATGCCTTGATTTACCTGCAATCGAATGGGATACATTGCAGGGGAGGCAAAATGTGTCGAAGCTTCTCTCCGGGTGTTCCCGTGAATTGCATGAAGGGCTGTTTCACTCACAATTTAACTATTTTATATTATAATTTTTATAATATATAAAAGTCCAAGATTTTTTTTTTTAAAAAAATTATTTTCTTATGCTCAAAGGAGACATTGAAATCCGACCAGTATCATGTATTTTTGGGGAGTAAATCTCAATTTCAGGCAAGGGCTAGCCTGTATGGAAAACTGTTAATGGCCGGAGTAGCCCAACTTTTGGGCCCCCTCCCCCCCAAAAAAAGGCCTTTTGACAATAAATGCAACAAAGCGTATCCTTCACAGATTACATGCCACGTGGCGTAATCCTCGACAGTTTACCCCAGAAAGGGGTCGACAAAGTTTTTCAATTTCAAACCCGAGATTAGTTATTGAATGATCCATTGATCGCATACACACAGAGTCTATCTCTGGGAATGGCTTCGTCTTCGTCTTCGTCTTCTTTGAGCGACGACAACCAAACCCTAATTCCGGGCCTCCCGGACGATGTTGCATCGCTGATTCTGTCGCTGATCCCTTACTGCCACCATGCTCGCCTCAGGATTACGTGCAGGTCCTGGCGCGTCTTCCTCACACTCTCCTCCAACAAGTCCCTCCTTGCGCTTCGCCGACGGAACGGAACTCCCTCGACCCTCCTATGTATCTTCGCTCAAGACCCCGCGCTCTCTTCCCCCTTCCTATTCGACCCGCATAACCTCGCGTGGGCGCCACTTCCCACGCCCCCGCCGGACCCCCACTCCTACGGCCTCTGCAATTTCTCCGCCATCTCCCTTGGGCCCCACGTATACGTCCTAGGCGGTTCGCTTTTTGACACGCGCTCGTTCCCGATAGACCGCCCAACCGCTTCCCCCTCCGCCGCTCGCTTTGACCTCGTCACTGGGCTTTGGGAGGTACTCTCGCCGATGTCTCACGGACGAGGAAGCTTCGCGTGCGCGGCGGTCCCGGGATCGGAGGCGATTTTAGTTGCGGGAGGTGGGTCTCGGCACTGCATATTCGGTGCGGCCGGGAGTAGGATAAGTTCGGTGGAGAGGTACGACGTTGAGCGGAATCAGTGGGCGGAGATGGAGCGATTGCCTGGATTGCGAGCCGGGTGCGTGGGGTTTGTGAAGGAGGAGAGAATGGAGTTTTGGGTGATGGGTGGGTATGGGGAAGAGAGGACAATTGGTGGGGTTCTGCCCGTGGATGAGTATTGTAGGGATGCGGTGGTGATGGACTTGAGTAGTCGTGGTGATGGGGAAAGGTGGAGGGAAGTGGGGGATATGTGGGAGAAAAGGGAGGGGGTGAGAGTTGGGAAGATCGTGGTTGTGGAGGACGATGAGGGGCCTGGTCGCCCGGGCGTATTTATGCTCGAGGGAAACCATATTTTGAGGTACTTTTGGTTGTTTACTGCTTGTATATCTGTGTATCTGTTTCATTGGATCGCGTTTCTGAAATTGGGTTGCTTGGTTTTATTGGATTGATGTCTTTTGTGTGGTGGATTTGTGAGGTTGTAAGACTTTGAGGTTTCGGCGGTGGGAAAAGGTAATATTTGTTTGGTATGAAAGTAAATGGTTAATGCTTGAAGAAGTGAGACGAGGGTGTAAATTAGCTGCAAAACAGTGTAAGAACTGATTTGCTGTTCTGGAGTTCAGATCTTGTTTTTTGTTTATTGCTATGTAATTCACTATCAACTACGTTATAATTGATCAATTGAGTGCATTACGAAATATTTTCGTAAAGATAAAATCTACCTAACGAATGGCAATGAAGAGGAATGCCCTAAAACTTAGTTTGTTTCACTTGTTTTGTAATTCCCTTGCCGTTACTTAATTTACGCGATAATGCATTTGGCAATGGTTCCAGATCACTGTTTAACATTTTGAGGTGGAACGGATGTCAGAATTTCAAGTCTATTGAATAGGATGTTGAATATATGTGAAAAATTGGCCCTTAGATCATTGGTCACTTCAAATGTTTGGAAGCTGTCTCTTGGTGTTAAGAATATCATTTCTGCATCACATACGATGATTTGGTTGTACTCTGTACTTGGTTGGATACGCAGATTAGTGCACCATTTACTTTCTTTATGTTTTGTTATCAATCTTGGGGCTGATATTAGTTCCTCACTGATTGAAGAAGTGAAGCTGAAGAATTCTAATGATTCTTTGAATACCAGTTTGGTGTTTGGAGATGCATAAAAAGCTCCAAACTTGAATTATGGTTGGTTTTGTCTTGATTTGATCTATTATTTATTTTTTCTTTGATACGGAATTTAGGGTTTTTCTTTCTTATTCTGAGCATTGCAGATTCAAAACTTGAAAACCGCGACTGATGTTTCTCAGACTTGAGTCATTAGCCAAGTGCAAAATTAGTCTCTCTCTCTGTTTTGCTTTGCTCGCTCTTGTTTGCTTGCTTGCTCATCTAATTGTGTAAAGTGAACATCTCTTAATATCATTAATGAACATGTATCTTATGTCTTGGTGAGGCTAGAATTTTTAACCTACAAAATGCCAAAAATGAATCCCTGATGCTGTCATATCAATTTCTGTTGAATTTAGTAGAAGGATCCAAGCTTTGTGAGTTGCCAAAGAGATAAATGGAACTTCTGGGTTAGTACTAGGTTCAGTGTCTGGATGTGACGGTGCGTCGATGCTGATGCATATTCTGGTGGACCTTTAAGCATATTGTGGTTAATATAGACTTTTGGTTATGGGAATTGAGGATTGGCTTTAAAACTATGATATTGGATCAGGTAGAATCTTGCTTGATAATAACCTAAGGACAGACAAGCAGGTACAATTGTATTAGGATTATAGGCTGCATTTTGTTTTTTGAACTCTTTTTTTTTGAGCACTCAACATTATGTCTTTTTGTGTCAATGCGTTGTAATTAATGCAGCAAATTCTTAATTATAGGTCATCTGCCCCCAAATTCATCTGTCGGCCTTTGGATGTTCTCCCTCGTAGTCCCTTGTTTTTCCTGATTGCTGTCTTATATTCTAATGATAATTGTGAGACTCTGCTTTATAGCTGCTTCTTTTATGTTGGTTCCAATACTTATTGAAAGTCTTCGTTGGTATACAACCACTTAGTTACCTGTTCTCTAATGCTTTACAGATATGATATGGCTTCAAACCGATGGCGGGAGGAGTCACATGTACCAAAAAAAGCTCCTTCTACTTCATCACTTGGTTTCGTTGTTCTGGATAGCGAGTTGCTTGTAATAACTCTTTTGAGTCCAGTTGAATCGATAGAAACCAGCAGGAAGAGACACCGGAAGAGAACTGGAACGCTGTACATCCAGATTTACCATCCTAGGATGAAAACATGGAGATCTCTGACTACAAAGTCACCTTTCCCTTGCCCTTTAGATTTTAATACAGCAGTAATGTGCAGCGTTCGTTTGTAATTTCTGCTACTTATCGTTGGCGTGGAGCTAGTATGCTTACCAGTCCCTGGATTTGTTTCCACCCCATCTAACAGAAAATTAAAAGGAAAATAACCCAGAAGAATGATTTATGTGTAGAGTTTGTTCATGTTGCTGGATTTAGTCCTTTGCCATTGTCATTTTGCATAGGCGTATAGCTTGATATAGGCATAGATTGGTATATGTTTGTTTGAATCAATGTAAGTGCTCTATATTGTAACAGTTGTTACGCATAGATTGCGTGTTTGGTATATATTCATCTAAATTTCTAGTGCTCTTGACTCTGTTCTACTTCTGCCATTATTGCCTCTTATGACCTGTTTTTGAGCGCCTTTCTGGAATACTCAGCTCGTCCGGTTTCTGGGTTAAATTTTACTATTTCAACTTGAACAATCTTCTGGCAAACCAAAGTATGTGTTGTCAAAAGGCTGTCCAGAATTTTTTTCTTTTACCCCTCCTAATCGCTCACATACCTTGGGGGAGGAAGAGGAGTTGAACCCTGACCTGTTGGGTAGAGAGGTTGGGGGCTTCCTTGGCTTAAAGGTGAACTAAAGGGGAGTCGACAAGCTGTCCATAATTTGAATACTGGGGTGGACACTTTATATTTTTAAATCCTTTTTATCTCTTCATCCGTTATGGGTCCCCCAAACACCGGTGAGAAGAAAGTAGATAGTACTATGCTACAGGTTTTTTATCCAGATTTCCTACCCTTATTTTTTTTTTTTTATCTATTTTGGTATCCATGATAAACAAGCTTTATATCATCCTTATTTGCATCCGAGCCAAAATGTAACCTGCAAAACCTCTTTATTTAATTGGTGAAACAAAGATCTCGTTGTCTGGATTGGATGCAGTTGGAGTAACAAGACCCTTCTGCAGTGAGCCTTGCATAGAAGCAAAATCTTGACCGGCAAAAGCCCTATGGCTAACTGTTGAAGCGGGGATATAGGCACCAGGATTGGGCGCAGACGGAGGCACAGGACCCTTTAGCGGTGATCCCGATAAAGGAACACCATTGCCTGTTGCAAGGGCTCTTTCATTGATTGTTGAAGTTGGGATGTGGGTTCCTGGATTAGGCACAGATGGAGGCACCGGACCTCTCTTGCTTGACCCTAGCAAAGGAGCCACTTTATGGCCTCTAAAAGCCCTTCCATTGATTGCTGAAGCTGGGATGTAAGTGCTTGGTTTAGGCGCAGATGGAGGCACAAGACCTCTCTTGACTGAACCCAGAAAAGGAGCAACTTTATGGCCTCTGAAAGCCCTTCCATTGATTGCTGAAGCTGGGATGTAAGTACCTGGATTAGGCGCGGATGGAGGCACAGGACCTCGCTTGATTGATCCTAGCAAGGGAGCCACTTTATGACCTGTGAAAGCCCTTCCATTGATCGTTGAAGCTGGGATGTAAGTGCCTGGATTAGGAGCAGTTGGAGGCACAGGACCCCTCTTGATTGACCCTAGCAAAGGAGCTGCTTTATGGCCTCTGAAAGCCCTTCCATTGATTGCTAAAGCTGGGATGTAAGTGCTTGGATTAGGCGCAGATGGAGGCACAAGACCCCTCTTGACTGACCCTAGAAAAGGAGCAACTTTATGGCCTCTGAATGCCCTTCCACTAATTGCTGAAGCTGGGATATAAGTAGCTGGATTAGGCGCAGATGGAGGCACAGAACCTCGCTTGATTGATCCTAGCCAAGGAGCCACTTTGTGACCTCTGAAAGCCCTTCCATTGATTGTTGAAGCTGGGATGTAAGTACCTGGATTAGGAGCAGTTGGAGGCACAGGACCTCTCTTGGTTGACCTTAGAAAAGGAGCCACTTTTCGGCCTGTGAAAGCCTTTCCATTGATTGTTGAAGCTGGGATATAAGTATCTGGATTTGGAGCTGATGGAGGCACAGGACCTTTCGGCTGTGCCCCTAGTAATGAAGCCATGCTATGACTCCCGAACGCCTTTTGGATGATTTTTGAAGCAGGGAAATGAGGGCCTAGGTCACGAGCTAATGGAGGAATAAGGCCTTCCTGCATCAACGCTTGCTTTTTCCAGTGAAAGAAGCCGCTAGTGTTGTTCGAAAACATGCTCATAAGAAGAAGCAGTGATATGAATACAAGCATCACATTTAGAGGCTTCATCTTGTTGTGTAAGGGAAGATCGTTGCAAACAATTCGATGAAGAACATCTCAAGTTTATGGGGTACTTATGTACACCAACTTGTAATTGTTAATTATGCTGGGACCCTTTTTTTCTCGTGACTGTGTATGCTACGGGATTGGCATTTGAATGGGTCGAAGAAAATGGGTTGGATTTGAATCTTAAAGCCTACGTTTTCACATGCATGAAAATGTCATGCAATGTGATGCACAATTCAGCTCATATTCTAGGAAAGGAATCCCACTGACTCTAACGAACGAACACAGTTTGCTTTCAAACAATCCCATCAGTATACTTGAAAGATATCACCATAAAATGCTTTGAAAGTGACTTATTCTTCTCCGTCAAGCGAGTAATAGCTAGGGTTCGTCGACTATTCCCTGCTTCTATGTCTGAATTACACTTTGCTTTCTCTTCGGGCACTTTGAACGGAAAAGGCAGAACCAACCTTTGATTGACTGAGGCAAGGACCAGAGACATTCTTACTCAGTTTTCCTTCTGTTTGGGTACTTTGAACCGAGAAAACGTGGTTAAAACATTGGGGAAATTGCCTTTTGATTACGGGAAAACGCGCTTACTTTAGGCCTTGACTGTGTCCAAATTAATTTGGACCCCAGCATAGCGTGCGCTAAACCTTTGAAGTATTTAGAAAAAGAATTCAACGCTATTCAAACGAGTCTGATACGACGAGACCCATTTGAAGTTAAGAATGAAGAACTTTACCAAAACTGCTCTTAGTCTCAAATTACACAAGACTTCTACAGTTAATAACTATGGTCCATGGTTGATGCTGTTTTCCAACTACTTTACTTGAAAACAGCTTCCTTCCTTTTTATATTCTATTAATTTGCCTTTCCAGCTCTGAATGCTATTCACCAAATTGGACTATTGAATATCCATCTTCTTCACCCGAAACACAACAACAAAGAAGGCCAATTAGGAAATTCACGCAATTCTCAGTTAGTCATATTTATTTTCTCCTTCAAAGTAGAAATTCCTCGTTATTTTCAAAAAGAAACATATCTCTAATTTCATTATTTTATTTTTTTGATAACCCAGAACTCCCAACTGAATTTTGTGTAATAGCATGAAGTTTTGTTTAATGACTTAAACTACATTGTATATTTCAAAACATGCTCAAGCAAATTAGAAATGGAACCAAATAAATTTGAACTAATTGCTTTGCAAGATCACTCATATGAACCCTGCTTACTATCTCAACTATACCTTAAAAAGCAAATCCTTATTTTTATTTGTTACAATCTTTAACAGTATGAGTTAGGCTTAACCCCAATCACTAGTTTACAAGGTATAGTTATTATGTTTAGCCTTGTCTTTAAATAAATAACAAGAGCTTCATCTTGATTTTAATTTAAAAAAATAATTTTTCATTAACAGAAATGAACACATTTTTTTTGTTTAATGTCTATTTATTATCAGTAGTAGCACCAAGTGGAAATATGACAGTAGGTCTTGCTTGTGGAGTAGTATTAGCATGGCCACCCGAAGCGTCTTTGACTAAATGTTAGATTTCTGACATGGCACAGAAGCATGAGACGAGCGCATAAGAGGAGGAAGGTTTTCTACATTTTTCTTTTCAAGCTTACAACAGTCATTCAATACAACTCTAATACACGTCTTGTCGTTTATTTCCTTCTTATTTCTATCAGTTGTCACATAATTCATACGAATTTGCTATGTTCAACGTTATATGCTTATGAGGTTCAACACACCTTTCAATACGAGGTTTTCTATGGGCTGCACCTGTTTCTGGGTTGTTGCACCCATTCCCGTTACCTTTGGTGGTGTGTGCAGCGACTCCCGGTTCCCCGCTGCTTGGCCGGCTACGGCTAGAGCCTGCTCATTTTGGTGGCTGTGCCTATTGGGTTCAGCTTTCAATAATGTCTCGGCTTACTAACGCATTGAAGGATAAGAAAAGAAAGCTAAATTTTTTCAACGGAAAAATTTACAGAACATACGTCTTGCAAAATGTTGAACGTATATGACCAGGAACCCGACCCTCTGCTTGTTTTATAACAACAAAATTTGCTATATTGCCGTCAAAACTTTTTATTGCATTTCTGTTAAAAAAAAAAAGACTTTAACTTCCTTTCTTAATAACTAGATTTGAAGAAAGAAAATTAAAGTATTTCTAATATGGTATCAAAAGCCAAATTCAAATGCAATACTTCATTATAGATTAGATTCTCATGACCATCTTATCATTTTATCACATTATAAAAATGCATTAAATAGTAGTTGTTTTGTTAATGAATATAAGCCTACCAAATATAGAGGGAATTTTCCTAACTTAGTGGTAAGCTAGCCCCTTAACTTGATTCTCCCCTCTCCCTCCCCACTATGTGTGAGTTTCTTTTATAATTTTTTTTTTAAAAAAAGCATACCAAATGTGTTGCCATTGTTGTTATTAGAATTTTAGAATATTTCTTGTATATTCCATGCATTATTTCCTATATTCATTGTAGATATTCACATTCCTTATTTAAATTAGGTTTTAAGCCTATAAATGTAGGGTTTCTATTTTATAAATTGATATAGTTGAATATACAAAAATTCTCACACTCTGGCTTTCTCAAATTCTTATAGTTTTATATTGTAAATATTTTAACATGTTTGATTCTCTTAAACAATCGATTTTGAAAGAGGACATCAAGCTCTTTCTAACATAGTTCATTGTCATGATTAATTTGTTCAAAGTAGGGAACGGCAATAAAGAAGATGACTCAAGTAATTTTTTATTTGATCTCTTTTTTCCATTGAAAAACTCTGTTGTGTTGTCCGGCTGTTATTGGTTTTTTCAGCTTAAAAGGAAGAACAAAAGATGTGGATGGATATGCCCATAAACATATGTATTACAAACGTTATGAATAAAACTTATATATTTATAAAAATAAAAATAAAAAAGTAGATGATCTCTGCAGATTGCATGCGGAAGCCAAATACAAGCAAGGTAATTTCTTTTAGATAATTCTCAAATTATTATATCATTTCTTCTTCAGAGTAGAAATTACACATTATTGTCAACACATGAAACGAAATCATATCGTTACTTCTGTCACAAATTCAAAATAACGTTGGACTAAGGAAAAAAAAAAAAAAAACACCAATATCAGCTAAGAACGCTGATGGTGGTGTCTGTATGACAATTTTTGGCCTGATAATCTCTATTCCCTACTTGTAGCAACATCAAATGGAAATCCAGTATTCGGGTATGCATGAGGTGGAGCCACAGCACGGCCGGCGAAGTTCCTCTGTCTTGTACAGTGTGGGCCGCCCCGACCGGGGATGTAGGTGCACCCGTTGGGTGCAGAGGGAGGGACAGGGCCCCTCGGAAGTGACTGCAACAGAAGATCTTTTTTCATCCATTTCTCTTCCTTCTCGTCCAGGACTCTGCCACCCTCGACGTTGTGGATGGTTGTGAGTGAAACCAGAGTCGCAACCACGAAGAGTATACTGAAAAGCTTCATATCGATGATGGGAAATGATGCAAGAATATGTGGAGCTTCTGGGTTTTTATAAGCACCTACCTCCTTTGGTTGTTCATGGGTCCTTGGCTTGTGTATCAAGGAACGTGATTGAATGGGTCACAAGACAGGAGGATCAAAGGATCTTCGTCTGTCACATGCATGCCATGAACTTTTGACTGAACTTGCTTCCCCAATTGAGCTGTGCTTAAGGCTTTTCACCGTGGCTGAGGGTTCGGATTTACTTCAACGATCTTGGGATCCTGTTTTTCTTCTCATACGACCAGTTCAGAGCAGTCAGTAGGACGGTGGATGGGAAGATTCAAGCTCCTTTCTTCTGGTTAAGTCCATGGTAAGGAAACTACCTACCCAAATTATCTCTCTACCGTATTATAAAGTAGATGTTTGCAGTGTCGTGCGGTTAGACAATTTCTTTTGCTGACTGAGACCAGTGGGCCAGTTTCCGATGAGAGCCTCTTAAACTATTCTTCCTTCGCGCAGATATTCAAGATTGTCAAAGCTTTGTGTGGGTACATATTCTTAGAAAGCTCTAGATACTGCCGATAATAGAAAACACATCAAATTTTAATACATCTTCAGTCTTTAAGGACGTTAATAAAGATTATAAGTTGAAAAATCCAGAAGTCTTAAGGAGCCCACATACAAAAATTCAAAAAGCCCAAGTCACCTTGAATCGAGCAGGCCCACTAGATTTGTCTAAATCCAAAGAAATTAAGTCACAATCAGATCTAAGAATTAAAACAGAAACACCAAATTTGTCTGCATCCGCAGAAATTAAGTCACAATCAGATTTAAGAATTGAAACAGGCATTAATGCTTCCTCAAATTAATAGATCATCGATGTCCAAAACTCATTTTGAGTTAAAACGACTTTTAATTTGTATGATGAATCAATTTGTAAACCATTATACATTTGAATTCAAATATATGGATCTTTTGTATATAAATAAACCAATTTGTATGCAAAAAATGTAGAAATGAAAGATATTTTTTTGTACGAAGCAAAGAACATTTGCTTTATTTAAAAAAATCAAATCTACAATTTAGGTTTTTTAGATGTAATCTATAAATAAAAAAATACCTCACTTAAAACTTACTTTAGTGTTATATTAAAAAGTTTGATCTCACTCATTTTAAGAGTAGAAATACTTTTCTTCTTATAAAAAATATTTTTAAACATAATTAAAGCAATATAAATTTTCGTTTGTCAAAATGTTTATCATAACATATATTTTAGTATGAGACAAGTACATTTATCCAAATTAAAGGGGGTTATTTCAATACTAGATATCCTTTTGTATATTCATACAATAGCACATTGAAACACATCAAGAAGGAAAGACCTTTTTGTTCTCATACATGATAGAAGATAAACAAGTCATTTAACATCTAATTCTATCAAACGTAGTGGATAAATTTCAATATATATATATATATATATATATATATATATATATATAAAGCATTTTTTAAGTAGAATTCTAATATGTTTTATTAATAAAACACAAAGCTAGACTAAAAAACCATACTTGTGAGGATACAAAGGGCAAGATGTTAACCTAACCTTTGGAATAATAATTGTTAAGCTTGGATGTTAGACTCATAGCTTGAATGCAAATACATTAAGAAAATAGTAAATACAAAGGACAACATGTAAGCTTTACACTATGGAAGCCTATAGTCACCTAGACCTATTTGATTATTTCCAAAAGCATTTGCACATGACCTTGGCAAAGATCCTAGTCAATCAAAAATTTCACATTTTGAAACTAATGTCCTTGATTTGTCAATCTATCTACACCTAAATTCCTTTCTTTGAATATATGTTTGATGGTGGTGTGTGGTGGCATCAAGCTTACATGTTTCCATATCACATATTCCAAGTGCCATGGAGGTTTTAATAGTTATAGCATACCAACTAAGTAGGAAAAAAAAATCTAATTCTATTTGGTGTGGGAATTGATTTCGTTTATAACAAATTTCAAGCCATGTGAGAAGGGCATAGGCCTCTACATGTGCATTGCTTCCCTGGTCAAATTTGGTACTAAATGCCCAAATGACATGACCATTACTATCTTTTACAACTCTCATTTTTATGCTATTTTCCAACTCACTAGATCTATCTGCACTAACAATGTTATGGGACAACAGATTTTTAGTAATGGAGGAAACAACAAGAAGATTAGACAAATAAAATAAAGAGGTGTGAAGAGTGCTTATGTGAGTGATGGGAAAAAAGACTCCACCCATGGTAAGTAACTAAGGATTGGCATAAGGGGTCACCATAGATAGAGCATTAGGTGAATTCGTTACATGATGGGATGCCTTAAAGTTTAAATGCCAAAAGGTAGGATCAAGTGTTGAAAGAAAGGAGTTGGGAGGCCTATAATGGGAAATGGGTGGAGGAAGGTTCACATAGTGGGCTTAGAGGTAAGATTGGGTAGGGTAGGATGTAGGTGAGTAATGAGCCTATTGGGTGGAATGGGCTTGGACTTGGTAGTGGGATGGTGGGTTGAAGTTTGGATTGAAATGCTTTTTACAGTTAGCAATGTGGCAATTTGGTTAACAATAGATATGACAAAACAAACGATTGCAATGATAGCCTCTATTAGAGGAAAGGCTAGGCCTTTGTTGGGCTAGTAGGCTAGGAAAAATCCCATCATGTGTGAGTTATAATAGCACAAGTTGGGCCATGTAAGCTAGGTTGGGTCATGGGTTGAGTTAAGTTAAGTTAAGTTAAAGTAGGCCAAGTGAGGGTTCCATATGAAGGACCCAAGGTAAGTGGTGAACGTTGTTGACATGATGGTGTTAGCCCTTAAATAACCTAAGTGACCTTCCTAGGCCAAGATTGAATCGTGAAGTACCATATGGTTGAAAGGTGTGGTTTGGTTTTAGATGGAAACCAATGTCCCAAGGGTATTGAAAATGTCTCTAAGGCTGCAAAAAATTTATGCCATGTACTCATTGTTATTGATTTTAATTTTGATCATAGCTAGATAGTCCAAATGTCTTTCACCTCATGGAGGAACTTAGTGATAAAGTGGGTGCCTTTGGTGAGGGTATGGAGTTGCATGTGGAGGGAGGAAGTGCAAGTGGATGATTAGGCGACGTAGGGATGCTTTAAAATGCCCATACCTTGGCTGACTAGTGGAGATCGAAAAGCTAGGTGACCACTATGTTAGTGGAGTTGGCTAAAATCTAGCTTAACATGATCTAGTCCTAAATTAACTAGGCTATGTAATTTGGATTTAAGTGCTTGATCTCATCCACATTATGCAAAGTGGTGGTAAGGGCAGGCTCTTTGCATTTAAGGATGGATAACAATTGTTAGGAAATAAGAAAGGGAAGTAACTGGGTGTGCCAAACAACATAATTAGTGTTGTTAAAGTGCTTTCGAAACGATGGAGAAGGGGCCATAGGTGTGAAAGAGGAAATTAGAGTAGAGGGCATTAAAGGAGATGGGGAATTAAAGGTGGTGGAAGACAAGGAATAAGACATTGAGATCCAACAATAAGAGTGTTAGCCAGAGGCTCATGATACCTTGAAAGAAATCTAAGGGTCGATGGCCAAAATTGTTCTTCAGTAGAATAATTACAAAAGAACATGAAGAATTTTAAAATGAAGAATTTTTTTGGACTTAATTTCTTAATGATTATAGAGATAGATTTGTACGTCTATATATAGACAAAATTTACAATTTGAATCCAATTTGCATAGTCAAATCATATCTAATCTATACAAAACCAAATCAAATCCAATCTAGAGAAATTTCTAGTGGTAGTGTAGATAGATTCTAGAGAGATTTTCATTCCATGATGGTTAGGATTGATGTGGCACTTCATGCTAACATGACTAATGTACAAGGTGTTGATGTGGTATTTGACTTCTCTAACAAGATGATTAGGTGTTTCAAGTTTCATTTCAGTTTCAAAGAAGTCTTTTTGTTAATTTTTTATTTAGTTAATGAAAATATCACAATAGATCATTAAACTAATGATTTTTTTTCTTAACATGAAAGATTTATTTTGAATTACAAATCTATCACAAATAAAAAAGTAAACAATAATAAGAGAAAAATTACAAGGAGGTGACAATCCCTGTAAGAACATGTCTCACCCCATAATTTCATTCCTTAATATTGAAAGGTGATAATTCTTGATTAACAAATGACAGTTAGCCTCTAAATAAGGTGTCATTAACCTATAAAGATTGGCCAATTAACTCTCTTAAAAAGGAGTCCTTCTCTCCTTAATGAGATAGGTAAAATTAATACTAGTGGTTGACAATTGTTGTCACTTCTTAATAACAATTAGCTAAGGTAATTGGAATAAGTGAAAGTTTTGACATGAAGCTAAACTAAGTGCCATAAATGATAAATCTAGAAAAGCGGTAACCTTAGTGCCTAAATGTTATGGAGAAATAGCATAAGCATATATGCACAAAGTAGACATGTTTGGGCAGGCCTTTGCTTAGGTGGTTTTGATTGGAAGGGCTTTTTTATTTTAAGATTGATCTCTAAAAAAGCAGATATTTGAATATATTAAGAGAAGTGTTGAAACAAACCTAAACTAAGTGCCATAAATGATTAATCTAGAAAAACGCTAAGCCTAGCACCTTTTTTAAGAGGAATAGCATAAGCATATAAACACAAAGTAGACATGTTAGGCTAGGCCTTTGCTTAGGTGGTTCTAAGTGTAAGGGCTTTATTTTAAGATTGATCTCTAAAAATGGGGATATTTGAATATATTAAGAGAATATGTGGGGTAACTACTATTTTTAACATATTCTCTTATTCTAATGTGTTTAAAGTCACAACAACTCAATCTATGATGGCCAAAAGCAATGAAGTGATAAAGGTAAAATCATAGGATTCAAATTAGAAATAAGATATTGTATTAAATCTGAACTTTAGTTGCATGTAAAGAAAAAGATAACTTCCCTCGTTGAAGTTAGTTGTTAAAAAAGAAAGAAAGAAAGAAAATTAATTAAGCAAAGTGAATACTATACTAAGATATACCCACTATCTTTCATATATTTAATGAATTCGTGATGCTTTTCATGGGCAAACGAATGAACTCCAACCATACTATCTCTGAGTTTATACTCTTCTGCAAAGTTTCTTGCAAAAGAGAATCTATAGTGAGGGTTCTTTAAAAGATAGTGGTGATCCGCTAAAAACCATGCTACAGTGCGCAGCACCAAAGCCACGTACGTTGAGTTATATGCTTAGAAAACACTACATCTTACTGGAGTCCTTTTGCCAGCAACGGGAAACCTTAGATGTAAATTAGTAATACTCAGGGTTACTAGTCGCTGTTATAGATCTCATTATAGCAACAATTCATCTCGATAACTACCACAGATACATCTCAGATGACCATTCTTGTAAATGCTCATGTAAAAACATAAGAAAAGAATATTTAACTCCCAAAATTATTCTTCCGATGTCGTTTCGTTCCTGAAAAACGGAGGAACAGAACCACTTTCGTGTATAATAATACAACTTACAGGGCACAAATACGATATGGCTAAGCAAGTCATTCAAAACGGCAGAAAAAAAGTCTTGTAACATTGGTATAAAGGGCAAGTGCACCGTCCAAGGTTGTCGTTGTCCTTTTTCACCGACATTATTAGGTGGAGCAACGTAGAATTTTAAGCTGCAAATTTGCAATCGTATTAACTCTTAAGTCTGAATATACAATGTATCTATCTCCCGAAGGAATGAAAAACTCGTTAAAATACAGACTTCAGCCATGAATCTACATGAAGGAAAGAGAGTAAGCAAAGCAACCAATGGGCATTATAATGAATGGGTAGAAGTAAGGACCAGTAGTCAATAAGGTGCACAAACAATAGCATGTCATATCACATCATTTTGCAATACTGAGCAATGGCTATACTTCGGCATTAAGCAAGGCATTTGTCTACTGCTGTAATTGTTTGACATGAATTTAATGAATTTAAATTCACGTTAATCCATCAAAGCTCTTAGACTAACAATCAAAAAAATTTGAAGAAAGGAAGAGTTCGAGCTTCCTTTTGCGTGGACTGCACTACCAAGCTTAAAACTGTCGGGTTTAAAGAAAACTCAGTCACTCCCTTTCCTAGTTCAACTACTAACTCATGATGAAATCAAATTTCTTTTTGCCTCAAGCATCCTATTCGTTCACGAATCTGTTAGGCTCGAAGCAAACTTTCCCCGTTTTTCTTCTAATTCAAGATGTAAAAATTCATTCATACCCATCGGTGCATGTCCCTTGAAATAGTTTGTGTATGTCTATATCTTTATGTCCATTCACACTTTTAGATAAGCCTCAAAATAGTCTTCATCAAATTGTTCATAGCTATTGAAAGAAAAGGAACAAAGAGAAGAATTTAGGACCATCGGAACCTTAAGATCACCAAAAAATCATAAAAGAGGAAAGAAATGGTGATGAAATTTTTTTGTTTGATTTTATTGATGAAATCCCAAATCAATTCAATTTTTACAAGTGAATGATTCATATACATGTTACAATAAAAACAAATAAGGAAAATTGAATTAATTACAAAAGATTTGTGCAAATTAGGCAAGAATTTCTTATCAATAACGTTAGGGTTTTGCAAGAATGACAATTGTGAGGTTAGGTCACGTCACAGGTTGCTCAAGGGTTGTGGATCACTTCATAGGTTAGTATTAGGTCACTAAGGTTGATGTGGGAGGCATGTGTGATACATGCCCTTCTAGGTGCATGGAAATCTACTACTCTAACATGCCCTTGCAAGTTAAAGGGGTAGGATGATCTATACGTTTGGAGCAAAGAAGTTGAAATAGTGCAAAAAATAAGCCTTTGGTAAAGATGTCAATAGGTTAATCAATAGAGGAAA
Source organism: Casuarina equisetifolia (assembly GCA_028551475.1). Lineage (NCBI taxonomy): Eukaryota > Viridiplantae > Streptophyta > Magnoliopsida > Fagales > Casuarinaceae > Casuarina > Casuarina equisetifolia. The sequence goes on from CM052359.1 coordinate 13,084,121, forward strand.
TGAACTATAGATAGAATTGACCATGAACGAGCTTAGACAAGTGAAAATCAATCTTAATATGCATGGTGCAAGCATGGAAAATTAGGTCGGCAATTAAGTAAAAAGCCAACAAATTATCACCCTAGAGCATCAACTACTAAAGAGGAAGAGCATGTAGATCCTGAAGAAGATGCTCAATCCACATGAGTTCATTAGTGGAATCTATAAGAGATTTGTATTCTATGTTAATGCTAGAGTGAGTAATCATGTGCTACTTCTGGGAACTTCATGAGATAAGATTGCAACCAAGGAAGACATAGAAGCCACCAACAAATCGATAGTCATCAATATCACCAACCCAACTTGCATCAAAGAAAGCATGGGAGGAGGTGGATGGGGTATGGGTGAGGCAAAGCCCTAAGTGTGGTATAATAACAAGAAGAATGTGCTTTATAGCTTTCTAGTGAGTAGTGGTAGAACATTTAAGAAATTAATAGGTGGTGTTAACTACATAGGCAATATCTAGATGATAGAGAAATTGACAAGTGGTCTTAACTATCCAAGTGAGAGTGAGATACTACATGACACCTATAATGCAATGATTAAGGGTGGGATCATCCGTGGGTTTGCCATTCTAAAGAGAAAGGGGCTTATAAGTGTTACATGGAGTGGAGAAAGCCTTGGCATTAATCATCTTAGCCTAAGCAAGGATGTCTAAGGTAAACTTGTCTTGATGTAGAAGAAGCCTATCTGAGATGGGTTGAACTTTGACACTAAGAAAGTAGTGAAAATGACCAAGACTTTTAAGAGTAAACTCATGTTAGGGCAATTGAAGAAGCTCAGAAAGGGGAGCTTGTGGAGAGCTGGTGAGAATAATATCATCTACATAAATAGGGAGAACAATGCTATACCAAGGGCTATGATACGTGAACAAGGACATGTTAACAACAAAGATGCCAAAACTAAGGGAGGTGAGGAACAAGCTAAGATATTGATATCATGCATGTGATGTTTGCTTTAAGCCATAGAAGGAGTCACAAAGGTAGCAAACATGAAAAGATTGAAAAGGAATCCATAAATATGAGAGGTTGTTCCAGTAGATGACTTCAATAAGATAACCATGAAGAAATGATTTAGAAATATCTAGTTGACAAATATGCCACCCCCTAGAGTAGGCAAGAGAGATAACAATATGGACTGTGATAGGCTTAGTAACAAAATTAAAGGTTTTAGTAAAGTCAATGCCTTTTTATTGCTGAAAATATTTTGCAATAAGGCATGCCTTGTATTATTCAAGGGAGTCATTTACACATAGTTTAACCTTATAAACCCATTTGTAACCAATAGGACAATCACAAGTAAGGAGGGGGACAACACTCAAGTACCATTACGAATCAAAGTAGTATATTTAGCAACCATAGCTTCTTGTCAGTGGGGATCACAAACAACTTAGGTAAAGTAGATAGGCTCAGAGTAAGAAAGGGCAAAAGCTATAAAGGTAAAAGTGTCATCACAAGTCAAAGTTAGGTGGGTGATCATGCCATCTTAGAGATGAATCATAGGACGTGGGGGTAGGTTGAGGAGGTTTTAAGGGGGGATCCAAAGAAGGGAGAGCTAAGGTGGGTAAGAGTGGGGAGATCCAAAGGAGGAGGAAATGATGTAGTAAGATTTGAGTGGTTAGGTGTTGGTAGGGAAAAGGTAATGGGTAATGGCTCTAAGGGAGTGGTAAGAGAAATGGGAGGGTGAGGGGTAGGAAAGGAATGAGGGAAGAGGCCTTGGGGAAGAAGCTAATGGTGAAGGTGATGGTGACGTATGAAAAGGAAAGATCTCCTCATGAAACATAAACAGTAAAAAACTTCTAGGTGGTTAAACAATAGCAACAATAATTGTGATAACCAAATGGATATCCCAAAAAATACAAGCATGAGAGTGTAAAGCAAGCTTGTAAAAAGCATAAGGTTAGAGGTGGGAAAAAATAGTACATCCAAAGACTCAAAGATAAGAGACATTTGGAGGGTGGCAAAACAAGACCTACCATGGGGAAAGGTTTTCAAGCATTATAGTGGGCAATTGATTAACAAGAAAAATAGTAGTTTCAAATGGAGTCCTAAAAGTGAGTGGTGACAATTGCCTAGTTAAAAGAGCTAGATTAATTTCAATTATATGTCGATATTTGTGTTTGATAACCCCATTTTGGAAAAGAGAGTAAGGATACGAGATCTAGTGATGAATGCCATAATATTAAAGATAAGCACAAAAATTAAAAGATAGAAACTCTAAGTCCTTATCATACTAAATGGCTTGTAAGTTGCATTGAAGCTAAGTCTCAACAAATTTAAGAAAAACAATGAAAATATCTAGAAACTAAGAGTAAGTAGAGAAGTGATAAAGTCAAGAAAATTGAAAGAAAACATCAATAAAATAAACATAGTATTTATTTTCGTTCAAAGACTTAACATGAGAAAAATCCTAAACATCAAAGTGAACTAATTGAAATGGAGCAAATGATCTAGACACTGTAGTAAGGTTGTGTTGGCGATGACTTTAAGAGCACACACATTACAAGGTAGAAAAGACAATGATAAAAAACTAATGTTGGTAGACTTCAAAAGATGGATACAAGTATCAGAAAAAGGATGGCCTAGCCAATGATGCTAGAGAAAAAATGGTCTAGGGTAGATGATATTAAAAGCATGAGGTAGAGGTAGAGTGCTAAGAGAGGAAACATGGTAGAGGCCACAATCAAGGTTACCATAGAGGATGATCTACCTCATGTGACATGAGATTGCCTAAAAATGAGTGGTATAAAATGGAAAATAATAATTATTGGGAGAAAATTGAGAAATCAACAATACATTCTTATTAATGAAAGGAAAAACAATAACATTATTAAGCTAAAATAAGGAAGTATATGGAGTAACTATGTAATTGATAAGGAGAGATATACCATCGCTCATAGTAGGCTACTAGGAGCAAACATAGGGAGCTATGCTAGATAAGGCTAAGGTAAAGCTAGTAATGTGGTGGGATGCATTAGAATTAAGGTGCCAAAAGACAAGGTCAATGGAGGAGGGTAGAGGTTTCTAGTGGGATATTGGGGGAGGAAGGGTGGTGTACTAGGGTTAAGGAGGATAGTAAGCTTAACTAGGGTTAGAGATGTAGTGGGCCTAAGGGGAAGGATATGCATGATGGGTTAGGGGTTTGAAATTTGGGTTGAAGCACTCTTGATAGTTGTGATATAAGGGCTTGGCATTGATATAGATGACAATTAGGCTGATTATAATATCACCCATAATTGATGTTCTTGGCGGGCCAAGCTTAGGCTAGAAGGTATTGGAGAAGCCCATCCACATACTATTGGATTGGCCTAAACAAGTTTAAGATTAGGTCTATATAAGAGGTATGCTAGTATCCCACAAATTGTCTCCATGATGCTAACTTAAGTGAGTGGCAAATGTGGAACATGGTGGAGCTTTGATGATGTTCATGATCACCTTAATAGGTGAGCAATAGAGCATGAAAAGCTTCCTAGTTGAATGGCTAAACAACAAACTTGATGGTAAAAATCAAGGTGCCTAGCCATCGAATTGTCCTATATACCATGGAATATTTGTGTGCAATACTCTAAATTGAAAAGTTGTTCTCTAATTACTCCAAGTTGATTGAGCATATCTTTCATCTACGTCAAAAACCCAATTGTGAATGATTACCTTTGGTGATCATTTGGATCTCCATGTGAATTGTTGAGGAACAAGCAACACAGTATAGGAGTAACATAGGGAGGCTTATGCCTTTGTAAAGGTCTTCATGTTGCCAAGTTATGTGACCATAAAGTTGGTTGACATTGCCATGAGCCAGGAGAGAACCACCTAGTCTTAGGTGAGCTAGGTAAGGTAATTTAGGTTGGTTAGGTTGGGTTGGGTTAGGTCACATTGTTAGCAACTTTGGTGAGTTTTTAAGTGGGGTTTCTTTTGATCTATTGAGAATCAACAATAGGTTTGAAGAGATGAAGAAGGGCATGAGTCTGGGTTTTCAAACAATGTAGTTTGACCTATTAAAACATTTAAAAAAGGTTGGCAAAGGAACTACTAAAGAAGAAGAGGTTGAAAGAATTATATTTGTTAGCCATGGGTTCCAATTAAGAGGCATTGGCCAATGGGTTTAATAATACCATGAAAGAAAAGAAAGAAGGAGAAGAATTTAGGATTCTTAAAACCTCACAATTGCCAAAAAGTCATAAAAAAGGAAAAAAAAAATAATGATAAAAAAATTGTTTAATTTTATTTGTTGAAATTCTAAATCATCCAATATGTACAAGTGAATTCATATACATGTTACAATAAAAAAATTAAGGAAAAATGAATTAACTACAAAATATATGCGCTAATTAGGCAAGAATTTCCAATTAGTGACATTAAGGTTTTTACATGAGAGATGATCGTGAGGTTAGGTCATGTCATAGGATGCTTGTGGGTTATGGCTTGCTTTGCGGGTTAGTCTTGAGTGCTAGGGCTAACGTGGGAGGCATATGTGCCACATATGAGGTGCATGACCTTATGCTACTCTAACAACTATCTTTACTAATGGAGCAAATGAGGCTATCAAATAAGCTTCAAGTTGTTGTAATGGAGTTCTTCCTTATGATGATGCTTATGCTCGCACATGCACCTTTGTCTTTGGCCAAGTTGAAAACTAACACCTTTACTTCTATATTTAACCCTAGAGGCTTTGCTAGTCACAACAAGGCTACTTGGTTAGGCATGCTAGACAAGATTCATGTCTCTCCCTCTAAGCCAAATCCAATCACTTACATTCTAGGCTCCCTTTTATTAATTCACCAAAAGTTTTTGGTGCTTAGGCAATTGTTGCTTCAAGTGCAATCCCTTGAATCTCTTTTGATTATGACCAATGGGGAGTTATTAGAAGATTTGCTTATCTATACTATTTGTCACTTATTGTTCCCCTATGTCCTTTTGGAGTTACATCACTATTGTTATCTTTTAATATAACATTTCAATATTGAGTTCTCTTTTTCATCATTAACTGATAATTCCTTATTATCATTAAATATATGTGATGTTTCATGTATATTTCATCACCACCATCAACCAACTCTATTAAGAAAATTTTAACCAAACAATGTTTCACTAGATGTGCATGTGTTTTTACATTTTCAAGGTCCTAAACTATTAATAGTGTGGATTTCTAATTTCATATTGCTAAGATATAAGTGTGTGTTTGTGTATCTAGTTAAATGTGGATAAGTCCCTCCACTTTATTGGTTAATTCTTGAAATAAGAATGAATTTCTTAATATGATATCAAAGTATAAGTTCTTACTTAACACCCCTATGAATATAGCTAAGCCTATAGTTTACACAAAAAACAATACCATGATCTAGGTTAGACCATTGCTATGAGTGGGCATGATAATGGTATGGATGTCTAAACTTATATTGCTGAAGTATGAGTGTGAATATTTGGTTAAAGTTGAGTATGTTCCTTTGTTTCATGAGCTAACTTTTGAGACAAAAATAAGTTTATTAACATGAACAAAAGGCTATATTTCTTTTCTACGGCAAGTAGTTTATCATGTACTAAAATGCTACACCATATCACTGATACAGTGAAACAACGTATGGATAAAGGTTCTAATTTCAAACTAATTATCTTTGACAATGTTTTTAGGGAGTGTTGCTGCAGAGAAAGTACGTGGTAGGGACTAGAAAATGGAAGCCAAAAGGCTTCCATGTCCTAGTAAAACAAGACGTTAAACCGCCACATTGTAGTTCATGATATCGAGTTTAAGACCAGTTGAGCAGCTCACTCAAGTTAACTAGCTTGCTGAATGAGCAGTGGAGGTAAGGGTGGGTTAGGCAAGGAAGCTTGACAGCGTAGAAAGGAAGCAAAGTCTCTGATCGAATAGAAGTAAGGAAAAAGAAAAGTAAAAGCAAACTAAAGTCACAATGGACGACTGAGATGAGATCCATTTTATGAGAAAGGTTTCTCTCTTTTTTTTTTTCATATTATTTATTTTCAAGCACCCAATTTTATACTCATGATCTCCCCTTTTATGACCCATTGAATGCATTTGTTTTAACGTATAAGTTCCAACTCTCCCAAGTATTCACACTGATGCACAAAGACAAATACCTTAATATGCTCTCTAAACCCCTCGTTGATTCTATCTTGTTCTTTACTTGCTCAACAAGATAAGGCTTCTGAATGATATCTTCTTGGTCAAAACAAGAATACTTTAGCAGGACAAATGGCACAAAAAGTATTATCATGTATTCAAGTGTGCACAAAGTTTTGGAAACCAACGTATAAAAAATGGAGAACAAATTTCAGAATATTTGGATTTAACATCAACTACCAAGTTCGCAGCAGACTTACTTATTTGTTTGTTCCCTGGAAAAAATAAAAAATAAAAAATTACATAAATTGAATTAAAGTTCATGAAAAAGAAAAATATAATAAACAGTGGTTTCTCTTTCTAATGATCTATGTTCTTCAGAGTTTTGTCATAAGAGTTGAAAATAGTAACTTATCTGTTGAAGTAGCAAGCTCAAAACCACATCCATGACGACAGCATGAAGCAACAAGTTCTCCTAAGTCTGCTAAGCGCACTTCCAGGCCCTAGTGCATACGAAGGAAGATCAGCTACCTTACACTCCAGCATTTGCATCTCTTAAATGAAAAGTACAAAAGGACACACAGCTCTTCTCTAAAGCAGCATGAATGTGATGAAGACTCCAGCTCATATCAGCACCATGGCATCCAGCTTAGCAACAACCAGAACTCCGCCTTCCATCCTTATCAATACAAGGGTCCAGCCATATCTATGAAGAGAGTCGGGTCAACTTCATCAAACCGCGTTTCGAAGATAAAAGTCAAGAATGGAGGCTTGCCACCGTCAACAAGCAGCAGGATTGTGTGCTTTGGAGGACACAGGAAAGATATATATATATATAATAAAATAAAATTAGAAAAAAAAGCCATTCGAGGATAGGAAGGTGGCCGCCTAAACTAGCCATGTAGTACAAGAGCTTCTTGGAAGGTTTACTAATATTATATAAGGGTTCTACTCTCTCTATAAATAAAGCGTATGTGATCCACCTTATGAATGAACTTTTAATATTCTTCTTTGAATGTTTTGTGAAATCAAAAGGTTCCTTTCAGCCCCGAGCCTATCTACTTCTAATTTCTTCTTTAACAAATAAGCAAGAAGCCGCCTAAACCTTCACCACAAAGGCCGGCAATGGAGGATATTCTGCGCCTACATGGTCGACTGCCTAGGTGCATGTTCTCGTGCTCCGCCGTGGGATATAAGTGCATGGATTGGCACCTGACGGAGGAACACGACCACGCTAGAGGTTTTGCAAAGCCAGGCCGGCCTTCAACCACTGTTCAACCAATGGCCTTATTTCTCTGCGTTGTGCGTGTTGAAAAACATGATTAGATGCTTGCTGGTGAATATTAGAATTCCGGCATAAACAAGATAGTAGGAACAAAAGAGAAGACAAAGAAATAAAAGAGAAAAAGAAGAAATAAGAGAGAAATAAAAGGAGAAAAGGAAAGGAAGAAGAATTGCTATTATAACAGGACCAATCAGCCCTACTACATATCACATAAGAGCAAAACATTATTCTCAAGATAATTTCATTCTTTATATACAAAACACAACCATACTATCCTTTTTATACACAATTTCTAACAAATACAATAAATGTGTCGATTGGTAAAAAATCTTGAAGCCCTTAATATGTGACTCTTGGTGATGGTAGAGAATCTTGAGTGGTAATCTCTTATCATTTGCATACATATAATTTCCTTATTTTTTCATATTTAATAGTGCAAAAGCAACAAGAATGATGATAAAAAAAAAAAAAAAAGCAAAACTATGAAGACTCTTTTCATGTTAAAGAAACTCATCTTTCTAAATATATGGAGGACTTGACGCTTATAGTCTCTCTTTTCAAAAAGTTTTAAGCTAATTTCGCAGGGGAGGAAATAAGTTTTTGAGATGGCTTCCTAAAGGCTGAGGAAAGCTCCTTATGTAGAGCTCGAGTACGTGTGTTCACTGGGAGGAAACTTTGACTTGTGAATCATGGGTTTACCAGGATTTTGGATTTGACCAAGCCATGGTCTACAAGTTGAACTAGGGTGTGAATTGATCCACTTCAAAAGCTTAAACGCGAATGGTCAAATATCGAAGTGAACGTGGACTGACTATGTTTATTGCATTTGATCTGGGTAGTCAAAAACCTTGAAAATTATGAGCAAGCATCCTGGCTAGAACAATGCAAGCCATGTTGAAAGCAGAATGTCTGGGGTCAGTTATTTCTTCCCATTTCCCCAAAACAATCAGACAATCAAGGATCAAACATTTATAAGCATGTCACATAACGCGAAACATGTTTTCAAAGCATGAAACGTTCCCTTATAATTTGGATTCTTGACTTGCGCATTAAGCTAGCGTGAGTAGGCCAGGCTATGTTTATTTTCATGAATTAATCAAGGTTTTTATCTTGCTTACAATGGTAAATAAGTGATTTATCCCAAATTACTTTAATCTTATCTTAATTCTCTCATATATGAAAAAATAACCCTCCCTTTTACATGTCAATTTTAGGGAAAAGAAAATATCTAATCTTTCCACATGCATCTAATGCATTCTGGAACTTACATCCGTTGGCCCCTTCAACGATCAGCCAGAGAGGCTGGGCTGTCAGACCCTTGCTCGTAGTAGTTCTAGTGCTTGTTGATGTTCTTCTTCTTTTCAAATGATAGTAGCAGTGAACTGTGCAGCCTAAACTTGCACCTGAACGCAAAATAAACCATGTTCCCTCGGACAGAATAGTCCTTTCAAGTATATTGTTATGGATGAATGTGGATCGGGCAACAAACATGTACACAAAAAAAAATAAGAATAAGTGGAATAAAGCTTATAAATTATAATAAGTTCTTGTAAGAGTTTTGAAATTTTACAACAATGTTTGAGCTTAAATGATAATGTTATAACCATACAATTTGTAATTTTTTATGATGATATATAATTCTTAATCTTTCACCCAAAAAAAAAAACAAATAAGGAGATTTTGTGTGGTTGAGGATAAATTAGTTCTTTTTTTTCATTTTTGCTAGAAATGTAAGTTTGTATTAATAAAAAGTAATATACAAAAGGATTGGGGCATATCTAAGCATTACAAGAATTATTAAAATTAGAAAAAAAAAAAATAAAGGTTAGAAGCCTTCAAATCTCACTTAAAATAACATAAAGAAATGCTTCTTTATATAATTTTTCTTACTTTAGCCAACATGATTGGAATATTGACTATTCTATTCTAAAATCATCTTCTATTCCACTCTACCCATATACAAAAAATGCAAGCTAAAAAAAAACCTTAAAAAGCTTTGTAGTCAAATCCTTTTCTTTAATTGTTATGATCATCCATTGCAGTTCTTCATTTCATCTTTCAATATGATATCAAATTTCATTTTGAGTAAGGATAGTCTTTTAAACTATCATTGTTCATAAACATTTTAAAAAAAGTTGACTCATGTTTTTAACTTAAGACTAACAAAAGTCATAATATAAGTTAACTGAAAGAAGTCATTATACCATTATTTCTATTGTAGAAAGTTAATTTTAACAAATTAGTTATCCTATGAAATTATGTTGCAAATGTTATCAATTCAAATTAGATCATAACAATCCACTTTTTCATTAATTGGTTGGAGGTCTTGATATATGTCTTTGCAACAATAGGCAAATTTACAAAAAACAGAGGTAAGTGCAGGTCTAAGTTTAAGAAGGAATTTCTAACTCTATATCATGGAACCTTTGATATCAAATTACATTATTAAAGTTCTTTTACATTTTGTATTGAAAATCTACTTATTTCATAATAATTTTTTTGAAAGATTGGTGAGATTTTAAAACATACATCCTAAAAGGACTTTATTACAAAATTTAAGATTTAATAACTTTAATCCCCTTTCATTCTCTAGTGAGCAAAATGTTTGCCAAACAAATTTATGAGAGCATTGTGTATCTGTACTGCCTAGTCATAAAAAGTTTTCAATCTTTTTCTTAATTTTATAAATTATTTGCTTAAAAAGTAAGAAAACTTGCATCCAAAATATATATATATAAATCAATATCAACAATAAAAATTTATTATTATTTAAGAATTTTTATGCAATTAGAAACCATTGGAGAAGAGAAATTCTATTGGACATTGCTTTCACTTTTAGATCATTGTAATGGCTCATTAAATGATATAATACTCTAAAAATTTTTTAAGCATTATATTTATAGGCTAAGTAGGAGAAATCCTAATTAATAATATTACAATTTTACATACATCTCTAGTTTTGATTCCATACTTAACATATATCAAAAAGGTGTAATTTCATCTTCGAAAATTATTAACTCATTGATCCATATGAAAACCTAAAAGAATTTCTAAAAGAAATGAAAAACAAATTATATGAGAAGCAATCCCTTGATTTTTCAATTTAAAATGGTAAATCCTTATGTTTTGTTACAGTTTCAAATAAGTCTTTGCGTGTCATGTTAGACTGCTAATTTAACGAAATGTAGTTCACGTACCATGAGCTACAGTTACCAGAAATAACACATTTATTTTAAATTATCAATCTACATTAATTTTTTTAATGTAAGTTGGAAAAGGTGCGGGATAATAGTAGAGATTGATCCTAAAGGTACAAAAATGCTTGTTAAGAGTTGATTTGGGGGTTGTGGACAACTTATAGCTCCATAAATTCTAGATAATGTATGTTGATGATAGCTGATAACAAAAGGGGGTTAGGATAGAGAACAATCGTGATAAAGTTACATATAGCCGTAAACGGTTATGAGATGATACATTTTCACAATTAATGATGGTATGGATTTTTGAATTGTTTCAATATAATGAAATAACATCGATCTAACTCAGAGCTACATCTTTTTAACCAAATATTTGGGTTGCATCTCTTGACCTTAAGTCTTCTATAACATTTCATTTTGATTATTTGTTTGAAGTCTTTAGAGAAAATGGGTTTTCAAAGTTTCTTTTTTTTTAAAAAAAAAAAATGACTTGATGGTTTCTCAAAACAATGTAAGGCACGATTGATCACGAAAGAAAGCTTTTCATCCAAAAATGCGTTCCATCTTTTAGTTGACTCAATCTTTATGGATAGTGTTTCCTTATTACCAAATAAAATAGACCTTATAATGTACTATGTTCTTTATATAAAAGTGTATTATTGTTTCTTACAAACCTAAAAAGAAGGCTTAGGGTGACAAAGGATTTTGGAAGTCTGCGTGCTCAGAACTTCCGGTTCTATGTTCCAAGCTTCACTCATAGCGGCGAATCCTGATCTTCAAAAGTAGTAGTAAAGAAACACAATGGCCAACGCCTTGCTCACTGCCAACTTATCCGCGGTCGCTTTCTGGATCGAAGCTTGTGACTAGTGTTTTTGTTTTTTTTTTTTTTTTCCTTGTTATAAATTAATGGCAAACCATTGCTAGTGTTGAGACATAACATAAGGGAGATAACACTGTTGGGAGTCTTAAGGAATATTGAAGACTTTTGAAATCATTCTTGCGTTTACAAAACAACAGTTTATTTTAAGTCTATTTTAATGATTCTATACTTCGGTTATTGTAACGACTCGTGGACTATAAAGTTTCCTAAAGCCTAAATAATTTGGCAAAAAATTGTTTTTGGATAAAAATGTTATGTATTTATGTATATGATAAGAATTATATATAGTAGAAAACTATTCAACCAAATCATCCACCATCTAGTCTTAAAGATATCATTTAAAATATTCTAAGATATTTACAAATATTTATTACATATTGTAAGCCTTATGTTACTAATTGATGAAATTTTACTTCTTATATTCTTTTTTTATTTTTGCAACTACAGTTGTGCTCATTCTAGATGTGTATAAATTTATAGCTTTAAAGGATATGCTCAACTATCAAAATTACTATTCCACCCTTGTACATAAAATTACCTTCTTAATTCTATTATTAATTTTGACTTTATAATTAAGACCTAAAACATGAAACAAGATATCTAGATACGTGACTAAAACCATGAATTGGTTTAAGGATAAATGGTTGAAATATGACCAAGAAAGTAAATAACTAAAAACTACTTATCGAATGCATGCAGCAAGACGTGGAAAGCCAATAAACAAACTGCAAACAAATATGCGTTGGAATTCGCTTGCGTCCTAAGTTTTTGTTGTCATGGTGATAAGAATCCGTTGCGGCAAAAACACATTAAATGAAAAAGGTGATGGAAAGAACGCAAATACTTTACTGTGGATAAAAAAGGGTGGACAAATAGAAGAGGAACAGCACACCATTCGCACATTTTTGTTTTTATTTCATTCCCTAATAGCCAAATGAAGTTATTAATAGTCTGAATCCTATTCTTGCACCTCCTTTACCTAACTAATGAACAAAAAAAAAAAAGCTTCCTCCTTTTAATCCAAAATGTCTGCTTTTGTCTCTATTTTTCTCCAATGCAGTAACCAGGTGTACAAGAGGTGCATAAGACGTTAGAAACATCATATAGAGTTCAAACAATTAATTTACAATATTTCAGTTTTACACCAATCACAGGATTCACAGCCAGCTTATTCATATGGTTGGTATCGGGCAACATAAGTAAACAAAGAATACAGTTTCTCTAAAGCAAAGGCCATAAAAATAAGTAAATTAGCAGTGGTCGTCTTTCTGCTGATCAAATGTTCATGACCTAGAACAGCGTCAGGAGATGGAGGATGTATGTGCACGCTCGGCGTGGCCCGCCAGCTAGGTGCATATGCCGGTGCTTCCGCCAGGGATGTAAGTGCACGGGTTGGGACCCGACGGAAGGAATGGACCCCTCTGGAGCGTCTGCAACACAAGGCTGTTCTTGTTCAACCATTGTTCCCCTTCCAGTGGCCTCGTTGCTCCAGGTTGTGGAGAAGCAAACAGAGCGGTAAAAATAAGCAGAACGGAGGCACTTGTCATGCGAGAGAAAGTCATCTTTGTAAAGATATGAAGGAATTCTTGTTGATGTTCTTTCTATTTTCCTTTTCAGCGAGTTCCGAGCTGTTTTAGTTTCGAAGGAAATCAGCTCTTGAGATGGCTCCGTTACAGGCTAATTTCCTGTTATTTCCCTGTGTAGAAGCATTGACCAGAGCCAATGGGTTTACCCAAAACTTGGAAGTTTGACAAAGCCCCGGTCTGAAGGTTAAACCGTGTCGGAAAGGATCCGATAAGAGTCATACTGTGGGGAACTTGGACTCCTAATGCTTTAAATTACTGTTTTCGTTGGTTTCAACATATAGGTAGTCAAAAAAACATTGAAAATCATGCATGGGAGAATAAGTCTGTTAATGACTAACTCTTGGAATTGCAATTGGAATGTTTGCATCACTGGCAATGTAATCATTTGTATATGAGCAAATTTTCTTTTTCCTTATAAGTTGGTTTAGAGAAGAAATGAGTTTATAATTAAGTGAATAAGATCTAGTTGTAACCTATGAATCAAGTATAATACCTGAGACTTCAACTCATGGTTATTAGGAAAGGAGATGTTGAAAAGCCCATATTACTTGCAGCCTGTTACAGATTGTTCTCTCCTTACAAGTCAGTTTTAAGAAGATAACAAGATTTCTGATGATAAACTATACGTAAATTAGTTAAATTATGACCAAGCCCCAAGCTTCAACAATACTAGCCACGAAGAAAACAGGATGCCGGGGGTCAAATATTTCGTCTATTTTGACAACAACTAGACAACCAAGGGTCAAACTATTTAATATGTATGCCACAGAACATGAAACATGTTTTTAAATCATGAAACATTCACTTCTAACACTGATCAAAGCATTCTTGACTAGCACATCAATCCCAACGGGTGAATAAGTAAGGCTCGTACGCAGGAGACGTATACAGACTATACAAAAAGGTAACTTTCAGCAGCGAAGTTCAAGGATCATTTCGATGGTTTTCCGTGTTGATTTATTATCAAGAAGCCAGAATTTCAAGTTTGGACTTGGCAACAGGTATTTTTACTGCAATTGCCAATAATTGTAATACAGATCAAATATCGAGCCAAGTTCATTAACTATTTACGTTTAGTTTCTACAGGTCTTAGCACATCATCTTCAAGGAACTTCATAATACAACTTAATATTCTACAAGAACTTTCCAGATAAACCCAAAAGCATGAAAGGCAATGGAGCAGGAACAAGAAAAATGAATGTCTAGTCAAATAACATGTAGCTAAAAGAGAGTGCTAAGGACCAAATTTTTCGATAGCAGCTATGCTTACTTAAGCGCAGTAATAAGTACACATTTACCCGGTGAACTATCGCCCAAGTCTCCTTCCTGAATCATGGTCCTCATGCTAGTGGAAACAGAGATCAGAAAATGAATCGGTCTCCATTCACAACAGCAAGATCACTTGGCTATACGAAGTTGATGGCAGTCAACAGCAAATTCTGTTTGTCTCCAAGGAGATGCATCAATCATGTAAACACCACTCAGAGAGGTGGAAGTCAGATCACTTTGAAAGGGTAGCCTCCAGATCCTCCTTTAACTGCTCTGCAGCGCCACCTTGAGTTCGAATGGAAAACGTATAAATAACTTTGTCATTTTCCATTGAAACATCAGCTTCTTGAACCACAACTTGGTTTTCTCTAAATGCTTTGATGACTCCAGAAACAGGGTGAGACTCCAATGGGCAGCTCGTCCTCACTACTGAATCCTCTTGTCTTGCCTGAAAATCAATATCTGGGGCTGAGATCTGCTTATGCTTGTTTTTTCCCAACTCCTTTTCAGTTTCCAAAACCTTGACCTTCATCTGGAGATCAGTGATATAGGTAATGGCATCACCAAGCAGAGAGGCCTTATCCATCTTAGATATATTTGGTACAACAGCTCTTAATGCATAGAACCTCTGGTTAAGCTTCTCACGCCTCTGCCGCTCTGCTTCTACATGATTCAGAGGTTCTTCTCTCCCATTGGCTGGCTTTCTGCCTCTCTTTCTGGGTTTTCGCTCATCAAGTTGAGGTGATGAGTCATCCTTGGCCAGCTCCAAACCGGCAACTCTTGATTGTGCATTAAACCCACCAACAACAATTTGGTTCGACGGAAGAAACAGCTTTGCTTCATTATCATCACTTCCACATCCATTAGAAGAATTTCCATACACGTGATGAGTTGCTATTGACTGTACTTCAAAAGTATCCGAAGTAAAGGCTGAATCATCTTCCACCTTTGGGGAAAAATTTATATTGACTGAGCGGGATTTTGAACCACCTAGATTCAGTTCATGTCCAAAAATCCTCGGAAACACCTTTGATTGTACAGAATTCGATTCCCCAAATATGCTTTTAACCATATCCAAAATACTCTGTTCTTCAGGAATTGACTTTATAGAACCAAACTCAACAACTCCAGATTTCACAGGTACAAATACCACAGTTTGGAACCCAGCTGACCTTGCAAGGAATGACCTCTGTTTATAATGGTTTAAACAACTAGGCATATCTGAAGCCCATAATGGTTTCTCCGACATGTATGACTCTGCAAGACTACATGATAAATCACATCGAAAGGTAAAATACATTGAGGTGAGATAAAACATCTCAACATCTGAGACGGCATCTAGTCTTGCTGCAAAGTTATCCACATCTGACCCACCAAAAGTTGAGTGAAGCTTCTGGAGAACCACTTTCTTCACCCCCTCTTTCTTCTCCGCTTCCCCCAAACTGCTATCCCCAGTTATATCAACTCCAGGTCCAACAACTTTTGGGTCTCGGCAGTGTCCGTCGCCCCAAATTAAGGCAGACCTACCAGATTTCAAGTTCACCACCCGCCAGAAGACAGCGTAATTCCAATTGGACCCTTCAACGAGCTTGCACAAGCCCTGCTGCGCACTCAACTCACCAGGCGGAGGGACTGAATCCGACAACACATTCTCAGAAGCCGATGAGATCAAAAACTCACACGCTTCTGTACCCAGTACGGACTCTACCATGGCCCTTTCATCTTCCTTCGCCCAGAATTTCTCACCCATCTTTCTCCTTGCACCAAAACTCCCAAACTAACTACACAAACTTTGGAGAAATTAAGTGCACCGAATTGAACAAATAACGAGGCCCTCGAAAAGACAAGTTAAATATGGACAATTTCACAAACGCTTCACTGAGATAAGACAAACACTAAAATCAGGTCTACCCCCGAATGAAAGATCGTTGCCCTCCATCTGTTAGCCACAATTATCGGTTTCTTCCGAAGATTAAAAAGCTTCTCAAATCAAAATAGCTCACTGCAAGTAATCAGATTTCAGAAACATCTCTCTACCCATTCGCAGATATTTGAAACTCCCCTAAAGAAATCAATTACTTCCCTCTGAGGCTCAGTTCTCTCTAGTTTCACAAGAGTTAACCTGAAAGCCAACAAATTTCAGGAATTCACGCATACCCATTTAGCAGATCTTTGAAATATCCCAAATAAAGAAATTTCAGTTCCCTTCAAAGCTGATGATTGGGAGTCGCAGAAGTAGTTTACAAGACACCTAGAGGTTAAAACTAGGAGAAATAGATTTTACCTGAAAATTAACGGGGGTTTTCCCTCTCCATGTTCACCTTCAAGATCCTCCAGTATCAACGGCCGAACATAAACACGGCGTCGAAGGAGCTCGGTCTCGCCTCAGATCTGAATGCGCATCGTAGTCCCAACTCTTTCTTGTTCCTCTCCTTATTTTCCCAAAAACAAAAAATAAAAAGAAAGAGAAAGAAAAGCAGTCACGTGGATCCTATGTTTATTAATTCATCATGTGTTTTGAATTTTCTGATAAACTTTTCCAATGTTTTATTTGTGGATAAAAGGATGGTTCTGTGGTTCATATATTTACAAAATCAGCATATTTATGAAAATTTACATTATTTATTTTTTTAAAATTATATTTTCTATATATAATACTTTTCAATAAAAGCTAATATTGCATTGGAAAGGGTGAGATTTTTTGTCTAACCAAATTAAAGTGTAGTAAATTGATGCTAATATGTTCTAAGTAGCACACGTTATGACTTTTGTTAAAATTATAAAGTAAAATAATCCATTTTATTTTCCTTATCTTTGTTACAACTTCATCTCTTTTTTGCTTTCTATTTTTTTGGAACTTCACCAACTTTGAAATCTGGTTAAGCAATTGCTTTCTTTTTTTTTTTTCCGAAATGTTTCCATTAACTTGAAGAAAACTTGTAAAAATGAGGAACTCAACAAAGACCCAAATATATGATAATTCAAAGGATAAGTTGTCTCTAAAAGATTACATGTGATAACAAAGAAGCTCAATTTTGGAATTTACAACAAGGGGACTAGAAAATTATGACCCTTTCGTTCTGATTTTCTTTTAAGTATATGATACATTTCAAAGAAAATTCACATACTTTTTTTTATAGTGATTTCATCTTTGGTCATCCATTTGTATTATTGCGATGTTATATAAGATGAGATTAAACTCACATTGGAGGTGTCAAATCAAGTTCACTTACTTTTTGCTTTTTTTTTTTCTATTCCTTTCTTTCTTCTTGAGTGTCAAATCTTAATGGTGAAGGCAAAAATCTTTGGGAGGCTCTTTTGAAATATAATTGTAGATATGGTAATCATAAGGACTAAACTAATATCTAAGACTTTAATGAGTTATATAGTTGGTCATATCATTGTAATTAAGTAATAATTTTACATTATATCTTGATTTGTCAAATTTATTATGCATCGAAGCTTTTTTTTTCTTTAATAATTAGTTTTGAAGGAAAAAAAATTGAGACTTTTCAATTATGTATCATAGACCAAGTTTAAATTCTTATCATCTATATTCCATTATTTTATCTCATCACTTATAGATTAGCTCACACTTAGGATGGATGAGTTTTTAAAATAGTTATTATCTATATTGTAAATGTTTTAACATGATATCGTTTTTGGTGTCCTTCTCTTAACTACTAATTTTAAGAAAGGAACTTAAGCCGTTTCGAGTAAAAAAATCTTTTCCTTCTGTTAAACTTGGCAGCTGTTCGTGTCATGATTTGTCTCTTAAATCTCCAGGCCTCTGGTTTTATTCCCACCTTATGTTTGTTTTATCTTCTCTTGAACAAAGCAAGCTGCAAGTACGCTCAGCTCAAAACTCAATTGCCTCTCACGTTTTTTGTTTTGCTTATTGAACTCAGATAACAGACCCACGATATAATATGCTATGGATGAGCGTTTTTCCGAAGCCAACCATGGAAAGCACAGGTTAAGATGGCTAAAATCCTGGGAGATCTTTTGGCCTTTTGCTGCATCCACTTGGTAGTTTCATTCACTACGTAATTATCATGGATTGGGCCACCAACACTCGATTCATAGGTAGCGACAGTGTGGCATGTCAATTCGAGGAAATTCCCCCCCGTACAAAATGCAGGACAATAGCCATTATCATGCATGTGAAAACCCTATTCTTTCTAACTTGTTGGAGAAGAAAGTTATATGGAAAAGATACATAAATGAAAACAATTTTTTTTTTTTTACTCATAAGTTAAATTTTAGGTTATAGTATAAATTTATTTTTAATATAGTATTAAAGTTTATACTGATCTATTATAACTTTCATTTAATTTTAAACTTTTAAAATGTATTTAGTGTATGAAAAATATTTATTTTATCTTGTTCAACTTTAAATTTAGAATATATTTAGTATGTAAGAAAGTGTTAGAGATAAAAATTTCATATAAAAAAATAATATTAAAATGTAAAAAATGTCCCTACAAGCCATAAATTAGTTTTTCAGTTAGATTTTTTATTTTAATTTTAATATTATTGGCTGTTGGATATGTGACAAGCACAATTTATTTCAGCGATAAAAGAGGAAAAAAATATGAAATAGTTAATGCCGTAGCTTAAGATAGAGCTTTACAACCTCTAAAGTGCAGAGCTAGAAAAAATGTTCTTCGCCATTAGAACAAATGTTGTGCTCGTATGACTACTTGACCACAAGCTATGGCATGTATGTCAAGGGATTAGGCTCCGAAGGTGGCACCGGCCGATGATGATGGGTAACAGAGACCACATATGTTGCGCCATGGCTTGGATTTGTGACAGCCAGCAGCCTCGTTGCCTCGGAGAGCTTGGCTATGGAACCCAAGAACAGAAACATCACTATTGTAGGAGTTATGAAAAGGTTCCTCCTCCAGAACTGCATCGTTCTTTTTCTTTTCTCACTTCGAATGAAGAAGGAATTGTTTTTGAAGTGGCAGAGCAACTTATGGTTGCCAGATTTGGTACAGGACTTGAAGATTTGGGGTGACTATATATAGAGCTTCTGCATATACCGATAAGCATGGAGGACTGAAAATGCTGCGTTGTTTCTGGGAAGACTGCGTGGGGAAAGGGTTTAAAAGGACATCAATAGTATTAGCAATGTTCACACTGGATTTATCCTTGTTCACTTTGGATTGATTGGTCTGTTTCATACTCTGCCAGCTTCTGTTGTAAGAATTTCCCAGAAAGGTTCTCACGCTTCTGGTTTATCTCCCTCTTAGTTGCTTTCCAGGATAACATTCACGTTCTGATTTCAAGAATTTCCTAGAAACAGCAGTCCCGTGAGGGAAGTTGTAACAACATTTCCCTCACACAAAAGCAACGGTCCCATTCCCTTAATTATGTTCATTTTTCACATTTCTCCGGCCCTAAGCACCCTCAATATTTCCTTTCATTCATTCATAGAAAATATTGAAACACAACCAAATAAAACAAGAATATATCTTCCAAATACAAAAGCCGTGGACTTCTAGGATTGATCGCGAAGTTGACATTTTAGAGACTGGAGGGATCAACAATTCCGGCTGGTTGGCCGAAGGTGGGATGAGCACTGGGTTTTCTCACTTTTTGAGCCTAGGTGCTAGTTTTTTTCCACATACAAGAGAGGGCTTTGGACCACGACATTCAACTCCTATGTTTTGGGGGTACCCCGATTCCTCCTATACGGGTGGGGACTGCATAGTTGCAAATGGGTGTAGGCAACAAGGGCTCAGTGGTAGTGCAGGACTATTCCAGTCCACAGGGTGGAGTCCCCGACAACCAGTCTCCGACTATTGGCAACTAGAGGGGAATTAATGGAAAGTAGTAGCCAATGGCGAGCTAAGGAGGCCTTTATTAGCAACCTTCTGGGGCTTACAATAGCATTAGTAGTTATGCCTCTTTCAACTCAATAGCTTTGTGGGGACGTAAATTGATTGCTCCCAAGTTTGAGTTTCCTTATTTTAATGGTACCAAAGACCCAATTACATGGATTTATAAAGCTAACCAATTTTTTAATTACCATTGAATTAGTGATTTTGATAAAGTCTCAATGGTTTCTTGGAATGTTGAGGGGAGATGCTTTGGTTTGGTATCAGATGTTTGAATATGAACATAGGGCCATGGGTTAACTACTTACCTGGGGAGGAATTAAGGCTGGTCTTTTGGAATGCTATGGGCCCTCTCGATTTTGTACCAAACTGCCAACAACCCATCTCACAGCAACAGAAAGGCCCACAACCACACAACCCAACACATCTTTTTACCTACATATTTTGATACCTTTCCTGTGCTTGTTTCTTTTGGTTTCACTGTCTTGTAGCAGTTTAAGGATAGGATTATGCATGACGTGTTGATTATTGAATTAGTAGATAACAAAGAGAGACTGGAAGAGGCTGCCCTATTTCATGGTGGTTTTGCACAATCTCTTTCGTGTTTTACCCGTTGTTGCCTTTTTTGGGTGGGAGCACAATAAAGTTTACCATCGTGAAACTTATGGTTCGAGCAAACGATTTCTATATCCATGTGTTAGCAATTTATCATTTCATTTTAAGGTTTTTATTAATTAAAAATTCTTCAAAGAATTCCTTTTATAGTAACTCTTTTTCTTTGGTCACTTTAATAACTTACTGAATTATACTGCACATAAAACTCTATAGGATATAATTATTATTATTTATTTATTCTTTATTTTAATTTGGTAACTAATAGACTATTACCAGAAAAATTTAGAGCCAAAAAAATCATTATTTGTAATTTTCAAACTAGCACTAATTTATATAAAAATATTCTGTTTTAAAGCTACCTGAAGCATCTGTCAATAAGAGGGAGATAAAAGAGCTAATATTAACTTCTGATGCCGCAGCTAGACCGGTTTTCTTCCTAAGACCGTACACAGCATTTGAAATAGAAGCATCTCAACCTATGTATAACAATCATATGATCAACTTGGCATGATTTCTTAGCTCCAGATGCAGTGGTCTCTTCGAAAATCTAATCACAAAGTACTGCCTGAAACTAGACAGCAAAAAAGCACTTCAAGAAGATCATTATCATCTTCAATAATAGATATTCTAGTCGAACAGGCACCCATATTTTACAAGTCATGAGTCTTATACACATCGACTCCAAACGACTAGAGGAAGTTGATATAAAATTACAACTATCCCTCCCATATTTGTAGAAGAACTTCATAACTTCAGGGCTGCAAATTCCATAATACTATATTTCAGGGTTTCATCACAAGCATTCTGCAGAGGGTTGCACCAGACCATGAGCAAGTTTTAACCATGGATGGGGCAGTGCCCAACGCCACCATGAGACTTATGATTTCCGATATAAGTGCAAGGAGAAGGAGCGGAAGGCGGGACAGGGCCTCTGTTAAGAATGGCTCCCGGAGACAGTTTATCCCCGGTCGCTGGCTTTTCACCGTCCGAGAGCCTTGCTGCTGCAAGAGTTGTGGCAGTGACAATCAACAGAACAAAGATCGCTGCCCTAGTACCCGTTTTCATGGTTGTTTGGGAAGGGAAGGGTAATCAGCTGCAAGTGAAGGAGACTGATGATTGATTTCCTTGGAGCAGTTAGTTTTGGGCATCTATATTTATAGGACTTAATCGCTCTGGAAAGTGAAAGGCCTCGCTAGCTGTAAGCAAACCGGCAGCCCTTTTTAAAGAAGGAACTGATTGTTTTGCTTTTTAGTATTTAGGGGCAACGAGTTAATCCTACGCCTTAGGAGATAAACATTAACTAGTGTTTGATTGAGGTTTGATACTGTAAATGCCTAAAAGTTTAAGTCTTCTAGTTTCCTTTAGTTAATCATCTATTGCCAACTGCAGAGTTCATTCACTTGTTTTTATATGCCTATGTTCTAACATCCAAAATTTCATTGTCGTAGCCAATTTGCATGCTTATGTATTTTAAAATATGAATGGTTATTTGGTTATTATTAGAAGATTTGACGCTTGGGTTTGATTTGTAAAAATAGAATATGTCGATTTCTTCTCTGGCGATTACATTTGAGATCCGATGGCATCTTTAGGCGGCTATTGTTTATTTCCTTTCTTTTACTTGTAAGAATCCTTATACCAGAAGAATACTCTAAGAATTAAAGAATTTGGAGGATAGTATCGATTTTTCTTGGTTGTTCTATGAATAAACTAATGGTATAATATTGGTTCAATGGCAATACCATTGCTACCATTGCCCTTTATCTTCCGTTCAACGATTCCGATCCTTGTGCAATTTGGAATCACAGCCTAACACACATCTATGAGCAAGGGTTTTAATACTTTGAAGCTTTTGCAGAACGAAATGATTGTATAATCTTTATCCCATGCAATTCCATTGCCATTTTCTCTTCCAGTCAATATTCCTGTGCTTTCAATCCCTGAATATGGAATCATAGCCTAACTCAAAAGTATGACAAGTTGTTAATACTTTTACGCTTTAAGCAAGCAAAGATGTAGGTTACCACCTATAAGACTATTACGCTTTCCATTAACCCAGAAGGAGAGTGCAGAGCGCAAAAAGTAAGATGAAAACGATAGGATACCAACAGAATACGAGAAAGTAAGTAGATAGTTCCATCATCCTTAGTTTCCACTTCTGGTGAAACATTTCGTTGGAACATGCAAATTAAGGCAGGAGAAACCCACTGATAAATATACCAGTCTCCTACCAGTGGTTTCCTTATCGGGCTAGAATGTCTAGGTAATATAAGATAAAACATACCTCTGTGACTCTAAGCTTCTTATTGGATAAGATGTAAAATTTGAAAGCAAACTTAACATCATGCATGAAGTGATAACAACATAAACATTTGGCATACGAACGAGCTGTTTTTGCCTTACGAAGTAGCTTTATTCCAATACGAGAAACGACGGATGTTGTGACTTGAGACTCGAACAGGCAACAGCTAAAGTTCCATGTTCTTCATTTGTTGCAATGTCCTTTACCAGGTCTAGGAATGTACGTGCAGGGATTCGGGGAAGATGGTGGAACTGGTCCTCGAACGTCTGGAAAGGACACGTTGTTTGCATCATATTTATACATGTCCTCCGAAGGCCTTGCAGCTTCAAGAGGCTTTGTGATAAATATCAACAACGCAAGGATGATCGCCCCTTTTACAGCGTTAACAAGAACTGTCCTCCAGGGGGCCATGATCGGGGGAGAAGGGTGTATGGTTATTGTTTCCTTTCAGGGAAGGATAATTGGGATCTAAAGGATTGTTGAAAAAGACAGCGATAATGTTAGCTTAGCAGAGTTACTTATATATACACCGGCGAAGTTTTTACATAGGATTAAATATTGCCGGCCGCCCGCTACCGCCGCTACCCCACAAATAAAAAGTATTATAACAAACAAGTAAATAACGCGGCATGCCATGTTCTTGGGAAGTTATTTTGGTTGTCATGCGTCAAGAAGTAGAGCAAGAGCAAACGAACCAAGCAGTTTGCTTAGGTGGGGGGTGGGGGGTGGGGGGGGTGAAGGAAACATTAGGGGAAATAGAAAGAACCGCCGACCTCTAATAAATCTTTTTCTTTTTGTATAACACGTAGAGGTTTACTTGCCAATGGTGCAGTTCTGCTTCCAGAACGTGTTCATTTGAAGAAAATAAGTTATCTAGTGATGTCTTTACCAGGGAAAATTTCTGAGAAGAAAAGTAGAGATGAAAATTGACAATTCACGGAGGGCATAATTAGACAGAAAATAGGCGCTCTTAATTTTTTAGGTCATTGATAAGTTTATTCAATTTACAAACACATGGTATGTTGGGTTTTAGAATAAAGCGCTCTTCATGTTCCTTCTTCTTCTTTTTCCCACTTTGTGTACCATCTTAGTTATCAACGATAATTCTAGGAGAATTGCAATATATTCCGTGCGTTTTTCTTTGAAATCATGGCTTCAAGGAAGACATCTAGTAAGATGGTTCCCAGACACCATTTCAGGCTCCCACAATCTAAAAACAAAAATCATTTAGCCAAAAATGTTTTCTTTTCGGCAAGGACACAAAACTGGTCACAGAAAATACATCACGAAAGTCCCAAAATTGGGAAGAGAACCTATAAAATAAAGTCATTCTCCAACTCTCTATAAACAAAATATTAATGCTAGAAAAATCACTGGAAAAGGTCAAACTTCATGAAAAACCACGTATCTTTTTCTTTAGATGACTCGATACCCAATATAAAATTTAATCCTAATTATATTCATGAAAAGGTCGAATTTCTTTTTCCATCAAAAGTTCTTTGGCATGAAGTATTAGTTTGTAAGTTATGTTCCGAAAGAATCTTCTTTTCAATTACGAAGCAAGTCCAAAGAAAGTTCAGGGCAAGTTCATAGAAAGTTCAGAGAAGATCAGCTTTTTGCATTAATAAAACCGTACACATTCTAACATGGGACTTGAAAATACGAGAGTGGTCGACATTTTTAACGACTTGGCAAGGGAAAAAGTAGTCTTCAGAGAATTTCATATGCATACGACTTGTCCATGAGAAGAATCTTCTGAGGAAATCATGCATATGAAGGTTTTCCGAACTCGTTTTATGCAGCTTAATGGTGACCACGTGTAGTGGCAAGAAAAAGTTGAGGAGGAATAACGTAGATATCCTCATTAAATGCTAACAGCAATGCATTTTGTAGTCTAAAGCAAGATCTTCACAGAGATTTGGTGGCACATGGAATGCAAGATTCAGTTCATACTGGGAGCCTCCTTTTGGTTTTTGGCATCATGTCGTCTCAGAAAACTAAAATTTCGATATCTGATTGCTCACAGTTGGCGAAGGAAGTGAAGGCGAATTCACTGAACTTGCTAGCAATCTCAACCCTGTGAATTATAAGTGCCAGGTTGTGCACGCAGAGAGTAAGCTGTTGCCTTTTCCAATATCCAGAAGCATTGCTTTCCCTCCGAAACTATGATGTAATTTCATTAATAAAAAATTTGTAGTGGTTCACAAATAGCACTTAAAGAAGTACTATTATGCGAACTCTATTGTGGTCTCAGCTCTGAAGTTTCTGAAATTTTATATAACACTAGTTTAAGAACAAAATCATTCTTTTACACACAGTAGTATCGTAGAAATACACAACATATGAGCACGTTACTCACGTAAGAACAAAAGTGAAAAAAAAAAAAAGAGAAGTAAGAGCATATTTGAAATATCATTTATTTTGCTCGAGGAAGCATGCATGCTCCAGAAATATAAAGAAATATCCACTGACTTCTTGGTTGCCCTGTCTCGTCTTTATAGAAAGGTGTGTGCCTTTTGTCGTTTAGAATTATGTGTTCATATTGTTCACCACAGATTCCGTTCCATTATAATCATTTCTACACTCAGTTTTTGCTTTTTTGCTAATGGTTCTTTTTTATTTTTTAAGCTTTCTTGGACCTCTTATTTGTCGCCATTCGGAAAGCTAACGTGGAGAAAAGTAATTTCCTTCCCTTCTTTTAACTAACGTGTTTTGGTGGTCGAAAAAGGAAAAGAGAAGCTGCACTACGTTAATGGATTAACTATAAATTATACGCGGCAAAAGGATCTGACCAATAGGAATAAAAAAAAGAGGAATCTAATGTAAAAATATTCATCATCTAATAGATTTTTTAACACAATCCAGGAAGCTTTCGGATACATGTTTTTAGATCTTATGAAATGTGGAGTTCCTTTCGTTGTGTTTTTGCCTTGCGCATTTGCTTACACAATAAGGACAATCCCATGTAATGTATTTTTTATTCCATCCTTCCTTTTCCTAGCAAAGTGTAGCCTCCCTCCAGACGTGCCAGGGCCCCTTGGCTTACCACTGAGCCAAAAGCCAAGGGGGAAGGAGACCACATCTGGTGTTTATGGTTTTTCCCTTTGATTTCAGTATAAGGATTTCTCTTTATTCTTAAGGCTGTTTTGTGCTTGTTCAGTTGTCTTAAATACTGTCTCCTTGCTATTATACTATAAGAGTCACTTAACCGCCCTAGGATATATTTTTTTTTCTCTCTCTCATGTTAGTATGTAATCATCTAACCCAAAAGTAAGTACATTAGACGAAACTGATGTAAAAATCACGAATAAGTTTTGCTAGAATAAAGCCTACGACCTTCTTTTAGAAACCTATGTGATATATATATAATGTTTGCAATGTTTGTTAACTGTATCATTTCTACTGGTAGCTCCAAAAGACCCACTCGTTACAAATTTCTAAAATTTACGTCAAGATAAAAGAGAGAAAGGAATTGAATTACACCGTCTTCCATCTTGTGACTTCATAAATTTTTCCTCCTTTTTCCCATTTGGTCACCGGCAAAAGCTAATAAGAGAGAGAACCTCAAAATCAACGGTATGTGAGGAGAGACTAATCATGCCTTAGGCTGAGAGTGCAGCATAATCCTTATATTCCATTTTGCTTTTGTTACTTAAAGAGAGAGGAGCGCTTGTATCGTGAACCAGAGACCCATACAGTCTGTAGTCCCTAGTAGCTATTGGAAACTAATAGCATAATTTCTATATTGCAAGTACTGCCTAGATTATTTGTGTTCAGACATGATGCTATAAGGAGTGGCAGCCACATCAGATGTGACTGCCCTGCATGCTCACCGGACAGAAACTATGGTAGTAGCTTTGGTAAAAGTCTTCTCACCCTACAAGCCCACCGCACACAGAAACTGGGATGGGACGGACAATGTGTGGACTTGCTCCTTACTAGTGAACACACTTGTAGTATAAGGACAATGTATAGTTCATCGTTTGCTCTTAACATAGAAACAATTCTCTCCTTTATAATCCACTCTAAAAAGGCTTTTCCTTGTTTTATCAACAAATACAAGCTTTTACCAACAAATGTTTATTTTCTCTTCATACCTTGACATGGTCTCAGAGAGCTCAAGTTTTCTAAATCTATTCTTTTGTCGATCTAACCTAAATCTGATTTGTTTTCTTTGATCCAAACTTGCTTCTGCTTACAATCCAGAAATTAGAGGTTTTTGCTTCTTTCTTTTTTTTTTTTTCTTTCAAAATCAACTGCAAAAGGCCCTCCGAAGCCTTTCCATCAAACCAAATGGCATCCCAACTAGTGGCTCTACTTCTTTTCTAGCAACCACGAAGAAACGATGTAATTTTGGCCTCCCTTGTCCTTTCTCTTAAGATGAAGCCAGTACAACGATGTTTCCTCTCACTTCTTAAAAAGGTGCAACGACGTCATTTACTATCCGATATTGTCAACTACCGAAATAGTGTCGCATATCCTGCCCAACTAAAAAAAGACATCATTGCACAACCTTGCAACGACACCGTTTCTCTAATTCAACCCTCAATGACACCATTTGAGCATGTCCTTTGCGACCACCATGATGGCAAACTCCAGTGACATCCCTCTCTACATACCACCTCACTAGGGTGGGAGTAGTGGCATTTGCACAACTCTTAGGACTCATCTACCCACTCCACTACCGCAAAATCCAAATTTGGAGCCCAAAGCATGGGCCCAAACCCTAGATTGTACCAATCCTCTTTATGTGCCGATGGGAGACACTAATTTAATAGCGTTGGTGGGCATCAAGTTGATGGGAACCTCTAGTTACGCCATTTGGTATAAGATAATGACAATAGCCCCCTTGATCAAGAACAAATTCATCTTTGTTGATGGATCCTATGCAAAACGTGACCTTGGTTCATTGACCCAAAAACTCTAAGAGTACTGTAATGACATCTATTAGGGATGGATTCTTAACTCTATCTTCATCTCCACAATGGGTTAATCTACACCCAAAGTGTGGGTGAAACTCCATGCCTAATACCACCAAGTTGACTTGTTTATGGTTTACAACCTAATCAACAAATTATTCTTACTTCATTAAGGAGGTGAGCCATTTGTTTTTGGCCGATTAAAGCAACTTTGGAACAAGTATGCTTCCTTAATTGAGCTTTTAAGGCTAGAATGGCCATTTTTTGGCCATGGAGGGAGCATGAAAAAGAGATACAATTCTACCAATTTCTTTGAGGACTTGATGATTGCTACTCAACTTTAAGGGAGTATATTCTCCTTATGCAACCCCTTTTATACCTTTTAAAGACCTATTCCATGGTTTGTAAAGTGAAATACTACTAGAGCGTGGTGGGGAAAACAACCAAAGATCTCGCCTTTGTTATAGTGAAAGCCTAAGTTAATGCAATATGTCATAGAATTAGGTTAGCAGCTATTGCAATAAACACATCTATGGGGATGACTTTGGTCATTGAATGACCTGCAACAAATGACCTATCATTTATTATAAAGGTAGTACAAAACAACTGATCATTTAGGAATAGGAAAAATGATGAATGTGATCTTTATGGGAAAAAAAGCTATAAAAAGAAAAAAATGCTATTAAGTGATAAGCTCATAGTGCAGTTATTACAAAAGGTATGAACATGAAAAGAAGAAATGCAACAAATTACATGGCTATCCATTGAGGTACAAAAATTATGAGGAGACAAAAGCTAACTTGGTG
Source organism: Casuarina equisetifolia (assembly GCA_028551475.1). Lineage (NCBI taxonomy): Eukaryota > Viridiplantae > Streptophyta > Magnoliopsida > Fagales > Casuarinaceae > Casuarina > Casuarina equisetifolia. Next base: position 13,112,940 of record CM052359.1, read on the forward strand.
ATAGAAGATCCAGATCATGTCTTTATTACTAAGATGGATTATTAGTGGTTTATACAGTTCTTAAAAGGCAATCAAGATGCACAAGTTTATTTGGCAATTATGTCTAACCTTTTTAATAAATGTTGGATAATTGATTCTAGTGCTAGCAACCATATTATTACAAATTTATCATGTTTAATTTCAATTGTTTTATGTGCCTCTAGATCTAGATAAGTTAAATTTCATAATAATGATGGTGCATTGCTTACCCATATTGGCAATACTTACATATCTAAACCCCTGAAATTAGGCATAATACTAGACTCACCAAATTTCAAATTTAACCTAATATCTACTTCCAAATTTTTCCATGAGAATAGATGTCACATCATACTTTATACTTAATTTTGTATGTTTCAAGACCTTTGAACGAATGAAGTTAAAAGGCTTGGTAAAGTTAAGAATGGGCTTTATCATTTTATTACATGTCTTGATAGGAAAGATGTCATAAAAATTTAAGGGCATAACCCATCTTTTGTAAGCACAATATTTGCATGTAATGTTTTGAATTCTAGATTTTAGCATTATGGACTTGAACATATGTCTGATGAAAAATTTTCATATATTGATGATTTTAAATTTTCAAAATTCTCTCAACATGAGCCTTGCATGATTTGTCTACTTGTAAAACAAACTTGCAATCCCTTTCTTGTGCATGATAATACAAGCAACAAATTTTTGACCTAATCCATATAAATGTTTAAAGACTATATTGAATTCTCAATCACAATGGATGATAGTATTTTCTCACCTTGGTCAATGACTTCTCATGTGGAACTTTGACCTTTTAGCAAAAGTTTAAAGTAAGACCTACTCACGATTAAAGGAATTCCTTAACCTAGTGAGAAATCAATATAGCATTTAAATGCATCAAAATTGATAATGCACTTGGTTTTTTCAATAATTACATAAAAAAATTATTTTCTTCTTGTGGGATTAGGCATAAAAGTTCATGTATACACATACCACAATAGAATGATGTAGTTAAACATAAACGTCATCGCATTTTGGATGTTGCATGAGCTCTGAAATTCCAACGCTTAATGCTTGACAACTTTTAGGAGGAATGTATATTAATGGCCATCAGTCTTATTAATAGGATATCATTTATTTATCTTATAAGGAATCACACATTTTGAGAAACATTTTGGGAAACAACCTAAGTTCTCACATCTTAGGGCTTTTTAGTGTTTATGTCATGCCACAACAATAAGGCCAAAGGATAAATTTGTCCTATAAGCAATCTTAGCATTTTCATAGGATGTGTTTAAGGTCAGAAAGGTTATAGGTTTTATGACCTTAAAAGAGAAAAATGCTTTATGAGAAGAGATGTAAGATTTTATGAAGACATTTTCTCTTTCCACAAGTAAGGCCAAAGCCACATTTTACCATATAGGTACCTTTAATTGAACTTGCTTTTAAGGCTCTAACAATGCATAACCCTAAGCCACCTTCTAACCCTACATAACCATTAACCGTTATTGATGATGTAATGCACATCAACTAGAGATGATTCCCTTACTAGAATCAAGCCGTACACCTATATCACCATCACCATCAATTAAACTCTAGATGTCTTTTCTAATAACAACATTGATGACATCATAACCATATTACCTTAAATAGTCCCTAAACATTCCACCAAACATACCATACCACCTTTTTGTTCCAAAAATTATATCTAGCCTACCATCAATACAATATAAAGTGAATCCTTCTTTTACCTCCATTCAACCTTCGTATCATACGATCATCTCCCATATGATAGTCTTCATTTCATTGCATCTATTTTTCTAATATTAAGTTAATCTATCACCATGAGGTGATTAACAATCCTAGATGACAAAATGCTATGGAATAGAAGATCAAGGCATTGGAGGCAAACAATACATGGAAGATAGTAGACCTACCTTAGGGAAGAAAGCCCATAGGTTGTAAGTAAGCATACAAAATTAAATATAAAGTTGATTGATCAATGGAAATGTACAAGACCAAATTAGTAGCAAAAGGATTCAACTAAAAGGAGGACATAGGTTATCATGAGATCTTCACTTCATTTGTCAAGCATATCATAATTAGATGTGCACTCTTTCTAGCAACTCAATATCAATGGACGTCCATCAGATGGACGTTAACAATGCATTTTTATAAAGAGATCTCAATAAGAACGTCTACATAAGGCTTTCACTAAGGGATCCAAATAAGAATAGTGGGAAAGTCAACAAGTTGAAGCAATCCATCAATGGATTAAAGTAAGTAGCTAGACAATAGTACACAAAGTTCACAGAGGCATTACTTACCATGGTATATCAGACCTCCATGTACAACATCTCACTATTTGTTAAACAAAGAGGTAATCTCATTATCATCTTTATGATTTATGTTGATGATATATTTATCATTGGTAGTGATGTTGATGGCATACAAGAATTGAAAACACATCTTCATTTAGTCTTACATATTAAAGACTTGGAAGATCTTAAGTTTTTTCTTAGGATTGAGGTCCTAAGGAATGACAAAGGCATTCACTTAAGTCAAAGCAAGTATATTCTTAAGCTAATAGATGAGATAGGACTTGGAAGCACTAAGTTAGTTGATAACCCCATGGATACCAACTTATCACTGATCACATTTAAGCATGATCAAGGAGCACAAGTACATTGAGATGATGATCCTCTTCACAATGATCCATTGAAGTACCGACAGCTCATAGGAAACTGAATTACCTCAACATCACAAGACCTAACATTTGCTATATAGTGCATAATTTGGCTAAATTTATACACTCACCCAAGAAATTTCATAGGAAAGTAGCTAAAGTGGTGAGATACCTAAAGAGCTACCCTAGCACTAGTTTATTGATTCATGCTTTAGGAGGCTATAAGACGAGAGCTTATTATAACTCAAACTATGTTACATGCAAGGTTGGTAAAAAAAAAATCAGTTACAAGCTTTTATGTTATACTTGTTGATAAACTTATCTTATGAAAAAATAAAAAAACAACTTGTAGTTTCTTTTTCCTCCATAAAACCAAAATATTAAGCCATGACTCTTACATCTTATGAAGTCATTTGGTTGTTAAGCCTTCTAGGAAATATGAGGGTTCAAGTCCATTGCCCCGTACCTTATATTGTGACAACAAGGCCATAATGGAACTTGTTGTCAATCCTATAGTGCATCAGCATACTATACACATAGATGTTGATTGTCATTTCATCTAAGAGAAGATTTGATGTGGCCTTATTAGGACAAGTCATGTTAAGACCACATACCAACTAGCAAATGTTTTGACTAAAGCCATAAGTGTAAATTAGCACACTTATCCCCTTGGCAAGCTGGATGTCATCAATTCATATTGGCCATAAGCTTAAGGAATAATGTTTAAACATGAGACTTTGAAGAGGAAAGGCAACCACATCACATATGGCTGCATGCACAATGATTTTTTTTTTCATAAAAAAAAAAGAAAGAAAAAGAATTAGGGGTGTCAAATCTCAAACTTTGGAATAAAGTTCCTTTGAGACGTATGCCTTGAAGTCTCATTAACCTCCCAAACTTTTCATGATGGAGTAATTGTATTTAAAGTATAAAATGTAAAAGAACTTCAATAATGTAATTTGATATGAAAGGTTTTATGGCATGAAATTAGAGAGACATCCTCAAACTAAAGCCCCACTTCTTATCTTTGTTCTTTATAGGTTTATTGTTACAAAGAAATTTAAATGACCTTTAACAAGTTAATAAAGAGCTAGATTGTTATGATTTGGTTTTGATTGATAACATCAACAAACATAATTTCATTAGATAGCTAGTCTATTGAGATAGACTTTCTACAGTAAAAGCAATTGTACAATAGCCCCCTTAAACTAACATATATTGTGATCTATGTTAGTCACACATAGAAAATAGTAGTTCTCTTTTTTAAATATACATAGACAATGATGATTTAGGAGACTTTTATCACTTTAACATCATATTAGGAGATGGAATAAAGAATTGCAATGGATGATTATAGCTACTAAAAGAAAGGGCTTGGCTACTAAACTTTTTAAAATATTATTTTTAGCTTATATTTATTGTACAGGGACTAAACACAATAAAAGACACTTTCTAAGTAAAACAACTAATATTATAATCTTATTGGCAAAAACAATGAAAAATGTATGAAAATAGCTTTTTTATTTCAAAATATAAAATTTTCTCTAAGAAATGTTATTTTGAGTAAAATTTGGAAACTTCTAACTTCCAATTTTTCATAGCATTTATAACTTTTGTCATATTAGCGTATGCTCTTATGATTTTGTATACTAAATTCTAAAGGCAAACTTACCTTTTCACCAAAAAAAAAAAATGTGTAGGACAAGAACCAGATATTAATTAGAGGTGGGGTTCACCATTTCTCGTTATTCACATGGACATGCTACAACCATTAACTTAATTTACTAAATTAAAGTCTACTATTTAAATTTTAGAGGATGCTAATGTTAAGCATTTCCAAGGAGTGACATTGCAAACATATCCATGGAAAAAGAAAATTATGCGAGGGAGATACAAAAAATAATTACTTCAAATTTTTTTCCAAGCAAAATTTGTATAGGCACTAATAACCCTAAAAATTTTGATGTTGTGTATAGTCTCTTCTAATATCTAAAGAAACTAAATGTACAAGTTCAAGGTAGTTCTTCAATAATTTGTTTTTAATAAACCTTTTGATAACTTTTTTCAATTCTCTTAAATGTTATAGAGTTAGACTTGGTGTCTATTCTTGTCACAAATTGGTTTAAAGAGGCTACTGATGCTTCTGAAAGCTTGCTTAGCTATTGCTCTTGTAGGATGCTACATTCTATAGCACATATGTTTGGCTAGAAACAATGTGCTATATTTGGACCAAAGGTTCTTTCTCCCACTTGTGATAGGAGCAATGCATTCTAAGGTTTAAATGATAATGGCCAACTTCAAAAATACAAAACTTCCTTCCATGATAGATTGCTCTCGTCTACAAGCTACACAAATTCTTATTTCAAACCTTCCAATCTTACGGGGTTAGATGGTACAATGGAGGTTTCTTTCCCTAGGCTTGTTGAAGTCGAATACTGATGGCTTTTGTGTTAATGGTATGTATACAAGAGGAGAGTGGTTCAAGTCTCTAATGGTTGTGTGCATTTGATAAATGCGATTAACATAGGAAATGGTCAAAGTGCTATGGTTGAAGTGTTGGCATTACTAGAAGGTTTAAAGTTTTGTCATCAGAAGGAATTACTCTTGTCTAAGATTGAAACTGACTCCCGAGTTATGTTTAGTGCATTAAGGGCGAATTTTCTAGTCCTGGGAAGTTAAGGTATGCTTTTCGCCAATATTCTAATTATGTCTCTCAAAATAGTTAGATTTTATGTTTCATTTCTTCCGAACAAGAAAGCTTTGATGCTTTTGACTTGAATCTTTTCCAAGTCAATGCTAGAAAATTTCTTAGGAAGACCAATTAGGTTTTGAATATTATAGGCCACCTTAAGAATAATAATATAGTCTTATTTTCTTTCAGTTTTGTTTATTTGTTTATTTTGTTTTGGACTATGCCCCTGAGCTAGTCCTCAATCAATTTATTTTTAATGTTGTACACATTCTTTGGGTTTATACTAAAAAGGGTCAATTAAATCCCCTAACCTATGTATTTCATATCAAGATTTGGCTATTTAAATGCCCTTTTTTTTTCAGAAAAGTTATAGAGTTGCTTATAAGTTATCTCTAGCATCCATAATCGCAACCACAGTTTACAATCGAGTTATATTGCTTGCACCAATGCATAGAGGACATACACAAATCGTTGGCGCAACGACCCTTTGGATCATGCCGAGGTATATGCGGGCAACGAGGAGGGCTCTTTGCAGGGAAAGGTGCTCGCAGTAACTCCTGGAGGCTTCTCCACTGTTAAGGGCCTACAAACAAATACACGGATTACGGGCATCAACAAGATTAGGACCGAATACTATGGCCTTAAGAAATTCTTAAACATTGCACTGAATACTTGAGCGTGAAAATTGCAAAGCAACTAGTTAAAAACTTTCCTAGCTATACGTATTTCTCCAGAAGTAAAAAAAATGATGAAGTTGTACGATTGATATTACAAGAAAGCCGCGCCGCCACAAATATGCAAAATCATTGCACGCTGCAAAAATTGTCGGGAAGGTTGATGGACCATATACTTAAAAAAGGAAAATTATGCAAATGATGTACGAAACCCACTAAAAGGAGCCTCGTATCAGAGCAGTCCACGTACACTGAATCTGGGTTGATAGTTTTGTTAAATTTAGGAGAAAACGAAGCAAAAAAGTATTGTACTAGATTTCACTACATTTACTCATATCTTAAACACGAATATTCTATGTACCCTCACATCTACTTGAGCAATTATTTTTACATTAGAAAAGAAGCAAGTTGGCCTATATTTGTCTCAAACTCGACTAATTAGGGAACAATCTTGCGAGACAAGCAATGTAATGTGTCTTTTGGTACTTTCTAGCTTGTAGGACAAGAACCTTTAACTTTTTCTAAAAAATAAAAACAAAAAAGTAAGTTTACATTAACAAAAACTAGTGCATATAAACATAGGAGCATATTTTATCATTACAAGAGTTATGGAGAGATAGAAGTTAGAAGTCTCTAAATCTTACTCAAAATAATATTTCTTTAAGAAAATTTTATATTTTGAAACAAAGAGACTTTATTTTGTATAATTTTCCTTCCTTTTATCAACAAAATTGAAATGCCAATTGTTTTGTTCTAAACTCATTTTCTATCACGTTTAGCCCGTATATAATAAATATAAATATAAAAAGATATCTTGAGAAGTTTTACAATTACATTTCTTCATTTAATTACTTTGGTAATCTATTATAGTTTTTTTGTTCATCCTCCAATATGACATCAGATTCTATTTTGAATAAGTATAGTTTTTCAAATCATCATTTTCCATGTACATTTGAAAAAGAAATGAACTCCTATTTTCTATATGAGATTGACAAAATCACAATATAAGTTAATTGAAGGAAACTATCATACAGTTTTTTCTATTATAGAAAGTCAATTTTGAGAAACTAGTCATCCAATAAAATTATGTTTGCAAATGCTATCAATCCAAATTAAATTATACAAATCAACCTCTTCATTAACTAGTTGAAGTTTCTTATAAATATCTTTGTAGTAATAGGGAGAACTATAGAGAACGAGGTAGGAATTAACCTTAGTTTGAAAAGGCCTCTTTAACTCTATGTAATGAAATCTTTTATATCAAGCTGTATTATTGGAGTTCTTTTATATTTCATACTGTGAATTCACTTATCCTATAAGGAAGAGTTTGCAAGATTAATGAGATCTTAAAGCATATGTAACAAAATGGCTTTATTCAAAATTTTAAAATTGGTAATCCTAATCCCTTTTTCTTCTTTTGTAAGTAGACCATGTGTCAAACTACTTTATATAAATATTGTATATCTTTACTATTCACTTTTTCCTTTGTTCCAAAACCTTAAACCGAATGAACTGTGGCTGTGTTTTGCGTGGTAAATAGGCAGCATTAAGACACTCGACGATAAAGATTGAGAACAAAAGGAAAAACACCTTTGTAGCATTGGAGAGAGTTTGCTTTTATTAAAAATAGTTCTATGATTCAATTCAAAAACTAGTTTTTGAGTTGATGAAATATTGTTTTTTAATATTTAAATACTATTTAAAAATATTTTATTTTCTATGTGAAACTTTTGTCCTTAACAAATTTTTAAGAAACACAATTTGGTTAATCAAGAAAGAAACAAGTATTTTGTTTTTAGGTGAGAAGTTAAATATTAAAGGAAATACAAAATTATTTAGTTACAGTATCATCATTTAAGCAAAAAACTACATTTGATAAATTTCAAAATTCTTACAAAAATTTATTATAATTATAAGTTTTACTCCTATGATTGATAAAATCTTTTCTTCTACATCTTGTTTGGTTTTTAGAAAAATGTTCGAGATATTTAGATTTTATCATTTATCCTTCTTCTATTCTTTTCACTTCAAACAATAAAGTTGATTATGAAGTATATTCCCTTTTTTTGCACTGATCCTTAGACGTAGAGTTAGTTCATACAGTCCTGTTTTCAATTGATGTAGCCTGCACATGTTGAGGGAGTGAGAAACTGCACTTCCTAAAGACACGTTGAGGGACCCGCCACATAATTAGAATCTGGCACATGATACCCATCAGACCAAGCCAAAAAAAAAAAACCCAAAATAGTGTAAATTTGACTTGGTTAGACCTTCAAGAACAATCGGTCAGCTGGAAAGCAACAAAGTTTGGTATCCAGTATTACTGCAACACAAGAACATCGTTGTTCATCTCAAGCTCCTCTCTTGAAAACTAAAGCACCAATATGTCTTGGTAAAATTCGGTCGAAGGCCGGCCAAATAGTTTCCAGCCGAAGAGTGAGGCTTTTCTTTTGGTTAAGTAGCAAACGTATGCACAGACGTATGGCAATCATGTATTTACTTAATCAACAGATGACAAATGCATATCCAACTCAAGTCAGCCATAACATTTGCCAATTACGTATTTGTTGAAATTTTGAATTAAGCAAAATAGGTCGAAACAGTTAAAATTTGATGTACTATTTATTTTTTGCTAGGTGATTAATTTTACGAAATTGGAATATTTTCTTAAATAGCACATAACGGAATTCAGCATATAAAGTGATTTGTAGCTTATGAGCGACTATCCCAAGAAAGTAAACAAATTTCAGGAGGAAGAAGACGAATATGTATACACACATGCAAATATATATCATATTTAAACTCGACTAATCCATATGTGGGATGTACCTAGTTTGTTACATTTAGCTACATATAAGCACAATGAAAACTATACATAATGCAAATACGAAAATTTGACATGTCAACTATGTTTTTGTCCAATAACAAAAGAGATTAACTCAAACATGGTTTGAGATCGAGTAACAGATATACCCAACTAGATGTGGAGTAGTAGCCCTTAGAGGAGCTAAATTTGGGTGCCCAATTCAAAATCTGTTAATTTTGTAACAAACAATGCAGAGACTATGTAGTTTGATAGTGAGAGCAAAACCATATCATTTGCTTTAGGACGGCTTTGGAATTTCCTTGGTATTAAAGGAGATTGTTTGTAATTAGACTCGCTACTGAAAGGATGTCGTTTCTATATGATCCATTATCGTTTTCTTTGGTTGTATACAATACCGTTTTGATTTTGGCTTCATCTGCTACACATGCAGATGAAATGCGAGGGGTACTAAACGGGAAAAAAAAAAAAGCGCCGAAATGGTATATACCATTTCTTTTTTCTTGGGCAGAAATGCTAACTGTTTTGAATAAATAAATTCGTAAGTGCGTAGAAATGTTGGTATCTTTCTCTCACCCGTTAACTGTAGAGTTTTCTTACTTAACTAGTAATATTCTATCGCATTATGATCTAATGACAAAGAGTTTACCATAATCTATTGTGAGCCCCCTTAGAACTCTTGATACAATCAACCATTTTTTAGTGCCATATTCTTTGTTATGCTGACTCAACAAATTGTTAATCTAGCAAAACTCTAGAGTTAGTCTAAATTTTTTTTACAAGCAAAATAGATTTATATAATAAAACTAGCAGTTGTATATAATAAAACTAGGAGCATAAACTTAGGTTAAGACCACCTTCAACATCAAGTCAAATGAAAAAATGGTCTCATTTATCCTTTAAGCATGTTAAATACACAAGTTTTGAACTATTTTGGATATCTTCCTCACATTGAAAAATTTATATCTAGTAAACCTCTTAATAGCTTTAAGAGTAGCAATTTTTTAAACTAATAATGTATCTAAAAATTTTAAAGCCTTACCCTAAAACATTTACCTTTTGTGAAGAACTAAGCTAATTCTTGCTTTCCATGATAAATATGATAGTTGTATGTTAAGTATAATCTCCAAGCATTCCCATATTGCTATAATGTATGAACATTGTCTAAAGATGTGATCCCTAGACTCGTTTAATGTTTGGCATAAGTAGCAATGCTTATCTCTAAATGCTCCAAGAAAATGAAGTCTATTTTTGTCTCGCAATCAAAGTAGTTTGTCTAACCTTATCTTTTATCACATCATTTGGCTTTGGGTAAAATTTTGATATTGCTTTAAATATATGCCATGAAAATTTCCTACTAGCAGATAAGTTTACTCTTTATCCTAATTATCATTACTACCTTTGTATCCCTAAGTATTCTAGAATTAAGAATCACTTACTTTCTAATTTTGATGGCATAGGCTTTTTGGCAACCAAAAATCATCATATAAAGACATTGATTTTTCATCATCTATTTCTAATGTTACTTTTGAATTTAACTAATTTTAAAAAATAATAACTCTCTTTTAAAAGTGCACTTTACTTTTAGAAGACCATAGGTAGGGGTTCTCAAGGGAATCCTCATAGAAAGAACAATACACATGCATACAAAACATCCAAGAACCAGCCAATACTCATAGAAACCCTTATGCTTTCCCTTGCTAGGAAAAGCTTTCCAACTACTTCCAAGCTTTCCCTCATTTGGTAAAAACAAACTTTGCATTCCATCCAAAAGCAAATAGGCCTATGTTAGAAAAATAAAATTGCTTAAGATATTATGCTTTCCCTTGATGTGCTTAACCTAAAATTTATATTGCTTTGATCCCGTACTATTAGAGAAAGGAAGAAGTTCTTTCTCAATTCTCTTGGAGTAAAGGATATCTATGTCAAAAGTTTATAAAGAGAATTTGTAGGAATATAAGTATTAATATTTTTATGATGATCTTGATTAATGATAATATATTAATTAGCATGATAAATTCATAGAATATTTTAGCATGATACTATGTGTTTATTAAGGAAAATACAATGTCATGACCAATAATTAATTCTTAAAAAGAATATTTCTTGTGGTTATAATAAATTATATTTAGAGAAATATTGCATTATGTGGTCTCATGAAAATATTTATGAGAATAGTTATTATATGACTTGTATGCATATTTTTATTAAGCCAAATACTTTTAGAAAATTCTATTTATTAGTTCAAATTTAACAAAGGCTAAGAGAAGGAGCTAGACCGTGCAAAGAAAATAATGTAGTTTTGAATGAAATTTGTTGGGAGATTTATCCTCTTAAGGAAATATTATTTTGAATTAAATTTGAAAGTTTTTAACTTTTATTTTTTTATAGATATGATAACTTTTATAATATCACTGCTCCAATTCTCTCTCTCTCCATTGCTATTTTGTAGGAATCAGCAACAGCTACTGCCAAAGCTCTTTAATGTTCAATCTTTTGAGATGCTCCAATGTTTCGATTCCTAATTGCATAAAATAGAGACAACAACACAAAGAAAAAGAAGGAAAAAAAAAAGACCTTACACAAAAAAGGATTAAGCTAAGATCTGTTTGTTTTCCTGCTCCTGATCTTAGATTTGGATTCATTGCACTTGTTGTTTAAACTGCATCTACGGATCTAATCTGTTCTATAACTATTTCTATAATATCAATAGTCAGCGCGATAAATTCCTACCAACCAACGATTGTATCTTTTGGGGTTTTCTTTTATGCGTCCTCTTCAATCAGCTTGTTTGATCTTTATTGAGGACTTGTAAACATTATATTGTGTAATTTGTAGGATGATGGGAGACCCTTTGACAATATGTCAAACAAAGTGGATTAGATGGTTTATCCTATCACTTAAAAATAGTGAGATCCATTGATTGGTTTATCAAAGAAGGTAGGTTAGAAGAAATTTTCCAATCATTTAAAAGAAAAGGAATTCTTTGTACACTCTCTCTTAGTTATATGCTTGTTGTTTGAATGCGTATCCCACCGGATACTAAAACTTAATTATTTCAAGAATTTATCACCTTACAATGCAGAAATTTGTCATTCAAAAATGTGTGGGTGCATTAATACACAAATTGTGTGTTGCATAATTAAATCTAATCTTTCATACTTGTTGCATTTATAGTATAATTTGAAGAGCATGATTTGATTTTTATATTGGCAGATTTATTTGAATTAGGTGGATATATTATGTTATTGAGTTGTGTGATTTATATGAAAAAAAATAGATTTGTCACTAGAGAAGGAGTTAAAAGAAACCTAAAAGAATGAGTTACAACCAAGGTTCACATGGGTGCAACATAGTGGAGACCTATCCCATGCTTTGATACCATCTTAAAGTTTAAGATTTCATTCTAAGATCTTAAAGTCATGAGTGGAAAAACTTTATCATTTATAAGACTAAGGTTTCATTGTCACACTACTAATGTGAGACACACATTTTTAATAAATAAGAAAGAAAAAATTGCTAATCTCGAAATATATTGGAAAAGGATCAAATTTTCGCATTAACAAAACCAGCCACATTCTAATGTAGGCTACAAAAGTACGAAGTGGTCAGGACAACTAGGGTATGGGGCAAAGTAGGATTCATTTAATGTCATCTGCTTACAACTTGTCAATGAGAATAATTTTCTAGAGAAATCATGCCGGTGGAAGTTTTTATCCCCTTTCAACAGCTTAATGAGAACCAGATGCAGTTCATATAAATCAAAGCAAGAGATGTCAATGACCTGTTATAGGCTTTAGAAACAACAATCTGCTATGAACAAGTTGAGTCAATTTAGTTATTACTTGAAATGAAAGGAAAAATAGAATTTATAAAAACAAGACTAATTCTGAATGTGTAATTTTTGAAGTCATCTAGAGGCTTATAAGTGATAGATTTCACTATATATTCAACATGGTTGAAGACCATAGAAGACAAATCTTTTATGTAATATAATATTGTGTATGGTCTCATTATAGGGATATATGCCCCTAATCATTTTATGTTAATAATTATTATATATAAAATTTTATTTTAGAAACAATCTTCTATGGCAACAAACATGAAGTTGATGAGCGACAAGAATGTAATACTATGATTAGATACTATATTAATGCGACAAGAAGTAGACCTAATCAGGGGTGGAATTTGCACTATCTCCTCGTCGGCATGCTTTGTCCCTACATGTTGCAATCACTAGCATTAGTTTACTAAATTCTAGGCGGGTACTAAACTTTAGAGGATGACGGTGGTCAAGCTTTTCCAATATATCCGCTCAAAAGAATGATGTGACAGATGATTCGTAATAACATATTCTAGCCACTTTTGATTCTCTGAAAGCTACAGAAGTCGCTTGTCCGTTATTTCTTTTTACCACTTTAGAACCGATAGTGCAACCACGGTTTACGATCGAGTTATGTCACACGCAGAGCTGAAGCTTGCACCAAGCATTCCCTACTTTTGTTAGTGGCTAGTAGAAGAAACTAAAAGAAGTGCCGTATTCTATTCTTCACGGCAATTGAAGATTAAAAAAGATAATGGATGGAGTGAAAGTTGATGGTGCCACTTTTTCATTTGGGCCAGAAACTTAAGTAGATTTTGAATATTAGGCAACTTTATAGCGTTCTTTTACTTGATCACGGTATTTAGAAAAGATTGTATCGCGAGTGTGTATATTCGACGGAAACCCTATGCCAACAGAGTTACACTGAATCTTGGTTGGTACTCTTTCCCAGCAAGAAAAAGAGTTCACACCTGACGTCCCTTATTTTTTTTGTTTGCTGCAGCTAGAAGAGAACCTCAATGAACGGCGAGAATTCTATTGATCCCCATGAATGGAGAAGAAATTAACAATGCACTATGGCCTTAACATGTTTTTGAACATCGTAATGCACACTCACACGTGAAGATTGCAAAACACCTTATAACTTCCCCGGCAATAAAAAAAGATCAGAAGGGAAAAAAAGAAAAAAAGAAAAAAAAAGTACGACTCAAATTACAGAAAAGATATGCAACGGCAAATCAGATAGTCATTGCTATACAAAATAATGTGGGCAAGGCCGAGGACCATATCTAAATAAACAAAGTCAATGATGCAAAGTCATCATATGGTCCTCAGCCGAGTTAAATAATCAGTCCTGTCTGATTACACTGAATTTTGTTTGGTACTCTTCCTAAAATGGGGGAAGAGGAGCAAAAAAGTATATACTTGATTGCAAAACGTTCTAACACATCTTAAATTATATTCGAGGTACTCTCGTGCCTGCCTAACTGATTATTTAATGTGGGCTAGGTATGTATTTTGTCTCTTCCCTTTCTATATAATTTAGGAGATTCATAGACTAACCTTGAATAATCTTAACATATGATATCCAAAGTAATTAAATTTAGAATTACCAATTATATAAGTACTCAATCTCACATAGAAAAATAAAAGCCATAAAAAAAATTATAAGCAGATGAGTTTATCAACTTAATCTTATAGGATTTTAAGTTAATTATGGACTGTTCTATAATTTTTAATTTAGTATCAAAGCCCATGTTCTTCTTTAGACCATTGAAGTGATATTGTAGGATGGTTTGAGTTAGACCATTGAAGTGAAAGGGCTTGTTAAATAACCAATATAAAGCTATTGTATCATATTGCTAAATATTTTAATAAGAATTCATATTTTATTTTGTCTTTTTGCTCATGGACAAAGATTTTCGTGAAAAATATTGCCTCATGCATGAAATGAGGGGTACATGTTAAGTCCTATACAAAAAAAATAAAAAATAAAAATTAGTTTTTTCATTTAATGTCTTAAAATTTTATGGTTTGGTATCGGCCCATCTCTAAATTTTCAACAGTAAATTTAAATTTTAAATCCACTCCAATGCGTTGAATGGTTCAAGATCGGTCGTTTAAATCCAACAAAAACATATCACATTGCAGAAATTCTTTAGTCCTATTGACCAGCATCAAACACAAAAGCTGGTGCAAACTGCAGCCACATAGTTTTTTACTTGCCGGACAACGGACCCATGCTCACGGTTCTAACTATTTCTGCATGCAAACAGTCATATCTTGATAGAAGGAAAAATAGGAATTCAAGATGGCAATATAAGCACCTTCTTAATTCCCTCTGAAGTGCATGCCTTCAGTTTTGCTTTTTGCTTGCTAAAATTGCTTACGAATTTAGTGAAAAAAGAAACAGAGGAAGCAAAAATAAAAAGAGTAGAATGTCACCAGAATAGGACAAGTCTTTCCTGTGAAAGCTAACCATTTGGTGAAATATTTCCTTTTTCGCATGCCAAACTAGAAAGTAAATGATGAGAAAATGAATTCCAGAAAATTTGAAGACTATCGGTTCACGAAAGGCATGACAACAGTCCAAATCCTTTTCTGGCTTAAAAGGGTAAGGCTAAAGCACATCTTGTGAGAGAGTTTTGAAGCAACGCTATTCAGTTAGAGGTTTGACAATCAATCTTTAAATCATATAAAACCGTTCTTCCTCATCGCCTCTGATTAGAATAATTCGACTGCAGACTGCAAAGGCTCCTTTATACTTTTGCGTGATGATGGCATATGCTTTTGAATTTCTGAATATGAGGACAAGAGATAATGCTAAAAATGGAATACTAAAGTGAGTAAGGCATTGATTAAGTTTAAACTTCCTTGACTTAGCAATAAGCATGATGAAGACAGATCACAGACGTTGAAGATTGATGATTTCCTCTCTGATATATTTTTCCTATATTGTAGGATCTCAATCTATTTTTCCTATTTTGTAGAGATACTAAGGTTTCCTTGTATAAGCCTTACTTCTATTTATATATAGCCTTTTAGGTTATAATGTTTTTAATATAACTGCACACTAAGAGTTCTTTTCTCTACAGCTTTGTTTTCTCTTGTAACTAGTTTTGGTTTTGCTTGATCAATAAATAAGCTTTTGTTCCAAACATACAATAGTTCATCAAATTCTTCATGGTATTGAGAGCCAATGATTTTGTTGGGTTCTTTGCTTAGTTTTTGTTCACATTGCTGAGCCGTATGCATAAGGAGAACGGCTTTCTCTCTCTAAATTTAAGAAAAAGGTGCGGCAATGGTTTTTCTCTCTTCGTAACGTTCTATTATTTTGGTTTAATTCTCTTGGTATTCTTGGTTTAGCAAGAAAGTTGAACTTTTTGGCATTCTCGGTTTGGGTTTCTTGGTATTGCCAATTTTTTGTCTTTTTCTTTTGTTAACTAAATAAAGGAATTGGTTCTCTCGTTGGTTTCTTTAATCTTGCCACCATTTTGTCCTTTTCTTCAACAAAGCTACGAGGGTTATTTTTTCTCTATTTCGACGGAAAGGTGCAATCTTTATTTGGTTGCAACAAGAACTCATTATTTGGTTTTCTCTTTCATTCTGATGGAAAGGTGTAACCTTTATTTGATATTTTATTTCTCTTCGATAGAAAGAATTGTGATTTGTTTATCGGTTTTGACTCTACTGTCTACACCAAAACCTTGGCATTTTCTTGTTCGCTTCCGCACTTTGTGACTATTTTGATTTGCTATTATGGTTCAATACTTTTTCGAACAATTATTTTTCTCGGAGAATTTTCTAGCTTTGTGCATCTCACAATTCTTTTATCAAACACTCGATGTGCTTGATTTTATTTGCCATATTCCCCATTGCGAATGGCATCACCACCTTATGACTACCATGTTGTCTAGGGTTTTTAATAAACCTAAATGTACATATTGTGGGCGCAAGGGGCATCGTAATAAAAGTTGTTATTTTCTCAAGGGGCCTCAATGTGAGCATTGTTAGCTTTTGGGCATAAGAAAAAGGCTTGTTACAAGCTTAATGGCTATCTTCCAGGTCACAAGAATTTTGCTAGTAACTATATTACTAATCTAGCCACTACTAAGCATAGTCATTGTACTTTCACACCAAAGCAATATGACCACATTATCCATTTGATCAAAGAGGATTATGGTAGGACCTCTCATGCTAATGAAGTAGGTATTCCAGAATCTTTTCCTTACATTTGGATTATAGATAGTAGGGCTAGTGATCATATTATTGCTGATTTTAATTGTGTAGAATTTCTTATTAAATGCATGTCTAAGTTTAGATCTGTTAAATTGCCGAATGGAGAACTAACCCAGGTCACCCACACTAGTTCCATAACCCTAGCCAATAGTTTGAAATTGCACACGGTACTTTATTCTTATGATTTCAAATATAACTTATTGTCCATAGCTAAATTCATTGCTGAGAATAACTGTTTAGTAGTTTTTTATGCTGATTTATGTGTGTTTCAGGACCTCTTTACAAGTGACATCAAAGGGATTGGTAGAATGTGACATGGACTTTATTTTTTTCTACACCCTAAGAATAACTATGTTAGCCAATCTTCAAGTACTGCACTTGCCCTTTTAATTACTTCAACACACAATGACCTTAGTTTTCATTTATGACATTTAAGACTTGGTCACATGTCTTCATCTAAATTTAAATTTTTGAATAATTTCAAAGATTTTTCATCTTCAGATTTTCATTGCTCAGTTTGTCCTCTTGCTAAGTAAACACGTGATCCATTCACTATTTGCACTAAGAATGTCAAAAATCTTTTTGATTTAATCCATGTGGATATTTGGGGACCATATCATGCCCCAAATCATGATGGTTTAAAATATTTTCTAACCATTGTTGATGATTTTTCACGTGAAACTTGGACTTTCCTTATGAAACATAAGACTAAAACAGTATCACATTTGAAACTTTTTTTTAATACAATTAATAATCATTTTAATATTGGGATCAAACGCATTCATTCTGATAATACAACTAATTTCTTTAATTCATCATGTGACAAGTTGTTTTCATCATGGGGTATAATCCATGAGAGCTCATGTGTATATACCCCGCAATAGAATGGTGTGATAGAACATAAGCATCGCCACTTATTAGATGTTGCATGGGCATTAAAATTTCAAAGTCATATGCCTAAATGTTTTTGGGGTGAGTGTATACTTACTGCCACACACATTATCAATCGCATTCCTTCCTCAGTCTTACATGGGAAATCTCCTTATGAAGTAATTCATGGGAAAGCTCCTAACCTTTCAAGATTTCGAGTCTTTGGTTGTCTTTATTATGCTTCAATAGTAGAGCATAAAGACAAATTTGCTCCTCAAGCTATTCCTAGTATTTTCATAGGATAATCTTTTGGGCAAAAAAGGTATAAACTTTATGACATTGAAAAAAAGAAATTTTTTATGAGTGGTGATGTTCATTTTCATGAAACTATTTTTCCTTTTACAAACATAGAGACTGGGTCCCATTCTTCAAAATTCCCTATGATGCCATCTCAAGATGAGAAGCATGCACAACAAGTTATCAGAGTTAACCTTAATTCAGATGCTCAGGTAACCTCTCTTAGACAATCAGATCCTATTCATGATACTACCATTCATACTATACTAGATATTACCACTTCCAATTGTTGGGTTTTATGGCTTAACAAGAAGGGGGGTTGAATTGCTAATGTATCGAAACTATGCTTTTGTATGATATAAAAGATTCAATCAATTAATTTAACAATTTATATGATAATAAGAAGTCAAACAAATAGAATTATTTAAGTAAGTGAAGAGTAAGAGAATCAACACCCAATTTACCATGGTGGTTTGGCACTCTATCTTAGAGTCCTATGTTCACCCTCTTCTCTTTCAATTCAACTGATTGAGTCACCTTTACTCAACCAAATTAGGAGAACACATTATCCTTTATCCAAATAATTCCTTCTCAAAGGAATTCTTAAGTGCGAATACAAATTATGATCAAAAGATCATATACAGTAACAAATCCCCAAATAATATGTTAGTTTATGGGATATTACTAATCAGAGGAGCTATTCAAGCATATATATCAAGATACAGAGCTTCTAACATGAAATCCCCAATTTGAAGAAATTAGGGTTTCAGATTTTTCTTAAAATTTATGTGTAGCAAATATTTATAAGTGAAATTAGCACATAAATAATGTTATACAAGCTATGATTGAGTATGTAATCAAAGATCAAAGCAAATAATCGAATATCATCAAACCCTTGTGAGTCACCGAGAGATGAACAAACTCGAATCAAATAGTAGGTAAGCTTAAGAGACTTTCTTCACAAAGAGAATGCTTCAAATAGATGTAAATCATTAAGAAGAGATCTTCACGCACACATCTCCTTTAAATAGGAAGCAGATCTAGGGCCTTTTACGATTAAACCTAAACCATAGCCTTCTTCCCATTAGGAATAGTAGGCTATCCATCAAATCAACCTCATATCAGCCTTCAAAGCTAGAATCTGACTATTTTGACAGCCCATCTTCTCCAAAATCCTCCTGTTGAGGTTTTAGCATTTGAAAGAAGCAGAGATGGCATCGAGGACAAGTGAAGCAACTAGGGTAGACTTGAGAGATAAAGGCCTCTTATGTGCTTCTTTAAATGAGACGACGTCATGGCAAAGGCGCTTCTCTGATGGTTAAGACGACATCGTAGCAAGGGCGCTTCTCTGATGGTCAAGATGACATCGTAGCAAGGGCGGTTCTCTGATGGTTAGGACGACATCGTAGCAAGGAGACTTCAACGGGGTCGGGCTGACGTGAGCTTGGGCTACATCACATAGTCTCAGTCCAAGAACAAAGGGTCTAGTCCAGTAATTAAAGATTCAACAGATAGACACAGTCCAATATCAATAGGGTCCAAAGTTTAATTATGTAAACACGGTCCAAAAATATGGATCTTTTACAAAGTTCATATTTTAGTGTATTACATATATTGACTTTGAGCTAATATCAAGATAGAGTTAATGCCCCTCATGTTCCTACAATTACATTAAACCAAGTATCATATTTCTAAAATAAAATATATTTAAATATATTATATTTCTTGAAGAAATATTCAAATAATCAATTTATTCAAATATTCAAATATTTGAATATATGTCGTAAGAACTTTAAGAATATGTTTTATAAAGAAATGTAGGAACCCAATTACTTTATAATATTATTAATTGATATTATAATTTGTACACCTTTTACTTCCTATAATTTTTATTTTTGCACATATAAAAACATATTTTAAGAATTGATATTTACCAAAAATATTTTTAGTCACAGCGAAACCTTATTTTCCAACAATCTTTGCCTTTTTTATGATGATAAAATATTTCAATAGTATGGCACATGTCATTAAATATCAATAATGTTTTTCAATAGAATACAACTTATCATTGCAGTATATTGATCATCATATAATTAGAGTTGCAAATAGTTACTGCATATGACCGTAAGCAAGTCCTATACATGTGTCAAGCAGATTTCGAAACTTATCATAGAACATGCAATTTTTCAAGCAGGAGTAATATGTATATGTATCCCACATTCTGCACTAAGATAGTTAGAAATGAGACTTCACATGTACACTATTCTCTCCCCCTTTTTGTCATAAGGGAAAAGAATGATTATGCAAGTAATCAGAACAGGTGATAAAAAATGAACAAGCAATAACCTAATAGGGATAAGAGTAGGGTACTAACTGGATTTTGTAGGAGTGAAAATAAAGCCGCTCCCCTTCAAACCGAGCAGTTTAAAAAGTAATAAAAGAATAGAGAGATAGCAATAATAGACAGTTCAAAGATTTTCAGGGACTATCATTCCAAGTTCTCGTCTAAGAGCATAAAATTTATCCTTTGATTAAGGTTTGGTTAAGATATCAGCAATTTGCTGATCAATGCTCACAAATTCAAGTACAACATCGCCTTTCTGAACATGATCCCAAATGAAGTGATGTCTAATTTTTATGTGATTTGTTTTAGAGTGCTAGATAAGATTCTTAGTGAGATTTATTGCATTGGTGTTGTCATATTTTAGTGGAATTTTATGTGATAAGATGCCATAATCCTCTAATTGCTGTTTCATCCACAAGATTTGAGCACAACTACTAGCACAAGCAATATTTTTGGCTTTAGTGGAAGAGAAAGCTACACAGTTTTGTTTCTTGGAATGCCAAGAAATAACATACTTCTGAGATAGTGACATCCACCACTCATACTCTTCCTATCTAGTTTGCATCCAGCATAATCAGAATCACTAAATGCATGCAAATCTAAAGTGGTGTCTCTAGGATACCAGATTCCTAGGGAAACTGTGTCTCTAAGGTATCTAAATATTCTTTTAACAACAACTAGGTGTTGTTCTTTAGGATTGGATTGATACCTAGCACATAGACACACACTAAACATGATATCCGGTCTAGATGCAGTCAAATATAGCAAAGAACCAATCATGCCATGATATAATTTAATGTCTACACTAATTCAATCTTCATCATTAGATAATGATAAAAATGTGCTCATTGGTGTGTTCATTGGTTTGGAATCATGCATTTTGTATTTCTTAAGTAATTCATTTGTGTATTTTATTTGACTTATAAAAGTTTCTTTGTTTGTTTGTTTGATTTGCAATCTAAGAAAGTATGTTAATTCACCCATCATACTCATTTCAAATTCACTTTGCATGCATGCAGCAAATTCTTCACATAGTTTAGAATTTGTAGAACCAAATACAATATCATCAACATATATTTGAACAATTAAAATTTCTTTTTCTTTGTTCTTTACAAATAATGTGTTGTCTACTGTTCCCTTTTTGAAACTATGATTAATCAAGAATGAACTTAGTTTATCATACCAAACTTGTGGAGCTTGTTTCAAACCATATAAAACTTTTGACAGTTTAAAGACATGATTTGAATAAATTGGATCTTCAAATCTAGGTGGTTGTTCAACATATACCTCTTCCTTTATAATAACATTCAAAAATGCACTCTTGACATCCATTTGAAATAAGGTAAAGTTCATACAGCAAGCAAATGCTAGTAAGATCCAAATTGCTTCCAACCTAGCTACTAGTGCAAATGTTTCATCATAGTCAATCCCTTCTTCTTGACTATATCCTTGTGCCACTAATCTAGCCTTATCTCTAGTAATAGTACCGTTTTCATCTAGTTTATTCCTGAAAACCCATTTTGTGCCTATAACTAGATGATCCTTTGGTCTAGGAACTAGATTCCAAACATTGCTTCTTTCAAATTGGTTCAATTATTCTTGCATAGCAAGAAACTAGTTTTTATCTTCAAGAGCCTCATCTACTTTCTTTGGCTCTACTTATGATAAAAAGGCTTGATGTTCACATGTGTTGTGAACCCGAGACCTTGTACTCACTCTAACATTTGGATTTCCTATGATGTGATCATGATCTATTTCATTTCTAACTCTAGGGAAGGAAGGTTCTTTAGTTTCAGACTCCCCCTCAACTTTAGCCCTATTTGGATGACTTTTATTTCCATCTTTCTCTTCGGTTTCTAGAATGTCGTGACAATCATCCTCAAACTTAACATGAATTGACTATTCTACAACTAAGGTTTGTTTGTTGAATAATCTATATGCTTTATTTGTATGAGAATATCCAAGAAATATTCCTTCATCACTCTTGGAATCAAATTTTCCAAGTGATTCTTTTCCATGATTCAAAACAAAACATTTGTTATTGTTCCCATTCCTCTTATTCTTCCTTTGGAGTTATCTCCAAAAGATACCGTACCTCTATTTTTCCACTCAAGTGTTGAAAAGAGCTCTTTCATCCCAATCATGTGTCGAGAACATCTGTTGTCTAGAATCCACATGTTCTTAAGCTTTTTGTTCCTTACTTGTACACTCATAGCCTGCAGAAACAAATTTGATCGTTGAAGTGTTTGGTACCCTTTTTACTTTGGGTTCATAAGTGTTAGTTCAACTTAGAATTTTGTCATTCTTAGGCAACCAAAGTTTCTTTACTTTGTAAGCCTTTCTAAGTCTTACGGGACATTTATCAAAATTATGGCCAAAATAATTACAAAAAGAGCATTTAATTTCATGCAGCAGAATTGAACATTCTTTTTCTTTAAAGAAATGAGTGAATGATTTTGAGTTGTCATTCAATTTATATCCTAGTCCCACCTTATCATATATACCTCCTTGAGAGTTTAGAATTCTATCTAACATGCCATTACCATTTGTAAATTTCTTTAGCAGCAAATTAGTTGCATCAAGTTTTGATTTCAATTCACAGTTTTCTTTTTCTAGTTCATGGACTTTATTCTTAAGATTTTGAGCACATATTTGTGAGTTATTTTCTACATGTATTTCGATATCAGAGGATGCTCTGACACCATAGAAAGTTTTAGTTCTTATTTGCATGTTTTCAGATTTTCTTTGTTTTTCATACATATCATTCATGCAAGCATCATATTTCATATATGCATTAGCAGAAATAACAATGTCATCATTCACGGAAATCAAAGCATCTTTCTTTTCAGTTTCATTTCTACATGTAGTAAGTTCTATGCTTTATTTATCAGTAAAATTAATTTTCTGTACAAAAGTCAACTTTTCCTATTTTCCTATTTATTTTTTGCTTTTAACTTTCTATATTTATCTTTTAATTTATTTGTATATTCAACTAAATCAAAAAATGCAGTTTTTAACCCAAAGTTTATTTGAAGAAATAGTTCAAAATCATTTACCTCACTATTTTCTTCCTTAAGAGTTGCTGTTACAGTTAGGCATAAATGTGCAACTTCTTCTTGAGTTTCTTCATCAAATGAGGAGTTCTCATCATCTTAGGCAGCAATCATCGCCTTCTTTTTATTCTTACTGTTTCTCTTCTTGATCATTGGACAATCAATCTTGATGTGTCCTGGTTTCCTACATTCATAACACACATTCTCCCTAGGTTCATTTAATTTTTTTCTCCTATTTTGCCCTATATTTTTGTTTAATCATCTTGTTAGGAATTTTCTAAATCTTCTAGCTATAAGAGCTACTTCATCATTTTCTGACTCTTCCTCTTCAACCTTTTCAACTTCTACTTTAAGTGCAAGTGATCTCTTATTTTCCTTTTTTTTTTTCTCTTCTCATAAGTTGCATTTCATGAGTCTTAAGAGAACCCAGCAAATCATCTAAAGTCAGCACATCTAGGTTATGAGCTTCTTCTATGGCCATCTTTTTAGGATCCTAACTCTCATGTAAGGATACTAACATTTTTCTTACCATTTCCTTATTTGTATAGGTTTTTCCTAGCAATTTAAGCTCAGAAATAATTTCAGTGAATCTACCAAACATATCACTAATAGTTTCAGAATTTTTCATAGCAAATAATTCATAGTCATGTGTAAGCATATTAACTTTAGAAGACTTTACCTTTTTAGTTCCTTCATAGATGGTTTCTAACTTATTCCAAATTTCTTTACCGGTGGTGCAAGAGGACACTTTGTCAAACTCATGTGCTCTAAGACCACTATAGATCATATTCATGAACTTAGCATTTAACCCCATTACTTTAGCTTTATTTTTTGACCATTTATCAGTTTCAGGTAATGTAATACCCTTGTTGATTACTTGCCAAGCTTCTAGATCTTGGCCTATTATGAAGACTTGCATTAATTGTTTCCAATGCCTAAAATTAAAGCCATCAAACAAGGGAAGTTTATTAAACCCCTTAACAGCTAACCCTTTATTAGAAGCCATAATGTGGATTTACTTTAGGATGTTAATCCTTTTAATCAGAGTTCCTAACTCTAAATGCCAATTGTTGGGTTTTATGGCTTAACAAAAAGGGGGGTTGAATTGTTAATGTACCAAAACTATGCTTTTGTATGATATAAAAGATTCAATCAATTAATTTAAAATTTTATATGATAATAAGAAATCAAACAAACAAAATTATTTAAGCAAGTGAAGAGTAAGAGAATCAACCCCAATTTGCCATGGTGGTTCGGCACTCTATCTTAGAGTCCTACGTCCACCCTCTTCTCCTTCGATCCAACCGATTAAAGTCACCTTTACTTAACTAGATTAGGAGAACACATTCTCCCTAATCCAAATAATTCCTTCTCAAAGGAATTCTCAAGTGCGAATACAAATTATGATAAAAAGATCATATATAGTAGCAAATCCCTGAATAATATGCTAGTTTATGGGATATTGCTAATCAGAGGAGCTATTCAAGCATATATATCAAGATACAGAGCTCCTAACATGAAATCCCCAATTTGAAGAAATTAGGGTTTCGAATTTCCCTCAAAATTTATGTGCAGTAAATGTTCATAAGTGAAATTAGCACATAAATAATGTTATACAAGCTATGATTGAGTATATAATCAAAGATTAAAGTACATAATCGAATATCATCAAATCCTTGTGAGTCACCGAGAGATGAACAAACTCGAATCAAATAGTAGGTGAGCTTAAGAGACTTTCTTCACAAAGAGAACACTTCAAATATATGTAAATCATCAAGAAGAGATCTCCACGCACACATCTCCTTTAAATAGGAAGCAGATCTAGGGCCTTTTAGGATCAAACCTAAACCACAGCCTTCTTCCCGTTAAGAATAGTAGGCTATCCATCAAATCAACCTCATATCAGCCTTCAGAGCCAGAATCTGACCATTTTGATAGCTTGTCTTCTCTAGAATCCTCTCGTTGAGGTTTTGGCATTTGAGAGAAGCAGAGATGGCATCAACAACGAGTGAAGCAGCTAGGGTAGACTCGAGAGATAGAGACCTCTTATGCGTTTCTTTAAGTGAGAGGATGTCGTGGCAAAGGTGCTTCTCTGATGGTCAAGATGACATCGTAGCAAGGGCACTTCTTTGATGGTCAAGACGACATCATAGCAAGGAGACTTTAGCGGGGTTGGGCTAATGCAAGCTTGGGCCGCATCATATAGTCTCAGTCCAGCAACAAAGGGTCTAGTCTAATAATTAAAGATTCAGCAGATAGACATAGTCCAATATCAACAAGGTCCAAAGTTTAATTATGTAAACACGATCTAAAAATATGATCTTTTACAAAGTTCATATTTTGGTGTATTACATATATTGACTTTGAACTAATATCAAGATAGAGTTAATGCCCCTTATGTTCCTACAATTACATTAAACCAAGTATTATATTCCTAAAATAAAATATATTCAAATATATTATATTTCTTAAAGAAATATTCAAATAATCAATTTATTCAAATATTCAAATATTTGAATATATGTCATAAGAACTTTAAGAATATGTTTTATGAAGAAATGGAGGAACTCAGTTAATTTATAATATCATTAATTGATATTATAATTTGTACATCTTTTACTTCCTATAATTTATCTTTTTGCACATATAAAAACATATTTTAAGAATTGATATTTACCAAAAATATTTTTAGTCACAGCAAAAGCCCTTTCCAACACCAATACATCAAGCAACCAACCCAATGATTCTACCTCGGAGATTTCAGATCCTCCTTCCACATCACTTCTTGTTTTCACTTATGATGATAAGACAACAGATGATCCTTCCTTATCAACCATGCCTGATTTTATAGTTCTTCCATCACTTCCTAGATGATCTAATAGAATTTCCAAGCCACCCATCTGGACTCAAGATTATGTCTGCAACAATGTTGTCAGTCTATCCATACAGTACCCCATCTCTGACTATGTATCTTATATACATTTACCCATTCTACATCAACATTTCATAGCAGCCATTTCACCTGAGATAGAACCCTTGTTCTACCATGAGGCAATTAACGATTCTAGATAACAAGATGTCATGGATCAGGAAATGAAAGCATTAGAATCGAATAGAACATGGGAACTGGTAGACCTACCACCACGGCGAAAACCCATGGGATGTAAATGGGTATACAAGATTAAGTATCATGTTGATGGGAGTATTGAGCGTTTTAAGGCTCGTCTAGTAGCAAAAGGTTATAGTCAGATAGAATGGATCGATTATCATGAGACTTTCTTTCCTATAGTAAAGTCGGTGATAGTTAGAAATGCATTATCTATTGCTTTACAACATAAATGGACTATTTGACAAATGGATGTCCATAATGCATTTCTACAAGGAGACTTAGATAAGGAAGTATATATGAAACCTCCACCTGGGAGTCTTTTTGAAGGGGGGTCCAAAGTATGTAGGTTGTGAAAATCTTTATATGGGTTAAAGCAAGCTTCACGACAGTGGAATGAGAAGTTTACAAAAGCTCTAGTGTCTGCTGGTTATCAACAATCGTTGTATGACTATTCTCTTTTCACTAAGGAACAAGCTAGTAATATTGTTTTAGTACTCATATATATGGATGAAATTTTAATTACTGGTGATGATACACAAGAAATTGAGACTTTACAAGCTTATCTTTATTCTACATTTCGAATCAAGGATTTAAGAGAACTCAAGTATTTTCTTGGGATTGGGATCCTTCGAGATTCAAATGGCATGCATCTCAATCAATGTAAATATATCTTAGAATTGATTTCTAAATTGGGACTATCAGCTATAAAGCCTGCTGGAAATCCTATGGAGACAAATGTCTTATTCACTAGCTTAAAATATCATGACCAAGTTCGTCCACAAATAGATGATCCACCATTTAAGAACATATTAAGTTATCAGCAATTGATTGGTAAGTTGAATTATCTTGATATGACATGCCTTGACATAGCTTTTCCAATACACCTCTTAAGTCTGTTCATGCATACTCCTAAACGGTCCCACTGGGAGGTAACTCTTCGCATTGTTAAGTATCTTAAAGGAACAATAAGGATTGGTTTATTCTTTCCTTCAGATGGTGATTTTCTCTTACAAGCTTTCTGTGATGCTAGTTATACAAAATGCCCAATGACACGTCGATCCACTACTGGCTTTTGTCTTACACTTGGACATTCAGTAATTTCTTGGAAAAGTAAAAAGCAACCAGTTGTGACTCTTTCTTCAACAGAGGCCAAATATAAGGCCATGGCAACTACTACTTGTGAGATTGTTTAGGTGGTTGGTCTACTAAAAGATATAGGAATTAATGTTACACAGCTAGTGTTGTTATATTGTGATAGTGAGGCAGGGCAAAAATTGGTAAAAAACCTAATCTTTCATCAGAAGACCAAGCACATAGATGTTTCTTGTCATTTTATTTGAGAAAAAATATGTCATGGTTTAATTAGCACAGCACATGTTGGGAGTGATGACCAACCTACAAATATTTTGACTAAGGCTTTAGGGACAAATCAACATTATCATCTCCTTAGCAAGCTTGGGGTCTTGGACTTCTTTCGACCCTCATCTTGAAGGGGGTATTGAAAATTGACGATTTTCTCTTTGATATATTTTTCCTATATTGTAGGATCTCAATCTATTTTTCCTATTTTGAAGGATACTAGGGTTTCCTTGTATAAGCCTTACTTTTGTTTATATATAGCCTATTAGGTTATAATGTTTTCAATATAGCTGCACATTAAGAGTTTTTTTCTACAGCTTTGTTTTCTCTTGTAACTAGTTTTGGTCTTGCTTGATCAATAAACAAGCTTTTGTTCCAAACATACAAGTGTTCATCAAATTTTTCAACATTAGACCTTCAGAAACATAAACATTTAGCGTAAGAATGAGTTATTTTGCATTTCCTTCAGACGAAGTAGCTTTATTCAGCACGAGAAACGACGATGTTGTCACTTAGGACATGAAAAAGCAACGCTTAAAGCTCCATGTTCTTCAGTTCTTGCACTGTCCTTTACCAGGGGTAGGAATGTACGTACACGGGTTGGGCGAAGACGGTGGCACCGGTCCTTTTCCTTGTGGAAATGACACATTGTTCGAGCCATGTTTAACTTCATGTCTTCCAAAGGCCTTGCAGCTTCAAGAGGCTTTGTAATAAATATCAACAACGCAAGGGTGATCACCCCTTTTTACAGCCTCAAGAAGAGTTCCCCTCCGGGCGGCCATGATCGGGAAAGAAGATACTATGTTTATAATTTACTTTTAGCGAAGAATAGTTGGGATTTAAGGGATTGTTAAAGAAATAAAGGAGTCTGAGAGCTGTGATGTTAGCTTAACAAAGTTGCTTACACATATATATATACATATATACTGGAGAAGTGAAATTGTTACGAAGTTTCTAGGAAAGAGAAGTGCAAGTGAGAAAAACACTACTGCACTAATTCTCCAAACAGAAAAGTATAGATACGATTCCAAGCACATTCGTCCCTAATTCGGGGATCTAGTGACCCCCACCCCCGAAACCCTATCTTAACACAAAGCCGATGAAAATTTGTAACTACGTAAAGGTATCCTGACATCAAAGCAAGCACAAAGCTTTCACAAAAAAAAAAAAAGAAGAACAAAAGAAAAACGAATCCAAATATACCTAAGTGTACACTCAGTGGTCTCTCTTTCCCAGACTGGAGAAGAAGTTCTTTCTTTGTTCCATATGCAGAAGAAAGCATTATGGTAAGGAGAAAGAACCGCTGGTCTTTCCTAAATCTTTTTCTTTTTGCTGAAGACGTAAAGGGTTTTTGTGAATCGTGGAGTTATGCACCAAGTATTTCTAGGAGGTTTTCATATGAAGATGATAAACTTAGTGAAGTCTTTGCCGGAGAACATTTCTCAGGAAAAGGTTTTTTCCTCGAAAAATAAATGAAATGAAAACATACCGTCCAACTTCTAAGACAGGAGTCTTGCCCATGGCGGAAGAGTGTGCTTTTTATTTTAATTAGCTTTTTAGTCTGAGTAGATAAGAAGCTTATTATGAGACATTTGATCCTCCATATGCGAGTCAGTCAACATTATTTTTTTCGCATTATTAAATGGAAATTAACAATTTACGGATGGAAATTTGGTACTCTTAATTATGTAGATCATTGATAAATTTAATCAATATATGGACGTATCGCATACTGCGTTATAGGGTGCAGCTTTATTCTTCTTTTTTTTCCTACTTATATACACATAATAATGACTTAATTATCATCCATAATTCTCGGAAGATTTCTGTATATCCTGTGATTTTTGTTTGAAATAATGGGTTCAAGGAAGACTCTAATAAGATAGTTCCCAAACACCTTCTCAGGCTCCCACACTCCAAAAAAAAAAGCATTTCTCCAAAAAATGGGAAGAGAACCTGCTAAATACAGTCATTCTCCAGGCTGCCTATAAACCAAATAGTAACGCTACAAAATTTATAGTAGGAAAGCTCAAACTTCTTAGAAATCACTTCTTTCTCTTATAGTCTTGATGGCTGAAGGCCAAGGAAGAAATGAATCTTGGCTCTTAGTATATGAAATTCTTTTTTTAGTCAAGGCCAAGAAAAAGTTTCCCTAAGAACTCATTTTGTGGAAGTTATTTCAGTCCCTTTTCATGTAGCTTCATGGGAAAGCAATACATGGCGAAAGTAAGGCTAAGGAAGAACGCTGGTGGCCCGTGGAATGCAAGATTCACCAAAATAAACATTGGAAGTTTAAGTGCTTAAAGTTGTCTAACGAAAAGAAGGGAAATTCTTGGAAGTTGCTTGCAATCCCTGGTGAATTATGAGTGCCAACATGGGGGAATTGATGTAGATTAATATCCTGCAGCCAATTCCTTCTTTCGTCATTAATAATGACGTGATTTTATTAATATGTAGTGGTTCAGCAATTACGGGAGAGACGTCGCAAGACTTGTGGAGAAGCTATTATTAGACTTAAAACTATTATGGTCTCAGCTTTAGAGTTTCCGAATGTTATTTAAAGAGAATATCAATCAAGCTAAACTTCCTTCAAATTTCTA
This sequence comes from Casuarina equisetifolia, assembly GCA_028551475.1. Classification (NCBI taxonomy): domain Eukaryota; kingdom Viridiplantae; phylum Streptophyta; class Magnoliopsida; order Fagales; family Casuarinaceae; genus Casuarina; species Casuarina equisetifolia. Next base: position 13,143,522 of record CM052359.1, read on the forward strand.
ATGTTTACAGATTTTTCTTCTTTACCATTCGGCCCACACTCAAACTGATTTGAGGGAGAACCCCAAGATGCCGAAAATATTGTAGTATTCTTGTATGATAAGTAGTGTCACAGTTGATTTGTTTCTTCGATATGTGATGCTTCTGTTTTTTTTTTTTTTCTTTTTTTGGTTAAGTGAAAAAAGTTTGAAAATATGGTGTGTCAAAGTCATAACTGAGGTATTGAAAATATGGTTGGCTGTTGGCACAAATATATCTTTGACATCAAGTTCCTAGATAACAAGGTTAAATAATTAACACATACAGAGGCAACTTCCCACACTTCAATATCATCAAACAATAATAGAGTGTCTCTTAACTTAGTAAGGATATGTAAACTTTTAAGATATTAGAGTACAAGAACTCATTTCAAAACTTTAAAGTATTAGAAAAAATTTTAATCTTTATAAGTTCAAAAACTCATATTTAACTCTGATAGTATAGTAGAATGTAAGAAATCATCTAAAGATTCTAAGATATTAAGTAGAAATATTTTAACACTTATAAGGTTAAAGACTTATTATCTCATCTGTAATACGAGACAATACTCATATTTAAGAAAGGCAATAAACAAAATCAGCAACTTTACCCACGCCAGTTGTCTAGTAAAAGGCCACGACTATCGTTGAACTCCCCCACGCCGATAAGAATCAAAGGAAAATAGATTATTACAAACGCACTGATAACGGGATGCTGTCTCCTTCTTCCTTTGTTGTGTAGATATTTTATAGCTCTATAAATGTACCCTTCTTTCGAACCTTTAATACAGAAAGTTCAATTCAGTGTACGGCTACTCAATTTTCTGTTTCCTGGGTTTCATTGGCTACCACTTTATAGGTAAGGCTTACTACGATATCCAACATAGAACCAGACAAGCTTTATCGTTATCCTAACCCCAGCTAAGAATGAGAACTAATCAATGAATCTAGGAGTCTACAATGATCTACTGGGACAGCAAAGATGAACTAGTGTGAGATTATATAATATATGCATGGGGCAAGAAACAGGCATGAATTAAAGTAGCATTCACCTTTTTGTCGCTAACACGCTAATTGGCTTAACACGCTACAATTATTACCATTACTTCATTAAATTAAAAGGAAATTAGTGAACTTTAGGATGATTGATGTCAATCATTTGTAAAGAGTGTGCACCAGTACGCTAAGATGAGGGGCACATTAATTAAACTAATGCCAGCATATCTACTGAAAACGATGGTTGGGAAATGCTTATGGTAACATATAATAATAATTTTCATTTTCAAGAAAGCGATGGAAGTGGTTTGTAAAATTCTTAATTAGGTGTTAATGAAGTGTCATTGTAGTAAAAGAGAAAGCGAGAAGTGAGATAAAAGTATTAACGTTGGACCCAAAAGAGACTGGAAAGCTTTCCCTTAAATAGTATTTATTTGACTGGCGCTTTTCTATAGGACCAAGGAAAAAAGATACTTGCGAAAATGACAAAGAAGCAAAAAAACAAGCAGAGGATAGTGGAAGTGGAGGCTCAACGCTGAAGGATCATCAAAAGCCGAAGAAGTTTTTGAAGAAGAAAGGTTTTAATGGCAGAACAGCATATTATAATAATGCACATTGTTAAGTCAGTTGATGCAAATTCATATGGATTCCACAGGATAGGCATAACATCCAAGTCTTGTTCTAGTCAATATCCGTAACAGCAACCATAGTTTATCACCGAGTTATATCACATACAGAGCTGAAACTTGCACCAAGGTTCATAGAGGAAGCTCTCCAATGCTTGGCTTAATGACCCCTTCGATCATTCCGAGGTATTTAAGTGTAGTGGAAAAGATGGTGAACTGAGTGCTCTTTGAAGCAAACCTTCTGCAGTGTTCTCAGTGACTCCGGGCTTCTCTCCTGTCAAGGACTTACAAGCTAATACAGGGATACGACAATTAACAAGACTAAGGCTACCGTTCTGCAACAGTTAGAAATCTTCCCTGTGAACCACCATCATATAACAATATAGAATTAGTCGAAATGTAAGAGACGGTAAGTATGGCTGCTTAAACGTTCGAATTCTCAAATAAAAGAAAAAACATGAAAGAGGGGCTTTTATAGGATTATTTCATCTTCTAACACAACACGAGAAAGAATATTTGTGTATACATTTTGTTTTATGTTATTTGACACGAGAAAAAGTGTAGGATTTTTAAATAACAATACTAATTGTGAGTATGTCACTCTTGACATTATAAAACAGAATTCATAAAAAATAGATTTTTTTTATATAAAAACGGATCTTCAAAAAATAAAAATTGCATATTTAACATATTTAAAGATTCTAGGATATCATAGTTGATTTGATATAATGTTGTAAGTAGTTTCATTACAGAAATATGCCTATAATGTTATTTTATATAAATAAATATTATATCAAAAAATTTTACTTAATAAAAAATGAAAGGGTTAAAAAGACTATATTTATTAAACATTGATGGTGTCACCTTTTCTTTTAAAAACCTTTTCTCTTTATCTCTGTAGTTTAAATGATTGCAGCGTGACAGCCACTGTAGTCAACTGAGGTCCTAATATGCTGGGTAGTGGAAAGAAAGAGAGTGCGCACTCAGCACACCTAATTTTCTGCTAGTGGAAGCTCAACTTTCCAAGCTGATTGGTTTTAACAATTAATTCTCCTGTTACAATTACTTCATAATGCTTGTGACGTCCAATTCTTTGAAGCCCAATTTAGTTGAGTCTAAGATTTGTCTCAAACCTGCAATTTAAGGAATAAACTTGCACGACAAGATATGTAGTTCTTAGGTTATTATCTAATCATAGCAACTGCTCTCGCCTTTGATGACAGCCCTGCATAGTCCTTTTTACAGGGCATCCATTGATGATTTGATCTTGAAATATAAGACTAACTTTAATATTATTTGTCATAATTCAAAACTACTGTGCCAAAAGTCTTAAAGTTACTGGTTAATTAAAAATTATTTTATTTGAACATTATCAACAATCTGAACCCCTATTTGCCCAAAGCTACTACGATGTAAGCTTTGTTCCTACCTCAAAACATTGCCTTTACTTTAAAAGAAAAACAAGTGGACTATTCTTTCATGTAAAATCGCTTCACTGAATTTGAATTCATTACCTTTTTAGTCTTTGAGTTAATTTGGCTTAATTTACTCTTTTGAAGATGATAAATAATTAAGAGAGTGAAAGGTACAAATTAAAAACAAATAGATGAACACCTTTCTAGCATTCTAGAGATTTAGTACCAAAGAACGCCATTGTCAATCGAGAAAGGTGCAAGTATACTTCGAACTTCCTTTTGGAAGGGGATGGCTGGAGCTCAAAGGCTTATTGAGGCAATATTTTACACAGGCTGCCAAGTATATCGCAAAACAACGGTCGCTTTTGGGACAAGTTGATGCCAAAAAAACAGAAACCTTTATTATGTGAATATTGTTTCACGTAAATTTATTGTAAATGAACGTGAAGGGTGAGTGCTGGTGACGATAGTCACAAATGGCGACATGAGTTGGTTATTTAATGAATTCCAATTGAATATGGTATATTTCTGCTCGTGCGTCACCATCAAACTATAAAGTTGATTCTGAAATATATTCCCCTTTTTGCATTTATTTTTAGATTTAAAGTTAAATTATACGGTCCTCGTTTTCAATTGATGATAAGAACAATTGGTTGGTCACAACTTAATTTATGATTGGATTCTATTCTTTTATGCAAGGATTGCTTTCAACTCTAAGGGTAGCTTGCGCATGTTGGAGTGATAAATCAGTACTTCCCCAAAACACGGTAAAGGACCTATTATATGGTAGCTCGCACCTGACACCCATCAAACCAAGCAATTAGACAAATCCAAAAAATTGTACAAGGTTGAGTTGGTCAGAGCCTCAATAGCCGACAGTTGAACAGCAATGTAATTTGGTATCAGGATTTACTTGACTCAACAACATCATTGTTCGTCTCAACTCCTCATTGAAACTGTTTTTTCCTTTTTTCCTTTTTCTTTTTTTTTTCTTTTTTAACTAAGTCAAATTTTATATATAAGAATAGTCAATGGCTGGCTCCACATTGAAACTGTTAGGCGCCAAGTATTGAAGAAAACAATGAGACCGATATATCTTAACAGTATGCGAGGTTAGCATCGGTGGGGAATGGTATACAAGGAAAGGAAAATGGTAGCAGGAGGGGGGCAACTGAATTCCTCTATAACTATGAATAATGCCGTTGGATTTTCTAATCATTCCAATCATAAAAGAACGAACCTCCTACCTTTTGAAGATATGGGGAGCAGAATCGTACATTAATTTTCTGCTGGTATGAACAATTCTAATCCATTTAGTGGCCTAGCCAATTCTAGGGACTTCAGTCACCAGACCATTTTCAGCAACCCAAACTTAAGCTATTTTGCCTACAAAACACTATGTACCTCAGTTGGAAACCCAATCTATCACTTTTGAGTTCCTACAACACAAAGGATCGGATAATGATTGGCCCCAACGGCTAGTCATCCCTTCTATTTATTGAAGCGTTCGTCGAAGCTCGTAAGGTGACCAAACATTCTTTTGAGAAGTCATATTTAGGTTGTAAATATTTTGATTATCGGGATAAATTACACTTTGTGGAGAATCTGTTTGTGAGCTTGAACAAACAATTCTTTTTATCAGTCAAAATTGCTTTAGGACTGGTTCCAAATATTGTTGCATTTGGAGTGGTAGTGTACTGTTGCTTTCAATTTTTCGTAGCAGAAAAAAAAAAAAAAGTCGTTCTAATTGTGAAGAGGCTCTCTCTCTGGAGACTTAGAGATTGGTTCAAGCTTAAGCCGAAAATATATTTCAGTTTGCTTGGGTGATTCTGTGAGTACAGAGACACTGTGTATGGGGTTTCTTTTGGGTGATAGAACTGGTTGAAAGATTGTGTATCTCCTGTAGTCCTTGTGATTAGTATGTAGTATAAGGTATCATTAGTTGTGTTAACTAGAAGAAAGTGGATGTAGATACAAAAATTGCTTAACCTCAACCACTCAAATATTTTTGTTATTTTCACTCTCATCTCTTTATTTCTAGGTTGTGGAATATTTTTTTTATAAAACTGTTTATCCGCCAAAACCCATATCCCAGAGTTTGACGATGGACACACCGATTAGAACCTACTCTTCGCTGCCAAAGATGCAAGATATGCGTCTGCTGAAAGGACGGACTTGCGGGCGACCCACCACCGACAATAGTGGATTTAGCCCAAAACAAAAGAAATAGGCTTAGGCTCCAAGCCACTTGGGACTGAACAGATGAGCGCCAACTACATTCAAATGGGCTTGGACCTGGGCCTCAAGAAAAAATTAATGCACATCCATACCCAGAATGCCAAATGTGTTATCATGGGCAAATGTTGAGTCACTAAGTTTAAAGTTTAGAGTTTCATTTTTATTTTTAAGTCACACACTTGTCTGTCAAATTTAAGACCTCTTGATCTCAAGCAATATCTACTCTTAATTGAGCTAGATATTTGTTAATTTAAAGTTTCAACTGGGTCACTGAATCAAAAGTTTCATTAAGCTGTCAAATTTAAATGTTTTCAGATGAACCATCCAGCCACCAAATATCAGGCGATTTAGATGTAATTTGCACTTCTTCGCCCAGGTCATTCTGTAAGATTGATGTTCTGTATTCTGCAAAGCACCGGCAATAAAGGAGCATATTACATAACATAGAAGACAAGCTGGAAAACGTAGAAACTATGTTAAGGAAAAAAAAAATTAAGAAACACAAGACTCAGGGCAACATGACTGATGGGTCAAGAGATTCAAGGTGACATGTTAATACACTCACGGGATATATTGGACCGAAAATAATTTCAATTTTTTATTTTTTTAATGTAAAGAGGGTTTGTGGGTCTGGATTTTGAACATAAGATCTAACTCTTGGATGACTACTAGTCAACCACCAAGGTACTAGCTTGTGGACAAATGATTTCAAATGTTGAAAGCATCCTTAGCTTTTTGTTGATTTACAGGACACCAATCACATACAAATGGTCGGAAGTTTAAAGAGACAAAACCCTCTTCGGTTTTTGCTTGGAATCTGACAAAATTTAATAACAAAAAACATCTCTACTACAGCAATTATGAAAAGGTTTATCCTCGTGAACTGCATTTTTCTTTTCTTTTCTCACTTTGAAAGAAGGATTTGTTGTATTGATGAGCATGGAAGACCGAAATGTTCACACTGGTAATTGATCTGTTTCACGCTCTGCCAGCTTGCATCAGAGAAATTTCCGGACAACGTTCATCCATTTTAGTTTCCATAATACCTACTCCTTAGTTACTTTCCAGGCTAACATGGCGTCTTGATTTCAAATGAGATTTCCATTATTTCCTGGAAAAAACTGTCGAATAACGGAAGTTACTAGAGCATTTTCCTAATACAAATAGCAAAAACCATTCCCCCTTATTCGTGCATGGGTGTTCTTGTAGCACAAAGAAGAAAAACGGGTTTAGAAAAAGTATGTTAGTTTTTCAAATTTTTGCAGCCCTTGGCATCATTAACTTTTTTCTCTCAAATCATTCGTTGGCAATGTTGAAACACTTAAACAGGGGTACAACTTCCAAAAGCAAAAGCAGCGAACTTTTGGGATCGATTGTGTAATTGACATTCTTGATTGCATGCCAACGTCAAATGCTTCCAAATGTAGCCCAATATTATGACCTTTCGTTGGTGATGCAATTTCTTGGCTGTTAATATAGGTTGATAACTATGTATCATGTGAGATAGTGTAAACATGTTTCCTATATTACAGTTATTACACTTTCATATAGGTAGCGTCACAAGTCTATATATAAAAAACCTTAGGTTGCACAGTTGAAATATCACAATATCAATAAAAAGCAATTCATTTACTCGTTAGTATTTCTTATTTTGTTAATTAGCAGATACTAGTTGACAAACGCAGCAATCCATGCTCACCCCTGTGGCCAACACCAAGATAATTATTTACGATGTGGGAACCTGCTCGGTGGCTCGTTCACCAGCTTCCCCAAGCGAGTCCGTCTTTCGTGACACAAAAGAACAATAAAAAGATTTCTTTGGCTTGAGGCTATCATGAGATTTCGTAAGACTTTCTTGGAAGCTGTCCGAAAGGCACTTTGCGCAGTGAAGATGGTTATCCACGAACAATTTTCGTTATTTGGGTAACCAGCTCTGTTCTGTGGAATGAAATCTGGAATCTTAAAAGAAGATCATTTTCACTGCAAAAGTCACCTTATGCAGTAAAAGAATATATCTAGATTTAATTAAGTACAAACATTTACACTTGATAATGTAGTATTACTCATCTACACCATCAATACACCCCCTCAATGCAATAATCCCCTCTAGATCATCCAACAATATCACTTTCTATATAGATTATGGAATTACTCATATTTCCAAGGGTGTTAAAAGAGAATGTGAACTTTCATATCCTATTAAAAAGTTCATCTTCATATCAAAAGATGGCTCATAAGCTGGAGATATACACCTACATTTAAGTATATATACTTACACCTTAGTAAATGCAAGACTATCACACCTTCAATATAAACATTTTCAAGTCTATGCCAACTTAGTCAAAAGAGAGAGAAAAAAATAAAAAAGAAAGATTTGAGAGGTAATATCTCATCAAGTAGGGAAGTAAAACTTATAAATTATAACAAAATTTTGCAAGGGCTTTGCAATTTTCCTAAGATCATTTAATACTAGGTGCGTGGGGCCTGGGTTTAGGTTGGCAAGAAAGAAGATGTACGTGTAGTTAAATCCATATTTCCATTTATTTTTATTTTTTTGTGTAGAGACATAGTTTTGGCTCTGACATGAAGAGTAAGACCAAAAGTCTCTGCAGATTTTTCTCCAAGGACTTGCCAAGAACCTTGCCTACTAACATTTGAGTTACAACAAGAATTTCTACAAAATTTTGCACAAATTCTTATAAAAACAACAATGAAATTAAAACAAAGGACAAGAACAATATGAAAAGCAATGAAAGAAGAAACTCGTATATCTAGATGATTTTTATATACACTCTAACTACCTTTTTATAGTGGTTAGAAATCAAATGTAAAACATCTCATAATCATGATGAATTGATAAAATTTTATGCTCAAATATAAAACATCTCATAATTATGATGAATCTATATCAAATTAATTTTGAAAACCATTGCCATGAAGAACCCTTACTTTTTGGATTTTGAGCATAAAATTTTATCAATAAAGTTGATGATTCTTTCCTTTTTTTATGGTAATAAACTAGTCATTTTCTTCAAAGTTAAATGCCTCTTAATTTACCTTCAACCATTTTGTAAAACTATTAGAAACTAGGAGAGAAGATGAGTTGTTGTGCGGGTGTGAGAAAAAAGATGATGTGCGTAAGGTGCACGCATGTGTCTTTGTGCTATGTGTCTTTTGCCTCGATGTGTCACATGTGAGATGCACACACTCACATTTTTTAAAATATCCACTTTCAAAGTGGTGCTAATGTGTTGACATTGGGTTTTTTTTTTTTCTAACATCTTTTGCAAGCTAATGTGTCATTCTATGAGCTTGTTTAAAAGTAATTGACATATTTTGTTAAGATGTCAGCTATTTGGTCAATAGAATAGATGAAATGGACATAAAGTTTTTTATTTTTATTTTTTATTCTCTCATGAATGAAGTGAAAATTAATTTCAACATGTTTTGTTCTTGCAAGGAAAATAAGATTAGTTATTAAATAAAGTCATAATAAATTATCACATCAAAATATGTGAGGATTAGATTATTTGACATAAAGATCTTGTAATTAGATCTTTTATTCAAATAAGTTTTGTAGTAGTGTCAACAAGACATTTTAGTTCAGCTTTTGTACTAAAGTAAGCAATAGTCTTCTATTTTTTAGAACTTTAAGACATTATATTACTTCTAGGAAAGTACAAAATCCTCTAGTTGATTTGCAATTATCATAGTCACTAGCTTATCTAGCATTAGAATATACATGTAGGTCATTATTTGATGTTTTTGTTATTTGAATGCTGAATTTAGGTGTGTTAACCATAAATCATAGAATATATTTTACAAATACCCAATGAGTAAGAGGAGGAGCATGCATATATTGACACACAATGTTAATAGCATAAGAAATATCAAGTAATGTGAGTGTTAAATATTAAAAGAGATCCAACAATACTTAGGTAATATGTTGGATTTGAGTATGATTCACCATCATTTATAGATGGTAAATGATTTGTGGTGCATGATGTAAATACCCCTCGAGCTTCATTCATTTAGCTTAAAACATTATTTCATAAGCAAATTTTACTTTATGAAGAAAAGACTATTAGTAGAACATTTGGCTTCAATTCCTAAAAAATAATGTAATATACCTAAATCCTTGATATCAAATTCAAGGATTTTTGACATTGGTGTTTTTAAACTTTCTATAAAAATAATATCATCAACATACACAAGGAGAAAAACTCTATATATTTTTGTATGAAATATAAATAATAAAGAGTCTGCTTGAAAATTTTTGAACCTAATACATTGAAGGAATTGATTAAGTTGATGATTCAATTCTCATGGAGCTTGTTTTAACCCATATAAGGCATGTTTTAATTGACAAACAAAGTATGATTTGGTAGAGTCAACAAATCCTTGTGATTGAGTCATATATACTTCTTCATCCAATATGCCATGAGGAAGGTATTTTTTATATCAACTTGTTTAATGTTCATCCTCTAGTATATGCCAAAGCAATTATAATTCATATTGTAACTTGCTTAGCAACAAGACTAAATGTGTTATAATAATCAATACATGGTCATTGATGAAATCCTTTAACAAGAAGTTATGCTTTATATTGTTCAAGGGTTTCATCAGACTTTTGCTTAACTTTACATATCCATTTACAACTTATGGGAATAATACTTTGGGGAGGAGGAATAAGATCTCATGTCTTGTTTTTTAACAAGGCGTTATACTCTTTGACCATAGTAGTATGCCAATTAGAATCTTTTGATGCTTTTGTATAGTTTTAGGGTTCAATATAACGTTGTACAAAAGTTGTAAAAGCATATGTATGATCATGTAATAGAGTACGCTTGGATATTTTCCTCTCTTTAGTCTTGTAATCATTGAATGATTCTTTATAAAGAATTGTTGGATCATGTATGTTCTACATACTTTAGTGCCAAATTATTTGAAGTAATTTCAATGGAGGGATGTGATATTATTGTATTGGTACAAATATTTTGCATATTTGTTTAAAAGGGAAACACATTTTCATCAAATATGGCATCAACAACAATGTAAATTATTTTTGTTTGTAAACAATGACAACAATAGCATTTATATGCTATAGGATAGCTCAGAAAAACATAAAGTTTTGAACATATATTGAGTTTATGTTAAGTATAGGGCCTCAAGTAAGAAAATACAAAGCACCTAAAAATTTGTAAATGGGATATACTAGGTTTTTGATTTAATAGTTTTTCCCATAGGGTTTTATTGTCTCATTGAGATTGGTAGATGATTAATAAGATGTGTTGCACTTTCAAAAACAAAATGTCAATATTGAAGTGGTATATGTGGATTATTTATCATTGATAATCCTAATTTAGTGATGTGTCTATGTGTTTTTCTTAGTAGTCCCATTTTAATATGGTGCATAGGGACTTAATATGTGTTAATAAATACCCTTGTTAGATAAAAAAGTTTTAAAATCTTTAGAAGTAAATTTTGCTATTCCATCACATTGAATATTCTTCATTATAGTTTGAAGTTGACTTTCAACAAAAATTTAAAAATTTTTTAAGATCTAAAGAAATTCATTTTTAGTTTTCATGAAATAGAGCCATGTAAATTTGGAATAACCATCAATAAAATAAATATAATATTGATTTCCTTGAGAAATTGTAATTGATGTAAGGCCCTATATATCAAAATGGACTAAGTCCAAAGGAGTGTTGGAAATATTATGTGTAGATAAATGCAATTGTCATAAGCTTTTATTGGTGCTACAAGCAATACAAGAAGATGAAATATTTCCAATAAATTGAATATTCATTATTTTGAGCAATCTTATTACATTTGCGTAATTAAGATGACCTAGTCTATAATACTAAGCCAATACATTTATTGTAGAAATATGAAAAGTTTTTGTTAGATATTGAAGAGTGCTCAAGTTAAGGCAATAAAATAAATATAATATCTATTCCCTTGAGAAATTGTAATTAGTGCAAGGCCCCATATATCAAAATAGACGAAGTCCAAAGAAGTGTTGGAAATATTATGTGTAAATAAATGCAACTGTCATGGGCTTTTACTAATGCTACAAGCAATACAAGATGATAAAATATTTCCAATAAACTGAATATTTCTTATTTTCAACAATCTTATTACATTTGCATAATTAAGATGGCCTAATCTATAATGTTAGGCCATTACATTTATCATGGAAATATGAAAACTCTTTGGTGAATACTAAAGAGTGCTCAAGTTAAGGCAATAGAGTTCATTTTCAGCTGGTCCTTATAGTATAATCTATCCATCTCATTGCCAGATTCTATACACGATAGAAATCAAGAAAGAAAAAAAAAACACAATTGTTATCTTTTGTAAATTTAGAAACAAATAATAAAAATTTTGTTATATTAGGCATAATAAGTACATTAGAAACACTGATATCATTAGGGGTTAATAAATTACTTTTATGGGTTATTAGAAGTGTCATTTTATCCATTACAATAATTGTTTAATTCACATCATAATTGAACAATTGAGTAATATCATTGTCATATGGTGAGATATGATATGTGGTGCTAGAATCAGGAAACCAATTGGTTTTAGTGGGAGCTTAGTGTGTTTGTTATGGAGCCTTCCTAACAATATTGACATGAATATTTTGCAGGACTTGGAAGCCAATATTAGGCCTAGAATTGAAAGGAACATACCTATGACAACATTAAAATGCCCTGGTTTGTGACAAATCTAACAAAGAACATTATGCCGAGGTTTTGCTACTATAACAAGGAACATGAGTATGTCTTTGATTGTTGATATTATTTAAGCACCCTCTTGGATTGCTAGCATATTTGGAAAGGTGCTAGTTGGTAGGGATGGTAACAAGACTAGGGCAAAAGCAACTGCAATAAGTAAGCCTTGTGTAGCCATTTCAAAGTAAGTTTCCTAGGTAAGGAGTAACCCATATAGTTCTTCATAAGAAAGAGATGATGCGCATATATGAATTATAACTATGGTGGCAAAAGCTGCACAGAAGGTGCCAAGGCCTCATAAAACATGAGTTAAGTACTCATTTTTCAAGATAATTTCACCTACAAAAGGAAGTTGATCAATAATACCATTTATTTCTTGAATAAATTCAATTATCATTTAATGCACTTTAGTTTCCATCTAAAGATGAAAGTGAAGAGCAAAAACATGCATGGAACTATGGGCCATGAATTCAAACCATAAGGCTTGCCATATTTTTGCTAAGGTTTTGAACTTTCTTGTAGTTATCACAATAATGTCACTATAGGTGTAAAAAATCTAGTCATGAGTAATCTAATCTACAATTTTCCAATCTTCATAAGTTGGATTGGAATCACAAGTGATATGCCCTTTTTCATTAGTATTGGTAATGAACTCTTCAAAACAAGGGAAAGAGCCATCAACAACTCCAAATAATCCATTTGCTTGAAGGAATGGCTCAATTCAAGCTTTCCAAACAAGAAAATTAGGACCTTATTGATGCAAACCAATGGTGGGAAGAGGACCTAGATTTGGTTCCAAGAGCATGAGTAGTAGCATGAACACTGTTGGTGTTGGAAACCATTTGCAAAAAAAAAAAAAGGATCAAAAGGAAACATTTTTGCCAAAGGCTAAATTGATACCAAGTTAGAACTAGAATTTCTACAAAATATTGTAGAAATTCTTATAAAAACAACAATATAACTTAAAAAAAATAACAAGAACAATATGAAGAACAATGAAAGCAAAAACTTGTATTTTAGATGATTTTTGTTTACACTCCAACTTCCTTTTTATAGTGGCTAGAAATCAAACTTGAAATATCTCATAATGATGAAGAATCAATACTAAATTGATTCTGAAAATTAGTGCCATGAAGAACCCTAAAACCGTTTGAATTTTTAGTGAAAAATTTCATCAATAGAATTGATGATTCTTTCTTTCTTTTATGATAATAAAATGGTTGTTTTCTTGTAAGTTAAATGCCTTTTATTTAACCTTTAACCGTTTTGTAAAACTATTAGAAATTAGAGAGAAGATGAGCTGTTGCATGGGCGTGAGGAAGAAGACGATGTGCATGAGGTGCATGCACGTGCCTTTGTACTGTGCGTCTCTTGCCTCGGTGGTGTTGCGTGTGAGATGAACACGCCCGCATTTCTTGAGACATCTGCTTCCAATGTGGTGCTGACGTGGTGACATTGGTGTTGTTTTTCTAACAATTTGGATATTTTAAAAGGTCACGCCAGTTTTTCTTGTTTCTCCATGAAGTCTTCCTAGAATCTTTGCAGTAGTTTCATTCTTCCTACCGCAGCAACTTAATCAAGCTATATTTAACTGCATTTTCAGCAGAGAGTTCTTCAACAAACCTTTTGAGCCGCATCCCTGAGTGGAAGGAACCCAGGAATAGATATCCTTCTCTCTCGATTAACCAAACCTTGTTCTTTTGGAGGGGACCTCCTTCGATGGCTGCAAAGGTGGCCATCCCATCCTTGTGTTATTGATTTTTAACACCATGTCTCTTGCTGCAGCAAGGTCCTTGGATGACATGAAGTCAACACTTGGCGCAAACAAGGTGTCATTTCCGAAAGATCGAAACCACTAACCACCTCCACCCCTAAGCCTTATTCTCACATTCCCAAAACTGGAAACGGACCGTGCACAAAGTGAAGAAAATGGAGCTTTAGCTGCGTCTGAGGGAGTCTTGGGTCACAAGCACTTGTGTTCTAGTAACTAAAGGAAAGGCAAAATACATCTTTATGCCGTACGTTCCTTTTGTGTTTGTCTCCTTGTATTTTGTTAAGCTTCAGTGCCCGTTTTCTAAACTATGGTGAATGTTCTCGACGATATTCCGACAGACAATATTGTTAATGTTACCTCTATCTAGCAAAGAAACTATGTAATGAGCCAATTTTCAGTTTTCCATAGTTTTCTTCTTTTTTACGTGATTATCTCATAACTCTCCACAGTACTCAGTTTTCTTTGACAGACAAACTAGACAGAGACATGAAGAAGCAGAGATGAAGTCGTTATCTATCCGTACTTTAATCTTTGATCGCGTTAAACCATAATTTTGATTCACACGAAAAAGTATTCTTATGGTAATTCCACCAATAGTGTAAATCCAATTATTATATTGCTTTTATTGTGTTGTTCTTTTTCTTTCAAGAAAAAAAAAAGAGTCATTCTCTTGTCATTGATATTGATTGGACAGGTTGATCAAATAATCAATACCTATGCAAAAAATACATGAGGTAGGGCATCAAACTTAATCCCTTGTTTCATAGTCCTATCCATTGGGGAAAAACAGAAATTTGATGTAATCTAAAGAAATGTCTTAAGAGTATCAACTAAAACAAAAAATAAGAACAATCTTCACGGAGGTCAATAATGTTATAGGCCTAGCTGATCACAGGCTATTTTCCTACAAAATTTAGATATTGTTATTATCATCTCTTTCTTCTTATAATTAATTTTCGGTTATTTATAACATTTTTTATCAGGGTAATCCGTAATCAATATACTATCAGTTCTATAATATTTAGCGTTTTTTTTTAATATACTCATTCCATAATGAAGTCTAAATTGCTACCAGCAAGAATACAGGAGACAAAGTTACTACTCTTAATTTTCAAAACATCACGGCTAGACCCGTTTAGTTCCTAGGAGCGTGCACAAAATCTAAAAGGAAAAACGTCTAATCCTATGTTTAAACAGTCATATGATAAACTAGCCATGATTTTTGAGCTCATTATGCTGTGATCTCATCGTAATATTTACGACAAAGTACTACATGATACTAGACAGGGAAAGAGTACTTTCGCCAAGAACATGATCATCTTTCTCAGCATAATAGATATTCCCGTTAAACTCACATAGACACAGAATTATGTACTGAAATATTACAATATCCCTCAATTATTATGTAGAAACCCTCCACAACCTCAACGGTACAAGTTCCACAATACAAAATTTAGGTTTTATCCATGCTTCGAGCATTGTCCAACGCGACCATTGAACTAATGGTCTCCCATGTAAGTGCAAGGAGAAGGAGCGGAAGGCGGGATAGGGCCAGTGTTAACAGTGGCTTCCGTTACAGGTTTATCTCCGGCGCTTCGCTTCTCACCATCTGAGGGCCTCGCAGCCCCAAGTGTTGTGGCAGTGACAATCAACAAAACAAAGATCGCTGCCCTAGTACCCACTTTCATGATTGCTTTCTGAAATAAAGGGTAGCAGTTGCTATGTGAAGGGCACTCATGATTGATTTCCAAGGAGTAATTAGTTTTGCCTCTATACCTATCGTAGGATTACTACGGAAAGGAAAGACCAGGACAGCTGGAGCCAAAACCGTGGCTTTATTTGGGAAAGGCGTGGGTTATTTTGCTTTCTAGTTGCAATTAACTATCTTTGGTTGAGATCTGATACAATGAAGACCTATAACTTTTAAAAGTCTTCGGTTTTCCATAAATGGTCATGTATTTTTCCCAACTATTGCAAAGTATAGAATTTGATCATTTGGTTCTATATATCCGTATTCCAACTTATGAATTTCCAGATGTAATAGATTATACTACATATTGATTTATTTAAGCGTGAAAGGCTACCTCTCATGCTTATTCATTTCAAAAAATGAATGCATGTTTGGTTGTACTAAGAAGATTTAACACCTGGTTTTAATTTGTGGTATATGAACGTCTTCGTTTCTTCCTTAAAGATTACATGTGAGATCCGATAGCATCTTTAGGCGGCTCTTGTTTATTTGATTTATTTGATACGCAAGAATCCTTCAAAAATACACTAAGAATTAAAGAATTTAGAGGACAGACGAATAAACTAAAGACATAGTGTTAGTTCCTTTAAACTGTTGATCCTTGAATTTGGAATCACAGCCTAACTCACAGTTATGAGCAAGTGTTGCAATAATTTACGCTTTGCAGTGAATAAAATAATTATATAATATTTATCCCTTAAATTCCAATGCCTTTTTTATCTTCTGGTCAACATTCGCATATTTTCAACCCCTGAAAATGGAATCACAGCCTAACTCACAGCTATGAGCAAGTTGATAATAGTATCGCGCCTTCCGCTAAACCAGGAAGAGATTGCCGAGTGCAATAGGTAAGCTGATTAAGGTATCATATGTCTTCAAAACATGAGAAAAGTATGTACATAATATGATCATACTTAATTTCCAGTACCATGTGAAACGTTTTATTAAGATGCGCGAAAGCTGTTGATATAGAAGCTTTTCTCCCTCTTCCCCCAGTTAGCAAGGAAACGTACGTCTTCTACCAATGGTTTGTTCAATATTGGGATGGACAATCTAGTAATATTAGTTAATAAAGTACCGTGCACTGCGAGTTTAAATTTCGTATTGGATGTATCTGAAATTTGGAAGCAAACTTAACACCACGCGTGAAGTGATAACAAGATAACATTTAGCATAAGAAAGAGTCGTTTTGCATTTCTTCTCAGGAAATAGCTTTATTTAATATACACGAGAAACAACCCATGTTGTAGTCAATAGGCCCGCCAAAGCTAAGATCTTCAATTTTTGCAATGTCCTTTACCAGGTCTGGGAACGTACGTACAAGGGTCGGGGGATGATGGTGGCACTGGTCCTCTATCCTCCGGAAATGACACGTTGCTTGCACCACGCTTAAACTCCATGTCTTCCACAGTCCTTGCAGCTTCAACAGGCTTTATGATCATTATCAAGGATGCAAGGATGATCAGCCCTTTTACAGCGTTGAGAAGAGCTTTCTTCCAGGCCACCATGATCGGGAAAGAAAAGTATGCGAGGGATAGCTGGGATATAAAGGTTTGTTGTGTTAGCTTAACAAAGTTGCCGCTATTTATACTGGAGAAGTGAAATTGACACGAAGATCTAAGGAAACAGCGGGGGCATGTAAAAAAAGAAGACGTACAAGTTAAATTAAATTCTTGAAAGGAGAATTATACATACGATTCCAGGCACATTCGTTCCTGATAGATTAGGTGTCCGTCACCAAATAACTCTTATCTTCAGAGAAAGCTAAGAAAATGTCGTCACTGTAAATTATTTGTTGCAATTTCGTCATTCGGCAAGCAAATTCTTGGGAAGTCCTTTTGCTTTTTGTTGAAGCTTATGACTCAGCCCTGACGTCACGACCAACTCTATGCTTTCACATAAACAAGTAGAACAAAGGAAAACGAATCGAAACGCATTTCATGTATATTCGCTCGTCTCTCCTCCCCACCTCTCTTGATTGCAAAAGAAAATCTTTTTTTATGTGCAAGAAAAAGTTAAGGATTCAAAAGAAAAAGGTGTTAAGATTTGTGGAATAATTAGGTTAGAAGATATGATTATAATATCTTATTACAAACAGGGGTCTTTATTTAATTATAGAATTAGAGATTATCCTCTGATTAAAATGTGTTTTCCTAGTCATATTCAAGTAAGATTTCAATCCTCTTATGGTAGTAGATTTTCTTAGTAGTATCTGATTAAGATTTCTTTGTAGTTTCTCTATGAATAGAGGAAATATAGAAAAATCTAATAGTCGAGCAAAGAAAATTCCCTTAGGGGCTAATTATTGAAGAAAACCCCTCTCATGCATTGTAATAGATGAAAGAATTGTAATACGCATGCTTTTTTTTTATGAATATATGATTTTATTTATAGAAGAATAAGAGAATACAAAAGTTTAGGAGCATTCCTTAACATTACAATTCATCTAAGAGAAAATAGAATTTGGATTCTCTAGCTATGATATAATAAAACATTCGTTTGAGAGAGTTTAATGTTCCTAAATAGAGATGCTCTTTCAAAAACTACTTTCCTGATTCTGGCCAACAAAATTGGTATTTCAACAATTTTATTTTGAAAATGTCTACGATTACATTTAAACCATATACAATAGAAACATGTTAAGAAAAAAAGTTTAAAAAAATTTGCAACCAAATCTTTTCCCTTAATTGCTGTAATCATCCATTGTAATTTAGAATTCCAATCATTGATGTTCTTACAAAGACCTTGTTGTTCATAATATGCATGTTTGATAAAAGAAATAATATGAGAAAATCTAATAAGAAAAGCCTATAAGGAATGTTGGTCTGAACCTTTTAAATTTGTTGTATTTGTGAGTATACGCTCTATAATTGTATGCTTGATCCATATATGGGTAAAAGGCTTTATTGAATTTCCCCGACAAGTGGTATTAGACTACTTGAATCCTTAGCAAGTGGTTTGTTAAGGATGCAAGATCAGGACCAAAGACAATAAATTAAGTATGGTGAACACAATTGAAGTAGATTAATGTATTTTAAGGTGAGATATTCTCTTTCCTAAATTCAGTTTGTTGTGGATGATATTGATATAGATCAATTAAAATATATTGTTGGAATGGTAAATTGGAATATACAACATGTAAATCTATGTCTCTTTGTCAAAATCTGAGTATTTATAAGTGAAATTGAAGATTTTCATTGAAGAACATAACATGTTTTGAAGATGATTAGCATTTTCTAAGTTGTTAGATTGAAGATTAGATTAGTCAAATGGTTCTTAGTGGTTGTATAAATTGTTTGGCTAAAGTCATTACATCAAATGGTGGAAAATGATAGGTCAGCATTTGAAGATGAAGATTGTGTTTGAAGCCCAAGAACAAATTTAAATATCAATTTTAATTTACCACAAATGGTGACAAAAGAGAGGATATCTAGATGATCTATAGAAGATTTTGTCTTAACCTAATTGGCAAAATGGCAAACAACAATTGTGTTTGGCTAGAAATTTTGGCTTGAGCTACAAACTTTTAAATGATAGCTAAAAACCCAATTGGTAGTAGTAAATTGGCAACAATGACAATAACAAATGGTATATCAACCAACCAAGAGTCAATTCACAATAAACAATCACTTTGATTGACAATAGAAGATAGTAGTAAAAGAAAATGGGTCACTAGTAGGTTGAAACTAGGTCAAGCAAACCTAGGTCATAGAGGATGCAACCCATTAGCAGGAGTCACACATGAGGTGCATGCTCTAGATGCACAACTAATGTGCATGAGAGGCACACACCAAACAAGAAAGAAAAAAAGAAAAAGAAAAAGAAAAAACATTTTTTTTAACATTGTAGGGTTGTTAAAAGGGAGTATTTTGATGATTAAATATTGATAGATTATTGATTAATGGAGAGCTTGTGGAGCTCCTAATTTTATTACGGATGATGAAGTAAAAGTTTAGATATTTTTAAATGTCACTATTTAAATAAGGTGTGGGAGGCCTTGATGATTTATTTTAGAAAAGCACTAACAATGTTTATGGAAGTTAGACTCATTAATGGATGAATTCCTAAGAGTGATCTCAATTTTTGTGGAAATCTAATAATTTTTACTTTTAGTAATAGTTTCATGATAAAGGAGATACTTGGATGAAAGAAATCCACAATGATATGCAGATGTCTAGATATAAACATGGCCTAAGATTGGTATATCCTAGAAAAGGCTATAGCAAAGGTGCTTAAAGAGGTATGACTTGAGAGACACATGATTTAAGAAGAGGCAAGGATAACATAGTTGATAAGGGCTTATTTTAGAGAGAGTTTCTCTAACCTTTCTCTTTCAAAAGACTTTGATTTAAGAGAGTTTCTTTAGTTTTTCTCAATCCAAAGACTGTGATTATGGAAGTTAGAGAGAGTTTCCCCAATCTTTCTTTTTCTAAAGACTTTGATTGTATAATTGATATATTTGAAGAGATTTTTCGTACTTTTATGCAGTATAAGGATGTTGCACTAATTATTTTGAGAGAGAGATTGTCAAAATTGGTAGAACAATTAGGTTAAAAGATATAATTATAATATCCTATTACAATTAAGGGTTTCTATATAATTGTGGACCTAGGGGTTATCCTTTTATTGTAGTAGGTTTTCTTAGCAATATTTGGTTAAAATCTTTATTTTCTAGTTGCACTAGATTTTCTTAGTAGTATCTAACTAAAATTTCTTTAAAGTTATTCTGTAAATAGAGAAAGTATAGAAAAATCTAATACGTGAATAGAGAGAATCCCCATAGAGTTTTATTGTTGGAGAGATCTTTCTTATGGATTTTAGTTGATAAGAAAATCTATGAGATTCCTATTTAATGAAAGGAAAAGTATGAGAAAATTTAATGAAAAGAATTACAAAAGATGTAAGAAATTATATTGGTCCAAATCTTTTAAATCTATTATGTTTACATGTATACGCTTTTATGGCTGTTCATTCAATCTATATATGGGTAATGTACTTTGTAGAATTTCCCTAATAAGTGGTATTGAAGCTGCTTGAATTCCCAACAAAAGGAACGTTGATATCTAATAAAATATATATTTTGTTTTAGATAAAGAAAAGTTAAAGAGTAAAGGTGTTGAACCTAGGATTTGCTAGTAACTAACCATTGGCTACTAACCTATCGACATATTTTTCCTCTTAATATAACATGAAAAATTAGCTGCTCCGATAATTTTCAGGACATATTCATATGAACATGATAAATCAGCTAGTGATGTTCTTTCCCGAGAAAACTTCTTACGAATAGGGTAAACCACTTTTGTTTTTCTTTTTTTGGAAAAAAATTGCTAATATGTAATATTCGACTTCGGAAAGAATAGTCTTCTCCATGGTGGAAGAGTCTGTCTTCTTTTTCTCTTCGCCTTCAAGTCTGAGACAACAAAAAGCTCATAATAACAAAATTTGAGCCACCAACTGTGAGATTTATTCATATCATGCAACACGTCAATATTACTTTTTTGAAATTAGTACTTTTCAGATGGAGTAATTTGACAGAAAGTAGGCGGCCTTAATTGTTCAGAGCATTGATAAATTTAATCATATAAAGATAATAGCATGTTGGGTTTCAGAATAAAGCTTTATTCATTTTCTTTTTTCTCTTATATATTTGTATACACATACCACTATCCTAATATCAACCATAATTTTACGAAATTGCTATATAATATATGGATTTTTCTTTGAAATGATGGAGTCAAGGGAGATATCTAACAAGGCATTTCCGAAACATCTTTTTAAGGCTCCCACAAATCTGTAAACAGAAATCATTTCTCCCAAAATATTTTCCAACATAATTCTGAATATCAGCTATAAATCCTCTATTTATTTATTTGTTTGGCAAACCACGATAACCCGACAAAAGTCCCCCAAATTAGGAGGAATTCCTAAAAAATAAATTCATTCTGCAAACTACCAATAAAAAATATAATAATGGAGAAAGATCATTGTAAAAAGCACAAACTTCCTGGAAAAGAAAAAGAAAGGAAAAAAAAAACTTTTTTATTTCTTATTTTTTAGATGGCTCAAGGCAGAGGAGGATTCAAAATTTTAGTCCCTCATATTTTCACGAAAAGTTCTGAATTTTTTCTGTTATCGGCCTCCGAGTTCTAAAGGTCTGAAGTTCCTTGAAAATAATTATTAATTTGTTATGTTCCAAAAAAAATCCTATTTGCAACTATGAACAACCAAAATTCACAGCTTTTCATCTATCTTCCACGATCTCACAGAAGATCAACTTTTTGCGTTAATAAAACCAACCACATTCTAACATGGGACATGAATATAAGAAAGTGGTCGAGATTTTATAGTACTTCCGCTAGTGACATAGAATTTGTCAGAGAAAGTCGTATGCAAATAACTTGCCCATTAGAAGATTATTCTGGAGAATCATATGCGGAAATTTTTTCCACCTCGTTTTGTGCGGCATAATGGGAACCGCATGTAGCTCAAACAGAGTCATTGGAAAATATGTGTGGAAAGTAAAGTTGAGTAAGAGTATTGTAATATTGAGGTATTCTCTTAACTTTTTATATGTTCTTATTTTTAAATGAATAAATTCACATATTTATTTTAAAAAAAACATTGAACAAGAGTAACGTAGATATCCTCATAAATGCTAAAAGAAGTGCTTTTTGGCGTATAAAGGAAGATCTTGATAGGGATCTGGTTGCTCATGGAGTAAAAGATACATACACACTGGTAGTAGTTTTTGTGTTTCTTGGCATTATCCCTTTCCAACATGATAAAAATCATATTTTCGAGTGCTAATAAAGGCGATTTCTCTGAACTTGCTTGCAATGTGAGCCCTCCTGAATTATAAGTGCCAACATGTGGAGGAAGTTTGTATGCTTTCCAGCATGTGCATGCAAAAATCAAGTTGTTGTCTTTTACAACATCCAGCAGCGATGCATTGAAGTCAGCAGCAGCATTGATTTCCCCATCAACAATTATTTAATTGTAACGGTAATAACTTTGTAGTGGTTCTAGAATATATGAAAACTGTCTTTAAAAAATTTACTCATTTTCTTAAATCAATTGTAAAGAAAATCGAATAGCTTTATATGTAATGAAAATATCAAATTAACATATTTGATATGGGATATACATCGTCCTACCCTCATCTAGAGTATGAGGGAACTACAATAGCCAAGTCAATCAATAAAAAATGGTTAAAGTTAAAATTTAGATTCTAATGTTATGTTAAAGAAGTTCATAATCTTGTGTTGTACATTAACAGAAAATAAGTCATCATACAAAGATGCGTAGCCTTACTATTTCCCGACTATGAAGAAAATCTTTTAGGCCTTCGAGATTTGTTCTTTGGTAATGGGTAGTTTGACTTTGAAGTTTTTTTGTCGTTTAATTTAAAACTCTTCGTGTCTTAATTGTCACCTTTCAGCCAAAGATGACAAAGTAATTTTATTCCCTTTTGCTCAATAAGACATTTTGGTAGACAAAAAGGAAAAGAAACCGCACTAATCAGCATGAATTTACGATAAAATACAGAAAGGATGGTAAAAATCTGAAGAATAAAAGAAATAATAGGAAGGGAATCTAACATTAGTATATTAATCATTAGTGCATTTTTCAATTCAACCTTGCAATCTTCCGGGTCAAGTTGTTAGATGTATGAAATGAGAACCTCACATTTCTTGTGATCTGCCATGCGCATTCTTACAGTCGATCGTCAACCTTGTAACTTTATAACTTTATTCATACCTATGTTTGCAAATTTATCCTTCTTCTTTTCTATTTCGTCCACTGCCACAGCTAATTGGAGGGAGAACCACAAAAACATGGTAGAAGTAGGGAAACCAGACAAAGCAAAAAATGCGGTGCAATTCTTGTATCAGGAGTGTAAAAGATTATGTCCCCTAACTCATGAATTACTTTTTGCATCAGACTTTAAGCTTATTTCTAACATAGTATTAGAGTTCAGGTTAATCTATTATAATTTCAATTTAACTTTAAGCTTTTTAAAAAATATTTGTATGCAAGAAATATTTGTTCCATTCTATTTAACCTTAAGCCCAAAACATGCTTGATATATGAAAAGTTTTGAAGATAAAAGTCTTACATTAAAAAATATATGATTTTTGAATAATATTTAAATATAAAATGTGTCCTCTGAATTTATTTTTTCAATATATTGTTACATCATAAAATAATTTCCTAGTCATCTCCAAGGTCAAACATAGAACCATATAAGAATCAGTATTAGAAAATGTCTAATGTTAGAAAATGTTTTAATGGGACATGCACTTTGCCCCTACTTGCAAAAATTATTGACACTAGTTTACTAAATTAAAGTTGGCTATTAAACTTTAAAGGACGGCGGTGGTCAAGCATTTGAAACGGTTGTGCAGTAACATATAACATATCCCCGGAAAAGAATGACGTGACAGATGATTTGCGATCACGTGTAACGAAAACTTTTGGTTTCTGGAAAGCTACGAAATTTACTTGGAAGTTACCTCCTGTTAATATTTAGTGTCGACGGCCACAACAATGTTGAGGATCCAGTTATCTGAAATGCAAGAAAGAGAGAAAGAAAAGATTATTCTTATCAAATTATTTCATCCCCAATATAAATAATAAATAAAAAGAACAGAAGAAAAAAGCTGATATATATATATATATATTAAAAAAGTATAGTCTCACTTTTTCTCTTGGACCATAATAACTCCAATAGATCAGCTTTTCTTAGGGCCTCAAGTATGCACCAAGCATACCTAATTTCTTATTAGTGGTACACAGAAGAAGAAGAAGAAGCTCAAACAATTGGGAGAATTATGAATTGGTCTCCATGTATGCTGTGGATGGTAACAAAGCAGTTATGGCCTTAAGAAGTTTCTGAGCATTGCATTGAATACTCAGGCGTGAAAATTGCAAAGCAACTAGTAAAGAACTCCAGCTATATGCATTTCTCCAACAATAATAGAAAATGGTCAAAAGGGGAAAGTTTTGTACGAATGGCAGTGCCCAAAAGATTGCAGCAACAAAATACACTGTCAGTGCACGCATGCAGAAAACAAGGCGTGAAGGCTGAGGTTTCTGATTAAAGAAAGCAAATGTTGAATATGATGTCCAGAGCAACCAAAAGTGAATCTTGGTTGGTATTCTTCCTAAATGAAGTCAAAAGGAAACGAAAACGTATTATAATAGATTTCAAAACATTTACAAACATCTTGAATTTGAATATTCGATTTGGGGGCATTTATCTAAGCCAATGGAAACGTAGAATATTTGGAGTTGATATGTTTTATTAATTCTGCAATCACTTGATTAGTCTCAAACCTGACTGATGGACTAAACTTGCTAGGCAAGACATTTGTCTCCTTCGGATGTATTGTCTAATTAGGGAAATAGTGACAACAGAAAGAAAATAACTTTAAAAAAAAAAAGGGAAGAATAATATCTCATTCGAAGTGGACGAGTCTTTCAAGTGAAAGCTGACGATTTGGAGAAAAAATATTTTCTTTCCTTCGTGCTAAAGAAGAAAGCGCACGATGACAAAAAGAAGACCAGAAAAAAATATTAAGTGGTTGGCCTCCCCAAGAATATCCAAATCCGTTCAAAGAAGACGTGAATGAAGCGATACTGTATTAAATTGGACTTATTTTAGTCTTTGAGAAAATTAAAAGATAATAATAATAATAATAATAATAATAATAATAATAATAATAATAATAATAATAATAATTGGTGATTCAGATCAGCAAAACACGGGTAACCTTTTTCTTAAAGCACTTCACGGAATTCTTTAATAGAAATCGGATTATTGCCTTAACCTTTTACAGTTCTTCCTTCTTTCAGAATCTTAAACAGAATAAACTGTCTGCAATGTTTTGCGTATAATGTGTGGCATTAAGGGATTGGATCGTAAAATTAATGAACAAGCACCTTCGCAGTATTGGTGAGAGTTGGCCTAATAGAACGTGTTTTGGTAAGGGGTGGCTGGAGTTCAAATGCTTGTTGAAGCAATATAAGCATACACTGTTGCGCTGATAAGGTCGCTTTTGCAGAAGTTCACACCGAAAGAACAGAAAAAATTACTATGTGATACTGATCCATCTATATCAGTTAAAATGCTCATGAAGTGACTGTTCATGATTGTTGGACAATGAGTTATCACATAGGCCAGCCTAGCTCTTATGTCAATAAGAAAATCCAAGTTAGCGGCCACATTATGCTCAAATGTTAGAGGAGAAAGGACATTTTTTCACTGAGAGTTGAATGCAAATAAAATTTTTTTACTCATTAGGCAAGCGAGAAAATTCTGAGATTTGTTATTTGTTGTTATAACATGCACAATTTGAAGATTGGAAATAGAGTTGGAATAATGTTTGATTTTATATTCAAATTTATGAAAGTTTTTCACTTATATTGTTCATGAATGAAATTTGATTATTTAATTACTTTTTCAATTCTGCCTTCAATTTGAGATTGAACACATTAGCTATTTGAGAGTGGTCCTCCTGGTTGAGCAAAATATTAATTATAATTGTGATCACAACATAAAAAGTAACTCAAACATTTTGACGGAGTGAGATATCAGCACTTCTCAAAATTACAATAAATAACCTTCATATTATTTATTCTAGCACATGACACCTAATGAAGCAAGAAATTAGGAGAACTCCAAAAGTGTATAAGGTTGAGTTAGTCAGACCTTCAAAACAACGCTTCAATTTGAATAGCAACATGTTTTACCATCAGACCTCATTGTAAATCGAGAACATAATTGTTCATCTCACACTCCTCATTTTTAGATATTTTAGGTACCTAGTATCGAGGAAAGCAAAGCGACCACTATATCCTAGCAAAATGGGAGGCCGACAGCTAAATTTAACAAACAATAATATGGAAGCAATGAAATTTTCACTATATTTTATTCAACGAGTGATGAAGTGTGTCAAGATAGTCAAATTTTCAGTGAATATCAATGGGAAGTTTGTTAGTTACTTATCTACAGGTAGAGGACTTAGACAGGAGAATCTACTATCTCTGTATCTACTAGTGATTGTTATGGAAGTACTACCAAGGTGATTGATAGACTCTAAAAATGTTACAAAGTTTCAATATCATAGGAGATATTCGAAGAAAGATATTACACTTTTTCTTTTTGGCTAATGATCTATTTCTTTATTCACTGTGAACATAAAGTATGAGCCTCCAAGCTTATGGAGATATGTGTAGCACAATCAGTTCACAAGAAGTTTTGCCAAGGATCAAAAGTTAAAAGCGATTCTAGTGGCCTAGCCAATTCTAGGACTTAAGTAACCTGATCATGATTTTGGAGTGAGCTAAGGCAATTCAATTGATACAGGCATTGACTCTAAACGAGCCGAAGCAAATTTTGAATTTTTTTCCCACAGCAACTGCTGAGAAATTTAATTCAAACTACACTTTTAATTGATCTTGTTTTTGCTCTTCAAAGTGACGAAAGATGGTGGATTTAAGGTACGAGCAAGTTTAAGGTTTGTTTTATTTGTTTCAAGTTCTTCATTAAATAATGGAACAAATTCAATCACGTTGAACCTATAGCATCAATTGATTACAGGAGATGGAAAATACTATGATGCCTACTTCTCTGGTGTTCAATTTGACTTTTTTTTTCTTTTTTCTTTTTTTTGGCCAAGAATGTAAAATGAAAAACTATTCATCATCTTTAATCATCTTACTCAAGAGACCTTAACTTGTGAATTCTCCTGTGAGGGACCTCAGATCAAGAGACCAAGTTTAAGAAAGCTAACGTACACCGCATTTCATTTTAATCTAGTATTATTCACCTAAGTTTCTTTCGAACAAAGCAAAATATAAGCACATAATGAAAATTTTAGGCAACTTCACTTCTATTTTCTTCATATATAGGATAGAAATCTATTACAACTTGTTTCATAATATGTAAACTACTGAGTCCACAAATAAATAAATGAATGTAAAAACTGGGAAGCAATACGGTCAATAAATGAAATTATATCGGAAGCATAAACTTTGCTGTCCTATGCTTCTTCAGGTGATTGGCAACACAAAGAAATAGGCATTTAAATCTGCAAAAGCATTTTAGCATGAGTTAGAAATAACTCAGAAACCAAAATAGAAATAAGATGAATAGAAGGGTATACTTAAAAACAAGACAGTAAAGATAGGTTATTTCCATACAATGAAAAGTGCAATTTGTCAAAAAAAAAAAACTGTCATTAACTTATGAGACATTAACAGACCGAAAAGTCTGTCTCACCCTTTGATTAGAAATAGAAAGCTTGTTCTAAGAAATGGTATCTTTCTATTATTTCAGTGAATTAATGGTGTTCAAATGCCTAAGAGCAGTATGTTTCATTGAAATCGAAGCAAACACTGAGCAAGGGTTGCTCGCAAGGTTGACACTGTTAGAAACCATCACCCTCCTGATCACATTGTAAAGGACTTCTTTTCATGTCAAATAACAATAAACATTATAATACAAAAGAGTCTCACGTGGGCAAAGGAGCAGACAACTAAAAGATTATGCTCCGTAGAATGCCAAATCTAGAAAGATGTAAAAAAATAAAAAATAAAAATAAAAATAAAAAACAAGACAAGAGAAGACAATTACACACTATTTTAGTCCCAAAAACAAAAACAAAAAAAAATACAAGTGAAATAGCAAAACCTTTTGGGTTTTATAATTCGAGAACAAAAGATTATGCCAAAAACCAGAATAATAAATAACGTATGGAAGGTTTTAATTAAGTTTTGAATTTCATGAATTGTTAATAAGAATGATGAAGACCACAAACGTTGGACTCCGTAGGGGAACGACGGGGCACAAAAGCGCCACACGAAATACTTTTCATCCCCGGCAATTTAAGAGGATGGCTGATGATTTCCCACTATTAGTTTGTTGTTGACATGCATATTTCGGTACGATTCACGTATGAAGATGGGGGGAAAAAAACTAACTACTGGTGAAGAAAAAAAGCTCTTTTGCTAGTTAAAGTTAAACTTTAGCTAGTTTTTCGTTATTGGGATTTACGATCTAAATAGTATTAACTAGAACATATAATCATAAGCAAGCTTAGACTTACATGCATAAGATCTAATATCCGGTATCAAGTTTCACATCATAAACGAAGGCAACGAAAAGTAAAAATTAGCATAAGCGCAGTTATTTGAATTTTCCTTTCTACAAAATAACTATATTCTGCACGTAAACAGCATACCGTAGGACTCCAGGAAATAAAGGCTAAAGCTTCATTTTCTTCGTCAGTGGCAATGTCCTTTACCAGGAATGTGCGAGCAGGGATTGGGAGAAGATGGTGGCAGCGGTGTTTTATCTTGTGGAAATATAACCTCGCCTGCAACACGTCTAAACTCCCTGTCTTTCAGAGGCCTTGCAGCTTCAAGGGGCTTTATGGTGGAAATCAAGATCCAAATGATGATCATCACCACTGCAGCCCTGAAAAAAGGTTTCCCCCAGTCATACATGAACGAGAAAGAGGAGTTCATGGTTTTGATTTCCTCTTCTTGAGGGATAGTCGTGATCCCTGAAGAATTAGGAGGAGTAGAGCGTACCTGAAACCATAACAAAGGTGGTTTCTTATACACTGAAGAAGAGGAACTGTTGACAAGATTCCAGGAAACGATAACGAAAGAGCAGAAGATATCTATCCAAACTAATTCTCTAAACCAAAAGCATGCATGGGTTTACAAACGCATTCCGATATCCGGCCGTTTGATCTGGTGTGAGGTTGTCGATCTCAACTTCGCAATCGACGTGACCGCGTGAGATTAACTTATCCTTCACGTCACGACCAACACACTTTCGAGGAAGCAGAACAAAGGAGAAGGAAAGGAAACATGTTTTATGCATACCCAGAAGAAAATCTCTTTACGGTATATGCAGAAGAAAAACATTAGGCAAAAAGAGGAGAAAAGAAGAAGAGTTGATCTCCAAGAAATCGTTTTCTTTGTAACTTTCTATAATCCTAATTTAATGTAGGGAGAGAATACAAACTTATAACATCGACATTATTTTGTTACTCCAGTTGTAAGATTTATATATTTTCTTGCAATAAGTTCAATATAATTTTGACACTATGAGATGGAAATTTGACCCACATACAGAGACACCATGCTGGGTTTCCAAAAGAATTTACGTAGAAGTAATACCATCTAAATCATTAACGATAATTCTTAATGAATTGTGATGGCAAGGAACATCTATAATAAGATAGTGCCCAAATATCTTTTTGGGCTCCCTGAATCTAAAACTGAACCCATGTATCCAATACTCTTTTTCAAGATAAGTCTCAACGTGAAACTTCATTCCTTTTAGTCCCATAGAACATTTCAATTTTAGTCCATGAATATAAGGTTTGTTTTACATCAAATTGCAAATCTGTTGGAAGAAGCGTTAAATTTCAACTTATATTGCATAGAATCTTCTTCGTAACAATGTACAGCCCTGTTTGCAGTTTCCTCATATCTATCTTCCTGTTCTCACAGAAGATTAACTTCTTGCCAGAGTAAATCCAGGTAACTTGTAGAAGGAAGGGATATGAAAAGTGCAAATGAAAGTGATCTTCAAATACTTAATCGCAAAGAAATTAGTTGGTGTTCAGAAATTGTCATAGGCAGACGCGTGTAATAGGGATTGTTTTACACAGAAGTTGTATATGGATGTTGCTTCATCAGTTCTTTCGTAGCTTACAGGAAACTACATGCACTTCATAGAAACCGAAGCATCACATGAAGGAAGTAAATTTGAAGAAGAATACGGCAAAGAACCTCGTAAATGAAATCAGTGACGCGTTTAGCGTGAAGGCCAAGATCTTGACGAAGATTTGGGGGGTCCGTAAAATGCCAGGTTCATTCACCCACTCTTGTTTTCTGGAATTATAAAAGTGCCTGAAGCTGGCGACAGAAAGAAAGGCACATACTCTGAAACCTCCTACAAGTTGAGGCCAGATTAATTATCAAGTATGTTTCCAGCTTGTTCATGCAGAGAACATGCAGAGTCTTTACCAAGTAAAAGACCTCCACTTGCCCAGAAAAATAAAGAAACATCCACTTGCCAGGAAAGATTCTTGAAAGGTGTGCACCTTTGCCTTCGAAAATAACGCGTCCCCCGGCATACGGTCCCTGTATAGAATCAGAGTTCAGCTCTTCGCAGAAGCTTGGTTTATATTTTTGAAGCTTTTTCAGTTTCTTTGTACAACTCGCCGTGTGCTATTTACGGCTTCAAAGCGCCATGTTCAGAAAATGCAAGTTAAAAAAGAAAAAGAAACATTTATAGTAATTGTTATTAATTTCCTATAAACAAATACATAAGGCTGCTTGATATAATATGATTTTTTGGTGAGGTCTTCCGTATAAGCATTTATTTTTATTTCTTAAGGCTGTTCTTTCCTTCTCTTGGTAGATTTTATACATTATCATCCATCTAATTGTCACGTACAAACACTTTTTGAGCTAAATTTTCGTTGATCTTTGTCAAACTGCAAATGCTTTGAGATTTTTCCTTCTTCTCCTGTTTGGACATGTCATCACTCTTGCTGATGTGGCCGCCACATTAGCTCCCCCGACAAGTTGATCGGAGCAGCGCTGCAACGTTGCTTGCAACATGCCTCTATCTCAGCCGTAATTGCCAAAGAACATCTGAGCACGCTGATTGAGATAGGGGTGGTGCCCTACGTTCGTTTTGCTTATTTGTACACATTGAATTTCATTCTTGTAAATTGTTTGCTTGTTGATTAATATACAAGTTTTATCCATGAACCGGTGTTCACCTTCACATTTTGTCATCCCCATTGACCTTTTTTTAAAAAAAACTAGTTAGAGAGAGAACCTCAAAATCAATGCTATCTGTGGAGATACCAATCATATCTTGGTCAGGGAATGCAATATTATTCTTGCATAAGTAGTCTAAAAGGACGTTTGTTTCCTCAAATCATGGTCAGGTTGTCCCATTGTTAAGAATTTGATATAATTAATTACTACTAACAAATCAATTGGGAACATAGGCAATCAATTTAGTAGTGAGGCTGACTCTAGTGTTAAATTCAATTGGCTTTAGAGAACACTAAAATTTAACGAATGATGTTCTATTGTCATATTTAGCCTTTGCTGCGAACTTATTTCGGAAAATAGAGTTTTAATGTCAGGACAACATATCATCACCTTATTTATTCTCTTTTGTCCTTGGTGCTTATGCTGTCCCCTTAACAAAACGGCAGCATCTTGGAAAACGAGTAGGACAGACTGCGTTTTATTCCTTCTTTTCTACGGCAGCATCTAATGTTTCAACTGTGGGAATCTTATACGTCTCAAACGAGACTTAAAACAGGATCTAACATCAATTATAAGTTGAAAATGAGTTAAAATGAAATAAACAAAACGAAAAAAACGTACCTGAGGGTGACTGCATCTTTATAGTAGGATCTTGGCTAAGATCTTACCCTCTATTTCTTAATCGTGCTAGCCGATGAGAAGCTGGAGCTCAAAAACGGAATCAGATCAACAAAATATGGTCGGGAGTGTTCTGTTCGAACTGTTCGGATAACAAAGCAGAGAATAGAATTTCTCTTTTAAAACGGATACTGTGAACAGTGTCCGTGAACAGTGCATGCACAGTACGTGAACAGTACATGCACAGTGATTACAATGAAATGACCATTATACCCCTACCATCAACATTGATTCCGTATACTGAGCCCAATGCACATAATTTAAGCTAGAGGGGGGACTTAGCCGATATAACATAACACGTGCTAACTAAATAGTCCTGACTCATCACAGTTCTATAAAGTGCACTAAGGCCCACACTAGCTAGCACCATACTCGCAATTAAGGTCAAAATCTGTCTAATTAACTGAACCAATATTAATTACATTAATACACCTTCATAAGAGAACTATTTATGCTCATTGATAAAGCCCACATTACATGAGCTTACAAAATAAGCTAACAATCTCCCACTTGGGCGTATCAATGTGCATAAAACAAAAATAATACTAATATAAGTTATATATGAAAATAATTTCAAAAATGTTTTATATTGGTCCAACGACAGTTCCTTATTACAAATCCGGTCCCATAAAGCTTCAAAACCCTCAGATCATAGCATTAACTATGCCAATTAAAAGACACAGTATTATCCATAGTCATAAGGGCTATCCACTCTACTGACATGGATTGAGTATGGTAGTGTGGCAAACAAATAACACTAGGTAAATAACCTTATGTGTTATCTTTCTTGTCAGTCCCAGTTCTCCCTAAAATCGACATACACAGTCATTGACATACAGTCATCGGAGAACTATATAAAGGTTCTAATGAACCAATATGTCTTGTTTGTAATACTCGAGTATAAATTTAAGTGCTACAAGACATCTAAATATGGCTTATCAATAAATGCCCCAGCCAAATGCTTAAGGTTGCACATCCCTTAAGTCTTTAATACCTGTCTTACAGAAATACATGTTCTATGAAAACAATATATAACAGGCAATATAAGTAAAACAAAGTTTACTACATAACAAAATATCATAGAACAATAACTCCCACTAAACAAAAGCATCCAAAGACGCTACTAGTCCCATGTTTACAACATGTCTAGAAAACACTACAGGAGCAAGTCCTTTAGTGAGTGGGTCAGCTAACATAGCAACTGTGCTAATTAGCTTTACAGTAATGTCACCTTTCTTAACTAGCTCCTTAATTGTCAAATACTTAATCTCAATGTGCTTGGCCCCTTTAATACTTTTGTTGTTATTTATAAACAACACTGCTGGACTATTGTCACAGTACAACGGAATTGGCCGATCAATAAAATCAAGTGAGATCATCTGTCTTATGAGGTTCTTCATCCAAACAGCTTGTATGGAAGCTCCATAACAAGCTATAAACTCAGCGTGCATAGTGGAAGATGTGACCATAGTTTGCTTAGAACTTTTCCATGAAACTGCACCACCAGCCATCATGAAAACATAACCAGACGTAGACTTCAAATCATCAGAACAGCCTGCATAATCTGAATCTGAATAACTCACTAATTGTAAGTTGTCTACATGTCTGTACATGAGCATATAATCTCTTGTCCTTTTCAAGTACCTCATAACCTTCTTGGCAGCAACCCAATGATCATGACCTGGGTTAGATTGAAATCTACCAAGAAGTCCAGTAGCAAAGGCAATATCAGGTCTTGTACAAACCTGTGCATACATAAAACTGCCAACTGCTGAAGCATATGGTATATTTTTCATCAATTCTTTCTCAGCATCATTTATAGGACATTGCATCAAGTGTAGCTTTTCACCCTTAAGAACAGGAACATTGCCAGGTTTGCAATCTTGCATATTAAATCTAGCTAACACACGATCAATGTATGTCCTCTGAGAAAGACCCAAAATACGGCGTGAACGATCTCTAAAGATCTCAATGCCTAGGACAAAAGATGCTTCACCAAGGTCCTTCATATCAAACTCTAAAGATAAAAGTCTTTTAGTTTCTTGAAGTAACGCCATATCTTTGCATGCAAGCAAGATATCATCCACATAAAGGATCAAGAAAATCGGCGTACTCCCACTGACCTTAGTGTATATGCAATGATCAACAAGGTTTTCAACAAAACCGCAAGATGTAATATAAGTGTCAAACTTCAAATACCACTGTCTAGAAGCTTGTTTAAGACCATAAATCGACTTCTTAAGTCTACAAACAAGTTCATCAGAATTACCTTCTGCAAAACCCTCTGGTTGAAGCATATAGACCTCTTTATCAAGATCCCCATTTAGAAAAGCTGTTTTAACATCCATCTGTAGCAACTCCATATCAAAATGCGCTACTAAAGCCATTATCACCCTAAAAGAATCCTTAGATGAAACTGGTGAGAATGTCTCATTATAATCAATTCCATCTCTTTGAGTAAATCCCTTGGCAACTAATCTGGCCTTAAACCTTTCTATCTTTCCTTTGGAATCTTTCTTAGTCTTAAACACCCACTTACAACCAATGGGCTTGCATTTCTTAGGTAACTCTACTAGATCCCAAACATGATTTTGCTTCATAGACTGCATTTCATCTCTCATAGCATCTTTCCAAAAATCAGATTTAGGGCTAGAAACAGCTTGAGTATAAGTCACTAGATCCTCAATAATACCGATGTCATAGTCATGCTCTCCAAGATAAACCAAATAATCAGGATGAATAGCAGGTCTTTTCTCCCTGTTAGATCTCCTAAGAGGAGGAATCTCTATATCCTGATTCTGAACAAGTGGAACCTCTACAGAAGTTGTACCAACAGCAGGTTCCTGCACAACTGCATCTAACTGAATAGATAGAGGAAACGGTATACTCATATCAACATCATTACTATTCTCTATAACTAGAGAACTAGTACCACTTTCTGCAACATCAAGTTCCAGAAACTTAGCTGTTAAGGATTCAACAATTCTAGCACCTCCAGT
The DNA here is from genome assembly GCA_028551475.1 of Casuarina equisetifolia. Lineage (NCBI taxonomy): Eukaryota > Viridiplantae > Streptophyta > Magnoliopsida > Fagales > Casuarinaceae > Casuarina > Casuarina equisetifolia. The sequence goes on from CM052359.1 coordinate 13,178,566, forward strand.
AGGGTTATAAAATCGATACCCTTTAGAATAGTCTGGATAAGACACAAAATAACATCTGACTGTTCTAGAATCCAACTTGCCTAATGTTGGGTTATATAATCGGACCTCTGCAGGGCATCCCCAAACCTTTAGATGATTCAGGCTAGGTTTGCGTCCCGTAAATAATTCAAAAGGAGTTAATGGCACAGCCTTAGTAGGAACACGATTGAGAATATACATAGCAGTCTTCAAAGCTTCTCCCCATAGAAAAAGAGGTAGATTAGTTCTACTCATCATACATCTAACCATCTCCATGAGAGTACGGTTTCGCCTTTCAGCTACACCGTTCTGTTCGGGGCTTCCAGGCATAGTAAACTGTCCAACTATCCCAGAATTCTGTAAATATTGAGCAAATGGACCCATAATCTGGCCTACATCACCATGTCTGCCATAATATTCACCACCCCGATCAGATCTAACAATCTTTATACTTTTCCCTGACTGCTTTTCAACCTCAGTTCTGAACACTTTGAATTTCTCAAGTGATTCAGATTTTTCCTTAATTAAGTAAACATATCCATAACGAGAGAAATCATCAATAAATGTAATGAAATATGCATTACCACACAAAGTAACTCGATAGGGACCACTGATATCAGTGTGAATCACTTCTAACAATTCAGAATTATGAGCTGCCTTTTTCTTCTTTATCTTGGTTAGCTTACCTCTACAACAGTCTACACAAATCTCCAGATCATTATTAAGAGTAGGTAAAATATTGGATTTGATCAACCCGTCCACTCTATCTCTAGAAATATGGCCAAGTCTCTTGTGCCACAAGGTGTAAGACAAGTCCTTAGTCATAGGTCTTTTGGAAACACTTTTGTCAATAGTAGAAGTAACATAAATTTCATGTGGAGATAAAACCAATCTGTACAAGCCATTCGACATAACACAACTTCCAATTACATTTGCATTATAAAATATTGTCACAACGGTGTTCTTAAATTCAAATACATATCCAGAACTATCAAGTACAGAAAGTGAAACCAAATTCCGTCTAAACGACGATACATAAAAAGTTCTACTCAAAATCATCCTAAAACCACTATCCAAAAGAAGGATGACATCTCCAACAAGCTCTACTTCCACTTTCTGGTTGTTCCCAACATAAAGGTATTTTTCATCAGGGTTTGGCTTCCTCCTGTTTATGAACCCCTGAATAGTAAAAGCAACATGATTAGTTGCTCCACAATCTAGCCACCAAGAGCTAGATGATACCTCAGATAGATTAGATTCACAAACATTAATAAAAGAATGTGTACCTTTACCCTGACGCTTAGCTAACCATTTCTTAAACTTGCGGCAGTCTTTTCTCATATGTCCCATTTTCTTGCAGAATAAACATTGAATATTCTTCATGTTTACTGCCAACCTGTTATTAGAATTAGAAGTTCCTGGGACCTTGTTGTTAGGTTGAGTAACTTTCTGCTCCTTCTGAGGTTGATTAACTTTTTGCTCCCTCAGAGACTGATTTAAGGGTCTCTTTCCTTTATTAGAACTGGAAGCTTGAGAAAACAAAGCTGAATGAGACTTTTCATTCTTCAACTTGCTATCTTCAGCTATAAGCTTCTCTATCAGATCATCAACAGTCCAATCCTGCACACTGTTGTTATAGGATGTTTTGATAATGGTATAATCAGCAGGAAAGCTAATTAAAGCTTGATGCACAATACTCTACTCAGAAAATACCATTCCTAAAGCCTTAAGCCTCATCTGATATTGCACCATCCTCATAATATAATCTCTGATGTTCTCAATTCCATTATACCTCATACTGAAAAGAACTTGCATCAATGAACTTATCTCAGCATGAGAAGACACTCTGTTGCGTTGTGAAACAGCCTCAAAAAATTCTTTAGCTGTGCATTCCTCAGGATAGTCACACTTAAGGTGTTCCTGGATAGTCCTCTTCATAGTCAGAAGGCAAAACTTATTACATCTTTCCCATTTAGCATAGTGAAGTCTCTGCTCCTCAGTACTCTCTGGAGTCAAATCAGCAGGCTTATCCATTTTGAGAGCACTATCAATTTCTGCTACTTCCACAGCAAACAAGATATCTTCCTTCCACTTTTTGTAATTAGCACCAGTAAGAACCTCAACAGTGACTTGAGCATTGTTTACAGAGAAGGTGACTAACAAAACCGATGCAAAAGAAAATTAGCATCTAGTGAGTAAACTAAATGAGAGCTTACATCATCATTCAAACACCTTTGGGCTGAACGAATGACATAAAATTGTAACACTCTCAACATAGTAGTAGTCATGAGCCAATACCACATCCTCATAGTCCACCACCTTTGGGTGTATAGACTACTTGGATCAGCGAAACTCACACATACAAACTATGTTATTCTTCAAATTCTAATACATAGTCACCTCCGTTGGGAGTATAACCATACACTAGAACCGAAGAAATCCTACTTCAGCACAAAATAGAAATCCCATAACTCAATCAAGTTGTGCCACTTTGGTAGTCACAACCTAACTAAATCACAAGACCAACTTGTACCGCGGATTTAAATCAAAATATTACTCACTTTAAAATATGTAATTCAAATCTCAAATCAACGAGGGGCATTCGTCATTGAATTACACAAAATAACAACAACCAAGTGTTGCATAAATAACATACTATTTATTCAAAAATTATGTGCGTAATTAAATAGTATGCAATTCTTTATGGTATAATTTATGCTAAATCATAATGCATATAACAAAATTACCATATCAAATGTGTGAAACAAAATGTACATCACACATATAAATTTATTGCATAAAAAAAAAATTTGACTTGGTCAACGGTCAAACAGTACTCGTGAACAGTACCTATGAACAGTACATGTGAACAGTACCGTAAATAGTACCAAACGTACAGTACCGTCAACAGTGATTCAAACAGTGTTTTCACACAGTATGTGAACAGTATGTACAGTACCAAAACAGTACTTAAACAGTACTTAAACAGTAATTAAACAGTACCTACATACAGTACTTAAACAGTACTTCAACAGTGTCATCTTCTTCCTTGAAACGGGTCATAACAGACCCGTTTTCCTTTCCGGCGGGTTTTCGCCTATTTGACCCATTTCTTGGCCGTTTCCGGTAACACAAAAGTTACCAAAATGTAGATCGGGCCACCACGAATCTATGGATACCAGATTTTATACAAAAATCCGTCCAATATGAGAGAGATCTTAATTTTTCTCTTCGGCCAAGAATGAATAGTACTGATGAACAGTACCTGTGAGGTCAAAACCTTCACTGAAGGTGGCCAAATAAGATATCAACGGACTCCTGAGAGTCCAAGGATTACATATCCACTGTTTGTTTTGAAAAATACCCACCGGTTTGTTCTAGATCGGAATTTGAAATTTCTGATTTATATAAATTGTGAAAAACTCGTTTTTAAAACTCATTTTTCAACCCAAATTGATGCTAAAGGCTCCGATACCACTTGTGGGAATCTTATACGTCTCAAACGAGACTTAAAACAGGATCTAACATCAATTATAAGTTGAAAATGAGTTAAAATGAAATAAACAAAACGAAAAAAACGTACCTGAGGGTGACTGCATCTTTATAGTAGGATCTTGGCTAAGATCTTACCCTCTATTTCTTAATCGTGCTAGCCGATGAGAAGCTGGAGCTCAAAAACGGAATCAAATCAACAAAATATGGTCGGGAGTGTTCTGTTCGAACTGTTCGGATAACAAAGCCGAGAATAGAATTTCTCTTTTAAAACGGATACTGTGAACAGTGTCCGTGAACAGTGCATGCACAGTACGTGAACAGTACATGCACAGTGATTACAATGAAATGACCATTATACCCCTACCATCAACATTGATTCCGTATACTGAGCCCAATGCACATAATTTAAGCTAGAGGGGGGACTTAGCCGATATAACATAACACGTGCTAACTAAATAGTCCTGACTCATCACAGTTCTATAAAGTGCACTAAGGCCCACACTAGCTAGCACCATACTCGCAATTAAGGTCAAAATCTGTCTAATTAACTGAACCAATATTAATTACATTAATACACCTTCATAAGAGAACTATTTATGCTCATTGATAAAGCCCACATTACATGAGCTTACAAAATAAGCTAACATCAACTGGCATAACTGTTTATTAGTAGTGAGAGTTTGGGATATAAAATGCTGTTTTACTGAAAAATAACGTGTTCCTCTGTTCTTCCATGTGTTTTATTCTTTTCTCCCTCGTGTTTTGATCCCAAACTCATCCGTGCTGCCCTATTACCATCCGAATACATGATTTTTCTCCAAGTACTGAACACTTCTAACCCATTCTAGGAACTTAAGTAGATTAAGATTTTGGAGTGACCATATTTGATAAATGACATAGGCATAGACTCCAAATGAGCCCAAGAAAATTTTAAAGTATGTTTAACTTAGCGATTGCTGAGAAATTTGGATGTAACTAGACTTTTCAATTCAACACCTCTAGTTCTCGGTCCTCAAAGTGACGAGATGACAAATATAGAAGTGCAAGAAAGTTTGAGGTTTGATTTCTTTGTTTTGGGTTCTTCATTAAGTAATTGAAAAAATTCTACCATGTCGAACCTCTTGTATTACTCCACTACTAGAGATGGCAAATACTGTGACGCATTCTTCTGTGGTGATAAATTTATCTGTTATTGTTCCCCAAGAATGTCAAATGAAAAACTGTCGGTAAAAAGAAAGCAATTCATCGTCTTTAATCATATGATAAATATACCCAAGTTGTAAATTCTCTTTCAGGCCTGCATATCAAGAGACCCTACTGTTTTGAAAAGGCTATCTTATGCCATATTTCATTTCAATCTAGTACTATTCACTTGAGTATTTTTCCAACAAAGCAAACGATAAGCACATAACTTCTGTTCTCTACATATGAACCAAAGAATCCTAATACAAACTATTTTATAATATGCATTGTACCCTGTCCATAAAATAAAACAATGAAGCAATACTATAAAGAAATGAAATGACATCCGAAGCATAAATTTTGATGTCTTCTAAGCCTCCATTAAAAGGTTTCTTCATCTTATAAGTACTTGAATCTGCAAAGACATTTTGGCTTGAAGTTAGAAAAAGAACTCATAAAACAAAATAGCAGAAAGATGCATAGAAGTGTGTAATTGGAAATGAGACCGTAAAGAAAGATCAATAGCATAGAAACACACAAGTTTTCAGAAAATCATCAAAATTTATGATGTCTAACCTTTTAATTAGAGATAGAGAACTTGTTCTAAAAATGGCATCCTTCCATTGTCTCAGAAGGACTTCTTTTCATATCAAAAAACAATAAACATTAATACATAAAGAACTTGGGTTTGGACAGCAACAAACAACTAAAAAGGGGATGCTCCATAGAAAACCCAACCTTGAGAGGTGTGCTGTGTAACTGTTGTGTACAATTTCTTTAGGACCACCGCTTAAAAAACATGCAAGAGAAGACAATGGCGCACCTTTCTACTCAGTTGCGAATCACAACTAAACTCACCTTATTACAACCTCACTAAAATATATAAAACATACGTTATCTTCCCGGGAAACACGTTAAGCAACCATTCAGAAATAATCTTTCTAGTGATACTAACAGGGACTTCTAATATCAAAAAAACTGAATCAGACTCACAACTCGTCGACAAAGCCAAACTGAATCAACTTCACAAAACGGATCAAAATCACAAACCAGAAAGCAAAAGTTCAAAGGCTTGAGCAAACTGCTTGAAGACAATCTAATTGAGCTTAGCTTTGCGCCAGCTTACCTAGTGCAAAACTCAAACTGAATGGTATATTTTATTCATCAGTAAAGTAAATTTAGGTTAAGGCCAAATTAGCCCTTGAATTGTAAGAGCTGAGAGAATAATATGTGTGGATTCCCGAGTTGATCCTGTGTTAGATAAAGCATACCAATTGGTTTACTAACTCGCAAGAGTAGAAAAACCAATAATTTCGGAATAATCATTGTCCGTTTTCTTCAGTCCACTGTATTAACATGCAATGTCTTAGATTGTCCTTTTATAAATTGCATATGGGTTTTCAAGGTCAAACATCATTGAAATGAATAGTACTAACTGGTGATGAAAAGCAGATCTTTTGTGAGTTAAAGATAAACTTTAGCTGGTTCTTCCTTATTGGGATTTGAAATCTCAATAGTATTAAGTAGAGCAAACCGTTGTGTGCAAGCTTCGACTTATGTGCAGAAGATCTAATTTTCGGATCCAAGATTTACATCATACACGAATGTAAACAAAACAGTCAGCATAAACATAGATATTTTGGCCCTTCCTTTAAACGAAGTAGCTGAGTTCCGCAGGCAAACAGCATACCTTTTGACTCATGGAGAGAACGGCTGAACTATCATTTTCTTATTCAGTGGCAATGTCCTTTATGAGGAATGTAAGAGCATGGATTAGGAGAAGAAGGTACGAGCCGTGTGCGATCTTGTGGGTACATCACCCCGCCTGCAACATGCGTAAAATTCTTCTCTTTGAAAGTCCTTGTGGCTTCAAGAGGCTTTATGGTGGAGATCAACATGAAAATGATGAGCATAATTATCACAGCTCTGAGAAGAGTTCTCCTCGCCCCTAACAAAACTGAGAAAGAGAAGTTCTTGGTCATTATTTGCATTTTCTTAAGGGATGGTCGGGTTTAAGAGGCTGTTGAACAAACAGGTGGAGATTGAGGGATATTCAGAAAGCTTCACAATATGCAGTTTTTATAGACGAGACTTTTCTCGAGAAGATTCGAGGAACCGGTGGTGGAAACTGCAGAAATTAACCATTTAAGTAAACTCTCTAAAATTAAACCATTCATGGGGTTGCACACGCCTTATTACATTCAGCGGCTTGATCTGGTGTGCGATTGTCGACAGCGATTTCGCAATCGACGTGACCGTGTGAGATTTACTTCTTCCTCACGTTACGACCACCACACTTTCGCAGAAACAACATGGGAAAGGGAATGCAAGTAGACTCATGCATGCTTCCTCATCTCTCTTTTACTGAGACATGAAAAAACTCTCTTTACTTCATATACAGAAGGACAACACCAGGAAAAGAAACAAGAAAGGAGAAGAAAAAGGGTTGATCTCTAGAAATCATTTTCTTTGCAACTTTCTTACATAGCTAATGGATAGAAATTATGAGTCGAATTATTTTCCAGGATTTGTTCCTGTAAGCATGCCAAATCAGCTATGATACCATGAAATAGTAGTGTCAAGACATCTGATATGACAGTTCCCAAACATCTTAATCGGTTCCCAAACAAAATCATTTTAACAGAACTCTTTTTCAATATGAGTCTCAGTATGAAATTTTATTCCTTTTAGTCCTGTGGAAGATATTAATCTTAGTCCCTCACATTGTCAAGAAATTGCATAATCCGTTGGAGGAAGCGTTACTTTGCAAGTCATAAGCCAGAGGAATTTTCTTTTCAACTATGAACACTCAGTTGCAGTTTCCTTCTTCTCTTCCTTTGATCTCACAGAAGATTAGCTTCTTGCATGAAGAAATCCAGGCAAAATCTAAGAAGGGACACGAAAGAAGACAGTGATATCGACTTTCGCTAACTTAATCTCTACGGATTAGGAAGGTGTTCAGAAGCTGTCATCTCCAGATAACGCGTGTTCTGGGATTATTTTACGGAGAAATCGCATAGGAAGTTGCTTCGATCTCGTCTTTTGCAGCCTTTGGGAACCATATGCATGTCAAAAAACCGAAGCATTACATGGTGAAAGCAAATTTGAAAAAGAAACTTCAAATATCCTCGCAAATGACAACAGTGACGCGTTTTAGCATAAAAAGCAAGATCCTGAGGGAGATCTGGTGGTCCACAGAATGCTAGGTTCATTCACGGAGTTCCTTTGTTTTCTTTAATTATACCCTCCCAACGAAGTAAAACAGGATGTTTTGGTTCTTAAATCTGGCGAAAGAGAGAGAGGCAAGTACTCTGAAACTTCCTCCAATCTGAGCCAGGTTAAATAGAAGTGCTAGCATATGAAGGAAAGTTCCCCGTTTCCGGCTTGTTCATGCAGCATTGCTTTTTTATCACTAACAAATAATGAAATTTCTTGGTAATAACCGTAACTGCTTCAGCAATCAATGGGAGAATTTGTGGTGTTTATGCAAAGATGCGAAGACATATTCTCCCCAGGCTTAAAGAAAGAGCTACTAGATTCAACCAACTTTGGCTCTCAGCTATGAAATGTCAGAAATGTTAATAATTTAACACTAACACATTTTAAAATGGTCACCCTTGAGAACAGTGTCCAGCTTTTCTTTGTTCCAAAGTGACCCCATCCACACCAAAATACCTTAAAAAGTATAGAACCGATGAGCACGTTAGTCGAACAGAACAAACATCTTTACAAAAAGCAAAACGTCCATTAACACAGAAAAATAATGAGACGTCCACTTGCCCTCGGAAGCCTCTTGAAAGTTGTGCAACTTTGCTGCCACTGATGGGTCCGCCGCGTCCAGTCCGTGTACAGAATCGAAGTAGTTTTCAACTTCTTTGTAGAACTTCAACGTCCTCTTTCCGGCTCCAAACACCGACTTTCAGAAAAGCAACAATTAAGTACTTCAGTGGACAAAGCAGAAAGGACATATATATATCCCAGGCATTAGTCTCCTTTACATAATGTGGTGTTTGCTTTTTTTTTTCTGTTTCTGGGTCTTGTGTGTAAGCATTTGTCTTTGTTTTGTTGGGTTGGTCCAGCCCATATTCGGGGACTTATTATTGGGTCCAATTAGGGTAATGTGATCCTAAGGTTTAAAAGAAAAAATATAGGGTTTTTTCTTTAAGAGAAGAGGTGAGTGGCCGTCAAAAGAAAAAAAGAGAGAGAGAAAAGAAAAGAGCAGAATTTCGCAGGAATTAAAGGCCCTGCACAGCAGTTGATCAAACGTTTGATCAAGGACGATCCGTGGTCCGATTGAGCTGAATTTTTGTCAGCAGGTTCGGGATTGGGTGTTCTTCATTGTGAATGGTTGGATCGTCGTTTGGAGCTCTTGAAGTCAGCAGATTGTGGTCGAAAATCTGGATAATATTTCTCCAACTTTTCTTGGTTAAGTTGTTGTTTACAACTTGTTCTTCACTATTTATTGGTGATTCTATTGTTGTTGAATCAGTAAATCTTTGTCCTGTTGCTATTGTTAAGGACTTGATTGGGTTGTATCCTAACGATTGATATAGTAGAGATTTGGGTGGACTCCGTGATCGGTCCCGTGGTTTTTTTTATCCTTCACATTGGAGGAGTTTTTCCACGTAGAAATTCTTTTGTGTTGACTGTGATTTGATTATTTTACTTGTGATTCGAATACATCGTTGGTGTTTTAATATTTCCTCATAGGTTCAATCAAAGTGGGAAACTTTATACGTCGTTTTTCCCATCAGAGTGGTATCAAAGCGCTTAGGTTGTGGTTGTTTTATCTTTGGATTTGATTGAACGATGGAACTAAGCACTAACAGGATGATTAGTTTGAATGGATGAAATTATCATGTTTGGAAGGGTAAGATGGAAGATTTGCTTTATGTGAAGCGTTGGCACTTACCGGTGTTTAGTGAAACTAGACAAGATAACATGAGTGAGGCCGATTGGACTCTTGAGCATAAAATTGTATGCGGGTTCATTCGACAATTTGTAGATGAGAATGTTTTGAATCACATTAGTAAAGAAACACATGCTCGGACTCTATGGAACAAACTTGAATCTTTGTATGCTCGAAAGACTGGAAATAATAAGATGTATTTGATGAAGCAACTTATTAACTTGAAATACAAAGATGGGCAATCCATATCTGATCATTTGAATGAGTTTCAGGGAATGTTAGATCAACTTTCAGGCATAAATATGAAGTTTGAAGATGAAGTACAAGGACTTTGGTTACTTAGTACTTTACCAGAATCTTGGGAAACATTTCGTATGTCAGTGAGTAACTCTGCTCCCGATGGAATTGTCACTATGGATTTTGCCAAGACTAGTATTTTGAATGAAGAGATGAGAAGAAAGAGTCAGGTTTCTTTGTCTCATTCTGAAGCTTTGGTTGTTGAAAATAGGGGGAGAAGTCATAGTAGAGGTCCGAGAGGTTATAACAAAAGTCGAAGTAAGTCTAGATCATGGCATAAAAATGTAGAGTGCCATCATTGTGGCAAGATGGGTCATATCAAGAAAAATTGCTTCCAGCTGAAAAATGAAAAGAAAAATGGTAAAGGTAGAAATGAGAAGAAGAAAGTTAATGAAAGTGAGGAGAAGAAGGACAACAATGATAATGATCGAGTTGCAGCAGCTACTAATGAACTTGTTATTGTGTGCTATGATGATAATGTGAATTTTGCAAGCAATGAGACAAGTTGGGTAATTGATAGTGGTGCTTCTCTTCATATTACTTCCAAGAGGGAGTTTTTTACTTCTTATACTCCTGGAAACTTTGGCACATTGAAGATGGGTAATGATTGCTTGGCTAAAATTGCAGGTATGGGAGATGTATGCTTGGAGACTCGTAATGGATCTAAGTTGGTTCTCAAGAATGTTAGACATGTACCAGAAATTCGCTTGAATTTGATTTCTACCGGACAACTTGATGATGAAGGTTTTTGCAATATCTTCAATAATGGACAATGGAAACTTACTAAGGGTTCATTAGTTATGGCTAGAGGCAAGAAAGAGTCTTCTTTGTATTTGTTTCAGGCCAAGATTTCCAAGAACACTTGTAATGTAGTGGAAGATGGAAATGCAAGTGCTTTATGGCATAAAAGATTAAGTCACATGAGTGAGAAGGGCATGAATGTGTTGGCAAAGAAGAACTTGTTATCTGGGATTAAGAGTGCAAAACTTGAGAAGTGTGTACATTGTTTAGCTGGAAAACAGAAAAGAGTTTCATTCTATAGTCACCCTCCTTCAAGAAAATCAGATTTCTTGGAGTTAGTATACTCAGATGTTTGTGGCCCAGTCAACCCGAGGACGCTTGGTGGAGCATCCTACTTTGTGACCTTTATTGATGACTACTCAAGAAAGGTTTGGGTTTATGTTTTGATGTCAAAAGATCAAGTGCTAGATGTATTTAAGCAGTTTCAAGTTTCAGTAGAGCGGCAAACTGGAAAAAAGTTGAAATGCATTCGATCAGACAATGGTGGTGAGTACATTGGACCATTTGATGAGTATTGTAGGCAACATGGTATTCGACATCAGAAGACACCTCCAAAAACACCTCAATTGAATGGTATAGCGGAAAGAATGAACAGGACATTGGTTGAGAGAGTTAGATGCATGATTTCAAATGCTAACCTGCCAAAGACATTTTGGGGTGAGGCATTACTTACAGTAGCTTATGTTATCAATTTATCTCCAACTGTTGCTTTAGATGGTGATGTGCCAGATAGAGTTTGGTTTGGTAAGGATGTTTCCTATAACTATCTAAGAGTATTTGGTTGCAAAGCATTTGTTCATATTCCAAAAGATGAGAGGTCTAAGTTAGATGTCAAGACACGAGAATGTATATTTCTTGGTTATGGTTCTGATGAATTTGGCTACAGGTGTTATGATCCAGCTGTGAAGAAAATTGTGAGGAGTCGTGATGTTGTATTTTTTGAGAATCAAAATATGACAGATATTGGCCAGAGTGAGAAGAATATGTCACAAGACTCTAAGATTGGTATTGATATTGATCTAATTCCTTCAAATGATTTACAGCGACAGTTGCCAGAACAAGTTGAAAGTGATATTCAGCATGATGTTCAGGATCAGGTTCAGAAGGACCAACAGGGTGCAGATAATAGTGATACTCAGACAGATAATGTTGTTGATGTTCAGCAGAATCCATCTTCAGTTCCACCATTGAGGAGGTCTACTAAAAGTCGTCATCCATCCTCTAGATACTCTACTGAGGAGTATGTATTGTTGACTGATGCAGGTGAGCCTGAGAGCTTTGAAGAAGCAGCAGAGGATGTGGATAAGAAAAAATGAGTTGATGCAATGCAAGATGAGTTGAAATTTTTGCATGATAATCAAACATTTAAGTTGGTGACATTGCCTAAAGGCAAGAAAGCTTTGAAGAATCGTTGGATTTATAGATTGAAGCATGATGAAAATTCTTCACAACCCCGATACAAAGCCAGACTAGTTGTTAAAGGTTTCAGTCAGAAAAGGGGAATTGATTATGATGAGATTTTCTCACATGTTGTGAAAATGTCCTCAATTCGAGTGGTTTTGGGATTGGTTGTCAGTCTTGATCTTGAAATTGAGCAAATGGATGTAAAGACTGCTTTTCTTCATGGTGACCTAAATGAAGAAATTTATATGGAGCAACCAGAGGGTTTTAAAGAAAAAGGTAAAGAGAACTATGTTTGCAAGCTAAAGAAAAGTTTATATGGCTTAAAACAGGCACCGAGACAATGGTATCGAAAATTTGAGTCTTTTATGGGGGAGCAAGCCTATAAGAAGACAAATTCTGATCATTGTGTATTTGTGCAGAAGTTCTCAGATGATGATTTTATCATTCTACTACTTTATGTAGATGACATGCTTATAGTTGGTAAGAATGCTGCAAGAATTGAAAAGTTGAAGCAGGAGTTAAGTAAGTCATTCTCAATGAAAGACTTAGGCTCAGTGAAGCAAATTCTTGGTATAAGAGTTAGTCGTGACAGAAAAGCCAAGAAGTTGTGGTTGTCTCAAGAGGAGTACATTAAGAAAGTGCTTCAGAGGTTTTGTATGGATAAAGCTAAAGTGGTGAGCACGCCTCTTGCTACACACTTTAAGCTTAGTAAGAAACAATGTCCTACAGATGAGGAAGACAGAAAAGATATGGAAAGAGTTCCTTATGCTTCGGCTGTTGGTTGTTTAATGTATGCAATGATTTGTACAAGGCCAGATATAGCTCATGCAGTTGGAGTAGTTAGCAGATTTACTTCTAATCCTGGAAGAGAACATTGGAATGCAGTGAAGTGGATTCTAAGGTATCTTCGAGGCACTTCTAGTTTGAAACTTTCATTTGGGAATGATAAGCCTATTCTTGTGGGATATACAGATTCTGACATGGCAGGAGATATTGATAATAGAAGATCTACTTCAGGCTACTTGATTAAATTTTCAGGGGGAGCTGTGGCATGACAATCAAGATTACAAAAATGTATTGCTCTATCTACAACAGAAGCAGAATTTATTGCAGCAACAGAAGCATGTAAAGAGTTGCTTTGGATGAAGGAATTCATAAAAGAACTTGGTTTCGTGCAAGAAAAGTATGTGTTATTTTGTGATAGTCAAAGTGTTATACGTCTTGCTAAGAACTCTACTTTTCATCAAAGGTCAAAGCATATTGATGTAAGGTATCATTGGATACGAGATATAATGGAAACCAAAGAGGTTGCACTTGAAAAGGTACATACTGAGGATAATGGTTCTGATATGATAACAAAGGCTCTATGACGAGAAAAGTTTGAGTTTTGTCGGCATGAGGCCGGTTTGGATTGTGCTTGAGAAATGAACATATGGAATCTCCCTCATTTGGGCTGGAGGGGGAGAATTGTTGGGTTGGTCCAGCCCATATTCGGGGACTTATTATTGGGTCCAATTAAGGTAATGTGGCCTTAAGGTTTAAAAGAAAAAATATAGGGTTTTTTCTTTAAGAGAAGAGGTGAGTGGCCGTCAAAAGAAAAAAAGAGAGAGAGAAAAGAAAATAGCAGAATTTCGCAGGAATTAGAGGCCCTGCGCAGCAGTTGATCAAACGTTTGATCAAGAACGATCCGTGGTCCGATTGAGCTGAATTTTTGTCAGCAGGTTCGGGATTGGGTGTTCTTCATTGTGAATGGTTGGATTGTCGTTTGGAGCTCTTGAAGTCAGCAGATTGTGGTCGAAAATCTGGGTGATATTTCTCCAACTTTTCTTTGTTAAGTTGTTGTTTACAACTTGTTCTTCACTATTTATTGGTGATTCTATTGTTGTTGAATCAGTAAATCTTTGTCCTGTTGCTATTGTTAAGGACTTGATTGGGTTGTATCCTAACGATTGATATAGTAGAGATTTGGGTGGACTCCGTGATCGGTCCCGTGGTTTTTTTTATCCTTCACATTGGAGGAGTTTTTCCATGTAGAAATTCTTTTGTGTTGACTGTGATTTGATTATTTTACTTGTGATTCGAATACATCGTTGGTGTTTTAATATTTCCTCATAGGTTCAATCAAAGTGGGAAACTTTATACGTCGTTTTTCCCATCATGTTTCTCATGGCTGTTGAGAGGTTTATTGACTGTGGTGATCTTGTGTAACCATTTTTAGAACCTTTGGTGTTAATTAACTTTGATATCAACAATCGCTAATCACTTTCCCAATTCGTAAACTGTACTATCACACGATGAACAATAATACCTATTGAACAAGTGAAAAAACTACTCTTTTTTTTTTTGAATCAATAAGAAATATTTGCTCTGTTTTAGTCCATTTAATTCCCCTGTTTTCGTGCTGAAAATTTTGAGATTTGAATTTGGTGATCAAATTCAGCTTACTTCTTTAGCGCCAGGCCTAACCATCACGCCATGAGCAAACTTTATGCAAATGACTTCTCGTATCTCTTTTGTAAAAGTACGATAGAGCGAGATGATTCCTATTCGGGTATAACTTAAAATTAAATGTTAACAAGAGGAAATCCCCTCATTCCCAATGTGGATTCGTCTACAAATAATAAAATGGAATAACTACAAAAAGATTACGAGAACTTAGTTTATAAGATGTCGTACTTGAACCTTTGAGCTCTCATATCATATTAGAAAATTTTAAACTTCCTCTCAAATGATATATTAAGAAAATAAATTACACTTAGACATAAAAAAAAATACTAAAATATAATGTTAATTATGTGTGACAACCATTATTCAATACTATCTGATTTATAACCAAAAGCTCACAAAAGAAGAAAATTATATAATTTCTTAAAGTACAGCATGAATTCATGAGAAGTTATATGATCAATTTTAAAGACTGTCGTATGAAAGAGACCACTCTTTAGTGATTTTTTTTCTTTAATTTTTTTCTTCCTCTTGCTAACCAAGTCGAGGAATCTGCTTCACAACTCCGTTCTGATCAACCCAAATCCGGACTCTGTCGCCGTGGAAATCCATGGTCACCATCATTCCTTCCTTCACTATGACCGTGCCAATCCGTGGGTTTTCTCTCACAATGGTCGCTGCCGCCACTTCCCCGCTTACTCCGACCAGCTCTGGCCATGAGTTCTTTCCATTTTCTAAAACACACATCAAACGAATTGTTAAACAAGTAAGAAGTAGTCGATCGGCGACGATCAAAAACATGTTATGTAATTCTTACCAGTTGATGCTGCCATTTCCATGTGAATCCGAGGGAAAATCGTTGGAGGTTGTTGAATGGATTTATTGGAAAAACTAGCCGATATATATATATGCTTGAATCTGTTTTTAATCAATCCCCACTGTATAGAGAAATTATCAAACTTGCATAAACATGCAGTTTAGGAAAAGGTTGATCAGGTGAATCGATTGAGCTCAAGAGTACACAAATAAAGGTTGAAGGCGGGTCAGATGTTTTGTAGGAAAGAGTCAATGCCTCGATCTCCAGTGATTTGGGGTTTGTCTCGCTAAAGGATAAACAAATGCATAGGGATAGAACTGCCACATATTTAATTAATCATTACATGAAAAAATGCATATCAAGCTCAAGCCGGCCATAACATTTGTCAATCTTGTGTTCTTATGCTTTCAAGTTTGAAGAATAAGTTTCGAAAAGTTAAAAATTGATCAAACTTTTTTTTTTTTTGAAAGTGATTGGCTTTTCCCAAGTGAAAATGTTTTTTCTTTCAAATAATGTTTAACACAATTTAGATTGTTCTAAAAACTTCTAAAATGAAATATATCTCTCCTTCTTACAAGTTGTTTATAACGAGAAAATAATAACTAATATTTCTTAACATAATGTCAAAAATTAGGTTCAACAAGTAGTATCTCATGCATGAAAAGGAATGTATTATTCCATAACAAAGCTCATAACCCATGTCTCCTATAAGAAGGTATATTAAAGGCAGTGTAGGGATTGTCATATATTGTCTAAATGATATTTAAAAAAAAATTTTAAGATAACATGCATACTCCTTTTTATAATGCAATTTTTAACAAACACTAGCTTCCTTAACAAATAGCATATAAAAGAAATTAACCTTAAAATTGATTTGTAAGATGGGGGAGCCATCACATGGAATTATTAAGAATCCTAAGAAACTCCTTTGATAGAGATAGCAATTGGAAAGAAATATTTAGATGAAAACATAATCTTCATTTAAAAGTGACTCTGAAATTGTCACCCTTGTACCAACTTAGCATAACAAAAGTACTTAATTGAGATGTAGTAACTTCTCATTTTTGACCATACAAACAACAAAAATCATTAAAATTGTAAAACAACATGTTTCCAAGGAATACAAGCATTTAAAAAGTGAGATGATATCTATGATCTTCATAGGCAACCAATAAAAAGTAGCTCCACGGTTATGGTGATCCCATGTTAATGAATATAAGGTGATCCCTGATATATTGGCTCCATTAGTTACATAATAATATAATATTCCCTATAATATTTCTCACATATTTTTCGCATTCATTACATTTATGTGTATTACTTACATAGAATAAGTATGATGCCTATAAAACTAGGCTTAGCATTGGATAGACATTACAATATTCAATAAAATTGATTCTCATACTGGTTGGTATTTAGTTTATTACATGGTACCCATGCAAGTTCTTTCTTGAAATGAAATGTTTTTGCCCTTCTTTTTTAGCCATGTATGAGTGTCAGATGAGATGACAATACACAATAGTGGGATCAATGCCATGTTGCCATCAAGACATGGATGGTAAACTTAGTTGAGTAAGAACTCAACAACCTAGTTTCTTAAACCTCCAAAGTCATTAAAATTTGGGAAATCCTCCAAGAATCATTTGATAAGCTAATTGGCATTTAACATTCCTTGTACAAGTTGCATGAATGCCAAGCTAATGGACTTTTTCAATCATTTAAAAGATTTTTGGGGGAAGCTCAAAGCCCATCAACTGCCCATCCAATGCACTTGTTATGTTATAGGACAAATTGCCTAGCTTGGAGAAGGAATGTGCCTTGTTTAAGTAGGAGCTCCAACAACTCACCAACAACCTCATTAATGATGCCTTTAGCTTTGCCAACCTCCAATACGGTCCTAGCACCACAACCGTAACATAACTTAGCCAAACTATATAGGTAATTCAAGCTTTCTACTTGGCTTGAGCCTACCTCATAGGCATGCCATCTCTCCGACCATTACAACAAGCTTGCTAGCCTCTGCAAAGGCCTAATCTAGATAGCTACACTTCTTTAACATTGTAAGAAATGGGGCCATGTCAGAAAGGCATATTTTCTGCTAGTTACATATTCCTAAAGGTAAAAGCCCAAGCAAAAAGGAGGAAATTAAGGAAAGGCCTAATTGGCCCACTACCCATAACACTAATGTGAATTCAATTAGACAATCTAATCTTTTTAGTTTTGGGCTTTAGTATCTTAATCAGTATGTCGTTGGAGTTTATAATGGACCTCCACCCTATGGTAGGCCCATACTCCTTCCTTATCCCAACATGAGCTTACTAGGCCTTACTCCTCCCATTCCAAGGACCATTTATAGCAATTCTAATGGGGACACTTTGACACCAAATTGGCATAATAGGCTAGTGAGCTTACTAAATCATATAGGCCCTTCTAATTCTTCTGTGAACTTTATATGTACTCAATTCTCACCTAAGTATCCTTTTTCTACATGGATCATAGGTTTAGGGACTAGTAATCACATACTATGCAATATAAATATTTTAGATTCTTATTACCCATGTGCATCACCATTATTTGTGAGATTGCTTGATCAAACACATAGTTATGTCACCCATGTTGACCATTACATGCTCAATCACATTTAATCCTCAAGTATGTCTTGTTTTTCCTCACTTTGGCCATAATCTTTTATCTATTTGCAAATTAACCCATAACAATAATTGTACGGCTCTTTTTTCTAATACATTTTGTATATTTGAAGACCGTATGACTAAGGCATTGATCAAGCTTGGCAAAATTGAAGAAAGACTCTATTTTTATGTTTTATTATTTTGGAAAATTTTCCTTCAGTATTGTCTAGTTTTTTTTTTTTCAATTTCAAATAATCATTGTACACCTAAGCAATCACTTGTTAGTAGCTTGGTTTTAATAATAATGGTTATTCCTTTTGGCACAAACATCTTGGTCATTCTTCTTTAAAATTTTATTTTGCACACAAAAAATCCATTTCTTGCCTAAACATTTTTTCTTGTCTTATTTGTTCACTTGCAAAACAAACACATACACCATTTCCTTTAAGTCACATAGCCACGATGGTTATTTTTTCGTTAGTTCACCTAGACATTTGAGGTTCACATCAACATCCTACACATGATGGTGCATAATATATTCTAATGATCTTAAAAGATTGTTCTTGTGCCACATGGACTTTTTTTCTTCAGTACAAGAGTTAAGTTTTCTAAAAAATCCAATATTTTCTCTCCATGGTCCAAACTCAATTCAAAACCCTTGTTAAGCATATTCATTCACACAATGACTTTGAATTTTTCCTCTTAGTGAATTTTATTCCTCTCTACTAAAGGTATTCTTTAAGAAAGCTTTTATGTTCACATTTCACAACAAAATGCGATTGTTGAATGCAAGCATCACCACCTATTGGATATGGCCAGCACTTCCTTGTTGTATTCTCACATTCCCTTTCATTTTCTAGGGCAAATGTATTCTAGTTGCTACTTATAATATCAATTGGCTTTCTTCCTCTTCCTTAAGCAGAGTTACTCTACACAAGTAACTTTTTATCAAACCACTACTTATTGACCATTTACATGTTTTTGGTTGTCAATACTATACCATCACACTCGACATACATGACAAATTTAGTCATTATGTCATTCCTTGTGTTTTCATGGATTATTCTTTCTATCAAAAAGTTTATTGGCTTTATGGCCCTACCATTAGAAAATTCTTTGTAAGTTGTGATATCATTTTTCATGATGATATTTTCCTTTTTGCCTTACCTTCCATTAGTCTGACTAGCTTATCAAGCCCAGTGCCTAAAGATTCATACAAACCTTCTTCCTAACTATTGATATGCCTATTGTACTAGAGATACCTAACCTTCTTGATCCTACACCCGATCCTACCTGAACCTTACCAAATATTAAGCTTGCTCCATCTATTTCTTCTACAATCTTGCCTAATCCAAAACCCCCATCTTAACCGAACCATTCAGTGAGTCGTTTTGGGCGAAGGATCAAACCAACTATGTAGAGCACATATTACATTTTTTCCACCTTACTTTCAACTTCTTGCACATCTTCATATCATATCTCCCAATATATACATCTTGACCACTGTCACCCTTAATATTAGTAATTCATTGTCTTTATCTCTACCATTTATGAATCCCACACTTTTCAGGAAACCTTCACCAATCCTTGTTAGGTTGATGCCATGGACAATGAGCTTATTGCTTTTGAAGCCAATTGCACTTAGTATGTGTTTACTTTGCCTCCTGGTCAATGTCCTATGGGATATAAATAAGTATATAAAGTGAAGTATCATGTTGATGGATCTATTAAGAAATACAAGGCTCAACCATTGGCAAAGGGATACAATCATTGGGAAATGGTTGATTACCAAGATACCTTCTCCCCTACTATCAAGCATGTCACCATTTATCTATTTATCTCTATTGATATTGTTCATCATTGACCTCTTTTATAGATAGATGTTTAAAATGCCTTTCTCAAAGGTGATATTTCTAAAGAAATGGACATAGAACTTCTCCCTAGAAGTATGTTATTGTACGTTTATTCATCTTTATTGATATTGTTCATTATTGGCCTTTTTTTCTAAATGGATGTTTAAATTGCTTTTCTCCATTGTGATCTATCTAAAGAAGTACATAAAGCTTCCCCTTAGTTTTCATAATTAAAGGGAAGGTCAAGTGTGTTGATTACAAAAATCCTTATATGGATTGAAGCAAGCATCTCACCTATGAAACATAAAATTCATGGTCTCTCTTATTACTCATGGTTTTTGCCAATCTTGGCATGATTGTTTACTCTTCACCAAGGCCGAGGAAAATTCTTTTGTTGTTTTACTTATCTATGTTGATGAGATCTTGATCATAAGTAATAGTCAAATGGCTATCTCAAACCTAAAGGTTTGTCTTTACTCTACATTATTAATGAAGGATATGGGATAGTCAAAAAATTTCCTTAGAATTGAGATTGCTTAGTATCTAAAGGGTATTTACTTAATTCATTGCAATCAATATTTGAAGCTAGACTAATTGGTTCAAAATTGTCAATCATCCCCATGGAGCATAAGAAAAAATTTATAAGCATAAAGTATGATGCTAGATTTAATGAGAAGATCGATAATCCACCTCTTAAATATCCTTCAATTTACCAAAGGTTAGTTGAAAAATTAATATATTTAACTCTTACTAGGCCTAATATTACTTTTCCAATTCAGCTTCTTAGTTAATTCATGTATGATCCAAAATAATTTCACATATAGGCAACCTTAAAGGTAATTAAGTATCTTAAAGGTTGCCCCAAGTCTTGTCTCTATCCTATGTTTCTATCATCTTTAAAGTTTGAATTGTGAGCCTTCTATGATTTAGTCTATAGCATAAGTCCTATGACCACTCAGTTTACTACTGGTTTTTGCATCAAACCTAGGAATTTGCTTATATCTTGGCTCTTAAAGAAACAACCAACTATATCCTTTTCATTAGCTGAAGTAGAGTATCTAATTATACAAGTTATTGCCAATGAAATTGTATAGATCATAGGATTACTTAAGAATTTTAGTTTTCACATGTGACAACTAGCCTTTCTCTTATGGGCAAAGAGGCCACAAAGAAGATAGTGGTCAATCTAATTTTCCATGAGCATACTAAACGCATTAAGGTGGATTATTGTTATGTGAGAAAAAAAGCTTCAACAAAGCATTATTGCAACACGTCACATTTCTACCAAAAAGTAGCCAATGGACTTGTTAACAAAAACACTTTATAGTCAACAACATTAGCATTTCCCTTCCAAGCTTTAAGTATTTGATTTTTTCAAATCTCTAACTTAATGGGAAGTATTAATGAATATAAAGTGATCCTTAAATTACCATCTCCATTAGTTACATAATAAAGTAATATTTCCTATAATATTTTCCATATATTTCCCACATTCATTACACTTATGTGTATTCCTTACATACAATAGGTCTCATGCCTATAAGAGGAAGCTCATAATTGTATAGACATTATAACATATAGAATTTATTCCCATACTTATTGGTATTCAATTTATTACATCCCATCTATCCAAATTCTTCACAACACAAAGCATAGGCATTATAAAGTTAGCTCATTAACTAAAATAGCATAAAGACATAAAGAAGTTATTCTAAAAAAGAGTGAAAAAGATATTAAAATTAACATAAAAAAGCTATGAGGAAACTGTGAATGAAATATAGAGAGACTAAAGAGCTTATAAAATTGTTATAGAATGACTAGTATATTTATAACCTAAAAACCAATCAAGCACAAAGTTAATTTGAGCCTCTATTTAGGAAGGGCAGCCCTTAAATTTACTTCAAATTCCTCCCCCACCTTTAAAATTTATCAATCAAGAAGAGAATTGAAACTTTAGGAGTTCAAGTGAAGCCAAACTCAAAAAACCAAAAAGCGGGTTAACCATTAGGTTTGACCCAAATAAGATAAATACAGGTCTGACCAAATCAAACAAACTTGACTTCTCTTCGATGATTTCCTTCTCCTCCTCAATTGAATCAAGAACTAGTTCTTCCCAAATAGTAACCAAAGATCATGTGAAAAACGTTTGCCATGGCTTGATTTCACAAAAAAAGCAAAAACAAAAACAAAACAAAACAAACAAACAAAACAAAAAAGGCATGACTAAATTAAAGGGAAACTAAGGCCCAACGAACTCATCATGCTTGCCTAATAGTGAACGTTTTCTGGCAAAGATGTTCAGATATGCTCACAAGCACCCTCAATAAAATAATGACTGGCCCCATACGGCAAAGAATGGTTAAAAGATTCATCTCAATTCTTCAAAAGCATAACACACAACCATATTGAATTCAAAAATTGGTTTAATTAGGCACTACTCATGACTATATTTTATAACACTTGCATATAACAAGAATAAATTAAAAGATAAAGATAAAAATTATTTTTAACAAGGTAAAAAAGCACTTGTTATATATGTTCTTAATTTTAATTACTTTCAAATTTTTTTATATTCTTATTGTTATGATTTTATAGAGATGAGCATATAATTGGGCCTTGTAGCATGAAAGTCTTCCAATGCCTTTTCACCCTTGTTTCTCCAATTGCCACCTATAGCATGAAAAGAGAATGAAATAAAAAGCTTAGAAAAAGGAAAATAGCTTTCATTGCTAAAACATAAATATAAATTGGTTTATGATAACTCTATTTTTATATAGTTATTTACCTATTTTAGGTAATAAATAACTTTAATAATTGTGAGAAAACATTTGAACTCCTCTTTATTTACCTAAATTTATCTTGTTTATGTAGCACAATGAGAAAAGATATGAACATGGAGAACCTGATGCTTATTGTGTGGCAAAATCATAATATCAAGATCAAAAGAGTCAAGATGGGCTTGGGCTTTGAATGATTGTTATTAGATTTTTTGTTGTTATTGGGTTTTCTAAATAAATAGAAAACCCAGTCATGTTAGGAATTCAAATCCCAATTAATTTAAGAGTTCAAAATCCAATTGTTTTAAGTATCTAAAACCGACTTCTATTGGGATAAGGTCTAAACCCAAAACTCTATTTAAAAGAAGAGAATAAGTAAAAGAGGAGGAAGAGAAAATTAAGCACAACTCAAGAGAGAGGCCAAGAATTCAAGGTTTCTTGAAAAGAAGACAAAAAGGGTGACAGACTTTTTGTTCTTGGATACAAGATGCCTTCTTTGTTTCTTATTATTGTTCTTCCTCATTATTTCTTTATGTTTTAGTTTATTTTTATTAGAGCTACAATGTAACCTAATTATGATGGTATGAATCTTATAATTATAATGTTCTGCAAGATATTTTGTTTATGTAAAGTTACATATTACTATGTTTAATGCTTTTAAATGATTAGCTACCACTTGAATGATTTAATTTGCATATTTGAGACTGACAGGAGATGATATGTAGTTGCTTCTTGTAATTTGTAACCATAAATTAAATATGGATAGATATATACCATATTGTTTGTGTGGCTTTTGGTGTAAACTGGAAATGTTCATAGATCCTAATGCATTTGGTTTCTTTCAATTCACATATAGAGATATAATGAATTAATAAACTAAGTAAGTTTGCTATACCTAGACATAGGATAGTAAATAAATTAGAAAATTTCACCATCACATAGATATTATCTCTTTTGCAAGCATAAATAATCAATATTAATACCTAGTAATTATGGTGAAGCCAGATGCTCTAACATATTTCTTTTATTAAGTTTTCTTATATTTAGTTAATTAATCTACCATCTATCATTGGATTTGTTGGATAAATTCTAGGAATTATTCACCGTTAGCTATTAGTTGGTTTAGTAATCACCAATCTTTGTGGGATGATATCTTTCTTATCATTATATTACTTGTTCGACATATTCACTTACATTTAAATTTCATCGAACAGTTTGCTAAATTTCATATCTACCTTTTGCATGCAATCCCAAGCCTATATATACTACTCAGAAAAATCTATCATTTCTATCAAAACTATCCTTGCCCCCTCATTCCAATGAAAATTACCTCTGCTCCTATATTCTTACCAACTTTCGTTAACCACTTGACGAATTTAAAATAACTTTGCACAAAGGCTTTGAAAATTTTCCTTCTTTAAGTTACTGCATTCCAAAATACTCCTTCCTTTATCAAGACCACCCCTAGGCTAGTCAACTTCACTTGGCCAAATCACCTGCCTAGTTAGCAAGTGGTAACATTCCTTCCCTGTTCAGAGGGACCTTTGTCCCAAACTAGTAATACAAGCCAAGGAACCAAACAACCAAGAACGTGGCTTGCCTGCTCAATGGACCATGAGGCCTAAGACGTGACATGCTCGTGGAACAGACCGGGTGGTCAAGGACCAAGCTAGCCTGCCTAGTTTCTAGGTATTGGGTCGCCCTCCAAGTGATGCCCATGTTTTGTACTTATAATTGTTATTTCATTGTATTCCATTGCGTTGTAAAGAATTGTGACCTTTGTATAAAATGTAACCCCGTTGGGTGTGGGGAGCCATTGTCTAGTTACTTGCAACTTGGATGCCTTAATTGCTTGTAACTTGGATGATTCTTTAGTTCAATAAAGATGTACATTTAGATATGTTGCTTATATGTGCATTTAAATTACCAAGTCCCGACAAGTTATCCTGAGACTAACCAATTTGTCCCATTATGGCTTTTAGGTAATTAAATGAAAGCAAAGTAAGGCTAACCCAGATCTCTGCTAAGACCTAGATGCCACATGGATTCGCCAAGATCGTGACATTTGATATCAAGGAGCCAAGTTATCTCAAGACAAACTAGGAGATGGCATTCGAGTGTGCTAGAGAGTTGCAACACTCAAATAATAGGGCAAAGAACAAAAAGGCATAAACAGAGATGGAGGCGTCCATAGAAAGCATGCTTAATTCACTAGAGAGGCGAATTGAGGTGATAATGTCCATGCAAGGCAGACTCAATTTAGTTAAAGGATACATTTCTCACATCGAAGAGCAAGTGTTCAAACTGAAAGGTGATATGGGGCTGGTCCAAGAATTAAAGGAGGTAGTAACACAGCTACAGATAAGACCTAACCTTGCTGTCACTCCTCACCTTGATGTTCTAAAACCAAAGAACTATAGTGGGAACGAGATGCAACTAAAGTAAAGGACTTCCTTTGGCACTTAGAACAATACTTCAAGATGTCTAACATCTTAAATGACCAGCTAAGGGTCTACACTGTGGCACGTTATCTCATTGGCAATGCAAATGTATGGTGGTGAAAAAAGTTCCAGGAGGTAGAAACAAGCAAAGAGGAGATTGACACCTACAAGGCGTTCACCAAGGCCTTGAAGAAATAATTTCTCCCAATGAATGTAAACCGGAGGGCTTATGAGACCCTACATGACTTAAGGCACACCACGACACTACGAGCCTACATCCAATCTTTCACTAAAGCAACTTTATACCTTAAGAACATACCAGAAGAGACTCTCTTATTCTTCTTCACGAGTGGGCTCCAAAAGTGGGCTAAGGATAAAATGGAGAGACAAGATGTATGCAAGCTGAATCAAGCTATCTCAATCTTCGTGTCCTTGTAGGATTGAAAATGAAAAAAAGTTGCAGATGCAAGGCCACCACCCCAAAGTGAAAATTCAGGAAGAGATTAGGGGAACCAACCCCTATTCAACCAAAATGGAGGAAATAAACCCACATCCAATCATGATGGTGGGGCAAGGAAATGAAACATCTCTTGCTTCATTTGTAATAGGCCTTATTTTATGAAGAACTGCTTGAAAAAGGGATCAATGAATGCAATGGAACATGAGGTATTCCCAGAAGAACCTCTGGCAGAGGAGGAGCATATAGTGGCTCTTTAGACATTTAATTCAATGAAGGGTGAGGCCTTGAAATGTGCTACAAGGTCTCTGATGTATATAGAATGTGCAGTCAACAACAAGCATGTCAAAGCCATGGTCAACTTAGCTGTAACCCACAACTTCATTACACTTGAAGAAGCCAAAAAGTTGGGCCTCTTTATGAAGAAAGATATTGGTTCATTGAAAACAGTTAACAACACTCTGTGGCTAGTGGTTGGAATAGCTTGAGGAGTGGACCTGCATGTCAGCAAGTAAAAAGGAAAGATAGACCTGACCGTGGTGGCCATAGATGACTATAAACTAGTCCTTAGGTTGGACTTTCTCCATGAGGCCAATGTCTTCCCTTACCCCATGCATAGTTACATGTGCATTTTTGTCGGTGATCTGTTGTGCATGGTTATGACCTAGGCCATAGGTCCGACACAAAAGAGCCTCTCTACCATCTAGTTGAAAAAGGGCATTCGAAAGAGTAAAGAGACATACATTGTCGTATTGAAATAGAAGAGACTATCAAGGAAGACAACCTTCCTGG
Source organism: Casuarina equisetifolia (assembly GCA_028551475.1). NCBI lineage: Eukaryota > Viridiplantae > Streptophyta > Magnoliopsida > Fagales > Casuarinaceae > Casuarina > Casuarina equisetifolia. Next base: position 13,204,884 of record CM052359.1, read on the forward strand.
AGTTGTTGACAACCTTCTTAAAAAGAACAGGGGTGTGATGCCTCCAAAATTACCAAAGTAATTGCCCCTTAGACAAGAAGTTGATCGTGCTATTGAACTGAAACCAAGGACAAAACCTTCAGCAAAGGCCCCATATAAATGTCCTCACCTGAGCTAGAAGAGCTTAGGAAACAGTTGAAGTCGTTACTTGATGCAAGGTATATTTGATCAGCAAAAGCCTCATATGGTGTGCCAGTTTTGTTTCAATCGAAGAAGGATAGGTCCATGCGTTTATGCATTAACTACTACATGTTGAACAAAGTAACCGTGAAGAACAAGTATCTTATCCCTTTGATAGGAGACTTCTTTGATCGGCTAAGCCATGCCCGTTATTTTATGAAAGTGGACTTGTGGTCAGGCTACCACCAAGTCCGAATTGCAGTGGGAGATAAGCCGAAGATCACCTACATGACATGGTATGGTTCCTTCAAGTAGTTGGTCATGCCATTTGGGTTGACCAATGCACTAGCGATGTTCTACATGCTGATGAACAACTTACTCCATCCATATTTGGACAAGTTCATGGTTGTGTACTTGAAGAACATGTGCAAAACCTAAAGGTATTGTTCAAGGTGCTGTGCAAAAACAAGTTGTACTTGAAAGGCGAAAAGTGTTCCTTCATTCAGGAAAAAGTGCACTTCCTAGGCCACATGATCATGCAAGGGACTCACCGAATGGACTCTGCAAAGGTAAAGGCCATCCAGGATTAGGAAGCTCCTTCTAAAGTTATGGAGTTGAGATCTTTCTTAAGCCTAATCAATTATTATTAGCATTTTATTGTAGGGTTCTCAACAAAAGCTACATCCTTGACAAAATTATTGAAGAAGTCCAATCCATGGGATTGAATGGAAACATGTCAACAAGCCTTTGAAGATTTAAAAGATGTGGTGACAAAGGAACCAATGTTGGCAATACCAAACTTCTCTAAATGGTTCGAAGTACACTATGATACTTCTAATTTTGCCATTGGAAGTGTACTCATGCAAAAGGGACATCCTATTGCATTTAAGAGCTAGAATTTGAATAATGCGGAGTGTAAATATATGGTGCAAGAGAAAGAAATGACGACAATAGTTCATTGCCTGAGGACGTGGCGCCACTACATGCTAGTTTCACAGTTCTTGATCCAGACAAACAATGTGGCAACAAACTTCTTCTAGACTCAAAAGAAACTGTCCCCAAAGCAAGCTAGGTGGCAAAACTTTCTGACTAAGTTCAACTATACTATGGAGTACAAACTTAGGAGGAACAACGTGGTGGTTAACACCCTTAGCTAAAAAATGAAGTTCACTGCCATGAGCGTAGCAGTGGGAGACACGTTACTGCTCATAAAGGAGGGAATGGCTCATGATTCGGTGGCCAATCAATTAGTGTAGCTAGTTGAGACGGCAAAACAAAGTATTTCTAGTTAGAAGAAAGACTACTTTACACCAAGGGTAGGTGTTTATATGTCCCTAAATGGAAAAATCTCCGTCACAAGCTTATTGGAAAGTGTCATGACAGCAAGTGGGCAGGACACCTTAGACAACAGAGGATGAGGGCTCTTCTTGAAGCCTCATACTTTTGGCCTAACATGCGTGACCAGATTGAGTTGTTCGTGAAGACTTGTCTCATTTGTCAACAAGACAAGCCAGATAAGAGAGCTCCTAGGGGATTGTTGGAGCCTCTACCAATACTGAACTGACCATGAGAAAGCATCTCCATGGACTTCATTACAACATTACCAAAGGTCGAAGAGTGTGGTTTGATTCTAGTGGTGGTGGACCAATTTTCAAAGTACAGTAACTTTATACCAGCTTTATGGAATGTCTTGCAAAAGTCATAGCTCGCCTCTTCTTTAAGCACATAGTGAAGTATTAGGGCCTACCGCAAAACATTGTTAGTGACCGAGACCCACAGTTCACAAGCTAACTTTGGAGAGAGTTGTTCAGTCTATTAGGCTTTGAACTATAATTCTTTACAAGCTTCCATCCTCAGATAGACAGACAGATAGAAAAGGTGAACAACCTTGTAGAGTTGTATTTACAGCACTTTGTCAGCAAGAACCAAAAGAGTTGGGTAAAGTTGATAGATGTAGGTTAATTATCCTACAACCTACAAAGGAGCGAGTCGACAAACAAAAGCCCTTTTGAGTTAGTGATGGGACAACAACTGTTGATTAGGGCAGTATCGTTGTGCCCATAATATGGCGAGATCATGAAAAAGGAACTCAGATGTGGCCAAATCCTATTTAAATAAGGTTGTCAATAAGATGAAAAGGTGGGCTAACAAGAAACGAAGATCGGTTGATTACAACATTAGGGACCAAGTTTTGGTGAAGTTCCTCCCCTATCAATATAAGTCTTATCGTCCCCTTCACCAGGGATTGGTTCAAAAGTATGTAGGGTTGTTTGAGATCGTGGAGAAGATTAGCAAGGTGACTTATCAATTAAACCTCCCAGTCAACCTTAAGATCTACCTAATCTTCCATGTAAACATGCTGAAGCCTTTCCACATCGACAAGGTGGAGGCAGAACGGAGTCAGTCGAAGTGGGCTCCCCTGATGATGTTGAAATCCTTTGAGGGGGACATTAAAGAGATCTTAGGTGCCCGCATCTTCCAAAAGAAAAGAATTCATCCGCAGTGGCAGTTCTTTGTCAAATGGAAAGGCCTACTAGTCAATAAAGCAACATGGGAGTTTGAAGATGACCTCTGGCAGTTCAGAAATCTCATCAACAACTATATAGAGGCGGCATAAGCGTCATTGACATGAGCATGTTCCAAAAGAGATCTTTGACAAGTTGGAAAGCCTCACCAAAGTGTTATGTAAAGGTAAGACGAACTAGTACACTGAAAAAGGCCTTAGATGGATCAGGGAGTCTACACTAGAGTGCTATGAAGATGAAGGTCAATCAACCGAGTACAAGTTGGGCTTCTATGGCTTCATACAAGCCAACGTACCATGTTCGATGAGTCTAACCCCTATTGCCTCATAGCACCGAGGTCGTCGCTCGCTTAAGTGGGGAGAATGTCCCGGACTAGTAGTACGAGTCAAGGAACCAAACAGCTAAGGACGTGGCCTGCCTACTCAATGGACTAGGTGGCCTAGGATGCGGCCTGCTTGTGGAACAGACTAAACGATCAAAAACCAGGCCAACTTGCCTAGTTTCTTTGTATTGGGTCACCCGCCTGGGTGGTGCCCATGTTTTATACTTGTAATCGTTATTTCATTGTGTTCCACTACTTTGTAAAGAATTGTAACCCTTGTATAAAATGTAACCCCATTCAGTGTGGGGAGTTGTTGTCTAGTTACTTATAACTTGGATGCCTTAGTTACTTGTAACTTGGATGATTCTTTGGTTCAATAAAGATGTACATTCAAATATGTTGCTTATGTGCGCATTTAAATTTCCAAATCCCGACAAGTTGTCCCGAGACTAACTAATTTGTCCCATTGTAGCTTTCAAGTAGTTAACTGAAAATGAAGTAAGGCTTACCTAGATCTCTGCTGAGACCTAGGTGCCACACGAATTCGCCAAGACAGTGACACCTTGGCCTCAAAGTCCATTGATTGAAATTGCTCCCAAATTCAGTTAAAAAAATTCCTATGTAGCATCAACTAGAGACATGCCCCTCCAAAGAACAAGAATTTTTTATAGTATACCTTTTCATTTCTAATCCAATATCACTTGAGGAATAGCAAGGATCTTATGTCTATCAATTGACATGGGTGGAAGTTCATATTACACTTCTACTCCCTCACTAATGAATTACTTGAAGGCTAATATATGGAAAACAAGGTGCATTTTGTTAAGTAATTAGAGTTTATAAGCTACAGCTCCAATATGTTTGGTGATTTCATGAAGGCCAAAGAGTTGTAGAGAAAGTTAAGAGCCTTATGAATAGCTAAAAAGGATTGTCAATAAGGTTTTTCAAATAAACTTGCTCTCTCACTTCAAACTCCACATACCTATTCTTTTTATCATAAGTTGTCTTCATTTTAGTCTTCACTTTTTACAACTCCATCCTTAGTTCCTTCAAAATTTGGTCTCTTTCTTTCAAGGTGTGATCCATTGCCTCTTCCCGAGAAGTTCCATGTATATAGTTAATCAAAGTAAGAGGTAGATGGCTATAAACTTTCTTCATAAGCTTTCTTCATTTCAGTCTTCACTTTTTACAATTGCATCCTCATTTCCTTCAAAATCTAGTCTCCTTTTTTTAAGGTGTGATCCACTGGTATTGTAGGCATGTTCAAAGGTAGGAAAAATAATTTATTCTTATGTTAAAGCCAAATGGAGAAGGCCATTCAAAAACACAAACACATCCCTTGTAGTACTTGTAGCTTATGGGAAAAAGAATGAGGGGGTGAAGGACCTATATCTTATTATTCAACCACTCTTAACTAAATTTGTTAATGTACTTCCCAATGACCTTCCACCAAATTTACCACCACTTATAAGGATAAAGCACCACATAGATCTACTTCTAGGAATTCCCTTACCTAAAAAAGCAGTTTATAAATGCAATCCTGAAAAGGCTAGGGAACTAAAAAGGTACATACATGATTTGGTTAGCCAAGGGTTTGTAAAAGAGAGTATGAGTCCGTGTTCAATTCTAGCCCTCTTAGTGCGAAAGAAGGATGATTCATTTTGGATGTCTGTAGATAGTAAAGCCATCAACAACACCATTATCAAATATAAATATCCTATTTCAAACTTGATAACATGTTGGATGAGTTATATGGAGCCACCATCTTCTCCAAAGTGGACCTAAGGTGTGGCTATCATCAAATCTGAATGAGAGATGGAGATAAATGGAAAACAGCTTTCAAAACCAAAAAGGTATGTATGACTATATGGACATGTCATTCGACCTTTCTAATGCACCTAATATCTTCATGCATTTGATAAACAAGGTACTCCATCCTTTTCTTGGTAAATTTGTTTTGATTTATTTTAATGATATCCTTATTTATAGTAGATGTGAGAAAGACTACTTAGATATTTTGAGGCAAGCCTTTGATGCATTGAGAAGGCAAAAGCTTTATGCCAAGTTGTAGAATTGTGAATTCTTTTCCTCTAGTGTTGTGTTCCTTGGATATGTGTTTTCCAATGAAGGTATTATGATTGATTAGTCCAAGGTGAAGGCAATTAAGTCTTGACCTAAGCCTAATTCCATCATTGAAGTAAAGAGTTTTCATGGCCTAGCTTCATTCTACTATTAGTTTGTCTTTAACTTCAATACCATTATGGTTCCTATTATTGAATGCATGAAGAGAAGTGTTTTTGAGTGGACTAAGGAAGTGCATCAAGCTTTAAAGGTGATTAAGAAAAATTTGTGTAAAGCTCTTCTTGAATTGCTAGACTTTGATAAGGTCTTCTATTTTTCTTTGAAATATGATGCTAGTTATGTTGGTATAGGTGTTACCTTCATTCAAGCTGAAAGACTATTAGCTTATTTTAATAAGAAGCTTAACGAATGCAAAAAGAACTACACCACTTATTGTAAGGAGTTTTATACAATCTAAGACCTAAATAGTTTGTTCTACATTAAGATCATCAAGCTTGGAAGTTCTTGATTAGCACATAAGCTCAATCCAAGACATACAAAATGGGTAGAATTTTTCCAATGCTTTTCATTTATTTCACGTTATAAACTAGGTGTAGTTAATGTTGTTGCAAATGCATTATGTAAAAGGCACTCTCTACCTGTTACTCCAGATGTTAGAGTACTTAATTTTCAACTTATGAAGGAATACTATCTTAAGGATTTGGATATGTCATTGCTTATGGCAAAATAAGTGAAAGATACCAATGGATATTATATGGTTTATAAGGGGTTTCTCTTCAAAAGGAACCAATTATGGGTTCCAATGGATTCCTTTAGAGAATTTATGATGAGAGAGACACATGGAAGAGGTTTGGCTACTCATTTTAGGATTCACAAGACCTTGGAGATTCCCAATGAGCATTTCTATTGGCTAAAGATATAGGGAGATGTTCAAGCTATCATTTCTAGATGTGGAGCATATTAAAGGGTAAAAAGTCACTTTCAACCAGGGCCTTACATTCCTTTTCCTGTTCCAAATAAGCCTTAAGAAAATTTAAGCATGGATTTCATTATGGCACTACCAAGAAATTAAAGAGAAAAGAACTCCATCATGGTAGTAGTTAATCAGTTTTCTAAGATAGCACACTTCACCCTAGGCCATAAATCGATAATGTCTCTAACATTGTCGATTTTTTCTTCAAGGAGATTGTGAGATTGTATGGAATTCTAAGAACTACTATGTCTAATCAAGATACCAAGTTTTTAAGTCATTTTTTAAGAACTTTGTGGAAAAAAAACTTTGTACCAAGCTCTTATTCAACACTTCTCATTATCTAAAAATTGATGGCTAAACTAAGGTAACCAATCGAATATCAGGAACTTTCTTCTACACCATGATAAATCAGAATATGAAGGATTGGGACTTAAAGCTTGCCTATACTGAGTTTGCATACAATCGAACTCCAAGTTTGACCAAACATTTTCCATTTAAGGTAATTTATGGGATTAATCTAGTTACTCCTCTAAAGTTAACCTCTAACTTTTTGATACTCAAGTTAGTATGGATGCAAACAAGAAGGCCAAAGCAATAAAGAAATATCATGAGAATGTTTGGTCTCAAATAGAAAAGGCTAATAAGGCATACAAGAGAAAAGCCAATAAGCATTGAAAGCCCTCTCAATTTCAATCAAAGGACTAAGTTTAGGCAGATATAAGAAAGGAGAGATTTCCATCCAAAAGAAAAGGCAAGTTAACACCTAAAGCTAACGGCCCTTTTGAAATGATTTTTAAGGTTGGGGACGATGTATACAAGACCAATTTGCCTAACGACTACAAAGGAGTTTGTACTATCTTCAATGTAAGTGACCTATCCTTTTATTTGGAAGATGTTGACCTACAGGACTTAAAGGCAAATCCTAATCAACTCGAGGAGATTGATGCAAGAGTAACTACATTAGCTCAAGCTATTAGCCTAGCCTATATGTTAAATGTATTAACAAATGCAAGTATAGGCCATAATGTGACCTAGTAGATCTAGGAAAAGTAAGGTCGAAAAATGTCTTAAGAATTTTATAAAATCTCTTATTTGACTTAGGTCCTCTTAATTATTGTTCAGGGGTTTCTTAAATTTTTATCAAGTCCTTAATTTTCTAGGATATTTTTATGGTCAAAAATTATTTCTTCTTGCAATGGTTCTTCTTAATTATCTAAAACCTTGATTTTTCAAGGTTTCCTTAATTGTCTAGAGCCATGATTTGTCTAAGTTTTCTTAATTGTCTAGAGTCCTGACTTTTTTAGGTTTTTCTAACAATCTAAAACCCTAATTTGTCTAGGTTTTCCTTAAATGTTAGGAGCCTTGATTTGTTTATGTTTTCTTAAATATATGGAGTGATTTGTTTGGGTTTCCTTAGGGATAGGTTTAGTTTCCTATTTAAAGGGAGAGTCATTTTACTTGTAAGAAATAAAAAACCTTAAGTTATTCTTTGAACTTGTTATTCCTTTACCAATTTTCCCAAGGATTGGTAATGAAGCATTTCCTTGACTAGTGGTGAAGCCTTTATGTCTCAAAGTCTATCTTGGCAATTATCAATTTCGTTTTTCTCTTTTCTTCTTACCCAAACATAACCTTTCTCACACAAAAAGCCTCAAAACCTAGAAAAACAACCACCCTACCTTAACCCAAGTAGAGCTTGCTCAATCATGAGACTAAATTTGCATCACCTTCTTTTTCAACTCGTGTTTTTTCTTCTTTCATTATGTTCTTAGCTAATTCTTGAATTTTTAAGACCATTCTCATATGCTTCTCAAAACCAATATCCAATAGCTTCTTGATTTTCCAAATTATTGGGATTAATGCACTAAGTCTTTTGTTGAACTTAGCCTCGTCTTTAAAAGCTTAAGCAATTTTAGCTTATGGAGAAAAAAGCAACAAATAATTAAGGTCAAACCTTATATCTGTTTTGATTATTATAGAACGCAAACCTTTGAAGGATATCCTAGAAGTCCAAGATAACTCCATAACTAGAATTAAGGGTAAGATGGGGATAAGGTTATCAGAGATCTCATTGTCCACCATAGTCTCAACAAACTTGAGTTTGGACTTAGTGTTAAACTTATGACTAGCGACTTGTCTTTGGTGCTTTAAGGATTGCCTATCAACATTGAAATGTCGTCACTAAGCAAGTCTTTGATTGTTTTAAGGAAATAGTCTCCCTTGCCATAATTGTGGAAGTGGGTCTTAAGGATGTGCTAGACAACAGTAGTGTTGGCAATCAATAAATGGTCCTTGACAAAGGCATAGTTGACGACATTGGTGGCAAAAGGTGAGACTCAGAGGATCTCTAAAAGCCATGCAAGAAGGTGGTGGCAATTAACAAGTAGGGCAAAAAATGAACCTACTAGAAGGTAGGATTTTAGAAGGGTAATGTTGGTGGAAGTTAGTCGAGATGATTGCTTTTTGGGTGTTGAACATTTAGTAAAGAAGGTAAGGGAAAGTTAGGGAAGAACGAGAAGGAAAACTAAGCCCAAGGGTTGTAGAAACAATGTTGCTACCACAATAGGATTGAACCATGATTTTGAAGATGCTGGAACCAGACTTTGATAACGTTCAAGTGCGCTCTCTTTTTGTTGCTAATTGCATTGGTTTGACCTTTCCTTTTGTGCATATTTTGTATGGAATTGGATTTTAATGTTGCATTTGGTTGCCTCCTTTTTCATCATACCATTAAACTAAATTAACTAAGGACAGCCCTTTGCAAAGCCAAATACTTGTGTAAAATATGAGAACTAAAATTAGCCTATTGGCATGCTAAATATTTCAAAGAAAACATGTGTTATATGTGGATAAACTTTGACAAGTTGCAACAAAATAGTATATCACTGTTTAGGGAAATGGAAAAGCTAGATCTATCTTCAATGATAATATTTATAGCTTTTAGAAACAAAAGAGAGAGAAGAGAGAAAGTAAAAAAAAAAAAAAAAAAGGAAGGCGCAATAGCTTACCTTTACTTCATACAATTCTTGATTTTGGTTTGATTGGTAAAAATTTTGCAAAAAATTCTTGAAGAGAAGACAATGTGGTAACAATTTTCTTTTTTTTCTTTGTTTAAGATATTTTGCTTAATTTCTACCATTTTTTTGATTTGTTATTACATTATGTTCTAATTTTCTTTTATTAGAGTGACAATGTAGTCTAACTATAATGATGTGAATTTTATAAGTTTCTATATTTTGCAAGATATATCACCTTTTGTGGATATGATGGAAAATATTTTTTAATATTCAAAATTAATATGAGGTTGGATTATTCATAGGTAACAAGTTTCCATAAGCATGCGAGGGAAAAAAAAAAAAAAAGCCTTACCCGAGACTTTTCTTGGATCTTTCTTTTGCCCTTTCTTTTGCAACACGATCAACCTTTTTCGGTAAAGAAAATTGATGAAAACGCATAGTTAGGCTTCACGGTCTAAGTTTATATAATATTATTCAAAAATGGCATCTTTTCAAGTATAAAAGTTCTGTCCACAAAAAATAATTCAATTTACTCTTACACTCATTCACTTTCTATTTGTGGAAGCTTCCAAAATGAAACCAGGCTTCTCGGATGTGCGTTCCCATAGGCTTGTGCAGGTCAGAAAAAGAAATATCTCTCCCCTCTCTGGAAGAAGAAAAAGAAGATGATCTTGAAATGAATGCTTCCAAATTGACTTTGGTGTGGTAGTCCAGCGTTCATTGTTTTCCCCGCTGGGGGCAACTTCTAGTTGAACGGCGTTTTGATAACAATTACAAACTATATAGAGCAGATAACAGATGGTTTGTCATTTTACAATGTGCAAAAGAACTCATCGTTCTTGATTTGAAAATCTAGATCACCAAAAAGAAACGAAAGATTTGATATAAGTTATATATATATAATTATTTTTTTTGTCATCATGATCTTAAATCATAACAAATGATATCAGAGTTAATACAATATCTCAAGTTTAAATTATGGATAAGGCGACCTATGAGAAAAGCTATCTAGGAGTGCCAATAAGGTTTTGTAGAATAGCCAACATATATGGGACTTGGAAGACTTAGGTTGATGTTCCATGAGTGAATAATAGTTAGCTATCACAAAACTCAAGAATAGAGTTTCAAATAGAAAAGTTGTGAACCCCAATTTCAATCTTAATAAATTGCTGTCCCATGAATGTGGAAAAAGTTTATCCTAAACTACCTAAATCCTTGGTATCTTGTGATTGTTTGTGTGTGTTCTTATTGCTATTGATTGTTTATCTCCCAACAATTTAGATATCACTCATGATTCTAATGATAAACCATTTGACATTGGACTTGCTATTGCCTCAATTAGATTCTTCAAGCAAAACAGTCATTTTACGACCTGTTACCATTGTCAATTGAATGACAAAACTTTTAAGAGTAACTAAAATACTGCCCCATGCAAGTCAACTTGTGTTTCCTAAAGCAAAATGTTTACTAGAGATTTAGATCAAGGCCTAATTGTCTTGTTCACTCGACCTTATGCTACATATAATGCCTTTACCAGACTAAGTAAGATCAATCTTGAGCTAACTTAACATTGTCTAAAAGTAACCCATCTAAGTTCAATTTTCAAAATAGTCTCGAGATAATTAGAAAGAAGAATAAAAAAGATCAAGAAGTGACATATTTATGGTCCATGCCTTAAATACTATATATATAGAAGAAATTTCTATTGGGAAGATTCTGCATTAGGATACTCGTATGTAATTGGAGACTGACATTGATGTTTGTGTAAGTGAATAGCAATGCCCTCAAAAAATTCTAAGAAATGAACATTGAAAAATTTGACTTCATAGATTAAAAGTTTATGTCAAGATAAATGATTAGATAGAATAAGCACTTTATCTGGGTAGGAAATTCAAAAGACCATAAAACTCATAAGGTTGCTTGGCAAGTTGTTTGTTCACCTAAAAAGGAAGGAGGTCTTAGACTACTAGATCTTAAAATATGAAATAAGGTTTTGTTGGGACAATCACTCTGGAATCTCATCAATTGTCCAAGTTTGTCCTTATGGAGTAAATGGATTCATAGTACTAAATGCAGGAAAACTTCAATTATATATCTTGACATCAAAGGAAATATGGCATGGAGTTGGAGAGGTCTTCTAAAGTTATGACAAACTCTCACCTTTACACTTTCCAAACTTTCTTATTGTTGTAAAGAAACATACAAAGAATTGAGTCAAGTGAATACTAAAGTTGAATGATATAATTTGATATGGTCAGGAAGAATCAACAAACATAATTTCATTGGTTGACTCATATGTAGGGACAAACTTCCTAAAGCAAAAGTGGTTCTTTGATGGCTCTTCTCAATTGTATATGGTTTGAATGCAATTATAGACGTTTTCAAAATAAAACTATTGATATACCAATTTTGTTAGCTAGAATTAAGAAAGTAGTTCATGGAAGAGCATCCCTATTTAGGAACATTAAACTCTCTTAAGTGAATGTTTTATTGTGTCATAGTTGGAGAATTCCAAATTCTATTTTCTCTTAGATGAATTGTAATGCTGGGGTATGCTCCTAAGCTTTTGTATTTCCTTATTCTTCGATGAATAAACTCACATATTCATAAAAAAAAAATAACTAGATACTTTGTAGTAGCTTTTGCCATGCCACTCAATGAACAAATGGAGATCTTAATCTTCTTCGAATTTGCCACAATTCTTGCACTAGATGACCAATCTCTTGAACCAATCCTAGTCCCATTTCCATTCTCAAACGTAGTAAGGTCCAAGATTCATTTTAAAAGCAACTAAACAGAGTTCTGTTTGTTCATGAAATGGTCTTGCCCACTAGAATGGAAGAAAATTTTCTCTTCACAAACAAAATGATTATCACTATCTGAAGCATTTGATCCTCATAGGAAGAAGAGCTTCAAATAGATAGATGTAAGTCCTTTTTATGAAATATTCTCTTCCATATTATTAAGAGACTCTTCCTGGCCATTTCTACTACCAATGAAGTTTACAGAATGTCCAACACAAGGCATGTTGGACAAAGTCTTATGAAAGGAAAGTTGATAAAGCATCTTCTCCAGATTCTTCAAAACTCTGAAAAGATCTTTTCATCTTCAAATACTAAGCCAAGAAGTTCCAGGAACAACAGATTATCACTGCTTGTTGATACCTCAGACATCATCGACTATAATGAAAATTGATATTATTTATAACGAGGGTATACCCGTTCATTCCAAAATGACATTTTCTCCTTTCAAATCTCTGCCTTCGAGAATGATCTCTGCCATTGCTTGAATGTGGAAGTTAGACCTACAAAATTCTACCTCTGCCTCCAAATCTTGTATCTCTTTCTCCTTTTCAGCTAGGAGATCATTGGCTTTCTCCAGCGCCTCTAAATCATATTCGGCTTGCTCTTCCATCATTCTTAAGTACTGAAGGGCCTCCGTCCGTAGAGCTGCCTTCTCCTCCTGCAACCTCGTTATCATAGCCATTGCCTGATTTACTGCAACTGCAGAAGCATTTCTTTCTTCCTCTAATTCCTTATACAAAGCACTAATGCATTCCCTATCACACTCAACCTGTCGCTTTAACCTATCAAGGAGACTTTCATTTTCAATTTCACTTAAACTTCCATCCGAAGATTCAAGACTTGATTCCACTGAGACTGACTTCTGCAGCACCCAAGTTCCATTAGAACTGGAAGTATCATTTGTCTGTTGTTCACCACACCAACCAGGCTGTGAGGCACTTGTACCATTTGATGATAAATGGATCTGTTGAACAGAACAAGCATGTGCTGGTAACAGCTTCAACTCTTCATTAACTCTATTGGGCTCCCTCATAGGAAGCTTTTCTCCAATAATATTAGACACTTCTCTTTCCTCCCTTGCAACAGCCTGCTGACACTCTTCACCTGGATCCACAGGAGTTGGCTCTGTGACAGCAAAGTCATTAACAGCCTGACCACCTTTAGCACATGATCCAATTGTTGTACTTCTCAATTTTAGAACTTCATCGTACTCATTGATGGATACATGTCCACTGTCACTTCTTCCAGTTACATCTGCTGCTACAAATCATGTAATAAGTTACATGTAAGAAGCTTGACACATAATTATATAAGGAACCCCAATGGCGGTTCCTGGGGGACTTGTGAGGGTTGTCGCATGTGCGCTCATGTGTGTGTGTGTGTGCGCTCATGAGTGCACGCACGCGTATGTGTGTAAGAGAGAGAGAGAGAGAGAGAGAGAGAGGAGAGCGTACACTTCTCTGGTGATGCTCCGAGAGATGGATGACTGTCATGTAGAGTGATAAGCTCAGCTACAGCAGTAGAATTGGAGCTCTGACAGAGAGGAAGCACGAGAGTACTATCTGTTGATTCTTCATGAGGAACTTCCATAACATCCACCAAAAGAGGAACCTTATCAGGTGAAAGCTCAGGAAGTGCAGAAAAGCCAGACTTCTGATTTACTTTCTGCCAACTTGGCTCAACCAATCCACTGTCAAAAGCAGCTTTGGAAGCTAAGAATTTCACATCTTCACGGCTTCTAGCATCAGGATGCACACATGGATCTAAAAGTGAAGGCCTCATATGATAAAGAGGGCTCTTGTGTTTCTCCAAACCACTGGAAAGTACTCTTCTTGGAAATTCTGAAGCACACTGAATTGGAAATTCTTCATTAGGCTCAATTTGTTCATGATTATCGTCATCATCTGAAGTTGGGAGCTCAGACTCAGAATCGGAAGTGATCTTCAGCTCAGAGTATCCAACATGAGACCACAGGTCAAAACCACCATTTCCAAGATGATGAGATGTCACTGACCCAGAAAGTTTACCCTTTATCTTTTTCAACCTCTTTCGAGGCAAGGTTATGCAAGGTTTAGTAACACCACTCCGTCGTGATTGTAGTAGGAGTGATCTATGGGCATTTTTTGTTGCCCTTCGAGGCTTAAAGCAACAAGAACAGAGCTTTGAGCCTACGGAATCAGAAATAAGATCTGTATTCAGCACTGGGCTTTTGGAACCACGAGCAACACGATTCGTCCCCAATATGCCCACCAACAACGCGTTAGTTATGCGGTTCGATTTGTTCTTCATGATAAATGACAAGAGACAATCATCACACATCGCACTGCCATCAGCAAGAGCATTATGAAGGTGACAAGAAATCAAAGACGATATTTCTGATCTATGGTTGCTGCAAAGTAGGTGCTGATATGACTTGGGTTTCTCACTGCTTAAGAGATAATCAAACCTGGAGCACAAGATACAGGGCAATTGCAAATTGCAATAACTGGCGAATTTTGTCAGCAAATATGATAATACACCATTAACAAGCAGCAGAACAATCAAAAACCATTCACAAGTTGCAGCAATCAGAACAGCTGTAATCCCCGCAGCACTCCTCCTTACTCTGATAGATGAAATTCCAGTTGCAGCCATTTGCACCCAAATCCGTGAAAAGGCATGAGGTTCCTGATTGGGTGTAACAAGGAAGGTTCAATTGGTGAAAATGATTGATATGCAGCCTCTGCCGAATCTCAAAGTTGGGATTCCCATCCTAAACTCAATTATTTCTGTCAAGCTTCAACAGTCCAGAGATGGGAACAACAATGAAACAGCTCCGGAACAGCCAAAATGTGACTGTAAGCTTTAAGAACCGAAAAGAAAAGGCACAATAAGACAACTAGAAACATCCAAGCTACAATATAAAACCTTAAATGGAAGAGCTACGACCAATGCGTCAGTTTTTAGCAAACCCCGATAATCCTCGGGGAAAAAAAGAAAAAGGAACTCAAACTCGATAAAAGACAACGCATATCCAATTGCACAACCATAAAATGTATAATTCCGAAGAAAAACCACAAAATAAATTCAAACCAACCCTCAATTCAATTCCAGCATTGTGGTGTTGGAGATTGTAAGTGGCAAACGAAACGGAAGATTGGTAAATTTCCAAAATAAACCAAATCAATAAGGAATAAAAAGATCTGCATACGCAAATGAAGATGAAACACAATGCACATTCTAATTACAAATAAATGCGAGCAGAAAAGGGAAAGTGTAGGCACCTGATGTGGAGCTTGATGGGAGAACCGAAGAGGAAGACAGCCAGGTGCTAATTGTGAGGAAACAGGTAAGAGAAATTGTAAGAAAACAACAAAATAAATGGATTAGAAGAAAAGGGAAAAGGGGGAAATTACAAGGAGGTCCCTTCTCGAGAAAGTGACTTGACCCTCGAAGCCAACTGCTATTTGCTCTTTCGGTTGCTGAATAAAGGAAACTTAAAAGCTTGCTCCTATTCATATGTTTATCTCTTCTTCTTCTTCTTTTTTTCTTCCTTACTCTTACTCTGTGTTTGGATCTGAGATACATAGAGTACTTTCCAAGCTTGACCCACCAACAACAACCAGTGTTACCAAAAGTTAATGCAATCCGCCAAAAAATACCGATCAGTACATGCATGTCCTACCTTTTGAAGTAATGATCAATGATTTGCCAACTCCTCAATCTCTGTTTTCGACAGCCCACCTTTTCTGTCCATGTAAACAAGAAAATGAAGACCTTTCTAGCAGTTCTTTAGTCGATTTTTCTTTCCACTTGCAAAAGAAGAAGATCCATTCTGTATTCTTTACAACACCAAATCTTTCTTCTTATTTTTTTATGAAAATGAGTTCATGAACCCGAAAAAAAGTTTAGCTTTATAGCAAGTAGAGAACTCCCAAGAAATCTGCTTAACAAGATGTTCTCGGATAGTGGTAATCTTTTAAGATCCAGTTACACCAACCTCCCTTCCTCTTTTTGCTTAGCAGCGTCCACTCACTATCCTACTCGATTGTGTCACTGCCCCTTGGACCCATTTTCAGCGAAAACAAGATGAGCCTTGAAAACGATTTGTGTCCCGTGGTAATTGAAAATTAACTTAAAATGAAAAATGCAGTTCCCTTCTTATGGTTTGAACATATAATTAACCCACAACTTAAAAATATAATTCTTTAATTTGATCTTCAATATAGAATTATACCAATACTATGCTTCTTAACACCTTCTACACATAGAGAGATTGTCCTAATATTAATGACAGCAAGATATAAAAAGGGTCAATTAGCTTAAATTTTGATATTATATAAAAAAAAAGTTTAAATTTTAATTTAAAAGTTAATTTATGAATTAAAAATATAATTTTTTTATTTAAACTTTACATCAAATTTTTATTTTTATTTTATTTTTATTTTAATTATTAAGAAGAGGCTAATTTAAAAAAACATGTTGTATAAAGGATTGGGAGTAATCCTTTACAATAATGATTCGTTCTCTTCTATTGGAGAACAGCTTAATGATTTATTTCGCAAGCAGATTAAGCATCTGCCATCGCACAATGTGTGAAGTCTGAATCTTTGGCTAATATTCCCTGAAATGAAATGGTAGAGAGTCTCATAGAAGTGTGATCTCTTTACCGTCAATTCACCGCTTTATTTTAGTTCCTCTAAATTTCAGAGAGAACCGGAGCCTTTCAACGACACTCGACGCGGGACTTTAGCAGGACACAACTCGATAAGAAGCTGGAAGGATTTTTCTTAGAGATTCCGAAAGCTTTAATAAGGTTTTGAAGGAATTCATGGAGGGGTTCCTAAGATCCTTCGCTGTAAGTTACTTCCTTTATAATTTGCTCCATAATATCTGGGCTTGAATGGCGGTAAACTTGACAAAGGATTTGAATGGGTATGTGTAGAGGCTTGGAGTCGTTAGGGGTTATTCTAGTGTCAAGAGGGATCTTCAGATTGAAGGGGTTAAGCATGCTATAGCTGTTGCTTCTGGTAAAGGCGGTGTGGGCAAGTCTACCACTGCAGGTACTCTTTTGTGTTTATTGTTCTTTTCTATATTTTCACATTATGATTTTTGGCTTTTAAGATATGGGTTATTTGTCAATGTTCTTGAGCTTCCTTCTGTTCATTCGCTCTAGTCGCAGAGCGGCATGCCGGAAAATCTCACGAAGTGGATTTGAACCAATCAAGCTACTTGCCCTTTTGTAAATCGTGACTTCGATTTTGGATGCGATGACTTATTTTCCTTACTTTACGCAATTCTTTATTTTTTCTTTTCGACCTTGTATCCACGGTGCATTACACAGAACACTAAGTTAATCTCTGTTTTTTGCTAAAAAAAAAAAAACAAAAACAAAGAGTGAAGAATACAGTCAAAACTCATACATAAATGTTAGCTAGCATTTGGCCTATTGGTGGTCCTAATTTTGCATAAATTGGGGGTTTTTTGTATTCTTAGAACAGTTAGATGCAAATTAAATGTTCGAGTGTTGCGTAAGTTGATGACTTTTAGCTTAATGAAATAGTTTGATTTTAATCTTTGGCATTTTACTTTAATGGGTTGTGCTGAAGTGTAAATTTTGGGGCTCTTGTGGAAGTTACATTAGTTCTGAAAGGAATAAGGATCCAGTTTTCGGAGGTCGGTGATGACTACTTAGGTTCCTGCCTCATTGATGATGGTGCTGCATTACTTTCTTTCTCGGTGATTTAAGGGTGTGGAGATAAAGCAGCTGGTATGGCTTTTTGCCTTATAATACGAACGGAGCTGAGACATTGGTACTTGTGTATCTTCAGTAAATTATTAGCTATTCTAAACTAAATTATGGCTTAATACTTTTTTTATCCACTTTGTTAAGTGTTTTTCTAGTTTCAGGTTCCTATTTCCTATTTCAAATGAAAAAACTTTATTAGAGGAAATTTTAGATCCATTTAATCTTGAGTTTTTAGATGCTTACCGACAGTATGAGTTTTGACTGTATCCTTCATGAGGTGACTGAAAAAGGATTCGTGATATGAAAAACACACTCAAACTAGCTTGAACACATTTGCATCTTGAACACATGGTGAGAAATTTAAATATCAAGGCCTTTTTTTTCTCCCCTTACCTTTTTTTTTTTGGAATGATTGTGCTGCCAAGGCAAGGCACCAATAAATATTTGCTTTCTGGCTCTGCTTGTGTTTTGGGCTTATGCACACTGGTGGGCTTGCAGTTAACTTGGCTGTATCACTCGCTAAAAAGTTTCAACTGAAGGTTGGTTTGCTTGATGCTGATGTGTATGGGCCAAATGTGCCTATAATGATGAAGATCAATAGTAAGCCAGACGTGACTGAAGGTACTTCTTTCCCTTAATATTACCTAAGGTGCTGTAGAGTTCCTTCTTTTTTCCTTCTTTGTTCTATTTTGGAACATCATATACTGCAAATCCACTATATCAATGCCGTTGAACCAGGTTGATGATAATTGTTGTTTGAGTTAGTATTAGTCATTATTATCATATGCAACCTTCCAATACAAACAAAAGTGGCCCACCAAATACTTCCGAATTTCATTTTTGTGGAAACACCTTGGACCATTTGATTTTCATAAAAATCAACTTATATTAGATCTGAAAGAACTTTTTGAGCTCATACATATTCTGATAATATATATGGAAGGGAAACAAAGTGAAAAGTATGCTCTGCATTGATGGTCAAACAAAATGGGCCAGAGGGAACTGATCCTCCATTGATATTGGGACAACCGACCTTCCAAGGGACTAGAGGCATTTGAACTGATCCTCCATCTGATGTTTTCCTATAAATCTTTTCTCTTGTATAAATTGATCATCCAAGCATATTATCCTTCTTCCAAGCACATGCCACCTACCTCTATCCCTTTCTTTCACATAGTTTTAGCCTGAATATGGCTAGACAACTATGCAGATCCTGCTTCTTAATTACTTGTCTAGAGATCATTTGGGCATGTCTGTTCCCTTGCAGATAACAAAATGGTTCCTCTTGAGAGCTATGGAATCAAGTGTATGTCAATGGGATTGCTTGTCAATACAGATGCTGCATTTGTGTGGAGAGGTCCCATGGTATGTCTTTTTAAATATGGTTGCCCTATTTTTAGTCTTGTCTTGCTTGAAGATGCAGTTGTTTCAACTCCTTTTATCTTCCAAATATATATGCTTATGGCATTTGGTTCTTTTTGCTCATTTTGAAGAATTATGTCGTTCATAATATGATAGATAATTTGGCCATACTGGTTTTTTGGTTTCTTTTGTAGAGTATCGAAGTTAATTTTTTTTTTTTTTCTTTATGGTCGTAATATGGTGGTCACATGGACTGTAAAGCGTTGGGGTGACTTAGATGATGGTTGCTTATGGATACATTCTTGTAAGTAGTTTACCTGAATGGTATACTCTTACGTCCTTCTAATAAAAGGATTAGTAGTCTAGATGTAGGAAAAATTATGCGGAACATGTTCACGTTATGTTCTCAGCATGTGTAACTGATTACTACTGAAAGCAGTTTTCCATCTTTTTGGAAGAGGTTGAAAATGTTGCCATTATTTGCTAGAGTTGTTTTTGTGTCACTGGATGAGAAGGGAAATCAATTAACTGTGTCATACATTAAAAAGCATCCATACATTTACAGCTCCCTTTTTCACTTTCTTTCTCTCCTCTGCACTAGAAAAATTGTCAAGAAATGGTACTTTAATTCAGTGAAGTATCTCTTCTTCAATTTCTTTTTTCCCTCTGAATGTGATAGAGTCTCCAATCATGGTTGGGATTTAATATTAACAAAATTTGTGCACCTAATGTTGACAATTATTAAGAGTATGGCCTCTTTGTTTGGTAGCTACGGAGCTTAGCTCAGGCGATGAGGTTGCTGTGTTGTTACTTTGGATAGAGGGCTTGGTTTGGTGTGATGCTGAGCTTGGTGAGACTGGTGGCTGGTTCTTTGATTTCAAAGCAGTGCGATGGTGACAAATTGGTGGCACTTTCCTCGTGTGCTGTACAAGGATTCCACTTAGCAGCAAGCCTAATTAATCTCCATCTCCTCCCTCATGTTTCCACGAAATTCTCATTGAAGAGATAGAGAAGTAATGTGAGAAAATAGCAGAAGCTACTGTTCTATTTTCATACATTTGCACATCAAATAAATTGACCTAGATAGCTGGAAAAGGATCCATAAAGCCAACCCTTTTTTGTTTGCAGGAAGTTAGTTAAGTCAGGTCGAGTTTGCACATCATATTAATCAAAAATCATGGTATCATTAGGCTGTATTCAACCAGTTGCATGCTAGTCTGCTGGTAATGAAGTGTCAAAAACCTACTGTAACGAATGGTCTCAATGTTTAGAGGCAAAATGCCGAAGGGGTATTTGTGATTTCCACTTTTATTGATTGTAAGTTCATTATTGATGTGAATTTGGACCCCCAGTATCTGGCAGATCTAAAAATCTTATCCTAATGAGAGAGGATGAATGCTAGTGTATCTGAAAGATGGAGGGAACCATAAAGGTCACAATAAAGATAGCAAAAGCGTGACGGAATGACTTAAGGGTTCCTATTTTCTTTTTATCTGTTGCCTTCAAGCTGGAAACTATTTTTGTAGGTGTTAGCAATGGTTTTGTAATGGAGTTGGAGCAGGATAATAATTCAGTCACACAAGAAATTACTTCTCATTATCTTTTTTCTTCAGTTCTTTTCTTTTTGTTTCATTGAAATGATATTCATTTGATGCAAGTTATATGGTAATGAGTTAAATAGCTTGTTTTTATATATTGAAGTCTGCAAAAGATCTCTCATTTTAGAATGGTGAGACTTTCCTTCATGAATTGTATATATATACTCGCAAAGAATTTGCTTCTCACAGTTCTTTAATGGCATATTATTTTATGTTGCTTTAACAAACTTCATGCAGGTAGGGAATGCACTTCGAAAAATGGTCAGAGACGTGAAGTGGGGTAATCTTGATATTCTTGTGGTGGATATGCCCCCTGGCACTGGTGATGCTCAGATAGCTATTTCTCAATTGCTACATTTATCAGGTAGTTGATAATGTAAAAACATAGTTGTAGATGCTTCTGGGCCCATTATACTAATGGTGGGAGTGTTTCTTTGATTATTTTCAACCATTGTGGCTTTGCTGACAGGTGCTCTGATTGTTTCAACTCCTCAGGATGTGGCACTAATGGACGCTCGTAGAGGAGTCAAAATGTTCTCTAAAGTCCATGTTCCTGTATGGTCATCTCTTGTTCCATACATCCTTTTTGAACCGAGACCTTCAACTGTAGACATGTTAGAGTGTTGTCTAAATTGCTGATTCTGCTTTTATGCATTATAAACTGTTTCCAACCGAGATGAAGTGTCGAAGTGGGTGGCCAGTGTGAAAATGCCATGGATTACCATCTCAAGTTCACGTGATTCAAATATGCTAACTAAGATTCTTCTTTCCTGTGACATTCAATTACTGAGCCTTAAAGGGTTAGGTTCTGCTGTTTTGGTACCTTATAGTCTGTTGCAATTTAGGGGGTTAGGAAGGTCAATGTCTTAGATTTCTTCATTGTTCATAAGTATTAAGTAAATTGCATGAGGAATAGTTTGTGTGATCTCTGATGGAAAATGCAGCAACATGCAGACGCGAACAGTCTTCTTTTCATGAAAGACGGTTCTGCTCTGGATCTCTAAGAGATTGCTAGGAGCTGACAAAAACTTGTATTGTTTGACTTATATTAATCATGCATTCCTGCTTGTCGGATAGTTTGATTGTTTGAAATCAATTTGAAATTAATTAGAAGCCTGTTAACCATCATTTATATCAATATTCTGATTGTTTTCAGATTTTGGGACTCGTAGAAAACATGAGCTACTTTAAGTGTCCACACTGTAGTGAGCCATCATTCATTTTTGGAAAAGAAGGAACTCGCAAGACAGCAGCTGAGATGGGCTTGGACTTTGTTGGTGAAGTATGTTAAATTTTTCTATTTTTTTCATAGATGTGATATTAAATCTGACCTTATCGTTCCTTGATTTTGATTCTTTGAGCATGAACTTGATATTAACTTCGAACTTTGACCAGATCGTTTTCTACTTCTTTTGTGAACGAAAGAAGTTGGATGATTCTGTGATTGTTTGGTTTTGGAATGACTGGTAGGAGATTCCAATGAATTTCTTCTTTGCTTGAACTTTATGACAGCTAGTATGTGATGGGATCTTGAGCATGCGTTAT
The DNA here is from genome assembly GCA_028551475.1 of Casuarina equisetifolia. Lineage (NCBI taxonomy): Eukaryota > Viridiplantae > Streptophyta > Magnoliopsida > Fagales > Casuarinaceae > Casuarina > Casuarina equisetifolia. The sequence goes on from CM052359.1 coordinate 13,226,999, forward strand.
TACCATGGCTGCCACCTAGTATGATATATATGTGATGGGATGCAACCAATGAATATAGATGATGATACCACATGTTCTCACCGTAATCACCCATTAATCTGTTCTAATCAGTTTGTATCTCACTGTTTCAGATACCATTGGAAGTAGGGATTAGAAAGGGCAGCGACGAAGGCATACCAATAGTAGTATCAGCACCTGATTCCGATGTCTCCAGAGCATATGGCGGTGTGGCCCAGAAAGTGATCAACAGACTTGAAGAATTGTCCAAGGAACAACCCCCTCCAGAGATTTTGCTGTAAAAAGTTGTGGTTGACAGAAGAAACCAAAATAACACCTCCTTTGCCATGATCTGTCAGCAGTAAAAAAAAAATCGACGATCATGCTTTTGTAATTTACCTGTGATTTGTACCGGGTCCAATAAGGGTTGAGATCAATGGCTTCTGAATGCATCTCAAGTGCACAAAGGAGCAGGAGCAAAAATGCCAGGCACAGAGCATATGCACCAAACCTGACTTTTACCTGGAAGTGGGAAGTTTATCCTGAAGGCCACAAGGCCAGAAGCTCTTTAAGAATTGAGGAGAAGCAATGACTGGATTTGTTGGAGGATAGACATGGCAGGAAACTCTTTCCCGTTCTTTTCTTTTAATATGCCTTTTGATCTCCTTTATGCATGTTTAGTCTCTTTACTGTTCTGCTATTACAATTAACTAAGTAGTTCAGATTTAGTTAGTCTCATTGATGTATAACCCGTTCTTGATTTTGAGATTCAGTTGATGAAAAGGAAGCATAGTAGACAAAGGTAGATAGAAAGATCAATATTTAAACATGAATATTCTCAAATACAATTCAGGAAAAACAGACGCGGTTTTCAAGTTGAAGCTGAAGATTAATAGGAGAGAAAGAGAGGGGGGCTGAGAGCCAGTGGGAGTATGAACAGAATATGAATCTGCAAAAAGAAGGATAAAGGGTAGTGATCGTTAGGGGCATCAAATGCTTTATACCATCTCCTTCCATTTGCTATGCAACTTGGAAGCCTTTTATCTCCTTCCAGTTGTTGGATGGAGGATAGGTTCTTCTACTCAATTGATTTAGAATATCCAATTGAAGTAAGAACTGAGGCCACATTAATAATGGTTAGTTTGTAGCCGTCCGGGACTAAAGTCTTATATTTGATATTTCATATCTTTCTATCAGTATAATGAACTTCTTATATTATTTAAATTCTACTTAGGAATTTTTTTTTATAAAGTTTAATATCGAACTTTGAGTAGAATTAAATTTAATAGTAATAATAATACTTCAACTTATTAGACTTTCTAATAAAAATTGTTAACATCGAAAGCAGTAAAAAATGAAAATTATGTATTTTAAAAACATTTTGTAACCACAAACAACCATAATTAGCACAAATTTGATGAAAGAGTCCTTTCTAATTATGTATTTCAACTTGATTGAATAAGGACTTCTTCAACTACTCAAACTCCAATATATTAAGTTTGAGTTAAAGTCATATTTTTATATAATAACTTTATACACAAATATTCAGTCCTAAAAGGGTTTAAAAAAATTCAAAGGATTTCAATCACAAAGTTGAAAAATTCTAGTTATATAATTATTTAGTATTGTGAGATGGTAAAATGTATCTAAAACCCTTTGAAAGGGATTTGATAAAGATTCTACTATTTCTTTTCTTTTCTTTTTTAGTTTATATTTAAATCATTTAAATCCCCGTCTTCACAACGCTGTGAGTGTCTCTGCTTTCTCATTTCCTCTGTGACCTTCAAGCCTCGTCCTGCTCTTCCTTTCTTCTCTGAATGCCTCTGAATTCTCCAGTCCTCTCTTACCATGGATCCTCTGTGCGTCCACTCCTTGCCGGAAGCCCCAGGCTGGGCCACCTCGTTTTCCCGCCGTCGCCGCCCCCGGTCGTGTTCTGCTGCAGAGGGGTCGGAATTCAGGTATCGTCGCCCGTGTCCGGTTCTGGAAACGGTGTCTTCCAGCAGGACTGGAAGCTGAGGAGTGTCGGAGTGAAGGATAAAGATACGGACGTTGCGACTTTGGGAAATCTGTGTGTGGATATAGTGCTCAGTGTTCCCAAATTGCCCCCCAAGAATCCTCACGATCGCAAGGCTTTTATGGACCGTTTATCGGCCTCTCCGCCTGATAAGGTTCGGTTTCCGATTCCAATTCATTTCTGTGAAACGAAATGCTTCAACTTTTCTTTTTCTTTTTTTTTTTTTCTCCTTTTGGAATTTTCATATGAATGAGGAAGTTATGCAAAAAAGGTGTGTTGGTTGGGTGTGAGTTCTTATTGACCCATTTGAAATTTTGTGTCACAGAGCCCTTTTCTTTTACTGGGAACAATGCAATTAAAGTACTTTAACCGTTGTGTTAACTCCTTTTTTTTTTTTTTCCTTTTTTTTGGTTTTTGAAGAAATTTTCGGATTTGAAATGTAAGTGCATATTCTTTTTGTGTCTGAAGTGTGCATCGAACTTTTAGGGGACTAAATCACGAACAAGATGTAAAACTTGACTGATTTTTCTTTACCGGTATTGACTATTACGATAGATTCCTGGGCTTATTTTATAGATACTGTTACTTGGATGCTGTTTATATTGTTCACATAAAAAGTTGATGACGTTGGACTTTGATAATTCACTGTTGGAAATATAGCAATACTGGGAAGCCGGTGGTAATTGCAATATGGCTATAGCAGCAGCAAGGCTGGGACTTCGTTGTGTCACAATTGGTCATGTGGGCGATGAGATTTATGGAAAGTTCCTTTTAGATGTGCTTCGTGATGAGGGAATTGGTATAGTTGGGATGAGGGAGGAAGTTGGTGTTCTTGATGGTCCTCCTGCCTCTTTTGAAACACTTCTTTGCTGGGTTCTAGTTGACCCTCTGCAAAGACATGGCTTTTGCAGGTAAAATGTCAGACTCTTTGGAAAAGGAAAATAATACTTCCCCGAGTTTCTTGGAAACTCCTAAAGATGGCTCTCTGTAAGCATATTTGATTGAATGGTTTTGTTTTTCAGTCGGGCGGATTTCAGTAAGGAGCCAGCGTTCAACTGGCTGAGTGGACTATCCAAGGAAGTCAAGATGGCTATAGAAAAGTCAAAGATCCTGTTCTGTAATGGCTATGGCTTTGACGAGCTTTCCCCCAACTTGATTAATTTGGTTGTGGAATATGCGGTTGAAGTTGGGACTTCAATATTTTTTGATCCTGGACCACGTGGAAAGAGTCTTCGCAATGGATCACCTGAAGAACAGAGAGCACTTGACCAGTTATTGACAATGAGCGATGTTCTCCTTCTCACTTCTGATGAGGTTTGACAGATAATTTTCCTAAGTGCTGTGTGATTACTTTTTTTATTTTTTATTTTTTATTTTTATTTTTATTTTTATTTTGTGTAGCTATTTGTGGATTTCCTTTCTAGTTTGTGTTATGACGGACTTTTGACTTCCTGTATTAGGAAACATAATCTTCTTATTTCAACAATATGCAGCTAAGTGCCTTTTCTATTTCTGGTTATGTCCATTAATCTATTTCTTTCGTCATTATTTCTTGATCTGGATTCTTTTTGGTTGTTTTCACATCCTAGGAGTACCTCTAATTTGAGACAGCTTGAACTTTTCATTGTAGTTTTACCAGTGTTTTTCTTTACGCACATCTGGACTGCCTCAATCAATTCTTTGTCTTTCTTTCACATATTATCTTTAACAATCTTGTAGCTAAGAAGTGCATGTCCTGGGTGGGGTAACTATTGATCAATTGAATTGAATCACATATCCCAAGTTTTTTTGGTTCTTCAGAACTCGACTGGTTAGACCTACTGGACTTCATGTTATTAGTGAGATGATTCTTCTGTGCAATGAGTACTAAAACTCTTACTACGCATGTTTTATATGTCAAGACTGAAAAGGTCAGTTCACCTTAACTGAATTATTGATTCATGCTGGTCAGGAATTAGGCATGAATTTGCACATAGATTTACCGATGTTGATGATTGATGAGGAATCTAGCAAATCTATTTTGTATTATTTGCCAGATTTTTCTCCAGACCTAATTCCCTTATGTTAACGATTTGCTAGGCCGAAGCATTGACTGGCATAAAAAACCCAGTACAAGCAGGGCAGGTCTTGCTCAAGAAGGGGTTACGAACGAAATGGGTGATAGTTAAGATGGGTCCAAGGGGTTCAATTTTAATAACTATGTCAAGCATATCTTGTGCTCCCGCATTCAAGGTAAAATCCCGGCTTGGTCTTTTGGCATGTCCTAAGGAGTTCCTTTTGAACTTGTGAGACCCTGCTTTTGATAATTCTCATTGAAAGTTTTGCTTTTTCTCACAAAAATAGCATGTAATCTCGGTGGAATTCAGGTGTGCTGCTCATGTTCAATTTAAACCAAGTATTGTACAATTTCTCAAGTTTCTCAAGTTCCACCTATTATTTTGGCTGAATTTGCAACTGATTTTCTTCCACTGATTTGAAACAGTCTATAACCTTCAAATTGAATTTGACTCCAATACTCTTAACCTGTCTTAACTTCCCCTCCATCTTCCTTTCTTGCTTGATGTGAAAACAGAACGTGAAACTCATATTCTATATTTGTGATCAGGTGAGTGTCATTGACACTGTCGGGTGTGGAGATAGTTTCGTGGCTGCAATTGCATTCGGTTTTATACACAATATGCCTATGCTTAGTTTATTAGCACTAGCAAATGCAGTGGGTGCTGCAACGGCAATGGGTTGTGGTGCCGGTCGGAATGTAGCAACCTTGGAGAAAGTAATAGAAATCATGAAGGTGGCAAACCTCAACGAAGATGGTCAGTTTTGGAATGAACTGCTTGCGGAAAGCTTGGGCACTGAGGAAATTACAATTCTATGTAAATTCTTAATTAATGGAAATCACAAACAGTTAAAACATGTTGCACTACAGAAGGTGGTCTCTGAAGTGCTGCCTAAGCTTGAATCTTCACGCTCAGAGGGAAAAGTTTGGGCCTGACAGATACAGAAGAACTGTAATTTTTCAGCAGAGGAGATGATTTTACTGCGTTTGGGTTCTCTCACTGCCATGGAATGAGATCTTCATGGAACGGTAAAGACTGTTTGGTACATTTCTGAATAAATCCGATGAGGTACATGGCGAGAAGTTGGTTCAAGTAGCGGACTTCTTTGCTTTATGGTTCCTGCACAGTGGTTTGGCATGTCTGAGATCTTCACTTCTGAATCGTCTTTCTGGAAGCAGATTCTTCATGCAATTGTAAAGAGGTCCCTTTTCTTGCAGCACTTAAACGCGTATGCTTCCGGAGCAGAAATCTCCTTGCATAATGTCAGTATTGTAATGTGATTTTTCCTTGATCACAAGGATAAGAACAGTTTTGTCTGCATGGAAATGAACTTCTGGAATTGCGTATGTTAGTGAGAGTTCCCCAAAATTCAGAGTCCATGTAAATGATTTCATGGGGGATCCTTTGAATTCATCGAAACTTACTTAGAAACTGATGGATTGAATTTCAATACTCTAGCCGATTTCATGAAGAAAGAACAGAACATAACAGATTGTGATAACTTGGGATTTTGCAGTAGTTACCGTGGAATTTTCTTTCTCGCAAAATACGCGTAAGTTCATCAGCAATGTTACATGCTTTGGCATGGTGATTGTTAAAATATTTTTCTAGTATATGAGCATTTTTTGGTCATTACGTCAACAAATCAAACTGACCACGACAATGCCAGAATGAAGTGCCCATTTTACATTTTGGACATTTAAAATGTCAGCTTATAATAATCTAATGGTAGGAAATTTAATATCAATTCGTAAGAAGACAATCAATTTGGTCATTGTAGTTGGATCTGAATATAGGTTTATGACAACATTTTCTACTGTTCCCCTATTCACACCCCCCAACCCACAAAAAAAAATAAAAAATTGAAATCAAAGTTAAAAACAATAAGAACAACTGGTATAGTGTAATATTTTTTTGGATGTAAATGTTGATGTTTCTATATGTCATTATGTGTCTCGCTAAGTAAGTAGATCTCATGAGATAATTAATTTAATCATCTCAATAATGAGAATTTCTCAACCAATAATAATTTTAGTGTTATAAAATTAAAAAATAGAATCACCAGTAATCTTCATTAATATTGAATAGATTAACAACTTAATAGTTGACTATTAGTTGCCCAAACATAAATACTAAATTTGACATCACATATTCCTAACTCACATAAATTTTTTGATTAATAATTATTTAGTATTATAAAAAAATAAATTAAATTTTTTTACCAATAATCTATATTGACAATTAATAATCCAATAGGCTAATGATTAACTATTAGCTAGTTGAGCCAAAGTTGTTGTATTTGACACAACATACCCTTAAACCCTCTTTTATTTTTTTTAAAAAAATATTGTGGATCAATAGTCTAGTTATCGGTTAGTGGCATAAATATTATTCAAATAAAATATATTAAGAGTAGTGTTTAAACATAAATCTCTTGACAAAATAATTGAAGTTTAAAATAAATGATATCTGTCAACCTAAACCTCGTACTTCTAGACCTCTTTTTTACTAAAAATAAAAAATCTAAATTAGCGGCATAAGAAAGGACGATGACCTAAATACCCTCTCAATTGTGCAACCCTAAGCGTTCCGAGCCTCAGATGCGAAAAAGAGCGTCGCCTACCCCTATGCCCCTGCAAATTTCTCAATCTTCCCCTTCCATGCCCTTCATCATTAAGGTTTTCCCTCCAGCACCCTAAACCCCTCCCGCCATACTCTAAACCCTTTTTTCTCTCTCGCTAACAGATAGTTTTTTCTATTTTCACATGCTTTTCCTGCACCGCATTAATGTTATATCCTAATTTGCGCTTCTTTGTTGGGGTCTGAAAGTATCTTCTTTTCCGTTTATGTCTTGCAGGTTCTCGCGGAAATTGTCTCGGCGGAGGTCGTTATTACGTGAGTTCTCATCGATTTCTTATTTTTTATTTGGGGTTTCAGGGTGGATGTATTTTCCGTTTGGTTCCCGAGGAAGTTTAAGGAAAAAGAAAAGGAAAGGAAAGGGAAGGCAATGTGAAGTGAAGCGTTTGGTAATTGAGTTTTGGCTTGATTGGGTGGTTCGTGGGAAATTTGACTATTTTTTGCGTTACTTTGGTTTCTCAAAGAAAAAGTAAAACCCCATCTTATGTTTTGTCCTAAATAATCAGAAATATTGGGGTTCTCTTTATTTTGTTCTCTTCTCTCGGCAGTCAAACAGAATGTAATACCAATCAATATGCCTTCTTGACTTGATTTATTTTGCTATATGATTCTTGTTAACTGACATCAACTCTCTTATTTCTCAGAGGTTGGCCTACTTTCGAAGAATTTGTGTTGCGTTGGAAGAAGTCAGCTTGAAGAAAAGAAAGCAAGTCGAGGGTACAGTATACCTTATGCTTTTGTGCTGTGATTTTTGAAACCTTTATATGATTTTTTCTTGTATATATTAGTGTTATTGTGGGAGGGAAAGTGAGAGTTTTGATTTAAAGGTATTTGTTTCGTGGACAGGTCTAATTGAAAACACAGGAAAGGCTGATTTTTTGGTTGTAAGCTGAGCGCTTGATTTCATTGATAGGGTTTGTAGTTGTTCTGGTAACTGTTTGGTTTGATATGGCAAACAATGACATGGTCATTGAGCAAAATCATGACTTATCGTTGATGCCGGATCAACACTTTGTGCTAGGGCAGCATCACAACTTGATTTTAGGACATGGTCATGATTTTGCACCTGGACAGACTGATGAACATGGTTTGGATATAGGATCGGCTCATGCTCATGATTTAGATATAGGACAGTCGCATGATAATGGTTTGGATATGGGAAACACTGATGATCAAGGGGAAGCTCTTGGCTTAACACATGAACATGGAATGGCTCTTCAACATACACATGTTGCGAATTTTGGTGAACATGGCATAAAATTGGATGATCAGGATTCAGATGTGAATCAAGAGCAGGCTGATATTGACAACCAGAACAATGAATTGTCTCTTACTGTTCAGAATCATGAATTAATCTTATCCAGTAATCATGAATCACCTATTGTAGAGAACCACGATCTTCATGAGATGTCAGATCTAGCTGTGGACCAGAACCAGGAATTGGGTTTTACGCCTGATTCTATTATGACTGTTAAGCCCCTGGTCAGTGGTCCTCCTGTCCTTCAGTCCCGAGCCTTAGTGCTGGCTTCTGATGATAAACTGACTGTTGGGCAAGAGTTTCCTGATGTCCATAGCTGCCGAAGGGCACTTAGGGATGCAGCCATTGCCCTTCACTTTGAGATGCAGACAATCAAGTCTGACAAAACTCGTTTCACTGCCAAGTGTGCGAGCAAGGGATGCCCATGGAGAATTCATGCGGCAAAGCTTCCGGGTGTTCCTACTTTTACAATTAGGACCATCCATAAGTCACATACCTGTGGTGGGATTACCCATCTTGGTCATCAGCAAGCCTCAGTCCAGTGGGTTGCTGAGTCTGTGGAGCGACGTCTGAGGGAAAATCCCAATTACAAACCAAAAGAGATATTAGAAGAGATCCATCGGGTCCATGGGATTGCATTATCTTATAAGCAAGCATGGAGGGGAAGGGAGAGAATCATGGCTGCAGTTCGTGGGTCATTTGAGGAAGATTTTCGTCGACTGCCACAGTATTGTGACCAAATCAGAAATACAAATCCGGGAAGTATTGCATTTGTCTATGGAAATCCCGATGACAACTGTTTCCAACGCCTATTCATTTCATTTCAAGCATCCATTTATGGGTTTTTAAATGCATGTCGACCTCTTATTGGTCTTGATAGAACTTCTCTGAAAAGCAAGTACCTTGGGACATTGCTTTTGGCGACTGGTTTTGATGGAGATGGTGCTTTGTTTCCTTTGGCATTTGGTGTGGTTGACGAGGAAAATGATGATAATTGGATGTGGTTCCTTTACGAGCTGCATAACCTGCTTGAAACCAATGCAGAGAACATGCCAAGGCTTACAATATTGTCTGATAGGCAGAAGGGAGTTGTGGATGGAGTCGAAGCAAACTTCCCAACTGCTTTTCATGGGTTTTGCATGCATCATCTTAGCGACAGTTTCCGCAAGGAGTTCAATGATGCTAATCTTGCCAACCATCTTTGGGAGGCTGCACATGCTCTCACTATCCTTGAATTTGAAGCAAAGATCCTAGAGATTGAAGAGATATCTCGGGATGCTGCCTATTGGATTCGACGGGTTCCACCACGCCTGTGGGCCACAGCATACTTTGAGGGAACAAGGTTTGGGCATCTCACAGCTAACGTGGCTGAATATTTGTCAACTTGGATGGCTGAAGCTTCTGCACTTCCAATAATCCAGATGATGGAGCATATTCGACGGCAGCTGATGACATGGTTCAATGAGCGTCGGGAAGCCAGCATGCAGTGGACAAGTATTCTTGTTCCCTCTGCTGAAAGGCATGTCTTAGAGGCAATTGAGTGTGCGCGTAACTACACAGTACTTAGGGCAAATGAAGCTGAATTTGAGGTCATCTCCCATGAAGGATCACACACAGTGGACATCCGCACGCGTTGCTGTACATGTCGGGGATGGCTGCTTTGTGGGCTGCCTTGTGCTCATGCTGTGGCGGCTCTTCTGTCTTGCCGGCAGAATGTTTATCGGTTTACTGAAACTTGCTTCACCGTGGCTAATTATCGTAAGGCATATTCACAAACGATACACCCAATCCCTGATAAAGCCCTTTGGAATGAGACGATGGGGCTACTTGAGAATGATAGGAAGAAAGATCTTACAGTCATTGTAAACCCCCCGAAGTCACTCCGGCCGCCTGGACGTCCAAGAAAAAGGCGAGCTCGTACAGAAGATGGTGGTCGTGCCAAACGGGTTGTGCATTGCAGCCGCTGCAATCAGACTGGCCATTTCCGAACAACATGTACAGCACCAATATAGAATCCAGGTTTCGAGGTGGGTTATGAAACCCCCACTGTGCAAAGAAAATTTAGTTCTTTTAGATGTATCTCCAGCTTGGTTCCATTTTCAACTATATTCTTTACTTTTATACACAAGTCTTCCTTGGATGGAAATTCAGTTTTAGGTAGGCAGCAGTTTCGGATGCTTCTTTCGATGCTGTAGTGTTCAAGTTTATCTCCTATTTTCATTCTTTTGTCTTGGAATATTGCATTTCCCCCTTCATAGTGTAATAACAAAACTTCTGGAATTTTTGAAGGAAAATTTGCGTGGGATGGTTCATCCATTCATGAAGATTCTTACATGGTATTGCTCAATTCGATTTTTCTTTTTTTGGGTGAAAATTGTAAGAATAAGAATCTCCTCTTATTAACTAACATCTTAGTCTAGAGTTTTCTCTTTTTGGGTAAAAAATATTTGGAAGTATGAGATGTCAAACCATTAAAGTACTGGACTACTAACTAAAATCAATGGGTGGTCAATAATCAATTATTGAACTAATGTCTTAACAACTTATTTCAAGAAAAATTATGTGAAATCTTTAAACGTGATATTATAACACAGATTTCAAAAGCAAAAGAATGTATTAGAAATAGTATAAATAAAGTTTCACATTATCCATTGATTTAAAATCCTACAATAGACAGGTGTTTCTTTCCCCAGTAGTCGAAAGGCATCCTGAACCAGCGATCTTCAAAGTGAGCAAACTGTGACCACCCAAAGACCACATTCTTAGATCTCACCTTGGTCACATTTCCTTTGTTTCCGACCCGAGAGATGACCACAATGCTGGAAAGAAGGCAGTGAGAAAACTGTTTACAACTCGATGCAAGTAGCTTCAGAAAACAAAACAATTTTCAAAGTCTTTTTGAACCCTTCAACCAAGAGAAATAAGAAAGGAGAATGCAAGCATTACTAAAGCAACATTACATTGGCTAACAACCCTAAGTGATTTTCGTACTTCCGTACCGGTGGCAGCAGACCAGAGATCTGTTGACACATGAAACAAGGGTTGGAGGAAAAAAGGGCGAAGCTAAACAGGCTCGATTCAATTGCTCATGAAATGTGTAGACACATGAAAAGCCAGATGTCGTCGAAATCAGGAAACAAACAAGTCAAATTTCTGGTATTTTCCAGGTGATTAAGAAAAGAAACATATTGTTATGGCAAATGCTAACCCCAAACCCACCAAACCTAAGGTCAGCTTCTCAATGACCATTGTTATTGCCATACACCAAACCATAGTCTAGGCCATGATGGAGGCCAGCAGCGGACTGTGGAGATGCATAGCCAGGGCTGTATGCTGGATAATCATTATAGCCCCAGCTGCTTAATCCCCCGGCCGACTTGGGTGTTGAGCTTGCAGCTTCAGCAATAAAATTCTGCATCACGCAAAGAGGAACCAGTTAGATAAAGTATTGCAGTGGTGAAGGGAAAAAGATAACTGAATGATATCTTAGCATCTTGTAACTCAGTCTGTGTATACTGCAAAGCTTAGGTAATTGTCACTGTTTTGTAGGGATTCTCTTAAGATTGTAATTATTTAACTGTATAAAGGTCATCAAGCTAAATAGTAGAACAATATAACACGGAAGGACCAGAAAGCTTTCGTCAGAGTGTAAATTATTCATTATCAAAGATTTCAGCAAAACACTTAAAACGTAGCTCAGAATGAAGAAGAAGAATAAGTTCAGCTTTCATGCCATTAATCACTCTGATGCAAGGTATAATTTAACACAGCTTACAGATAAAGCATAAGCAATAAAATAAAAAGCTGGAATGGAAAACAAGCGCAGAAAAAGTGATACCAAGATACTTTAGCTTTCATTCCATTACCCAATCCAAGGAATGCAACTTTAGAATCCATACCATTTGATAAAAGAACATTAACATGATAAAAGAGAAATAAGACTGCATGACAGGCAACCGATAAATAACATTTGACTAAAGTAACAAAAGCATAAAGGTTTTCAAGGTATTGCAAAAGTCAAGACACAGGAATTCTCTTATACCTTTATTAACTGCTGGGCTGTCTGTATTTGAGAAGCAGATCCATTTATTTCAACAGTCATCTCCCCAGGAACACCCCTCGTTTCCTGTATTGCAATACTTGCACCACTGGCACGGCGTATGTAACTTATATTTGCACCAGATTTCCCTATCACGGCATCTGCAAATAACAGAGGAATTTGCATGTGGTGTGTAACCTACACAGCAAACATTAACAGCATGACACCAGAAATATTCACGTGAGAGAATAAACATAACCCTTAACATGGTTTCACATCCTACTTTCCTTTTCATTTTTGCCATCGAGGTTTTGTTACAACTTATAAAACTTAACCTCATCAAAGTTCTCGCAATTATCTACTTTTAAATGTTTGCCCGAGCTAATATTTAGATTAAACTAAACTACCCAGTCATAAAGCATTCAAATAATTAACATCACAATACAGCTCACTTCCACTGCACAAATCCGTTTTCCTCGGTTAAAATCAACTAAAAGATAAATGTAGGCTACAAAAGGATAACTCCAGCATAATGAACCTTTAAACAATTCTAACCCTCTAACATGAACACGTGACCCAGTCCCTGATTCGCAGGAGTGGCAAAGCTTCAAAATAGGCCCACATTCTCTTTGTAATTGGAAAGCATGTATAAAGAAATGTAGCCTCAAATAAAATAAAATAAAATAAATCAGCAATAAATACCATGGAAGCTTGTGTTTTACAACTAAAACTGAAGATCCAAAGAGAGAGAAATGTAGAAATCTGCTACTAATTATCATTTGGTATATTTATTAATCATTTTAGGATTTTGATTAGAGGATAACAATATCAAGCAATAAAGTTAAATACAGGACATAACTGAACAAAGTCTTACAGGTAGGATACCCTTAGCTTCCAAAACCAAAAGGCAAACCTATTTGGCAATTTTACCATGTCGTACTCTTACTTAAGTGAGTGAAGATCGAAGAAGGATGAATTACCCTCATGGAAACTGCATGTTGTGGCAGCGTACTTGATGAACAAAGCCCCAGAGAACTGTCCCTCCCATACATAGGAGAGCCCTGAAGATGCTGATTGCTCAGAGGTAGCATCTCAGCGGATGGGTAATATTTGTCATATTGACGTGAAGGCTGCATGTAGTGAGGATTTGACACAAAACCAGGTCTAATACTACCTTTAATTGGAAAACCCTCAGTAGGAGAACCCCAGGATTGGTGTGAGGGCATGTTCTGATTTCCTTGAATATTTGGTGTCTGCATCTGATCGATAAACACAGTTATACACCATATAACAACAATTAGAATCATCTGCTATGAAAGCAAAACAAGTGATGAAGCTCTTCTCAAAGTTAATGTGAATGATCCTAGCCTCATGTGAATCTTAAACAATTAAAAAACAGTTCAAACAGGACAGTGAATGAAGTTTCAAAGTTCCCTGTTTCTTTTAATTATAAGGTTAAACATATCAGGACAGGGGTGCTAGACATACTATTCTCAAATCAAGCTCACCTCGGGGAACTATACTCTTTTGGTAATTGTTCACATCTAATAGCCAATAAGAGACTTTGAAACATCTATCTTCTGAATCCAATACAGAGCACCCATGGTGATTTCCGCCTTTAGCAGCAGACTGTACCATGCATCCTATGATTTAAGAAGTCAAAAATGTATTGATACCCGATGAATGCTTACAGCTTGTTATATTTAGCAAAAGCTTATCCTTAGGCTACAATTTGATAACTGTATCATTGCTATCAAATCTTAATCACTTGGTCATCACTCATCTTATCCCGATTAATTTCAAGTGTCATTTGATTCACTGAGCAAAACTTCAGAGGGTGAAGATTCTGCCCATTTTTTTTGCAACAAACAATCAGTACAGCAGTCAATTAACAAATTTATGTATCCATCTAATTTAGCACATTCTTCATCAATGACTGAAAAGATCTTATAAATCCAAAACCAACCAAAACCTACAAATCCTAAGACTGCAACACACCTGACAGAAAATGTAGGTTGGGCTTAAAAAAAATTCAAAATCTAATTTTTAACTTTTTAAATAACAAAAATTACATCAGTTCTTATTTGACCCCACATGATTACCAGTTCTCAATCATAAAACAAGTAAACTTACTTTCGTTTCAAATACTCCAATAACACTGCGGTCAACCAAGAATTTCCTGAGATGAGTTAAAATGAGTTCAACTGCTTTGTGTACATTGGCAGATTCCCCTCGTATCTCAACAACACTATCATCTTGCAAAGCAAAAGTTGGCAGCTGTTCTGCAGTACAGTACAATCTTCAGAACAATAAAAGCAGCCTTTCTCTGATCCATTTCGCAGTCAAAAGCAATGACCATTTTGATGGATAAAACTAAAGGCCTAATATTTTTGGCTACAATGAAAAACCAAGGAATGAAGTCCAATGTGTGATAGGCATGTCATTAGTGAAGAGGAATATGCAAGAAGAGGCACGCATAAAACCAAATCAAAGCAGATTTAATGGTCGCAATCCTCATAACAATTGTGTACAAATGAATGGTAAGACATTAGGGGACAAATCCAAAATCTTCAGAGAATAGCAATATGCAGGGGAAAGTAATGTTTCGCAAGAATACCAGCATCAAGAACCCGAACAGCACAGTTAGAAGAATCTTGGATAGACTTTATGGTGGAGCCCTGCTTCCCAATTAGGCTTCTTGCCTGGGCATCTGCCACTAAAATCCTGGTGATAACCACAACCAGTGAACTAGATGTAGCATGAGCAGACTCAGCATCAACATCCAGAAGACGCTTATGAACTTTTAGTAAAGCATCCATGGCAGGAGAAATATGGAGATTCGGTTCTTCTTTAGCAGAAACAATCACCTACCAAATTCAACAGAAATGAATAGTGAATTTAGAAAGATTACCAATCAATGATTCATATGATAAACAAATCAGTGGCGACTCAATAAGTTCATTCAAGAAAAAGGAAATACCCAAGATTTTTTCAACATTGTCTGGACTCATTAGACAATCCAAACACATTATCATTGCAGAAAAAAACCATTTATCATCAAATATCATAGAACATTAGGAGAAGTGCCAAATCCCATTCGTGAGCCATCCAATCATCAATAAAGTTTATGTCAGTTGAAAATGAATCCATATTTATATGAACAAATTGCAATAGCGCTGAAAAATCAAAACTGAAACTAAAAAGACACATCCAAGGGCCTTGAAGATAAGAAAGGTTAAAAAATATTTAGGGAGTCTAATGGGCAAAAAGGAGAGACAGAGAGAGACAGAGAGACAGAGACACAGAGAATAAAATGGAGAAATCACAAAAATCATCAAACACTAGGATTCCATCCGAATGCTCCATTTCCTAGATAGTAACCAGCTCTATCATCAATTTCAAGGTTTTGATGTGGTGGTGGTGGGAAACCAATGCCCACAGCCTTGATGTATTCTACGGCATGATAGGAATATAAATGAGTATAAGAATTCTAAGATTTGAAAGTCTCTGTACACATTTTTACTTGTTATACCTCCAAAGGAAAATCTTATAACACAGAAGTCAATTCTTTAGTATGTCACTCCCGTAATACAATTGATTGACAGACATTGCTCATTCTAGATTTCAATCAGGGTTTCAATAAGTTAAATATAATGCTTTTGTATTTTGTGCTTGTTAAGTAATAATGTGGAAGAAATTTGAGAAGCTTTTTAGTGATACTGCATCACACTGATGACAGATTAAAAGTTCCTAGTGCAAAGTTTAACGACCTCTGGCAGAACACCAATTGACCAAGTTCTGTAGTTACCAGAGACAGTGAAAGCTTCTTGATACCAAGTTCTGCACAATGTAATCCTGATTGTTGCTAAGTCAAAAAGAACTTTTCATCACTTGTATTGCTCAGAACATTGCTGCAACGTTGATCTTTGGCTCTTCTAGTTTGTTGCCTTAGATTTGCGTGGAACCTGCACACATTCATTTTGGTCATTGGGACAAAGTTGATCTGCGTCATTTGGCCTTGCTTATTGCTTTCACCTTCTAATATACTTGTGTTGTTATCTTTATGATTTAAAACTGGTTTATTAACCCATACTGCCACTTTCTTAGAAGATATTTAAATATTTAACTTAACATGTTTTAAAGAAGTGGCATTCTTGGTCTGTTGCAATCATTGAATTAGTGAGCAAAACGTAGTCTGTTTTTTAACTTGCCAAATTCCTGAAATACTAAGAAGAGGAGTTGTAGATCTATCTTCTGCAGAACAACAGAGTAGGGAAGAAAGATAACTAGGTTCAAGGCATGGCAAGTTCATACTTAAAGCAGAGTGTATTCCAAATATCTGAAAGCAATTTCATCCTCCCAACAATGAGAGAAATCAAAAGAAACAATAACAAGTGAATGTGGATATCAGAACAACAAGCAATTTCAAACCTACTATATATCTAGAGCACAGAACCTCACAGATTTGGAAAAATTCTATAGGACGGTGATAAGTCTAGCTATCACTAAGGCACAAAAAGTGTGTAGTAAACAATGACACGTTCATAAAATGAGCATAGGTGCAGTAAGAATGTTAAGAACAACTGGTAATACTATGAAAAATTGAGGTAATAAAAAAAGTCACCTATTCGAAGACAGGGGTGGCACCTCTTGAGAGAAAGCAACAATTAGTCAAAGATGGTTTTGTAACCGGAAATGGAGATCAATTCAAAGCCTCAGTCAAAACTAGTGATTAAATTCAAGTTTATGGAGTGTAAGAGATTGTGGAATACATGAAATAACATTGCCACTTTCTGAGTAGCAACTAAAGCTTATCTGAGTTGATTTCAGTATTCCCCACATATAAACCACTAGAAACATAAGAACAAAAATATTTCAGATAACACTGATAGCTCATTTCACATATCAAAGACAGTTTAATATTTCAGATGAACCAACGGAGAGTCAAATACTTTGCAATAACATCATTAGATTGATAATATAGACAACCACTAAGGCAGACAAGGAAACAAATACCAATATGAATTACACAAGAAGAAGCCTCGTAAAAACGAAAGTATAGAAAAACAACTCACCGCTCTTTCTAAAATCCCAGGAGGACCATCAAGAATTCTAACCCGAGCTTTTGTCTCCTCAGTGATTTTCCTAATGACTTCTCCCTTTCGACCAATAATACCACCAACTTTTTGTACAGGAATCAACATCCTGAAAACATTCTCTCCAGGCCACCCAGGCCACATATTTTCTTCAACGACTTTAGAATCATCCTCAGATACTTCTTTTTGAAGAGGACCAGAGTTCTCAGGCATATCACCTGGCTTGCCTTCATTTGAACCTTCACTAGACATGTGAATGTTTTCTGGCAGAAGCAACCAGAGCAAACAAATTAGCATATATAGCCATGACTATATACTTCAAAGAACAAACCCAAAGAAGAGATCAGCTTTATGTATCCCTACCTACATTTTCATGTAAATTACCCTAGAAGAAAATGAATCACGTAAATGAAAACTAGTGCAGCAAATCCACTTACTGTGAATTTTCCCCCCAATATACTCAACAATTGCTCATTAAACAGTTTTTCAAGACTAACATAATTAAAGCTAAAGACATGCAAAATCACAGCCTTAATGTGTAAGTTCATCGTTCTTTCCCATCTATGTAACCGTTAGTACAAGAAATAACTAGTTAAACTACAATGGCAGCTACATTTTCCACTTTCTTTTCAAAAAATAACGTCGATTCAGTTTCCTGCGCATATTGTTCTTCTACTTGCTAGGCAACCAAACAGGTTATACAGTCGACTTCAATCATGTTTACACCCTAAGAAGCCGCTTACACGAGAAATATTTTCTAAATAATGATAAAAGACCTAGAGAGACGAAACCCCAAATTCTATAACACACAAAACTTGACGAAGAAGAGTAAAAGATGCAGAGCGGGTATCATCAAAAACAATGAACGACGCACATAAACAAAGAGAAACACATACAAATTGACGAAGAATAGTAAAATATTCAGAGGGAGATTTGAAGAATGCAGAACGCACATAAAGAAAAAGACACACAAGCGACACACAAGTTTCGCTTGCATGTACACGTAAAATCCAAGAGAAACAAGAAATATCGAAAATTGTTAAGGAACAAAGCAACCAAATGAAAAGCTTACATCAATGAGCTGTAATTTACAGTTACAGAGAATGGAAGGTGAAATTTTTGGAACAGAGAGAGGAGGAAAGGGAGGCTGGGTAAGATGAATGGGCGTAAAGGTTACATAAAGCGAGATGCATAGAGCAGAAGCCTCGTTGTTTTACTTCTAACTCCTTTGACATTTTGCTATGTTTAATTTGGCCCCGTACTAATCTGAATTCTATTGGAAGAAAATTTCAAGGCTTCAAAAATGATATTTTACTGTCTAAGTTGAGAAAGCAAGTCTTGAAATGTGAAAAGGATGGTGATGGGTGGAGAGTATTTTATATTATTTAAATATGATTTGAATAGCCTCCCTTGTCAATCAACATTTCTAAGAAGGACCTTTTTAGTTTAGGGAGAGTTTATCTTGATATTTTGCTACAAACTCCAAACTCCATCGATGGTATGCACGGCTACTCAGGGGGAGCTCTTAGTTTATCATATTTGATATAATCTTTCCATTTTTATTGTTGCTTGCTAATACAACAAATGCACTGCATATGACCAAGATCTGTACTTATTTCTCTTATGTTGCTTAAATTTGAATTCTATTTTTTAAAATTTAATTATGGTATGATTTCTACTAATATGGTGCTATTATGATAAATTTTTTGTTGTGTATAACTTTCAATTATCATATATTCTGTTTGCAAATCTATGCATATGTATTGTTGGTTTATAAAAGAATGAAAGACAAAACTTAATGTGTTAAGATATTGTGCTATCATTATGGTTATATGAGGGAGAAATTATCATGCAGAAAAGGAAATTTCTCTAATTATAGACAAGAAACAACAACTCTCTCTCTCTATTTAGATGTTTTCAAATTCAATTGTTATGGTAACTATTGGTTAGCTGTCATGTATATGATCCTACCTCCTTTATTTTGTGATTGGTTGGACTAATTTGCAAGGAAACTATCCCTAAGGAGGCGTTATGAGCCCTTATGAAATGTTGAAATAACACCATGCCATATTTTGATGGTCTATAGTTTACTAATTGTGATGTCAATAAAACAAAAGGAAAAAGAAATATATGATAATATATTGGTTATATGCACTTTGGCATTGTTATAGGAGGAGAAGTATATGACTTGTTATAAAGGAATATATTTTCTTATTTGTTATATTGATGTGTTTTGGACTTAGGGACTTGACATATTTTATGCATCAATAATATATGTTTGAAGGTGTCTATAAGTGATTTGAAAATGGTGGGCTAAAACCTATATGTATTACATCAAAATGTTTTATTTTATTATCATCAAAAAAGGGAAGAATGTTGGAAAATATTAATATTTTGATGATGAAAAATAATAAATTATAATATGAAAATATTATAATTAAAATCATTGCTTGTTTATTGATTTAAATAAGAAAAATAATGATGGACCTTTGTAATGTGTGCATGTAAAATCGTGACCCAAGCCTAGTCCAACAAGCAGCACGATCCAGTCTAAGTAAGAAGCCAAGCCCAAAAGTCTAACTCGTATGTAATGCAAACCCATATCAACCAAGCCCTGTTTGCATGAGCCTAGAGAAGCGCAACCTGCGTGCTCGCAACCGGATCTAGATGCGCGACCCTGCTTCTTGATCCAGAAAATAGCGCACCCCACAGGACTTGTTCGACCTGAGTTCGCGAGATGCGACCCGAGTTCACGATCCAGAAGCGCGATCCAGAGAAGCATGACCCGCCATTCAAATGGGCTGCCGATAATAGCTCCGGTGACGGCAAAAGATACATTATTCTGAAGGTATTGAAGAAGAGAAAGATATGTGAAGAAAAATCAATGACCCACTCACCTAGAGAAGATCAAATCAAAGATAATTCGAAGTGTTCTTTGCAACCCGCAACCCGCAACCCAGTTTGATTGGATTCAAAATTGGAAGCAAACCAAAGTGTTTCAGAAGCCAAAATTATGGGGATTTGTCAAGTAAGAAGTTGATTCTTTGATCTATAAAGTACCCATGAAGATTTACTTCAAGATTGAAGAGGATTGAGGAGGATTCAAGTGAACCCAAAAAGTCCGACCCATGACCCGTTTTGCCTCCACGAAGCTCCAAATTAGTAACTTAAAAATTTGATCGAAATGGTAGCATTTTGGAGCACAATTTTGAATGAAATTGAGACAGAAAGCAAATATTGTCTTCTTTCTCTCATATGAGCACCAAATCAAGCAGAGAATAAAAAAAGAGGGAGTTCCAATGGGAAAAAGATGTCATTTACTTTAGAAATGTTAGAATGGTTTTTTGGAAGTAAAATGTTAATTTATGTAATGTTATATTAAAGCAAAAAGCTTATAGAAAAACTAGAGAACAAAAATCACAAAAAACCAAACATCTTTTAAGAAACTCATATTCTTCTCTTAAGTTCATCTAACTCATGAATTTGTTTTTTATTGAGTAATTATATTCTGAGTTTACTATTGCTCTTAATTATGTGTTAGAGAATTACTTTGTACTTCAATATATATTATTTATTGAATTGATTTTTTACAAGAGAACAATGTTACGATTTGAACAAAATTTGAAACTTTTGTTTAAATCATTTTGTAATAGTTTTGTAACACTTGTTTGAAGTTTTTAAATTATATATTACATATTTTGTAAAAGCTAAACATGAAATTTGTAATATTTCAAAGAGAACTTGTAACTAAGTTTAAGAGATTGGTTATCCTGATAAGGGATTGGATATCCCTTATTATCAATTGCGAATTAATTGGAAGATTGACTTTATTAAGTTGTTAGAGTGCAATAAAGTAAGTGCCAAGATGACTTAAACCAAATTACCAACCAAAAATTCTCTGTGTAATTGTGCTTTGTGTAAATGTGAATGCTTTAGTTACTGCTATATATTTATTAATTGCTACATATATCAAAAATGAAAAAGACAAAAATATTTTTAAGAAACCTAATTCACGTTACTATAGAATCTAACAACCTATAAAAGTATTGAAGTGACCCATAATATTGATGGACTCCTCCATATGGGTTGGCAGCATAAGTTTGAACAAACCTAGGTGGCCCATGAATGTGCTAGCCACAAAACAATTCGGCCTATATGGGCCCTTCTCCAAGCCGTCAGAAAAATTATTTTGCCCGAAGAATCTTTGCATTGGGAAGGCAAAGTCATCGCTAGTTTACCTTGGAAGCATGGTGCCACCACAAATAGGTCTAGGAAGCAATCCGTTCACCTTGGACTTGCATGTCCCAATGGGATCTTGTGCATGCCTATCGAAATATGGAGCAAGCGGTAGCTAAAGAAAGGCCGGTCTTTGAGAAAGCCCTCCACTAGAACAACATTTGATGACTGACAATGATCCAAGATGGGAAAAAACCATCCCATTTCAGGCCAAGAAATAGTCTGATTTGGATTTGACTAGCTATGATTTGCTTGAGATGAAGTCCAATCAGCCATGGTAGTGGTAAAGGATGATGGTGGGTGGCCTAAAATGGATGATGAGTGGTCTGGAGCCACCAGAGGGTTAGCTTGTGCAGTCAAGAACATTGGCTAGGGTTTCAGGGGTGTTTTGGGAAAATCCAGAGGAAATTGAGGGTAAAAAGGGAATTTTAACTAAAAAATGAAAAATGAAAATTGCAAAACTTGATTCTCACTTCAAATTCATTTATGATAGCTAAAAAAAATTTAAGAAGCAATCGGCTCAGCAAATGAAACTTTCTATCGATACTATGTCACATAATATAAACATAAAGAGAGAGAATGAAAACATAAAGCATATGAGTGAGAGATTCAATTCTATTGAATCTATAGTGAAGTGAACCTTACAGTATTATGCCTATATAGATAGGCCTAAACCTAGCTCATATGGTAATTGCTATACAAGGAAAATACTAATTCTAATACAATTAGGAAAATGGGAACGTAATAAAGTAATGCACAATAATTGTATTACTCCTATTAACAATAATTCATTTCCTTGTTATAAGAGAAAAACAAAATATATTTTCTATCTTATTTTTTTTTCATCCTATGAAACATAAGTGTTAAGAAACTCATTTTTCTCTCAAAAGCCAATTCAAGAAATATTAGGACACTAACATTAATCAAGCACACACACTTGTATCTTAGAAACATAAAATTGGATATCCACACTATTTATGATACTAATTGAAATAATTTGACCCTAATCATTTTGTAATATTGTTTTCTATGTAGATTTTATACTTATCTATATTTATAGGAGAACTAAAAGAGAACTTATACTTTAATACGATATTAATAAATTTATTCTCATATCAAAAATTGACTCAAGAAATAGAAGAGTATATTCATAATTAACTAGACACATACACTTATTCCTTAGCACCATAGAATTAGCCATCCACACCATTAATAACAGATATCCAAAAGCCCATCTCTTTCAATCCTTCCTCTTCTTCCATCCATTTCTTCACCATTTCCCTACTTCTTTTCCATGCCTTATCCCTTTCTTCACGATTTTCCTGATACTTTTCTATGCCTTCTACCAGGTAAAGCGATTCAGCTCGACTTAGATCAGTACACCTTTCGTGTCAAGTATTGTGTACGAACAACTTCAGTTAAGTCAACACCATCTTAAGAAATAATTTCAGGGTTGCAGCCTCACACCACCAGAAGTCAGCATACATGGGGAAGACTTTTCTTTTGGTGTGCGTTCCATTGCTTTATATTACGGCTGTCGGTTCATAGCAATGCTTTGAATTCAGCCATTCCCATCCTTGAGTTTCCACTTTAAATAATTGCAGAAATCTGAGACAAGACATCGAATTTTAAGGCACTCCACAGTCAAAAAAGTTGTGCTACATAAACTAACATGATCGATTGCACTCAAGCACTTATTACGACTTTTGTTGTTGTTATGCCTCCAAAAGTGCTACTTTTCTCATGGAAGTAACGAATTTGATGTCCATCTTAGAAGTTCCATCTGCTATTCCCTCTTTTACCATTTATGAATACTAGCGACGCTACAACAAGAGGGCTTAGAAGGAGAATTGCATTTAAGCAAAGTTTCAAGGTACAATGCTGGCAAGGGAGGTAATAGTAATTTGATAAAAAGAATTGTTGGCAGATCAATGTAAATCCTATGACAAATAACATATACAATAAATTCTAATAGAATATCAAAAAATTTATGTTGTTCATTCTTCACTCTTTCGGCAGGATTTGAGAGGGCGACGTCACTCGAGGAGCGTGGTAGGTAGGGCTGATGTGGCTCGAATGTTTGACGTGTGTGTCCAGTTGGTATAATGATGCGTGATGTGGCAGTGCTGTCATGGCATCATCTATATTCTTCTTCAATATGTATTACAATTTATAAGCCTTACATTGATGAATTTTGTTTATCACTTCCTTTTTTATTTTCACAATAATAATTGTGTTCTTTAGACTTTAATTATTAAATTTTTTTTTTCTATTCCTTTTAAATTGTAACTTCAAAAGATACACTCAGTAAGATTATTATAAAACTTTTATTTTTTATAATCTTAATCATTCAACTTACTTCTTTCTTTCATTATTTAGTTCTTCAAAACAGTCCATTCATAGCTAACATTGCTCTCTTTATGTAAGTAGTAAAGATGCAATCAAAGATTAAATGCTCATGTGCTTCTTGTTATTGGTGATATAAGTTGCACCGTTGATCCACTAAGTTGTTCCATTCAAACAACATTTTTTACTTCACAATTAGTTCATAAGAAGATAGATATGACTTTTATTTTAACGAGGACATCAATACAAGAATTAAGTAATGTAGAATACATACATTTCTAATACACTTTCTCACCCTAAGTGTGGGAAAACACCAAACATCCAAATTTTTGCCTATTAACAAAGAAGTATTTCACTTAAATTTAAACTTTGATACCATGTTAAAAAACTTATTTTTTTCTTTCTAAAACCAGTTTTTAAAGAAATAAATAAATCTTACATTTCTAATACACTTTCTCACCCTAAGTGTGGGAAAATACCAAATATCGAGATTTTTGCCTATTAACAAAGAAGTATTTCACTTAAATTTGAACTTTGATACTATGCTAAAAAACTTATTTTTTTTTCTTTCTAAAATCAGTTTTTAAAGAGATATATAAATCTTTTATTATAAAAAAGACACCGGACAAGAATTAAGTTCTAACCAATGGGTTTCTTTTCTTTTCTTAGGAATTCCGGCTGTTCTTTCTAAACAGTCGGTGCTTATTCCCTTCACAAATCATAAGGTAGCTGGCTGGAGATGAAGTTTGTTGGGCCAAACTTCCCATTCGAATTTATTAGGTTACGATTATTACTTTCACCCTTAAAATTAAAATTAATCTGTAATATATATATATATATATATTTATAAGCAAAAAGAACCACATGCCAATATATTAATAATATATGATATTCACCAAAATTTTAATACTAATTTTTTACTCTAATAAAAGGTAATATTAAAAATAAGTTTACAATCAAATTCAAAAGCTAGTTTATGAATCAAAGAAGTATTTTCCATATTTGAATATTACTTACAAATTATATTTTTAATGTGAAACTTTCGTTTCAATTTTATCCCATATACTAAGTATGCTTTAAGCTCAAACTTGAACAAAATGAAATAGATACCCTTTGTATTACTGAACATATTTTAAGGACTTAAGATTAAATAGAAATTATAATGAATTAATCTTAATTTTAATGTCATATTACAAAATAAACTTATAATCAACTTGAAAATTAACTCATGAGTTGAGAGAATATTTTTTATATTTAAATATTATTCAATAATTATATTTCCAAAATGAAACTTTTATTTCAAACAAGAAGTATGTTGCATGAGATTTTATTTACGAGCAAAAAAAAAAAGGTCTTATTGGAAATATTGAATATGATACTATTTTAGTAGGTATATTTTTTTTTGAAAAATGTAAAAACAAAAACTATAAATTTAATTTATTGGTAATATAATATAAATGAAATTTCATAACTATGACCCCAAAACCATAGGAATTTCCACGAACAAAAAAAGAAGAAGATGCCTAACAGGAATTGATTGGTGTCATCCCTTCCACTGAATAGTCTCAATAATACACCCCCAACAAACGAAAAAGGAAAAAGGTAGTAAACATGCCTGAAATGTGGAAACAGATGCTATTCCAAAAGGTACTTTGACTCTAAGGGCAACCCTGTAGCATAAAATCTTTAATTCGCATGGAAGTCATGATTCCGCTTGCTTTTTTGTGTATGGTTTGATTGGTGATAGATTTATCTATTGTCGCTGGAAGTAACATTATAAGAACTTTATTCTGCCACCATTTTCAAACAGCACAGGGACCCAGAAAAGCTCATTTCGAATATGATTTTTCCTACACGAACTTTGTTTCCATGGTTTCCAAACAGCACAGTAGCCTTCACTGTGTCCCTTTTGGTCCAACTTTGCTTGATGAACCTACTAAAACCCATGATAAGTATTTTATTGCTGTGGCTTCTTTTCCTTCGTTTGCATAGATTTCTGGGCCAATGGTGGTTTGGCTGTATTTCAAACTTCTAACGCGTTCTTTCACTTTTCTTGTGGGAATCCACGATGACTCGCGACCACATGAATGTGATGGTACAGATTTTCCTTAGCTGGATCTCAATTCATAATTGTGCTAACTTGTCTGGTCTTATCCATTCCACACCATCCTACTGCTAGATTAGCGTTTTTAGTACATCAGTGTGAGCCGGCTGGCAAAATTTAAACCACTTCATCAAATTGTGGAATGTGATGGGAAATTATATTTATTGGTAGTTTGAAAAACTTTCTGGCTTTTTCTGTCTTTAGGGTGTGTGGGGAAAGACCTTTAGCTAAGCCATCGACATCATAAAGGTGTTATGCATTTACCTTTGGAGATATACAAGGGATTTTTTGTCAAAAATGATGAGCCTTTAGATTAGGGATGGATTCTACTGGTTTTAACTATATTAGACTAAGTTGTATTTCTTACTGTGTACTTGAGAGTTTTATATCAGAAAGTAAAATCATTGAAACAAGGTTTAAATAACTAAAAGAAAAAGACTTTATATGTAAACATATTCTCATTTTTTACAAGTTGGTTTTACAAGAGAAACAAGTCTTCCTTGTATAATATCTTATGAAGGTCTCAAATGAGCTATCCCTTTGCTTATGGGTTGGGTTTCGTAGGAAGTGTTTCCTTACACAAGTGATAATGTGGTATGTAGAAATTTGAGGTGAGTCTTATATTATTAATATATTGATTGATGGTGCTTCTTATATATTGAGGTGTTTTTCACCTATATGTTGATTTTAAAAAAAGAAAAATTCCTTTTAATAGTTTATTTAGGTGAACATATATTTGTCACTTGCATATATTCCTTCCCTGCAATAATGAGCTTTGAACTTGAAGGACATAAATGAATGCATACACCAGGTAGCACCAAGCAAATAGTGGAGTCAACGATGAAAATTTGGCAATGACTGGGATTTTCAACTGCAACAACAAATCAATGCTTGTCTGCTAGACCACATGGCTCTCTGCCATGTTCATCTATGTGGTGTTGAACTTTAAGGGCTTGTAGGCCACTTTACAGATAGTAACCTCTCTAGTCTTCCTCCACTCTCCGGCCACGTAAAGTAGAAACTCAATTTTAGAGAAGACAGATAAGTTTTGAGGATCTATTCTTCTTTTGATAGAGTGGTATGGAAGATTTCAGAACTGCAACTGAAGCTAAAGTAGTTGAAGTTTAGCAAGTTTCATTAGGATGCCAATGAAATGTTTGGAGTAAACACAAATAATAACTGTAAAGAACACTTTGCTTTTGGAAATGTGCTGATTCAACTGTAGCTTTAAGAGGCCAATCAGTGTTGATTAAGCTTCGAATTGAAGCTTGGCATCACAGTTCGGAATACCATCATTGTGGAAGGTTCTCCTCCTCCCACCTTCCCTTTACCCCAGTGGCAAGCAAAAGACAAATCCTTTACTTGAGAGCTGAAAACACAAGTTCAAGATCCTTGAAAAGAAGTCAGACCCTAAAAGCCAATCGCCTCCACTTCTGAAGGTTCTCTTCGCTGTGGTTCTACAGACGTGTAGTTTCACAGAAAAGAAGAACATAACTTTGGATGACCATGGACAAAAAGTGAAGCCTATCTGCTCGTGATTGCGTGTACGCTTTTCCTGTTTCAGTTACTATGAATCACTCCTACATTGACAGATCCATCTGTTCTTGAAACCTGGATTTGTAGTAGGCTGTATATGTAAGGAAAGCAGTAGTCGGCTCTGTATGTAAACAAAGCTGTTAAAGATTGTAACTTTCTCTGTCGGCACCCAAGAGTAGCTATTTGGGTTGAACATACTGTTACTAAAGTACGAGATTGAATATGGAACAAGTGTAGAAATTGTGTAATTTAGAAGATTAAGTTTTAACCAATTTCTTGAGAAACGAACAGTTTTATGCAGATATATCTGGCAAACATTTCGACTAAATTATATAGCTATATGTGAAAAGCAAGCTAGGGGTGGTGTAGAAAGTGGACTCCATGTCATGTGACCCAAGAAAGAATCTGCTCTCATCCTTACGTATATAAGGACCCCGTGAAAAATAATGCATGGCATATCAGGAACTCACCGCCCTGTCTCTCTCTCTCTCTTTCTCTCTCTCTCTGGTTCCCCTCATATGCGAAAAGTTGAGGGGAATGTTGTCTGGTTCGAGATCCTTCAGCTAAGCTCAAGCTACCAGCTGAATGATTTCGGACCAGGCTTCATTCCCCTCAACACCAATATCTTCTATCTCATTCAGAATCATTCATGAAGAATTCTTGTTTTCTGGCACTAGCTAAGCCCCCGAGAACAGAATCCCTTCCATGAGGTAAAACCGAGCAGCGAATAAACACATTGATGGCAACCGGAGGCGCAAACAGAAGCCCAGAAATTGGAAATCAGAGGAAGCAAGAACCAGGTGGGTAACATCTAGTCAATGTTGAATCTCTTTCCAGTTGTTTCGCCTACTTTGCTGACTATATCAGTGGGAACATCTGACCACAAGGTCTCGGTCTTCCTTTTTCTTTCGGTTTCTTTATTTTATTGGGACATGGATGCCGTGACTTGCTTGCTGAATGAACAGAAGAATACGAGTGGAACTAAGACGAGCTTTGAATCGTCTTCCAAATTCATCATAACATTACTTTCTCCACGCCAAAGTCGTTCCTCGAGGTAGCTCTGATACTAACTCTTGTGAGACATCTTGTACACGAGGATACTAAAAAGACTATTTTCATGATCAGATCTACATGTGAAATACTCATAATTTCAGGTGGGTCAGGTTCGCTGGGTTTGTCATATGTAGGAGGAACTGTAGCAAACAGGAAGATAAAAATAAGAACATGATAGAAGGGGAAATGGAGGCGTACCCATGTGCTGTAGGGAACATGGCATTGGGATTGTGCAAGACAGGACAACATTGATATTTATTGGAGAAATTATTGTATAATATGGTTGTGATTCTTACGTTGAAAGTGAGGTTGAAAATTTGGACCAAAGTACTTCTCCATGGATTCTGATAAGACATAGTGGCATGGCAATTGGGAAGCAGCCAATGTGATCTTGTTGCCAATGTGCGAACTATGTTATGATTACTTGTCCGTACATGCATCAATTTTCTATTGGCTTAGCCTCTAGATTATGGTCACCATTTTATTATATTTTATTGTTTTTCTTTGAACTCATCTTTCATTCAATGGTAAACGTTAACCATCATTACTTCATTATTATACATAATTAATTATGAACACCTTTAATGGCACTATGTCACCAATTCTCTCATGTGGACATGTATGTCTGTGCATGCACAAAATCAATATGGCTTAATATAATGAGATTATGAGATTTTCTGAATCCCAATTTTTTCTTGACGATGGTGTCCACTCTTTATGGGGAAAGGAGTACATCAAACCGCTTGATTGTTGCTGTGACTGCTCATTGCATCAAAATTCACAAGTTTTGAATCTAATATATATATAAACACAGCCTTCAATTTTATTTTATTTTTTTGAGGTAAAGGGGATTTAAGGATATGAGTTGTTGAACCTAATACCTATATCCTAAATGGCCAAAAAGTAATTATTGAACTATTGACTTTTTAACTGAATTTCAGATTATTGGTTGTCCTGTAGGAACAATTTGTGTTGGATTGATCAACATCATCTTGGTGTGGGGGGTTTTTTGTGACTGTCAAAGGTGCAGTGGTACCTATCCGACATCAAGTATGGTAAAACATTTTGGCCTCTTCATAAAGGAGAGAAGTCTTATTTCTCGAGAGGGGTCTTTTGGAAAAGCAACTTTTAAGGGGTCTGATTCTTAGTACTTTTTATTCATGTTTCCCGCAAATGGCTCCAAAATCAGCATCCAACTTTCCTTAGCTACCCCAGAACTCTCTCAAAAGCATTAGCCTCAAATCACTCATCCATTTGACATTCAAAGTCATTAATAGTCAAAAGAATCAAAGAGGAGAAAATAACACAAAAGCAACCAACGTTGGAAAGGCAATTCCCAAAGTGAACCAACTTACAGAAAGTCAGGACTAGTTACATATGAGAGTGAAAAATGGACTATCATATAATTTGGCTACTTTTTGGACTTGCCCAACAATGATAGTTAGAAAAAGCATGCATGAAAGAACAAGAAAATCCATTCAAAATTGGATTTTGTTGGGCGTCACAATCACAAGTCCTTGCCTTAAAGCTAGACTGATGACTTGATCTTATCTTTGTATAATTCAATTACAACTACATAATCTAACTGATTGTTAATGAAACTGTTTCTAATTCAATCATTTAGGTCTTATTCCACACCTCCTCCTCCTATAGCAGATAATAAAACGGGTTGATGATAATTTTACTTATGTTTCTTCTCCTCCTTTTCTTCTTTTCTTTTTGGGTGGGGGCGGGGAACCCTATTGCCCCACGTGATAAGTCTCCGGGGCAAGAAAACAAGCTCAGGTTAGGCTGAAATGGTGGACTATCATTAGGATCTGCCAAATGTGGGGCCCAAGTTGTGCATCTCAAGTTGACCTAGTTACATTTGAATCCTTTATGAGCAACTTTGAATCCCAAAGTTTACGAAAAGTTTGCAAGATGCTTTAATCCAGGTAAAGTAGGATAGGCTTAAATGTCTTTGAAGTTCTAGCCTAATGTCTATTTCTTGCCGAAGTCCATTCACTTTTTTGACAATTATATCTTTTGGATTTGATACATGTATCTACGTGTGTGTTTGTCTTTACAAAGTCCAATGGTAAATGAAGAAGGCATAAATTGAATATTCTTTAGGATTCGTTACTATTTTGGTATTGATATATTGTTATAACAACTCGGGAAACCCCATAATTGGTAGTTTATATTTTACCAACAGGCATTCAAACGCCAAATACATGTCTTCTGCTATTCTATTTAGAATAAATTTGAGCACAATAAAATGGAGTTTCTCAAAGCTCAGCACCAATGCTGCCAATAGACGTTCTAGTAAACTAGTTGATATTCTCCTCGGTATAGGGCTCACCTTACAAATTTTGTGGTGTCTCAATAGAGTAGAGGTGGAAGGTATGCAGCAACGAGCTTTTACATTTTGCAACTTCTTCTTAGAGTTGTGCTTTCTCTCAAAGTCCTCTGAAGTTTAGGATTATCAAGTAAAACTTATTCGGAGCATCCATCATCTCATTGTTGGAATGTCTTACATTGTATACAACCTACAAAAAGTTATTTTTAAATTAGAGATTTGTCTCCTTATATGCCTATTTTAAAGAGTAATAAACTTTTTTACATAATATTAGAACTCACGATTAAGGTAAATAAGATCTTAACTTAACCATGGCTTAGGGGCAAGTTCTCTCTGGTGATGTCACTCATGACGCATCCCACCTCCCATCTCAGTGGTTGTCGGAAAGGGCATTGAAATGTCCCACATCTCATTGCAAACTGTGGAGCCTGTTTACAGGGAAGGACTTGCAATCTTACAAACCAACTTCAAGGAGGAGCACGATTTACAATACTTCACCTTCCACACTTGTGGGCAGGAAATGTCGGTAGTAGATCTAGACATTCATGATATTTTTCCTTTATAAATTTGTAAAGCTACATTAGACAATCTATGAAATATCTACCAAGCAACTTCAAGCTTCCTAGTTTTACACAATCTATCAATAAGGCAGCTATATGCATTAATGCTTAGTTCAAATTTACCATTTTCTAAGGTATCAAAAAATTCCAATGTCTCTGTATGACGATCATTCTTACAAAGCCCATCCAAGAATATGTTAAACGTACGTAAATTCGGTAGAGTTTTATAGACATGCATTTCACCAAATAGCTTCCGTGCATCCTCAACCTTGCCCACATGAAAAAGACCAGTTAACAACGCATTAAAAGTTATAATTGTTGGCCCAAAGCCCATCCATAGCTTCCTCTGTCTTCTGGTTCTTGCAATATGCATTGACCAATATATTGGGGCTCACAACATCAGGTTCTTGACCTTTGCTTGCCATGGAATCAAATAGCTCTTTGCGTCATCCAACTTGCCTGCCTAAAAAAGACCAGTCAGTGGGCAATATACCCTTGGCCTAACTCCATGTTCAGTCATTTTCCAATAAATTTCCATTGCTTCCTCCATCCTTTGATTCTTGGAATATCCATTAAAGCTTACACCATGAGGTTCATGCCTTTAGTTGCCATAGAATGAAACAGCTCCCTTGCACTGTTAAGTCTAGCCACCAAGTAGAACCAATTCATCAACGTGTTGTATGTAAACGTGTTAGGATTTTCACCTCTTTGAGTCATCAATTCTAACAGCTCATTTGCTTCTTTCATCTTCCCCAACTTGCATAGCAGATCCATCAACACAGTAAACATCACCACATGAGGTCGGACACCTTGATCCATCATCTCATTAAACAAATACTTTGCCTCCTCCAAGCTACCCCAATGACACAAACCACGTAATAGAGTTATAAACAACCACATTTGGGGATATTCTGCTACTCTTCATTTCCAATAAGAGTTCTTTCTCCTTGTTCACTAATCCATGCTTACAAAGTCAATCAATGATAATACCACATCAAACTGCATCAGACTACAAACCAAAACTAGCTTTCACAACGTCTTAGTAAAACTTAAGTGCAACCATTATGTTCCCCAGTCGACACAATCCCTTCACTAAGCTCCCAAAAGCAATAAAATCAGGACTAGAACTCAATTTGTCCATGTTCTTGAACAACCCAAGTTCCTTATCAACTGTGTCCTCCACACAAACCCTTAATCAGTGACGTATAAGTTACAATATTTGGACTACAACTTCTCCTCTGAAGAGTCCCTGTAACCACAAAAGCGTCGGAAACCCGACTCACATTACAAAAAGCAATTAACCAAAATGTTCAAAGCAATAAAACTGGGCAACAACCCGGTAGAATTTATCCTTTAACAGAGTGAAATCACACTAGAGCAATGATTACTCCTAGCAAGTACACCAAATAAATGATTAAACAATGAGATCGGCTGACGGTAGTGCATATGGGGCATATGATCGAAGAAGTGTAATTTTCCAAACCTCAACTGACAATTTCTTGAAAGTTAATTGCAACACTTCATCGAGGGTGACCTTACCGGACTTGCAATTAACTTTCAAGAATTTTTCAAGTGGGAGTTTGGAAAGCAACAACGGTAAGGGAGTTATTCGGTGCAGTTTTGGGCTTTTGGAGAAGTGGGTTTATGGGTATTTCGACATTGTCAAATGTCGAAGATTTAGGTTTAGGAGTTGCGCATGTGGGTCAGTGAATAAAGATGAGAAAGTATACCTTTTGACACAGATCTTGGAGAAGACGTGATGATAGGACAGCAGAAGCAGCAGGAAACAGAGAAGAGGAGAGCGGAATTGAGAGAACCATTAGAAAGAAACGGGCTCTGGAGATGAATCCAATCAGACAAATCGCGTGCAAAGACGACGGCGTATAAGCCCTTTCCTGCCGTCTTGCAAAGCGAAACAATTCTCATTGAGAAAAGTCCCCAAGACCCGGACCCCTCTTGGTTGGTTTTTGTGGGATGGGGGGATGTGGGAGGATTTTGTGGTTAGGGGGCCGAAGAGAAGCACCCAAAAAGCCCTCATGAGCAATGTGGAATCCGTAACGTTTTGAATAGATTTCAAAATCAGGTTCAAGACATTCTTTATCTTGGCCCAGTGGTGTAAAACTTCCCTCTGATGGCAAGAAAACACAATCAGATTGGCCGAGAAAGACATAATACTTGCCAAAAGAATACAAAAGAAAAAAAAACCCAAACAGAATCAGCAAAAGAAAGTTACTTCAGCAAAGAATTTCTTGCATAACAAATCATCAACTTTGGGTGCACAGCTCTACATGTTGATTTCACAAGGAGTTGAGAATTTTGATTTAGAAAAAAAAAAAAAAAAACAACGAAAACATTGAGAGATTGTCTTAGGTTTCCATACCCAACAGTGGATATATGGCTGGTATTGCCCAAACCAACTTTAAGTTCTTGTTTTGTGTTGTGTTGGCTTGGGGCATTCACTAGCTTCTTATCTCTCTGAGACTCCTCCAGGCTCTCCGGCGGGAACAGAACTGTTGGTCGCAAGTCTAGACATTCACAGTACTTTTCATCTTTGGCAGGTAAGAATACTACTATGGAGAATGTGGAGACAATCCGGTGACACATTTCTCTTTGCCATTTGCAAAGAAGATCAACCATTTTCTTTGACTCATTATTAGAGTATTGACTGTAACTATATTAGGAATACAACCCTTTTCTTCCACCATTTCCATAAACAAATCATTTGCCTTCTTCAAAATCTTTTCCCTTACAAAACCCATGAATCATGATGTTAGATGTTACAAAAATTGAGCCAGACCTTCCTTTATTGGGTAGTCTGCAGAATATCTGCCAAGCAACTCCCAAGTTTCCCTGCTCTACAAAACGAATCCGTGAGGCAGCTGTAAACTTCAATGCTCACTTATGCAGTTTTCTAAAGTACCAAATAATTCCACTGCCTCAGAAATACAACCATTCTAGCAAAGCCCATTGAAGAGTACTTTATAAAGTAGATGATTCTGCCACCAGCCCGTGAAGTTCCATCTCACCTAATAGCTTCCGTGCATCCTCAACCTTACCTGCCTTGAAAAGACGAGTTACTAACATATTATATTTTATACCGTTGGCCCAACTTCCTTGTGAATCATTTTCCTGTAGCAATTTATAGCTTCCTTTATCTCTCGATTCTTGCAGTGTCCATGGATCAATACACTGCAACTGATAACTTCAGGTTCGTGCCCTTTTCTTAGCATAGAAACAAACAGCTTCTCAGTATCATCAAGCCCCCCCACCAAGCAGAAGCCATCCATTAATGCTGTACAACTAAACATGTTAGATTTCAAACCTCTCTGTATTATTAATTCCAACGGCTCATTTGCTTCTTCCATCTTTCCTTCCTTGCAAAGCACATCTATCATTTCATTGAAGGTCACCCTATTTGGTTGAAGACCTTCATTTACCATCTCATTAAACAAACTTGTCGTCCCCATAACACAAACCACGTATCAAAGAACTATAAATAACCACATCTGTAATATTCTTCTGCTCTTCATTTCCAAGAAAATTTCCTTCGCCTTGCCTACTCAATCATCCTTGCAGAGCCCATCAATAATAGCACCATAGTAGAATACATTAGGCTTACATTCCAGAAAAAAAACTGACCAGTGACCATTTCTTCATGTAACTGAAGTGCAACAGTTGGGTTGCCCGCTCGACACAATCCATTAATCAAAGTCACAAATGTAATCACATTAGGACTACAACCCGGCATCAAAATTTTATAAAACAACCCGACTGCCTCACGAATTCTCACTAGAATAGTGCTTATTCCGGGCAAGTGCACCAAGTGTGTGATCAAAGAAGGCAATGCTTCGGTGAGACTGATATTACCAGGATTACAGTTGATTTTCAAGAACATTTCAAGTGGGATTTGGGAAGGAATATCGGGAGTTGAGTTTTTTGGAGCAACTTTGGGATTTGAATAAGTGCGCTTATGTGGGTATGAATTATTTTGTGAAGATTTTGGATTTGAAATTGAGGGTGTTTGAACATAGCTGAAAGTTTACCTCTTGGAGTAGAAACCGCCGAAGAAGGTGACGACGAATCAGCAGAAGAAGAAAGAGGAGTTTTGAAAACCATGTGGAAACAGAATCCATATTCGCTTTCGATTCGACACAATCCATGAATCCGATCCCCATTTATAATCACGTTAGGCCTGCATCCCAACGAGGTAATTTTCCCGAGCAACACAACCTCCTCACCGATCCTCTAACGCTTAATCAGATATGCATAAGCCACGGCATCTGGGCGACAGTACCTCAAAAGTCAGCTCAGAAAATCAATCCTGCAAAATGTTTGAAATGATCAAATCGGGCCAAAACGCCACTTAAATTCACTCTTCTATACAGTGAAATCACACTTGAATACCGCTTATTCCTTGGAAATGAACCCAAGTAAGTGATTAAATGATGATATCGATGGAGTTGGTTGAAAACGGAGCATGTAATCCAAGAAATGCAATGCTTCATTATTAGCGATCTTACCACACTTCAGTTAATTCTCAAGAATCCTTCAAGTGAGTATTGGACAGGAACATGGGAAAGTAAGATTTTTCATCACAATTTTTGGATTTGAAGAAGTGGGTCTACGTAGTTATGGAAGTCGAAAGTGAGGCGTTGAGCTTAATATACAATGCGGTAAACTACAACATTGTAACTACAGTTTCATGTTCATTTAAATACTTTATGGATATTAGGAATAATAATGTTTATCTTTCATCTTCTCATACTATTTTAGTTGTTTAATGAGATTATTTTACAAGTTAACTGAAGTCCTATTATTAGGACTATTGCAAGGTTTAAATTTTGTTGAGGTCCTATTTTTTTATCTTACTAACCTCCTATTTGCTTTAGCATAGATCTTTTTTATACACTAATTTTTTCTTGCGTTCATTATTTTACTTATTGAAATTTTAACAATCACAAAATATCAAGTACCTTTATTATTTATGAATAAACTTTACTTGTTGTCTCTCCGTAATTTTGAGTCATTTTATGAGTTTATTGTTTTAGTAACTATATAACTTGTCAAAATTTTAGTAATTCTAATAGGTAACTTTTAATTTTTTTTTTTTATTTTAGATATATATTTTCTTAATTTCTGCTTTTTATATTATACTGATATAGATAAATCTGATAAACATCCAATGACTACCAAAAAAAAAAATGCATAGAAGATTGGTCTAATAGTGAAATGGGTTTTCCTTCACGATGGTTTCAATGAGAATTGAAAACAATTTGACAATGAAAAATAATGTATCTTAACTCAGAGTAGCTGAGGAAGATAAATGACTTTTGTTCCTTGATGATCTTTTTAGGCTTTGAACAAAATATCAGCCTTATAAAACCAATGAGAATTGTTATATATATGATTATTGAAGACAAATGTTTCATATTAGAAAAATAAAATTTTTGAGTAATATTTAAATAAGAAAAATAATATCTTCTAATTCTTACATTAGCTTTTGAATTAGATTTAAGTTTTCTAATATGATTTTAAAGCCCTTATTAATCCGCTATAACTTTTACTCAACCTTATGTCATTAAAATATAATTAGTAAGCAAGAAGTATAAAAAAATACAATCTTTTGGTAGTATTTCAATATAAAAAAAAAATATTTCTCTAACACATAAACTAACTTTTAAGTTAGAATTTAAGGAGTTTCTAATAATAGTCACTCGAACAAATGAAGAAATTAAGTTTTGTGGTTCAAATGTTTGTTGGTGGGTTCCTGTCCGATGATGTCAGTGCTTCTGTTTCCTTTTTTTTTTTTTTTACACTTATTTCCCGTTTGTCTATGATCACATTTTGGTCTAACATTGCATCTTCCGTTGGTCTCTCATTTTCAATCCCCACGACATGGAGGAAAAATAAAAGAGAAAAGAGAAAAGTGTATGGTGTTGATCTCTTTGTTTGTTATCTAAAACGTAGATAAATCTGCATTTGTATCGGGACTTGAGGGAAGAATTCAGGTAAATGCTGCTTAGTCTACTATTATTCTTTACTTAAAAGAATAAATAAAAATAAATTATTAGAAAAAAATTGGATATTCAGCTAGACTTTGACCTCTATTAACCACCGGAAGGAGTGTCTGAAACATGCATCCTTGCTTTCCTTTAGATGTTAACTATTGATTTCATGCCATCATGAATTTCACACTTTACATGACACTTACACTTACTGTTTATGTGGACCCATATTGAAACACCAAACTCTACCATCATATGCTAATTCTCAAGTATATGTCACTTAGCTTTTTGAGAAATATTTTTCAAGAATCATTTAATAAGGATAAAGGACCTTCTAAGTAGGGTAATTTGATGGCAATTAGTTTAGAAATGCAACCTCATCAATGTCTTATATTGCTATTATACTAATATTATACTCTTCATATATGGAGGTATTTCTTTAGGAGTAAATTTTAAGAGAAGAATTAATTTTAAATATGTAACTAAAATCATGTTTTAAGTTAAACATCCAATTGCTAATGGACATGTCCCTATAGGAAATATTTTCTCATACTTGAAGTGAAGTGTTGTATTGAAATTTAGGGTATATCTCATATTTTAAGCACAATAGCATATTTTAAGCACAATATATATATATATATATATATATATATATATATATATATATATATATATATATATATATATATATATATATATATAGATATGTATATATATATTTTTCTATTATAAGTTGATTAAGAAAAAAAAAACATTGAACCTTCCAACAATCTAACCACCTCCATACACAAAAGATAAATCAATGACTCAAAAGTGAACATTTCTACAATCTTGAACTATACTCATGGCAAGGAAAATATACCAAACAATAAAACCTGTGGAATGCATATCAACTTAGTAAAAAATGAAAGATGGCCCCCATTGCAAAGACTTGGGCTCTACCTCTATTTCAACCCTTCCTTTTTTTTTTTTTTGTTTGTTTTTATCTTAGGACTTCTTACCATATTATTCTCTACGTTAAGGAAGCACATACATTTTCAACAAGAAAATAAGTTTTAGAATGCATGTATGAATATGGAAGTTTTATTTATAACATTTGAAATTCATAAGTTTAAGAAGACCAAGAAATAAAGTCTCCAACTATCACACACCAAGATATTAACATTGTAAGGATTTTTTTTATTTCTAAATCAAGGAATTTTCTATCATACAAATTTCCTTATTTTTGCCACTAAGATTGAGGTGACAATAATTTTTATAAAAATGCAGTTTCTAAATATTTAACTCTTAAAAGCAATTAAAAGACAAGAAGATATATATTTAGCATGTGTAGAGACTTAATAATAGGACTATTTTTTATTTGATATGATGTAACATATATGATCTCATCGCAAGGGTCATGTCTCTAACTATTTTATATTAATCATTGGTATGTGTATATATATAGATGATAATAATTATAATACTAATTACTATTATTACTATTATTACTATTATTACTATTATTACTATTGCTATTATTTGTTAGTAAAGAAAAGCTTGAGGATATAGGACGTCAGAACAAAGGTCGTAGACGATAAATGACCAATATGATTATTGGGCTGTTGACAAGGCTACAATAACTTTCCTCAAATGGTTAATTTGAAATTAAGGTGAGATGTTATAATAGATTCAGGTAATGCATGTATGATTCTGCAATGCAATATTACACGGTAGTTGTATGAACAGGAAGCGGTTGGCCTGGTGTCAGCCTTGAAAGCCTTTGAGTCGAAGCTAACCATGGCGGATCGACACCGCCACAAAGCAAGCAACGAAGCCGTCTCTCTCACCTATCGCCTCCTAACGTCTCATCGACTCAAACTCATGACGTCCCAACTCACAGTAGGTAGAGACTCTGGAACACTCATACTTTAGCCTGATATTTAGCTCTCTCCAACCTCTTCCCTCTAATACCTTCCTTCACTTCTCTCCTCTCTCTAGCTCTCACTACCCGTTCCTTCTCTCCGATCTCCGTTTTGCTTGCCATGGCCTCCAACGCCATGACTGGCCTGATTGCAGGTTCTCGCGGCAGAGATGAACTCCATGTTATACATGGCGGTGACGAGGTAGCTTTTTCTTTGTTATTTTCTTGAATTAGTCTTGAAAGTTTGCAGTTAGAGAGTTCTCTTAAGAGCTTGTTTCATTGCAGCAGCGACCACCAACTCGTCAGTCGTCGTCGAAACTC
The DNA here is from genome assembly GCA_028551475.1 of Casuarina equisetifolia. Taxonomy (NCBI): domain Eukaryota; kingdom Viridiplantae; phylum Streptophyta; class Magnoliopsida; order Fagales; family Casuarinaceae; genus Casuarina; species Casuarina equisetifolia. Next base: position 13,266,499 of record CM052359.1, read on the forward strand.
TGTCGAGTTTGTGGTGACGAGATCGGGTATAAGGAGGACGGTGAGTTGTTTGTGGCGTGTTATGAGTGCGGCTTCCCGGTTTGCCGGCCTTGTTACGACTATGAACGGAGCGAAGGGAACCAAAGCTGTCCTCAGTGCAACACTCGCTATAAGCGCCATAAGGGTTCGCTTAAACTCTCATTTTATCTGTATAAACTTCAGTTTGCCAATGAAAATAAGACTCAACACTCAATATATAAGTTTTTTTTTTCTTGTTTTCTGGTGTTCTGGTGTTCTGGTGTTCTGGTGTTCTTCCTCCAGGATGTCCTCGAGTTGCTGGAGACGACGACAACTTCGATGCAGATGATTTTGATGAAGAATTTCAGATTAAGAATCGCCATGACGATTCAGAAAGGCAGCATGTAACTACTCATTCGGTAATAAATGATCAAATCATGGTCTTTTTGCATCACATATTATTATTATTAATTCAAGAGGACTAAAGGTGCCGCTGAGTTTTTGCAGGAAAATGGAGACTACAATCAGCAGCAGTGGCATCCTGATGGCTCTATTGCAGCAAGTGGTAAGAGAGCTCTTGACATCTTCTGGGTTTTCATTTTTCACAAGGAATTCCGTTTGTTTCCTCTATAAATGTATTGATCTGTGCAATTCTTGGTGGTGTTGAATGGCGCGGTAGTTGCTGGTAAGGATTTTGAAGGAGACAAAGAGGCTTACAGCAACACAGAATGGAAAGAAAGAATAGAGAAGTGGAAAGTCAGGCAAGAAAAAAAAGGTTTGGTTAGCAAAGATGATGGAAACAATGATCAAGGCGAAGATGATGACTTCCTGTAAGTTCTTTGTTTTGTTCTATATAATATAATATGTACTACTTACTTATTTATAGGATAATAAATTTCACTAACTTTTTAAAATTTATTTTAGTTTTAGTTTGGATAATGAATATCTTATTAACGTTATGTATGTATGTATGTATGTATGTATGTATGTATGTATGTATGTATGTATGTATGTATGTATGTATGTATGTATGTATGTATGCCTAACCTTCGATTTCCGATTTGCAGTTTGGCTGAAGCCAGGCAACCGCTGTGGCGAAAGATCCCGATTCCCTCGAGCAAAATCAGTCCATACCGCATCGTCATTGTTCTTCGTCTCGTCATTCTCGCTTTCTTCCTTCGCTTTCGAATTCTAACTCCGGCTTATGATGCTTTTCCCCTGTGGCTCATCTCTGTGATCTGCGAGACATGGTTTGCCTTCTCATGGATTCTTGACCAGTTCCCGAAATGGTTCCCCATCACCCGAGAGACGTACCTGGACCGCCTCTCCATAAGGTTCGAGCGGGAGGGAGAACCAAACCGCTTAGCTCCGGTTGATTTCTTTGTGAGTACTGTTGATCCACTCAAAGAACCTCCGATCATCACGGCAAACACTGTTCTTTCCATCTTGGCCGTCGATTACCCTGTCGATAAGGTCAGCTGTTACGTCTCCGATGATGGTGCGTCCATGCTGCTCTTCGATACGCTATCGGAAACCGCCGAGTTTGCAAGAAGATGGGTGCCGTTCTGCAAGAAATACAGCGTTGAGCCCAGAGCTCCTGAGTTCTACTTCTCTCAGAAGATTGATTACTTGAAGGACAAGGTGCATCCCAGCTTTGTGAAGGAGCGGAGGGCCATGAAAGTAAGCTAACACATTAAGGAATATCAAATTTCTTTCGTCAGTTTTCTCGCGACAACTTTCCCAGAGACCAAACGAGGCTTAAGGGGATGTTGATTTCCTTTTTGTTGTATTGCAGAGAGAGTATGAAGAATTCAAAGTAAGGATTAACGCATTGGTAGCAAAGGCTGAAAAGAAACCCGAAGAAGGATGGGTGATGCAGGACGGGACGCCGTGGCCTGGGAACAACACTCGCGACCATCCCGGAATGATTCAGGTTTCAGAAAGATCATCCTGCTCTGTTTTTTCTCGGATAATCTGTATGTCATCCAAATGTGACTGTTTGGTTTCGTGGAAAGACTGGTACGGGGAAAATAAAATGCCATCGAAGTGTTTGATTTCTCGGATAATCTATAGGTCATCAAAAGATCAACCTAATTGATATGTAGCATCTGTTTGGTTTCTTGGAAAGACTGATACGGAAAAATAAAATGAAAAGAAAAAAGAAAAAGCATGTCCCTAAATAATTAAGACTTAGCTTAAAAGTTTTCTATATATGAAAGAAATACTCAATGTTTGTTAGCCAACTTGTGAATAAAAATAAAATTTATGTTGGTTATGAAAAGGATGTCAAAAGAATCATTCTCTCATTTAAACTTTACAATCTTATCTTTTAACATAAAATTTTCATGTTGCATACTGAGACATATTAAGAACAATATAATAAAAGTTTCATGTTACCAAAATATTACTTAAGAATCTTGAATATGGAAGAAAAGTCTTTGTATTATAGAGTAAATTTTTAGATAAAAATGAGTACCTCTATTTTTTGAGAATATTCTTACCCTTCTTTCTTCCCAAAATTTCCCTCATTTTTTCAAGAACTAAACATTCTGCTACTTGATTTGCAGGTATATCTTGGAAGCGAGGGTGCACTTGATGTTGAAGGGAAGGAGTTGCCTCGGCTGGTTTATGTTTCCCGCGAGAAACGTCCTGGCTATCAACACCACAAGAAAGCCGGCGCCATGAATGCTCTGGTGGGAAGCTTGTTATTCAGACGATGTCAATCTGGGTGCGGTTGAATATCTTCCAATTCTGGTAACTTTTTGGACTGTGTTTGTGATGAACAGGTTCGAGTCTCTGCGGTACTTACCAACGCACCTTTCATGTTGAATGTGGATTGTGACCACTACGTAAACAATAGCAAGGCTGTAAGGGAAGCCATGTGCTTCTTGATGGATCCCCAGCTCGGAAAGAAGCTCTGCTATGTCCAGTTTCCTCAAAGATTCGATGGTATTGATCGTCACGATCGATATGCAAACCGCAATATTGTGTTCTTCGATGTAAGTCATGGAGTTTTCTTAATATCCTTTGTCCACATATTGAGTATGGAGTACTGTTAAAAATGATGAAATGAGTTGTTTCACACTATCTCAATTCTAACTTTTTTTATTAAAAAAAATATCTTTTTTGAAATGAAGGTACGATTCTTCCTTAAAATATAATTTTAAAAGAGAAATAAGAATTCTTGCATCCTATTTGATTTCAGATTTCAGATTTCAGAGATTATTTTTCAAAATGGTTTTACAAGGAATGTATCATTTTTATGGTGAAATTTGTGATCCATAATAGTTGTAATAAGGTGTCTTAAGAACAATATTAATTATTAATACGTCTCCTTTTTACTACCCTGTTTTAAGAATGAAATAAATTTTCTTATAATTACTAAATAACAATTTTGACAAAATGTCTTACTAAACTAAAAGCTTTGAATTTCAATGTTCTTTGGTTGAAGATAAACATGAAAGGCCTAGATGGCATCCAAGGCCCGGTGTATGTCGGCACGGGATGTGTCTTCAACAGACCGGCATTGTACGGCTACGATCCACCGGTGTCGGAGAAACGGCCGAAGATGACATGCGACTGTTTGCCGTCGTGGTGCTGTTGCTGCTGCGGTGGTTCGAGGAAGTCGAAGTCGAAGTCGAAGAAGAAAGGAGAAAGAGGGCTGCTTGGGGCACTCTACTTCAAGAAGAAGAAGATGATGGGGAAGAATTACGTGAGGAAAGGGTCAGGACATATGTCTGATCTTGAAGACATTGAAGAAGGGCTTGAAGGCTATGAAGAGTTGGAGAAATCATCACTCATGTCACAGAAGAATTTTGAGAAACGGTTCGGACAATCGCCAGTTTTTATTGCTTCCACTCTCATGGAAGATGGTGGCATTCCCGAAGGGACTAGTCAAGCTTCACTCATTAAGGAGGCCATTCATGTCATCAGTTGTGGCTATGAAGAGAAAACTGAATGGGGCAAAGAGGTGATGATTATCTCCTACTTCTTTTCCATAAATGACTTGGAATATTGTAGTCCATTTATTTGATTATGACCTTCAACTTTGATAATAATTTGACATGGTACGAGAGCAATGTTAAGTTTCTATGAAAGCTATTTTCATTGAATTGGTGGCGAATAAGGCATGTTAAAGTTTAATAATATACATCTCATTTCATTAATATACTAATACATTGTATTTCCATGCTGCTTTTAAGTTGGTTTTTTGAGGAGGAAAGTGAACCTTCTAACGGAACGGATCTTGAGAGTGAATACAAAATTTAGTAGTCTATTAGATTGTTTAGAAGAGTTACATGACTAAAATAAGATTAAACAATGACTGCTTTCTTTTCCTTGCAGATTGGGTGGATCTATGGCTCTGTTACAGAAGATATTTTGACAGGCTTCAAGATGCACTGCAGAGGATGGAAGTCCGTGTATTGCATGCCAAAGAGACCGGCTTTTAAGGGATCAGCTCCTATCAATCTATCAGATCGTTTACATCAAGTTTTGCGATGGGCTCTTGGCTCTGTTGAAATCTTCCTTAGTCGTCACTGCCCTCTATGGTATGCTTATGGAGGAAAGCTGAAATGGCTGGAGAGACTGGCTTACATTAACACCATCGTCTACCCTTTCACTTCCATCCCTCTGCTTGCATACTGCACGATTCCAGCCGTCTGTCTTCTCACTGGAAAATTCATCATCCCCACTGTAAGTGGTTCTAAGACCTTCTTTCAGCAATAACTCTTTTAAGAATGAAAGATTCATCATCCTGTATGTATATATATGTGTGTGTGTGTGTGTTGGGAAGCATGAGTCTTACACTAGAGAAGAACAATTTGATGTAAAGATCAAATTAAAAAATGACTCTCTAACTCTATAACTAACTTTTGGGTTGAGGCTTTGAACAAATATGGAAGAGAAGTCATTGTAATTGTTAAAAATACATCAAAACATTTTCATTTGTTTTCTTCAATTCTAACTACACGACCTCTAATCAGTTATGCAATGTGTTCCGCAGCTGACAAACCTTGCTAGCATATGGTTCATGGCTCTTTTCCTCTCCATCATTGCGACGGGTGTGCTTGAGCTCAGATGGAGTGGTGTGAGCATAGAGGACTGGTGGCGTAACGAGCAGTTCTGGGTGATCGGAGGCGTCTCAGCACATCTTTTTGCCGTTTTCCAAGGCCTCCTCAAGGTCCTTGCTGGAGTTGACACCAACTTCACTGTAACATCAAAGGCTGCCGACGATGCCGAGTTCGGGGAGCTCTACCTCTTCAAATGGACCACACTACTCATCCCGCCCACCACTCTCATAATCATCAACATGGTCGGAGTCGTCGCTGGAGTTTCTGATGCAATCAACAATGGGTATGGATCATGGGGTCCATTATTTGGGAAGCTGTTTTTTGCCTTCTGGGTCATCGTTCATCTTTATCCCTTCCTCAAAGGTTTAATGGGAAGGCAAAACAGGACTCCCACCATTGTTGTACTCTGGTCCATCCTGCTTGCATCAATTTTCTCACTGATTTGGGTTAGAATTGATCCTTTCTTGCCCAAGCAAAAAGGTCCTATCCTTAAACAATGCGGGGTGGATTGCTAGACATGCTGTTGCCTACCTTTCCCTTTTACATGATTCCCATTACAGTTTATGCCACTTGTTTTGCTTGTTTCAATCTTGGAAAATTCCTAAACTTACGAGGAGAGTTTGTTGTGCATAGTGGTTTAAGAAACATTTTCCTGGTAATGTATGAAATGGGAGCCTCTGGCAATATGTTTACCCATAAAACCACTAGAAACTCCAATGAGACCTTTTTCATGAATGGTTTTGCCTTGACAATTTGGTTAGCAAGACTTTACTCTCTTCGCTGAAATCCATTTTTATGGAAAATCATTGATTGCAACCTAAGGCTGTATTCTTTGTTTTAGAAAAGAACCAGGGTGGTAAGATCATGATAAGAAGAAATTTACACTCTTATGCTGTAGTCCTGAATGGATTGCATGCAGGGTGTCCACACAAATACGTACTGGGTTGCCTACTGAAAGATGTTTTGGTCATCTAATAAAATTCCAATCTGCTCAGTAGCATGCAGCATGCAGTGTCCAACTATGAGAGTTGTTGAGGATGCGAGTCTTGTCCAATTCAGGAATGCTTACACCCTTAAGAATCATATCTAACCTAAGATTTTCGTGTAGCAGAAGTTCCAGGTTTGACAGAACTCGTATTCTTAACAAAAGTGGGAGAGATCTTGCATTATAAAAGAAATTACACAAGATAAAGACATCTGCTTACAGGAAATTTAAGTATAAGCAGGTACCAAAAGATATGAGAAAGAAACTAAAAATTGTACCAGCGGTTTTGAGTGCCAAGCAAGACCCATTTGGATCGAATAAAATCCATGTGAAGCCCATGATTTACGTCTACAACAAGTCACAGTAATCTCCAGGAAACATTGACCCTCCGATTTATGATATGTTTCCCCAATTTAATTCCCCCGAATCAGAGTGAGACACTTTCTGTCACGGGATCACCATTTCAAATTTGTCTCTAGCCTTTTCAGGACATTGCTGCAAATTATTGTCTTCTTAGCACATTCTTCAAAATGTTCTTGATGCCCACATGTTCTCTACCCTCAACCTTCAACAGTTACTTCCTTTTTCCACGACTAAGCCTTTTTATCTAATCTAGAAAAAGGGGTCATCGAAAACAATCAACAGGCAGGCTAAAACTTGCTATTCAAGCTGATCAAGGAATTGGACCAATTCTAATTAAGTTGCCAACTTGGTCGGGAATAAACATTCCATCAGCTGCTCAGAAAGCCCAGTACTATTTCTCAGCCTTTGTAATATATGCACCATCTATTAAACAGATCACGGATCAACTATGAAAAGATATTTACACCCCTATAAAAGCAGCGGCCAAAATTTAAAGCGCTATGGTTCCGGAGTAAAATAGAATCAGAACTTAGCAGAAAGATCTTTTTACAGATGACCAACTACTTTAGACAACAGACAACCTTTCTATATACAAAACCATGTACATATGCATCGCAAAAAACTAACCCGTGTCTCACGACTGAAGCCTATTGTTCAACTGATTGACAAGACTGTAAGTATCCTGATACCCGGCCATTAGATTATAGTTAGAAGAAGTGCAGTTCAGCAAGACCTGCTTCGTCAAAATTTCTTCATTGACAGGAAGGCCATTACATTAAGAAAATATATACAAAACAGTAAATAGACAATCCCCATTGTCACTCATCTTGCAACAGCTGCAGATCCTGTGCCATGAGAACGACAGTAATCAGGACAATCAAGAAGACTGAGCAAATCTTTCATATTTGATATTCCCATTCAAGAAAAACTTAAAAAAGTGTTGGTTATTGTAACTGCTAAAAGTTCAAAATTTTCATTCGACATTAAAGCTTTCAATTTAATGATGGCATCTTCTGAACCAAAAGAAAAGAACAAAGAAAAAACAGAAACAAAAATAAAAAACACTCCTGACTTAGAACATCATAGCCTCTGCGGTCATTTTTTAACAATGGTTACCCGTAATAGTTTCATGATGCATTGTGCTAGGACAAAAGTATGTTGCAAACTACCCACTCCTAATCAAGATCCTGGCCAACTAAAATTTTATTCGGTGAATCACCAAATCCATCTTGTCCTAACCGTGTTCATATTGAGGCTTAACATCCAACTTCACTGTAAAATCCTCACAAGGTTTTTGAGTAATAGAAGGCAATAATGCAGAAATTAACAGTGCAAAACCATAAAAATGAGCTCTGAATCACAGGCAATGAACATGTACTACTACAAGCCTACAAAATCATAAGAAAGGAAATGCTTTCACTAAAATGATATGCAAAAACTCCATATGTGAAAATTGACAAAATAAACTTACTAATTGAACACTTAATGTTTCTGCAGAACTCGCTGCCACATTGACACTGAAATGCCGTGACGGGATGATCATGGTCGTCAAAATCAATGCCATAATCCTACCAAAGGGTTATGAAAGCTTAGCACAGAGCAGATAGAGAATCTGGATTCGTTGCATACTAAGCTATGTTGAAGGTCGGTTTTTAACACAAGTAATATATGAAATGTTCTCTAACGACAGGACAATATGACTGAACTAAACTACCAATCCAAAAACAAAAACAGGACCATGTTAATGCCAGCCTGCATTTACAAACTCATGCATATAAGGACATACACCGAGAGACATAAAGGCTAGCATCCTTTTTAGTTGATTTTCCAGCTTAACACCACTATAAAGCCCAAATAAATTAAAAAAGAAAAAGAAAAAGGAAAGGCTAGCATCCTTTTTAGTTAATTTTCCAGCCTAACAGCCCAAAAAAAAAAAAATTGGCAGAAAACAAAAGGCAGAAAGAAAGAAAGAAAAAAAAGAAATAGAAGCCTTTGGGATGCATTAGCGAACTAAGTACCATAGACAAAACTGTATTTTGATTCATTCATCCTGTCCATGTTCTTCAGTAGCAGAACACAATAAAACCATCAACCAATGCTATGTTCACAACTACGAACAATCTAAAAATAAAATCTACTCACCCAAGTAAGCTCTTCAAAAGCAGCCACCACTCTTGTGGTGAAGAAGCCAAGCTACATTAGAGATAGACCAAATAGATGCTCTATTAGACTTCTACTGGACAGATCTTAGTCTGGCTTCAGTAAAGAAGGAAATCACAAAAAAATGCAAATAAAAAGAGTCAAAGATTCCTTACATGGTAGTAGGTCTGAGCACGGGTCTCCACTTTAACAGGGATCCCAACCAGGTTTGCATCCAAACACCTAGTGAAATACAGAATGAATTGATTAGATATTCTGCACATCAAATCTTTATAACCTGGTAAAACATTTGTCAAGATACTTAAGGTACATGCCACAACCTGTCACCATCTATTGCATACGTGGCAATTCAGTGTTCTTTTCTCTTTCGTTTTACCATTTTTCTTTTTTCTTTCACCCTTCCTTTTTCAAGAACTAAAAACTTATTGCAATAAAGAGACTACTACATTGTGAAAGAGTGTTGGATACTAAGTTCACCTAGGAGATGATATGTCATCTTCATTACAAAAGCATTTCCCTTCTAAATTGATCATTGATGTGTATATAGCAACACAAATTTCACTTAGTTGTCTCTTTATGCTGCCAGGGGAGAACATGGGAAGGAGGGTGGGGAGGTGAAGCATTCTTTTTAGTTCCATCAGCTGCTCTCCTGCCTGATATCTTTCAAACAGTTCCCTTTTCTGATAAGAACATTCAGCTTCAGCCCTATGTCAGCCCACTTGCCCTTCTTGGCATAAGAAGCCCAAAGACTCAAGCATGACATCCTCAAAATCACTCAGGCTGCTCTGAATCCTGCAGAGAAGGCTTTCTTCTTTCTTATGTTACTAGTGCATCGGCACAGTCTGCTTTATTGATGGCCCAACTATAATAGCTTTTATGTAATATAGATAACCAGTAGATGATAACCATAGTACAATTAGCATGTTATCTACAGCAAGTTTTAGCCATACTTTGTGCATGAAAATAGAATGGGTTGAATTCTAGGTCAATGCAACAAATATAACATGCATGGTCACCTTGAAAATTCCGTATCATATTATTTATGATTGAGAATATTCAATTACAATGTATATCAGAAATGTAGGAGGTGACTTTTTTAATGTTCAAGATGAGCACAAACTAGTTAGGTCCTGAATTCATGATTGCATGAATAGCAGAACATTAACAACTCTAATAGTTTTGCATTATGCAAAGTTTCCGATCAAACCAAAAAATAAGTATATAAAGGGAGGACCATATCTTTGAGGCTTAAACTAGTACCTATGATTAATAAACCTAGCAACATTGCCAAAAACTGTTGCATCCAAACAGAGAGCTTCTTCATTCTTCAGAACTCCTGAACCCCAGTCTGCATCCAGTAGCACTGAGTAGTTGTTTTTCCTACTTTTGTTGCTTTCCAATTTCCTCTTGTACCACTCTGTGCAGTTTAGGATTTCTCCAACATATTCACATACAAATGCACCTTTTGGCAGGTCCTCTAGGGTTCGGAGACCCCATCCTTTTCCCTCAGGCGTTTGAAAAATCTAAAATACAGCACAAAATGCACAAAATAATCATGGAAGCTGCTTGTGAACAAACTTAAGGTATTTCAATAGCAAATGCAAGAATAACAAGAGAAATTAGCATCAGGAGAAAATACTAGGAATAGTTATTAGCAAGCATAGGAAAACAGCAGTATCATCCCATTTCCTAACAGAAAAACTAAGGTAGAGGCCCGACCTGCAACTTGCAAGTTATACCTCGCTGCACCACTCGATTGCCACAGTTTTTATTGCAGCCGCATTTGCTCCAGCATTCTTTTATAAACTTCCTCTTTAAGTGGCCTTTGCATGGTTCTAAACAATCATCAGTCCTCAGTCTTTCAAGTGGACATTCTCCACAATACACAAGCTGGTGTCTTTGCAGGTCACGAGCCATAGAGATACACTCTTCCAAGAATTCTTCCCTAAGAAGACCTCCTTTTGCATATGCAAAATGGTCTCCAGTTTCTTTTGCACAAGGACAAGGTCTAGATAAGGAAAGGCAATCACCCAAACAAGCTGAGCAACAATCCTTATCTCCAATCTGAGAGAGGGTGAAGTCAACATATGCATTTTTGAAAACAAGGTTTTGAGGTATGTACATAAAGGACGGTAGATATTCATCGTTGATCTCATTGACCCATGAAATTCTGACCCTTTCTTCTCCTTTTGCTATGTCATTGACGTCATGAAGGGACCTTAAATCACTAGGAGTTTCTTCATGCTGTGGAACAAAAATCAAACTACACGAATTTGTTGATCCAGGGTCTCCCAATTTCTTTTCACATTCATTTTGAGCACAGCCATTTGGAATGTTCTTCTTAATAGCTTGTAAGTGGTAATCAAGCCCATTCAGATAAATTGGAAGTCTTGAAAGAGGAGCAGGCACTGCAGCAGAGAAGTGATTAATCACTAACCCATTTGAAGATGGGATACACAAACTTGGTCCACTTCCCCCAGCATCACTCATAGAAGATTTCTCAAATACGTCAATGTTTCGGGTTATATTTTCTGACCCTCCCAGCGATTCATCAGTTGAGTAAGTTCCCAGTTCTAAGAAGCACTGACACATATCATTCAATAGTTTCTTGACAGAAAAATTCGGGTCAACAATTTTATATGTCTGCAAACACTTATCCTCCATCAGTTTCATAAACTCATCACAACTAGGCATATGGAAATCTGGTCTTCCAAGAGCTGAATCACAGCTCAGAGAAATTTTTACCTCTCCTAAGGGCGAGGAGGCAACCTCTAAACTAGGACACTCATTAGGGGTGGTTGCAAGCTCGTTGTTGATTCCCCCCTCACTTGAAGAAGCTAAAATACCATCACCTCCATTTCCTTCATTTAAAAGTTGAGATGCTTGAACTTCTGGACCATGGTTTTCACCTGAATTGTTCCTAGCTGAAGAATCCAACTCACCTGATGGACCTACAAGCAACACCAATCCATTACAGGAGCATGAATTGAGGTTTCAGTATCAAAGATAGTTTATTGAACAGCACCAAACACTTTCTAAACATGTGTCATTAGTAGTCAGGCTGTGGCTCAGTTTACTCTTGGTCCAACCATGGTATGATAATCCTCATAAGTGACCATCCATATGCATCGATTCACTAAGACAGATATATGTTCCAACGGACATTCTAAAATGTTCCTTATGCCTATCAATGATTAGGCCAATACTGTTACATTATGGACAAAAACAAAGCATATGTGCATCTCTAAAGATGACTATATTACTGCCATGCACAGGGTTTAAGTAAAATCAGATGTACTCGGTCCTGCATAATCTCACAAGGCCCAAACCTAAAGAGTTGTAAACTATCCTTAGAGAGGGGTGAACAACAGAGTGGAAAAAGTAGCAATAGGAATGACATGTCAGACAGCGACAATTAATTTATAAGATAAATAGAACTTACAGAAAAATAAACAAGTTATTAACTGTCACAAAAAGCTGAAACTAATGAAAAAAAAAGTTGGAAGCTAATATATTAAATCCTTGAACCATTATTTTAACATTTCCCTCCTTTTCTTGCATGACAAACTACCCATGATTCCACCATCAGTATCAGACTAAAAAAAAAATAAACCAGCAAAATCACCGATAATCACCAAAGATCCAGATGTTTGAAACATCAACCCAAAGCAACCTATCAAGTTAAATGGACCCACAGCAAGAAAATTTCAATGATACACCTAACGGCAATCATTTTCCAGCAACGGTTATTGTGACCACCCACTACACTAGACAGAGAAATTGAATGAGCTTGCTTCTCATATGGCTGTAGAAGATACAATATGAACCACTTGGTTGCCTCAAAAACACACCAAGAAAGCAATCAAGCACCACAACGGTGCATCCTTAAATTCCATGGATGTAACTTAAGGCTTCTATGGGAATGCAGTTGTGTGGGATCCCCGATTGGCACAAAAAGGTAAACAAGAAAGATGAAGAGAGAGAGTAAGTTTTTTCTTTTTGTTCTTTTCAGTTCATGTGACTACTATCGTTAAAGAATTATTATTATAATTAAACAACACATTAAAATAACAACTTAAACTTATTGGAAAGATTGAATCTAATACCACCAAAGTGGCTTTTTCTGCTGTCCAAATGTTACCAATATCGAATGTCTCATAGGAAGTTCATTGAGACAGAAAAGCAAAACAGGAAAAGTAAATAATGAGGAAACAAGGAAAGCGGAAGGGTTCTGCTAGCACAATATTTGAAAGTTGCAATTACGATGTTTGTTTTGTTGGCCACCTTTGTACTATATTTATGTAATCTTTATTGTTTGTAGACATCAACAAGCACTCAAAAATTACCAAAAATCAACCTTGCCAGAAGGAGTCTTATGTTGACAGTGTAAACAGAAGATTAAGATCCCCACTATTTTCTAACAATAATCCAAAACTTTGGATTACCAAAGGTGGTACCTACTATCATAAAATACGCCAATACATAGATATAGAAACTATTTGTGTAAACCAAATGCAGGAAGTCATAATAGAAGGGCTTTTGCTGAGAGACAGGCCATTGAACTCATCAAAAATAAAGTTTAATGGAGAGTTTCAGTATTGTAATTTCTGATCCACTTAGGTTTCACAGTTAAATAAAAACAGATCATGGATGATAAAGACATCAAAGTTTAAAAAATTCTCCACGCAAAGTATTTGCACATATGAACTATGTAATTCCAGAAATTTTGTAAAAGGAACGAAGATGCACCTGGGTGAATCATTGCAATAGGAACCTCATTCTGTGGGACATCACCAGCAAACACGTCATCAGTAAATGGCTCAGCTTTTGGCTTGACCAACACAAGAGTTTCAGGAACCTTCTTCTTTGGCAAGAGAAAAATGCCTGCCTTAATTCTTGGCTCTCTAATGCATACACGAGATGCCCTCTCAGACATAGATCTTTTCCCCGGGGAAGGAATTTGAGGTAAGAGAGGTTCCTTGCCCTTGTCAACAAGACCATGCAAAGGTGAAATGGGTTGCAGGGTGGACCGGGATCTCTCCATCATGTCTTGTGGCTCTTGTTGGCTACAAAACTCGAGTGGTTTGTCCTCCATTTTAGGTTCTTTTAATGAAGTCCCACCCAAACTTTGGTTGCAGACATTGACAGACAATGTAACATGATCGCCTTGGTTTCTTTTGCGTAACCTCTTTAGAGGACGCTCAGCCTCATCTTGCATTTGAGCATCTCCCTCCAAATCCTCCTCCTAAGAGTTTGAAAGGTAAGTTAGCAAATATGAGCAGAAAAACAAAAACACATACAGATATAAGAAGTATTAGAGCAAAGAATAGACATTAAGGACATACATCAGTACTCCTACATTTCTTCTTCTGTTCTGCAACCTGATTGATCGCATGAGCATGAGGCAAGGGACAAAAAACAAAAAGAGAGAGAGAGAGAGAGAGAGAGAGAGAGAGAGAAAGAGAAAGGGGGGTTTTGAAAACAGCATCCCAACTATGTTATAAGTTAAAAGAGGGAAATTGTACCGTATTGTCTTCTTCCTCAAATATAGCATCTGCTAGAGCTCTGTAATTCTCTTCTTCAATAAGTTCCCAGTTCTTATCATACAATTTTATAAGTTTTTTTAATACTGGTTTCACTCGATCTTCTTTGATTCCAATGTCCTTCATCGCATGAAAGGCTGCCGCAACTCTAGGATTTGGAGCCATCAATGATCATTCCACCAGCCTCTTATACTAGAAACTCAAATGCTGGGTACAACTATTACAATACCAATAAGTGCCAGGACTAATAGGTCTTCCAGAAAATACATAAGTCCATCAGCATGTTCCTCCAGTAAAATTAATTGCTACAGTGGAGAAGAAACAAACATCACTTTTAAACACTCGTCAGGACACTAAAAGTTTAGGTAATAGTATGGTGTCTATGCAAAACAAAATGAAAGTAAAAATACTTAAAAGGAAAAATGTACTTTGGCTTAGGAGACTTAAAAATGAACCCAAAATAGTAGTTCTTTTCAGAAATGTCGCAATCATCTTCTATCATTTTGTCATTGATTTCAATCGGCAATAATCTCCCCATATACCCAATCCCCGCGAAATTCAACATCAATCCATTACAAGCTAACATTTACCGTAAAGGCCCGAAAAGTAAAAGAAAAAAGAAACAGAAAAGAAGAAACTCAACGGAGTTGAGATCCAAGCACAAAAACACTCTGTACAAGATAGAAGAAACCGACAAAATCCTAGCGCCCAAATGCAACAGTATTCGTTCTTTCCATACCTTTCTCACTCAAAACAGAGCCGAAAAGGTAAGAGTCTCTCCAAACAAGCACGACATTTCAAGAACAAACAAAAAAAAAATATTTCTCCTTGATAAATAAATGAAAAAGAAAGAAACCACAGGCACATTCGCATTCCACAGACAAAAGTCAGCTGAGAATCTGAAATCCCGCAAGCAAAACGTACGGGCATTAGAGAACAATCTCGGAACAAAGACCATGAACCGCAATCGATTTCGTAGAAATGAGAGAAAAACGAGGGACAGACTAAGTCACTCACTCACTCCTAGCAAACAAATGTTACCGCGAGGACGTGAGTGTAGTGCACAAGAATCAGGGATGCAGTCCAGTTGGTGCTTTCGGGCCCATCGAGGCGAGACACTACTCAGAACGGCCCGTGAAACTCTCGCACATGCTACGACCGTGACGCATCGGTTACGGAGACAGGCTCGCCAAGAGCAGCTAGTGTTTATGGCTTCCGACCGAGGTCAGAACGGCGAAGCCACTGATTTCCGGCCGCTGGAGAAGGCAGATGCGTCGTACTGGTTTCGGGGGCTCCGATTTGATTTAACTTTTGTTGTGTTTGGAGAAAATTAGTGAGGGGCAAAATGGACATTTCTCCCTTATGTGAAACATAAAAATAAAAATAAAAACAAAAACAAAATTTACAATTACGCGAGAATACCGTAGAAAGTGAGAAAACACTGTAGATCATCTCCTTCATTGGTAAGAGAAACCTAGATCTTAGTGCTTGTAATTCCATGTAATCTTCCTCATTAGTAAAAGAAATTGCTTCTTAGGTTGTGGATATAAGGACATTTGTCCGAACCACGTAAATTTCTATGTTTTTAGTTTCCTTGGTTGATTTTGTATGTGTGCATGAATGTTTTACTTTTGCATTTACTCCAATATTAGTTGCCTTCAAACCAACAATAGGCATCAAAGCTCTAGCTTTCAAATTAGAGATGCAATTGCTAAAAATTGGGCTTGTTCTCGTCAAGGTAGTGAAATTTAAGTGAATGGCATTTTTGCAAACACATGGTACACAACACTTAAAAAGGGCTTAAAACGGAATCAGAGGTAATGGGTTTTCTTCTCCATCATTAGTAGATCATTTATTGTCCGTTTCTATGGCTGAAGAGCATTAGATTTTGTTACATGCAAGTTTCACCTAACTTGCACTAGCTGTAACTTAGGCCTAGATAAACTTGGGCATGACTAGTACAATATGACATATTTTTCTCTCTCTTGTAAAATGCTTATTAAAAGGCAAGGAAAAGTAGGCAAGAAACTAAAAAGTTAACCTGATTACTCCCAAATGTCTCTTTCTTCACCCTTCAAATGATAGAGATGGATTTCAAGGCTCCTACACATCCAAAAGCCAACCCATATAATCCAAACACTCATTACAATGGCTTCCATTTGGCCCTTGTTGCATGTGCTCAAATTTGTCCACATAACAAAGATATCAAAGCTAACTTTCCTACAACTATAGGATTGTTAGAAGAAGCTAAAATACACTTGCATTGCTACCTTAAAGAAGCAAAGAATAAGCTTATCAGCCTTTTAGAAGCACGGTTTACAGACTTTCAGACCTAGATTGACAACATGCTAGCTTTCCATACCAATGCGGAAAGATAGGCCAGTATCTAGTCAAGGAACAAAAGGCCAAAAGCATAACCAAATAAGGAACAACATCTCGTCTCTATCAATGACCAACCTTTCTACTTAGTTTGAACCTTCCAACACTGGTAATATTGGCTTGTTAGAAGAAGGCATTAGACCACTCTACATAATGCACAAAAGAGGTGAGGTAAGGTCGATGAGCTTATTCTCCGCTTCGTTGAGGTAGTAATGCAAGTCTATTTTAACTTCTTCCAACAATCCCACAGTTGTAGGAAAGTTGGCTTTAATACCTTTGTTACATGTAGGTATCAAAGTCAGGTTTGGTGATGGCTGACGATAATTGTGCTAAACTGCAAGGTGAGCTAAAAAACGATCTTGCTCGCATAAGAGCAGAGATGTTGGACGTTATGCAAAGGCAATTTACTGAAGTCAATACCAAGATTGAAAGTCTTCGCTTGGAACCTAAGGAACCTAAGAAAGAAATGGGTGAATCATCTAAGAAAGATTCTGGAAGCTCCGGCCATGGTCTAGAAACTTATAATGATAAAAGCAAACTTGCCAGAATGGATTTCCCTCGTTATGATGGCAACGAGGATCTAACTAGATGGGTGTGTAAAGCTCTTGATTACTTTAACTACAACCAAGTTCCTAAGCAAGAAAAGGTGGCCCTAGCATCATGGAATATGAAGGGCATTGTCCACATTTGGTACAGATTCCTTTGCAATCAACAACCCACTAAGGAGCACACATGGGAGCAGTTGGTGGAAGGACTCTTTGATCGTTACAGCCCCATTGAGTTCTAAGATTTTTTTGGTGAACTCATCTGATTGTAGCAAATCGGCACTATGGAGGACTACTTGGACAAATTCTCCAAACGTATAGTTAAGGTTGGTCCTTTTCCTCCTGAACGATAAATAAGTTGTTTCATTACTGGCCTTAAGAATTATCTCAAGGCGAAGGTTGAGGCACGTAAACCAAACACACTCTCCAAGGCTTGTGACTATGCTAAGCTATTTGAAAACTAACTCCAGTTCAAACTCAATGCTACTATCACGACGAAAAAGACTGGCAACAATAGTAGTTCAGTGGCTAAAAAGTCAATTCCTTTTAAGAAATTGTCTCTAACAAAATTAACAAAACAAAGATCTAAAGACCTCTGTTTTAATTGGGACGAAAAATTAAAACATCTCACAAGGGTAAGCAGTTGTTCCTCATAGTTGGTTCAAAACTAACAGAGAAAATAGAAGTAACTAAATAAGGAAAGCCATCAGAAAAGGTAATCCAACAAAAAGGTTGAATCAACAGGACCTTGTTCCTAAAAAATTGCATTATGTGATAGTCGGGTCTTTAACACCTGAAACAATGTGAGTCAAGGGTTGCCTACCTCGTTTTGACTTAGAGGTTGAAATCCTCATAGATTCAGGAAGTTCCCATAACTTCCTGAACCAAACATGGGCAAGAAAGATGGGCTCGTTCTAGACAACAAAAGAAAATTTACAGTTTGGGTAGCTAATGGAGATAGTCTTATCAATAAAAGAAGTTGCCAACAATGGGAGCTAATTTTACAAGGAGTACAACATAAGGTAAACTTCTTCTTTCTACCTTTGGAAGGATTGCAAGCTATACTAGGCATTCAGTGGCTCTTTATGTTGGGACCCATTATCTGGGACTTCTTCCATCTTTATATGTCTTACAAAATGAAGGGATGAAAAGTATAGCTATTTGGCAATTGCATAGCTAACAAAGTGGTGGAAAAGTTAAAAATCAAGAAAGAATTGTTAGAAGAAGGCTATGGCCTTATCATGATGTTATGTCTCCAATTGCATGAAGGCGACATGGGTTTTGAAGGTGAAAGTGGGTAGTAAGAAAATGACAAAAAGGAGGCACATGTATAGAAGAAAAAGGCCAAGTAGATGACAAGGAGAATGAAAAAATAAAAAGAATCCTACAAAGCTTTAGGATGTGTTTGCGGAACCTCGGGGACTTCCTTCCTCATGCTCTTACGACCATTCCATTCCGTTAATAGAAGGAAGCCAACTTATTGCAATCCTTCCTAATTGTTATCATTTTTCTTAGAAGGAAGAAATCAAAAGAATTGTTAAGGAGCTCATGGAAAAAGGAGTAGTGAGACCTAATCACATCTTCGATGTTGCTAGTCTGGAAGAAAGATGGAGCTTGGCACCTATGTGTGGACTACCGAGCTTTCATAAGTAAATAGTAAAGAATCATTTTCCTATCCCAATTGTAGGCGAGCTTCTAGATGAGCTCCATGGTGCAAGATTCTTTAGAAAGTTGGATCTTAGAGCTAGCTATCATCAAATTAGAATGAAGCCTGAAGATGTACAGAAGACAACATTCAAGACCCTACACGACCATTTTGAATACTTAGTGATGTTGTTCGGTCTTACTAATGCACCAGCTACATTCCAAAGCTTGATGAACTTAATCTTTCAAGAGCATCTCCAAAGCTTTATTCTTGTGTTTTTCGATGATATCCTAGTCTTTAGCAAAGATTGGCAGACACACCTTTAACACTTGGAGGTAACTCTCATAATCTTAAAGAAAAATTAGTTGTTTGCTAAACTGAAAAAATGCTCATTTGGAAAGGAATATGTGAAATTCTTGGGTCATGTGGTAGATCCAAAAGGGATATCTATAGATACAGAGAAGGTTAGTGCTATGGTTAATTGGCCTAAACCTTTGACCCTTAAGGCCTTAAGGGGCCTTTTGGGACTGATGGGTTATTACCTTCAATTCATTCAAAACTACAGCCAATTAGCTCAACCTATCATTTCCTTACTTAAAAAAAAAAAGGTATTATGTAGACCAAAGAAGTGGAAAAAGCTTTCTCTCAACTTAAAATAGTGATGACTAAAGCACCTATCCTAGTGCTCCCGAATTTTGAGCAACAATTTGTAGTGGAATGTGATGCTCGTGGAAATGGCTTGGGAATGGTTCTTTCTCAATCTAGTAGGCCTATAGCCTTCTTTAGTTATGCATTACATGAGAGCAATCTTGCCTTCTCAACTTATGATAAGGAGTTTCTCACTTTAGTCCTCTCGGTACAAAATTTGAGGCATTATTTGCTTGGCAAAAGGTTTACAGTATGCTCAGATCAATGGAGCTTGAAATTCTTGTGTGAGAAGTGGGTTACCATGCCTTATCAGCAAAGGTGGCTTTTCAAACAAATGGGATTTGATTTCATTATGGAGTATTTGTCAAGTCTTCTCAACAGAGTGGTTGATGCACTTTCATGCTAGAATGAGGTTGGATTGCACTTCTCAACTGAGGAGCTAAAAGAACAAGAAAAGAAGGAAGGAGAGTTACATGCCATCTCAACTCTTATCCCTCTCTGGTTGGATTCAGTCAAGAAGTCATTACTACTCATCCAATAGCACAAAAACTGGTACAACAATATCAACAAGGCAACATAGGAAAATTCTAGTTCTACCAAGAATATGTGTTGTTCTTTAAAGGAAAAATTTTCCTTCCTAATGATTATGATCTTATCCCTAAGATCCATGATAGGTGCTATGAAGGCTTTCATAAAAGCTTTCAAAGGATTCGTTCAATATTCTCTTGGAAGAAGATGAGGCTAGTAGTTCTTAACTATGTTCATAGTTGTGAAGTTTTTCAGTAGTAAAAATGGCAAAATTAACAATCAACCGACCTTCTTAATCCCCTGCCTATTCTGAAAAAGGTTTAGGAAGACCTTTCAATGGATTTTATTGAGGGCCTTCCACTCTCTCATGGGTATTCACTTATCTTTGTGGTGGTTAATTGTCTATTGAAGTATGCCTGATTTATTCCTAATAGCCACTCTTATACTGCGGTATATGTGGCTCAGGTGTTCTTTGAAGAAGTACTTAAGTTTTATAGTCTTCCTAAGTCAATAGTGTGTGATCGAGACAACACTTTTATAAGTTGATTTTGGACTGAATTGTTCCAACGACAAGGAGTTAACTTTAACTTCTCAACTTCCTACCACCTGCAAACCGATGGGCAAACAAAAAGCACCAAAAAATCTTTGGAAATGTATCTCAAGTGCTTCACCTCCACCAAGCCTGAGGAGTGGAGCAAATGAATTTTATAGGCTAAGTACTACCATAATACCAGCCTTCACAGCTCCACTAGAAAACACCCTATGAAGCAATCTATGGGAGGAAGCCGCCTAGCTTGTTAACATATATTCCCAAATCTTCCCAAGAAGAGCTTGTCGATAAGGAGTTAAGAGGTAAGGATGTCATGATAAAAGAATTGAAATCGCACCTTTAGGTGGCTCAAAACATAATGAAATTCTTCTATGATAAAAATAAGAATAAGGTCTACTTTAAAGAAGGCGAAATGGTCTATTTGTGGCTTTAGCCATATCGGTAGATGTCTTTGGCATTTCAAAGGAACTAGAAATTAGCTCTATAGTATTTTGGCCCATACAAGATCTTAAAGAAAATTGGGATAATGGCCTGCAAACTCCAATTATTGGAAGACTCCAAGTTACACCTTGTATTTCACGTATCCCAATTGAAATGGTCCCTCAAGCCAACCATGCAAGTCCTCTTGGTACTACTAAATTATGATGAAGAAGAAGATATCATCATGTGAAGCCTAAAGTTAGTAATTAGTAAGAGGAACCACAGACACAAAGCACAATTACTAATAATTTAGGAAGGACTTGATGCTGACAATGCTATTTAGGTGGAGCAGGACAAGACCTGCAAGCTATATCCCTCATTCGACATTGAGGACAAGGTCTTTTGGGTGAAGAAAGATATGTCACATACTGAGGTGATAGGAGCATAAATGTATAAGCTAGAGGCTAAGGCAAGGAGTGGGTGTGACAAACAGTAAGGGAATGATGTGAAGAAGGCCTTGGTAATTAAGAAGTATGGACGTTTGGCAATTATGAAGCATGACTTTAGTTAGAGTGTTCCACATGTCTAACTTTTTTATTTTGTATCTTTTGTCATCTTTTGTAATTTGACAAGTCCGTGAAGTAGTTAAGGGCTATAAGGATAAAAATGAGGGTAGAAGCTTAGCAAAGTAAGCTGAAAATCAACCTTGTCTCTTGTAACCGAGGTTTATGTTTTCCCTCTAATGAGAACACCACCTTACTTCTAACTTTCCTTCCAAAGATAGGTCATAAGAAGCGCTTCCAACCTTGGGAAACCAAGGACTATTTTGTTACCACACTAATAAATAGATCCAACCCATTTACACATAACAAAGGTATCAAAGCCAACTTTCTTACAATTGTGGGATTGTTAGAAGAAGCTAAAACAGACTTGCATTGCTACCTCAACGAAGTGGAGAATAAGCTCACCAGCCTTTTGGAAGCCTGGTTTGTAGACTTACAGACCTAGTTTGACAGCATGCTAGCTTTTTATACCAATGTTAAAAGACATGCCAGCATCCAATCGAGGGGCAAGGGGAAAAAGTAGAACCAAAGAAGGAACAACATCCCATCTCTGTTAATGACCAACCTTTCTACTTAGTTCGAACCTTCCAACACCAACAATATTGGCTTACTAGAAGAAGGCATCGGACCACTCTACATAGTGCGCAAAAGAGGCAAGGTAAGGCCAAAATTGTCTCTTCACAAAATGGTAAAAATGGGTGTAGGAAGTAATGCAAGAGTGGCAAGCGTCAAGATAATTTATAGGGTGATTCTTAGTCAAAGGAAGTTCTTTCATCGACCGTGTGTGGACCATTGGAGAAGCCCTTCATCCAATTTGTCTAGTGGCCCGGCCACCAAAGCATTCTTCTCCCACCGCAAAAGGCTACTAAAGCACCACTGGCTAGAAGTTTTGTTTTAGAGACAAAATAAACTTAGGCTGTTAAGCTACTTTTGTAAAAATCCCGTCTTTTAATCCTATACTTTTGTTGTTAGGATATTTTTTATTTAGAACGTGTCTTGTTTAGGGTTAAACCAAGGACAAGGTTTTTGTAAGGGGGATGGTTTGTTACGTACAAGTTTCACTTAACTTATACTAGCTGTAACTTAGGCCTATATAGACTTAGGCATGACTAGTAAGGTATGGCAGCCCTCTCTCTCTTGTAAAATGCTTATTAAAAGGCAAGGAACTAAAATAGAAAATAGGTAAGAAATCAGAAAGTTAACCTGATTACTCTCAAATGTCTTTATCCTCACCCTTCAAACAATAGTGATGGACTTCAAGGCTCTACACATCCAAAAGCCAACCCATATAATCCAAACACTCATAACAATGGCCTCCATTGGCCCCTGTTACGTGTGCTCAAATTTGTGCACATAATAAATTTCATCGAAAATCAGTTGCATTCAACTCAAGTGGTTGGAAAAGAAATCCAAAAAATCAACCTTGTTAGTTGGTTATGTGGAACGACTCTATAGTCTATAGATTCCTCATGGTCCAATGTTAGGATCAACCTAACCCATAAACTTAAGAAAGAAGCTCAACCCAATTGGCTTAGGGCAATAGCGAAAAGATATAAAAAGAAACTAGCCGCACAGGAAATAGGGTCGATTAGAAACTTGTAGCTTGCTTTCTTAGTTCAATCTTATTGTCTTAGTTCAATTTGTAATGAAACTTGTAGTAGAGTAATTAGCTTCTAGTAATTAACGGTAGTGGTAGTTGCTAGTTTGTAGTGTAGTCTCGTAGTTTAGTTTATATGTATAGTTTGTTGTACTGAAGAATGTCAAATTTATGAGTAAATGTTGCCCAATTTCCTATTAATTTGGAAGTGAATAAGTTATGGAGAATAGTCCAATCCTAATAGTGGTATCCAAAGCCACCAATCTAGCGATATCATTTCGACTAGGAAACAAACCATGGTCGACATTAATTCACACTTGCAAAAACTAGAGGAGTAGCAAGCTGAAATACTTCACATGTTGGACAAAATTCTGACCAAAATGAACATACCATTCCCAAACACTTTGAACAAAATGAGGATAGCCTTGCAATCTAGTGACTACATTGAAGTTAGCCTCATTCTGCTACCATTGAAGTCCATTAAGGTTGGACTAGCCCATGTCCATCCAAAGGTGGCAAAGAAGCATCCTCCCATCCATGAGCGAAGTCAAATCGGCATCTAAACAACAATGGAGGAAAAGCATCCTCTCATCCATGACCTAAGCCAAATCAAGGACCATTTGACTGGGTAGGATAAGCCCAAGGTAAAAGCCCATTCAATATAGTTATGAACTTCTTGAGCACTAAAGGAAAATTGGTTCCCACTAAAGAAAAAAGATCAAATCCAACGATACAGTTGTGCATTTTCCAAGCACTAATGGGAAATTAGCACCCACCAGTGAAAAAGATATCATATTCTTCCTAACAAACCATTGGCTCCTTGTTAAAGGTCAACAAATTCTTTGCACTTTTATTGACCCTCAGTTTGATCTTGGAGGATTAAATGGTGTTTTGCTTCAATGGTTTAACCCACCCCAAGAGGAGGTTAGTCCGAGCGTGGCATTATTGTAATAGGATGTGTTTGTACAAAATTATAAGCTTGGGAAAACTCTTAGTATTGGTTCCTTTGGGAAGGTAAAGATTAAAGGGCTTGCTCATAAAGTTGCAGGAAAAGGAAAAGCTTAAGTTAGGTTTTGGAATGAGAGATTAAGGAAGAAAAGTGTAGCTTCCCTAGTGAGATTTAAGGATTCATTTATGAAGCCAAAAGTCGGTAGTGGTGGGAAATTAGGAATGGGGAGTACAAAGGTGAAATTAGTAGTGGTGAGAAATTGAAAAGTGTCGATATGAAAGGGAAAAGTAAGGATAAAGGAAGAAGAAGATGGAATTCAAGGTGATGGTATAATGAGTGGCCGAAGGTTAGGAAGTTGGGGTTTGAAAAGGAGAATGAGAATTGTTTGGGGGTGCTAAAGAGTTCAACACCAAAGAGGGCCAAAGGCTGGGAGGGAATGATGCCATTGGCAAAAATGCAATTGGAAACCCAAAGCAAGGTGCAACAAAAGAGGATGACAATGAAGTTGAAGGAGAAGGAGAAAGAGAACCAGGAGGTAAAGCACATGGAAAGGAAGAAAAGTAGACAAGATCTAGAGGTTGAAAAACAAGGAAGTTTGAAGGAGTGGGATTTTTCAAGTGGGTTGAATCCATGCCTAACTATAGGTATTCTTTGCATTAGCCATGGACTGTGGTTCACATTTCCACTAGGGCACAAACACTTTAAAATTGCAAAAGACTTACTAGAGAAAATTGATGTTGTCATTACCTTCTATTTTCAATGTGCTACTGAGGAATTTCGATAATGAAGATGTGAATTCATATATTTTGGGCTAGCTTGTAAAATTTTAAAGGAAGTTATGTATCACCTAAGAGGAAATGTAGACGTTTGAGTACATAAGAGTGCAATTTTAAGCCTCATTTGCATGCTTGTACTGTGCTTTTGAATTGTTTAGTTAAGGATAGGATGATTGATACAAAATGGAAAGTTTATAAGAAGATTGTTCAAATAGGGTTGTTCTGGACATAC
Source organism: Casuarina equisetifolia (assembly GCA_028551475.1). Taxonomy (NCBI): domain Eukaryota; kingdom Viridiplantae; phylum Streptophyta; class Magnoliopsida; order Fagales; family Casuarinaceae; genus Casuarina; species Casuarina equisetifolia. Next base: position 13,291,451 of record CM052359.1, read on the forward strand.
ATATCTCTAATGTGTTAATTCATGCTTTTGGCAAGCCTGAGGATGGTGAACACAAAAATCATTTAAGGAATTACTGATAAAGAATGTTGTGCCTGGGAATGCAATGGTTTATTTGTGTAACTCGATTGAAGAACTTGATCCTTAGGGAGAAGGATCTTTTAAAGGAGTGGGGATTGTTTGAATCAGCTTAACCCAACCTAGTTGGCTTAGGGCAACAACAAAAAGACATAAAAAGGAACTACTCGTACAGGAAATGAGGCTGATTAGAAACTTGCAGCTTGCTTTCTCAATTTGATCTTACTATCTTAGTTCAATTTGTAGTGTAACTTGTAGTGGAGTAGTATAACTTGTAGTAATTAATGGAAGTGGTAATTGTTAATCTATAGTGTAGTCTTATAGTTTAATTCCTGTGTATGGTTAGTTGTATTGAATAATGTTAAATTTATGAGTAAATGTTGTTCAATTTCTTATTGATTTGGAAGTGAATAAGTTATAGAGAATAGTCGAATCCTAACACCTAATCTACTAATTTGTGGCCTTGGATTAGTGAAAAACTGTCATGGAATGGCGAAAATCAACAAAGAAAGATTGACAACAAAAATAACTCTATTTGACCCAGAAACTAGACCCATCAACCTAGTCCATATTTTTCTCATTAACCTTTGACCAATTGACCCCTAGACCTTTGACTAGTTATCTCATTGACCTTTAACCAATTGTCTCGTTAACCCTTAATGGGGGTGCATGTCTTACACATGTCATTCAAAATTCCTTAGTTTTGCTAGTATGTTTTATGCAAGTTTTAGAAATATTTTAGGAGATATCTTAATAGTTTTGAAGGCTTAATTAATGAGTTATATTGAATAAGTTTTTGGCACATTGTTGAGGAGCATTTTGGTAATTTTGAAGTTGAATTTTGATTTAAAAGGAAAAGTAAAAAAGGGAACTTCTTCTTTTTCAAGACAGAGGAATTAAACACTTTTGCTAAGAATATGCTAATGTTAAGTTCATTTAATTATAAATCTTGAAAACAATGGATGGAAGATTACCTATTTAGTAAGGATTTGTTTGATGCGATGAAAAGGGATTCAACCAAGCCTAAGAAGATCATTGATAAAGAATGGGACAAGTTAAATAAAAAGATTTTTTCTTAAATTATATATTTTATTGAAGACAATATCTATCATTAAGAGAGACAAAAGCAAATGAGTTGTAAAAGAAGCTCAATGCTTTTTATGAACATAACTCTCCTCAAAACAAGGTTTCTTTGCCTAAGAGGTTGATAAATCTATAGTATACAGTAGGACACGCAATGACAAAGTTACTAAGAGAGTTTAAGTTATTGGTCAATCAATTCACAACGTTAAATACTAATTTAGAATATAAATTGGAAGTAATGTTGCTTTTGAATAATTTACCTAACATTTGGTAAACATTAGTAATCACCCTTACATATTTAGCTACATATGGTATTTTGCAATTAAAGATAGTTTATAAAAGTTTTCTTAATGAATAAAATAGATTAAATGAGCAATGAACATTTAGGTAAATAGAAGTATTGGTTATAGAAAAGTATGGGAGAAATGGAAACAAAAATAGAGATGGAAATAGAGACAAAAGCAAAAGCAGAGGAAGAAGTAAGAGTATAGGGCCAAATTCTTGTAAGTCATATAGAGCATAACGATCCAAGAAAGATGTTAAATGCTATAACTGTGAAAATTTTGGTCATTATAAGAAAGAATGTTGAAATTCAAAATAGAGAGAATCTAGGAATGAAGACAAGAAAGGTGATAAAGACTTAATAGCAATTACATCTAGTGATGAGCTTGTGATACAATGATTCTCAGTTCAACATATCAAGTCAAGTTTCAACTTGGATTATTGACATAAGTGCTTTTTTTCATGACACTCCACTTGAAGAGTACTTCTCATTTTATACAGGTGGGGATTTGAAAACTATTGGCCTAAGGAATGAAGTAAAGGTTAAGATAGTTAGCATAGATGATATAGTCTTGGAGACTGATGTTGTATGTTAGTTAATATTAAAAAATGTTGGGCACGTTCCTAAGATAAATTATAATTTGATTTCCATTAGTGTTCTTGATGATGAGGAATATCATACTTACCTTAGTGAAAGTAAATAAAAACTCAATAAAGCTCTATTACAGTTGCAAAAGAAAAGAAGATCAATACTCTCTATAAGACTAAAGCTAGTACCAAAAAGGTGAATTGAACATGGTAGAGGATAACCTTATGGAGTTATGACACAAGTAACTTGGACATAGAAGTGAGAATGGACTTTATCATATGATAAATAACAAGATTACATCAAGAGTCAATAATGTAGATACATAATTGAAACCTTGCAATCACTACTTAACTAAGAAACAATTCAAAGTCTCATTTAAAATAAGCCCCTTATCCAAAAGGAAACATGATCTTTTTTTTTTTTTGGTGAAAGGTCAAATTATATATCACCCATAAAAAAATTTACAAGATTGTTTGATTATAAAATATCATCATTTAAGCTCAAATATTGTATTTGGCAAATTCCAAAGCTCTTGTAAAAATTTATTACAATTTGTAAGTTTGACTCCTCTTGTAGATAAGATCTTCCTTCTCACATCTTTCTTGATTTTAGTAATAATGGTTGAGTTATCTAGACTTGTATCACTGAATCTTCTTTTATTCCTTTTGTTCCAAATATGATACAATACGGCCTTGAAAGATATATTAAGCAAAGTTGCTGCAAAGCTCTTCCTCTTAACAGTCTTGATTATCCAACATATTTCAGCTCTCTAGTGTTCAATTCTTTCAATTATTCTATTCATGCCTAACAAAGCCTTCCAGATGTAGTTTGTGAACCTGCACTTAAAAAATAAATGTTCCTGTAATTCTTCTTCTTATTGGCAGAGGTTGCATTGTAGATCCACTAAACTATTCCACTTAGCCACCCGATCTGCTGTAGATAGTTTGTTTTTCAAAGTGATCCAGCAGATAAAATTATACTTTTATACTCCTTCTTTCCAAACAAGTGTTACCCATTCAGTATCTTCTTTATTCTCTCTTAGTGCTACATAACTTTTGGCAATATTGTATTTTGAGTTTGTCACTAGTTGCATGAGTTCACTTCTTACTTGTAAAATATTCCTAAAACTCCAAACTAATGATTCTTTCATCTCAACTTCTAATACATTCCTTTCCTTCAAATTTTCTGTTATCATCCATTTAACCCATAAAGAGTTTGAGTTAGGGTGCACAAGAGACTATAAGAGTTTTCCAATTGCTACCTTATTCTAAGTATGAATGTCTGTCAAACCCAATCCTCTAGAAATTTTAGGCCAACAAACTTCTTTCCATGCCACTTTTGCTACAAATCATCCATTAGATTTACTTGCCCAAAGGAAAGTTCTAATCCTTTTTTCAATTTCATAAAGAGTCTGTTTTGGCAATAGAAAAATTTGCATCCAATATGTTTGCAATGAGAATAGAACATTTTTTGCTAGTTGCATTCTCTCCCCATAACTAATATGCTTAGACTCCCAACCTTCAATTCTCCTCAATATCTTTTCTGTCAGGATAGTACAATCTAGGTTGGAGAGTCTTTTAGTAATCAATGGAACTCCCAAGTATTTTGTAGGAAGTTGGCCTTCTTGGATAAGAATATGATCAAGTATTAAAGCCTTTTCCTGTTCAGACAAGCCTGAAAAGAAAATTTGACACTTTTTTGGATGCATCTTCAGACCTGTTATATATTCAAACTCTTGCATAGCATCTAGTAAACACAATATAGACTCAATATCTCTATGTTCTTAATATGATACATTTAGATGTTTGTATATTGAAGGTAAAAACCTTTAATGACACCTTGTATTTTGTCACTTTCATTAATGATCATTCTGGAAAGATATAGGCTTACACATTGAAGACTAAGAATCAAGCATTAGAGAGGTCTTCAAACAATTTCAAGGTATGGTTGAGAGAGAAACCATAAGGGTTATTAAAGTGTATTCATATAGATAATGGAAGTGAATACAAAGGGCCATTTGAAGGATATTGTAGAACTTAAGGCATCAAAGCTTCAAAAGACAGTTCCTAAAACTCCAAAGCATAATGCGCTCATAGAATGAATGAACAAGATCATTGTTGAAAGGATCAAATGTTTGCTTTCATATGTTGCATTACCTTAACCATTCTAGGGTGAGACAATGCATACTATAGTTTATTTGATTAATCTTTATTCTCTAGTTCTATTGGAAGGTGATTTCCTTTAAAAGGTATAGGTTGGTAATGAGGTTTTTTTAAAAGCATTTAAGGGTATTTGGTTATAAAGTGTTTGTTTATATTCCTAAGGATGGAATGAACAAACTTGATCATTAAACTTAAGTTTGCATTTTATTAAGCTATGGACATGATGAGTTTAGGTGTAGACTATGAGATCTAGTTACAAAGAAACTAGTAAGAAGCAAATATGTAGTTTTCTTTAAAGATCAAACCATTGAGGATCTTAAGAAGACTAAGATGCCAAGAGTTGTAATTGAAAGTTTTGTTGATATACTTTCAACTTCTTCATCTCTAGTCACATGAAAAGGGAACTATAGAAGAAAAGTTACCTAAAGATCTAGTCAAAGATGAAGTTCCTATAACAACAATTAGTGAGGAATCAAAAAGACACGTTGTTCATCAACCTAACCCCTAATAAAAAGATCTAGTCAAAATCATTAACCTTCAGTGAAATATCTACCACATGAGTATTTGATGCTAACTGATGAGGGAGAACACAATGCTATGAGGAAGCTTGTGAAGTTAAGCATATTAAAGAGTGGAAGAAAGTCATATACAAAAAGATGAAGTCTTTGTAGGAGAATCATACTTATGACCTTGTGGAATTACCTAAAGGCAAGAGAGCACTTCAAAACAAATGGGTGTACAAGTTGAAGTCAAAAAAGAATAACCCACTTCCAAGGTATAAGGTAAAATTGGTTGTAAAATGTTATAATTAGAACAAAGGTATTAATTTTGAAGAGATATTCTTGCCTATGTTAAAGATGTCTTATATGAGAGTTATTCTTGGTCTGGCTACTAGATTAAACTTAGAGATAGAACAACTTGATGTGAACACTACATTCCTTCATAGAGACTTAGAAGAAAAGATTTACATGGAGAAACCAAAAGGCTTCATACAAAAAGGCAAAAGGAATCTTGTATGTTGATGAAGAAAAAGCTTGTATAGTCTAAAACAAACACCTTAACAATGGTATAAAAAATTTGAGTCATCCATATTGTAGCACAACTATAGCAAAATAAAAAAGCTTGCATGGTATGAAACAAGCACCTCAACAATGATACAAAAAATTTAAGTCATCCATGTTATAGCATGACTATAATAAAACCAACTCAAACCATTGCATGTTTATAAAACACTTTATAGGAGGTGATTTTGCCATCTTACTTCTATGCATAGATGATATATTTATAGTTAGTAAAGACGTTAGGAAGATTATTAAGCTAAAGAAAGATTTAAGCAAGTCTTTTGCAATAAAAGATTTGAAACCAATGAAACAAATCCTTGGTATGGAAGTTACATGTGACAAAAAGCATGAAAGTTGTGACTATCTTAAGAGAATTATGTAAAGAAAGTACTTTACAAATTCAACATGAGTAAATCAAAGGTAATTAGCACTCCACTTGCAAGTCATTTCAAATTAAGTATGAAACAAATTCATTTAAGAGCAAGTGAGATTAAAAAGATGAAGAAATTCCTTATGTATCTACGGTTGGTAGTTTAATGTATATTGCAATATATACCAGAGATGATATTGCTCATATAGTTAGGATAGTCAACAAGTTTCTTTCAAAACCTAGTAAAGCACATTAAGAAGCTATGAAATGGATACACAAGTATCTTAAAGGAACTCCTAAGATATGTTTGTGTTTTGATAATTATGAACATTTACTGGTTAGATACACATATGCAGATATGACTAGTGACAATGATGGTAAAAGATCCATTATAAGGTATTGCTCACCTTTATAACGGGAGCAGTTTCATAGCAATCTAGGCTATAAAATTGTATTGCTTTATCCATAAGAAAAGTATAATATATTGCAATTATTAAGGGGTGGATAAAAATTTTAGTGGATGAAGAACTTCTTTAAGAACTTGGTGTAAATCAAAGGATGGTTATCCTTTATGATAGTAATCAAAGTTCCATCTACCTAAGTAAGAATACTTATTCTCATTCAAGGTCTAAGCATATTGATATTAGATATCATCCATATTAAAGATGTGTTTGAATCCAAATATTTAGATCTTGTAAGGATTCATATTAATGATAATTGAGCTAATGTGTTGACAAAGTTGTTGACAAGAGACAAGCTTGGAATATGTCAACATGCTACTATTATGGACTCCAAGTAGAGTTAGTGTCTAGGGAGCAATTTTTCTTTTTCTTATGGTGCAAAGATGTTACATTAATGTTCCTCCAAAAAGGAAAAATTGTTGTGTTTGGAGAAAATTAGTAACGGGCAAAATGGTCATTTCCTCCTTATGTGAAAATAAAAACAAAAACAAAATGTACAAATGTGTGAGAATATTGTAAAGAGTGAGAGAACACTATAGATCATCCCCTTCATTCATGAGAGAAACCTAGATCTTGTGAGCATTTGTAGTCCCTTGTAACCTTCCTTGGTAGTAAAAGATGTTGCTTCTTAGGCTATATAGGGACACATGCCTAAATCATGTGAATTTATGTGTTCTTGGTTTGCTTGGTTGATTTTGTATGTATGCATGAGTGTTAGAGTTCTGCATTTACTCCAATATTAGTTGTCTTTAAACCAACAACTCTAAATCATTAATGAATTGTAAACCCCTATTGAAATTTCATTTCAAATACTACCTAACTAAAAATAAATTCTAATTTTAATTATCAAAGAAAACCTAAAAAAATAGAATTCAACCTAAAAAGTAATTTAATTAATTTTTATATTTTAACCTGAAGTTTTTTTTAAAAAAAAGAACTGATTTTGTTTGACTAAAGATATATTTACTTAAAATCAAGAAAAAAATCATTATATATGATAAATGCATTACATTAGTATTTTACTGCTAAAAGAACACCATATTTTAGTGCCTATAAACATTTTAGTCTATATATAAATTCTAGAATCTTTAATTCCATTATGATAATATGATTGTTAAACTTGTGTTAAAAATATAATTTGAGCTTAGATATTAATTGTAACATTTTTCTTTTGAGTTGAATTTAATTTCTTCTATCAATTTTTTTATTTTTAGTAACCTTGAACTTCACTATACTTTGCCTAACTTCTCCATACTTTGCCTAATAACTTTTGTCTGTCTCAAATTATACTTAAGTCAGATAAAAATACAATCAAAGGAATCTTAACCTAAAAACTTGTTTTTTTTTTTATTTTTTTTCCCACAAACCCTTCTTATCATCTCTATACATCTAGTTATTTAATGATTTTTCTATTATAATTATTAATACAAAGATAAATAGGGAATATAAAGATAAGGACAAGGATTTGCAGCTTTTCCTTTTTGATAAAGTTCTTGAACCCAAATATATATATATATATATATATATATATATATATATATATTATTGTCAATGTGAAATGGGATTCTACATCTTAGGGGCTTTTTTTATTTTTATTTTAAACCGAAATTCGTAGTTAGGAAATAATTTAATTATAATAAAGCGTAAAGGTAAACAACCCGCATTTAATCTCTGTAATGTAACCCTTATATGTAAATTACGGTTCAGCACTAATATCTAATATCTGATGTAACATTTTGTCGCACCAATATTATACAATATTCACATTGATGAATTGAGAATCTATGTTCAAAGAATTAGGCTATGGAAGAAAACATTGAGATCAAAGACTATATAAGAACCATATTTGATATCCAAGACAAGTTGGTTTTCAAAGTATTATCTCGATGCTTCTCCCCCAGTTGCCACTACAAAAAGATATGGAAAGAATTAGAACGAGAGATGTTAGGGCAAGTACTAATATATTTCATGACCGCTTGCAGCAGAACATCTAATCCTTTGAAAAAAGAAAATCCCGCAAGGAAAAAGAGTCAAGTTCATTTTGATAAACAAAGGAAAGTAAGCAGTCCAAATTGGAGGAAAAAAAAAAACAAACATTTTTTTTGTCTCTATATTCACATGCAAGCTCTTTGAATTTACATGGCCATATAAGTGTTAGAAAGCCCACTTATTCCTTAAAACCAACCTGTAAGGGGGGCATGCGTGAATTACCATGAATTCCAAAACAGAATTTAATCAGTGTAAAACAACCATATCATTCTTAGCATGCTCTCACAACATGCGTGAATTACAAGTTTCTTTGCAAGAGTATTACATCCTCTTGCAAACCACTTTAGGCTATAGGCTTTGTATACGTGGGATGCCCTCTTGAATCTGGGTTTTGAAATTATGTTTAAAAACAACTTATTTCTTCCTTTAATTGTATTTCATTTTTAAAAGAATTCTCAAGTAAGATTTAGGCAACACAAACAACTACACCAATCTAAACAACATGATGGCAGTTTTCCATTGATATGCATGAGGGAAGACAGCTGTAGGCTATAACTTGGTGGGTTTATTTATCACTGGGAGAGGAGTCCAAAGGAGGCTAAAACTTTAGATACCATGAGCACCCCAATGATTTGATGGTTTATGAGTCACGACCACCCAGTAATTTGATTCAACTGATATATTTAGAAATCCAGTCCTTACTTGCTTCAGTTATTTCTCTAACAATGCCCCTGACGATACTGCTTATGGCGTCAATGGCTTGACTGGTCTCCTGGACATAAAGCTCTTGTTGCACGGCGATGGTTACCAGGGAGGCGTCTGATCGAAGGCCCACTGACCCATCAGGCATTATTGCAAACCCTGAAGGCTTTAAGAAATCATATCTCCATTCTCCAGAGAAAAAAGCAGCAGCCACGGCCGGCAAAGTCATCGGTGATGATATAATGAAGTGACAAAATTCATCTCTCCAAGCCTCTTGCAGCAGATATTCATGATCCTGTCACATCAAAACAACATTTCATGGGTAGAAAATTTGTGCACCCTCCAATTGAGTAGATCAGTGACTCTATATGAGAATTATCACCTTTGGGGAATGGTTCTGTGGACCTACTTTCCTATGTAGAGTGGTGCAGTTGCAACCATCGTCTGTGAAAAATTTAAATAGTTCTTCAGGTTCTTCATGAAGGCTTGGCCACTGCTACATAGATGGACGCATTAGGAGATTGACAAACAAGATTAATTTAGCAACGTATGAAGATAACGGTTCACCTGTATGTCTAAATTCTTTTTCACAAGAAAATGGAAAACTGAGAGTGGGGCTGCTTGAACATGGAAGCTTGTCGAGCCACTATAACAACTTAAGCTCTGTGTTTCAACATGATTAACGTTCACAGCCCTCAAAACTCTAATTCCTGTATCAGCCATAATGTCCCATTTTCTGTTGGGAGCCCCATTAATGCATTCAAAAAATTCCTTCTCCATGCACTTGGTTAAATTCAGCACATATGCATGAGCTGCAAAAGTCATGATAATATTAGAAGCACTAGCAGTTTTGAAATTATAACTCAAGGAACACCAATAAAGCATTCAATTCCCCTTGAAGCTATCTAAATATGAATGCAATCAAACAAAAAAATCAAAGATCAGACCACTGTCTTATCCTTCCCACTTACAGCCATGCCTGCACAACTCTAATTCTATTTGTAAAAACAGACAAGTAAAAAATATGCAAATAAGTAAACATTCCCAACCTCTACTATCTATTGACCCCCATAGAAATCAACTTCTAAACCGAAGCTACCATGTGAAGAATGAAAACAAATCGAATAGGAGTTAAAAGGCTAAAGAAATGTAAGTTAACAACCTGAGACAAATACAATAAGAGGAAGAAATTCAACAGACATGCATTAGATGGGTTGTCATTTGTTCCCCACGAAACTACCAACGCTAGGGGAACTTGACAACTCAGACCTAATGAGTAACAGCACAGCCAAGGTAACACCAAGGCATTTCCCTGTCAAATTGGCTGTTCTCAGTATGTCTAAGCACTATAAAGGCACAAATCTCCAAATGTATCTCGAGCAATGAGTGATTAAGATTCAAAAATCAACGTAGGAGTTATATTGGCACTGAATTGATTGGACTATTTGAAAAGGCCATAACAAATTTTACATCGATCTATGTGTCTTAGTTCACTTGCGCCAAGAGAGCAAGGATAATATTGTAATAAAATGAAAAAAGATCAGTTCACTTTAAGTTGTCGCTAAAAGATGTCATTCTATACCAGCTGTCCTTTCCTTTAGGGTACTGTATTTTATTTTTACGATTAATAACATAGAGTGAGGACCAGTACACATTACGTTCTCTTTAATCCATTATTCTTAACATTGTATTAAACATATAAAAATTGTTTTTTTCAAAAAAAAAAAAAAGCTGAGTCCTTCCTGCTTGCGATGTGTTTGAACCATGTGTGGGAGAAATAAGGATCATTTTTGCTGCTGTGCTTGGCTTTGAATGTTCCAACTTGAAGAGGAGTGTTAGAAAATGAGGGTCATATAAAGAAAATAAGTGTAGAATATAAAGCTAAGTATAAATGATGTGAACAACAGATTGACATAGGATTTGTTTGTCTTCCCAGGTTTGGACACAGTAAAATAAAAGCCAAATTTCCATTGGAGTCAGGAAGTGTCCTCATAAATTGTTACTAAAAGGAAGTCCTACAGTACTGGCTGTCCCCTCGACATATTTAACTTCTGTACATAGCAAACAAATGGAGAAGGTAGCATATACCGTGTACTTCTCGTTTGGGAATCTTTTGATGTTGATAATTAGAAACAGCATAACAAGCTTATATTTATGTAAATGTTCTGGATTTGTTACATGAGTTCAAAATTATAACAAATCAACAAAAAATATGAGCAGTTCATGCATTAGGAAACACAAACCCTGCAAGGCCTCTGTTGAGGCCAATATACCCAAATGTCAAACTCCTACTTGCATTATAAGAGCATACCTCGTATTCCGAGTGGCAACTTGAGATTGATAAAGTTACTGTTGCTGCGCACTGACTTCCGTAACAGTGTCCTAACCCAGCGCTTTGCACCGAATGCGAGGTTCGAATTGACTACTTCTGCGTACATATTCTCTAGAGCTTGGTGCACTTCCACATTCTCAATCCATATAACCTGCCCCAGCAGAGAGCCAGAATTAGGAAAAAAATCTGTATTCAGATAATCTATATAACCAGAAAACTCCTCTATCATATTCAAAATAAAGTTTCCTGTACTCCATAACACAATTTTTTATGACAAAATTTTCACTAACCTCAGAGCACTGCTCGCAACCCCTGATTATTATCCCTGATGGCCTTCGCACACATTTTACTTCCAATGTAGGATCAGAAGGTTCATGGTGGAAATAATCAGTTGACACATCAACTATGGCCCATATATCTGGTATGATACGTCTTAGGCACCTCAAGAAACAGAATTTCCGCGTTGGCACCAATGGAGTGGGCAGTTGAAATTCAGCATTGACCTAGGATGTTATATTAACAATTATTACTAGAGCATACTCGACCTATTAGGATTCGACAGCTAAGCAAATTTGATCAAGCATTATATTCCCAAAATCAGAGGGCCCGAAAACTTACCACTAGTATCTCTGTGATTGTTTGGTCAACATGAATCAACTCTGACAAAACACCAGTTGGCGAATGGCTAGATGCACAATAGACAATCTCAGACAGCGTTGAAGCCCATCTATCCTAAAGGGGAGAAAGATAGCAAGAATGAAACATATACGGGGGAGCAATAAAATGAACAAATTCAACTCTTTAGCTGGCGTCTATATTCCCAGACCAAATATAAAGTAACACTGCCATTACCCTAGTTATGGCTTGATCTTACAAACTGAGAGTTGCATAAAAAATTTCAATGAAGTAAGATAAAATGTAGCTGAATTACCAAACAAATGTTTTCAGTATATTAGATCTTTAAGCTTTATAGGAAACATCTGCAGTAAATTTCGGAGGATTTCCTTTTCCTTAATGGAACTTGGATCAACCAAAACTGGTGGATTTGGAGGTCATCCCATTCTATAGTGCCGAGCTATGGTAAGATTTCAGGTCAGAATTGTTTATGCGACTAAGAACTAGGCTGCATCACATCAGTATAAAATTCCAAAATAGCCACACATTTCATTTTGGTTCCCACTATGTTAGTATTTAGCTTACACAATGCATCTGAAGTAAGAAGCCAATGATTGAGTACCTTAAATCACCAATAATATGGATCCTTTATAAGTTCCTGATTGCTCAGATTACCTTCATCAGTAATAATTCCTAAAATTGCTGATGGTTATATCCATCATTCAAAGAAAAGCAATGACAATTCAGCATCTGATATGCTAAGCATCAGCAGCATTAAGCAGAATGGATATAGCCTCAAATATACACTATCAAGCATCTAGAAAGCAACATCCTTAAAAGAATATTCAAAAAAAAAAAAAAAGTGCCCCTTAGCCTTTTCTTGCTATTGTTAAAGATGCCACAGTGTGAAAGACCAGGACGTTGTTTTCTGGTTCACATTTCTAAGGGCATTTGTAGCAAGGTAAACAGGCCCAAGAACTATGCAAATCAGAATCGATAACCACCACACTCACAGTGAAATTACATCTTGCTAGTCACGAATCTTGTTTGGCAGGCAGATCATGGCAGACAGTAAGTATCTTAATCCCAGGGTAAAGAAATCTCACCACATCCATGAAGAAATAAAGGAGACTCTTCAGATCAATTGGAACTATTGCAGTCGCAATGGAACATTCAACTCCCATTCCAGTTGGAGGTGGTCTCCTGAACATTTGCTGGAATTCCTCAATGGATCCTAGTGCAGGAGTGCCAACAACCCAAGTGTTTGCTTCCGAAGCCAAAGCCATGATTTCCTTGAAAGCTGCCTTGAAGATGTTATTTGCCTCTTGCATTTTTAGGAACTCACTCTCTCTAGAATTATTGTCAGTGTCTCTAGCCATGAATTCTTGAACTGGATGCTGATATTTATGGGTAGAAAGGCTATCAGGCTCCGCAGAAACAGAAGATAGTCCAGAAGCCTGCCAAATAAGTACAAATTCATGTCAGAGTTACCACTGCAAGCTAGTACAGGACGGATAACTGAGCTGTGAATTAGAAGAAACTTCAACATGATTTGCTCAGACCAGTTCTACAGAGCTGTCGAAAGCAGTTATCCGGGAGCATTTGTCATAGTCGTCTCTTCTAGAATCAAGTTTCTCATGGTCAGATATTTCAGTACTAAAGTCTTCAAGATCCCATAAATTTATCTTGTGCACCCTGTTTTCGGACTCAAGATCCTCTCCTGAGCTTTGATCCCCCAACAGCTCTTTATCAAAATCAATGGACTGAGAAGAATAACAGATAATTATTAATTAACCACTAGGTTAATTACAATAGAAGTAAAAGTTCATTTATTGGCAACTCTGGTTTGTATGGACCTAATCTTTGGGGTAATCTATCTTGGAACTCGAACTTCATCTTTACAGTAGAGCATATTCAACTTCAGAATGAGATTCATTTAAACCAATATTGGCATAATTCATCTGAAGAATTCCCAAGCAACAGCCGAGTAATACTTTCTATATAAACAAACTAACTCAAGTGCAAGCAAAACAGAGCTGTCGTATTTGTTATTTTGATTTGATGCTTATATAATAGCATATAATCCACTAACACGCAAATTATAATAAAGTTTTCGTCATTTCCAAGGCATATCATATTGATTAACCAGGTGTTTAAAGTCTAGCTTCAGTAACCACAAACATTACTCTAGAAAATTACTTATCAAAATCGACCACTATTTGATACAGGAAATGTGAAGCATCAAGTTTTTCTTTATTGGATTCAATTGGAAGCATCAAGATATTTACCCTTGATTACGCTTAACATAAATCATAACTTACAGTCTTATATTGTAAACAATTACCTGATGTGCATAAATTAAGCCCAAGCCGCTCATGAAAGGGAAAAAAGAATGTCCAGCTCCAATGTTGTGGAAGGAAAAAAATAAAATAAAAAATAATATAGCTAGAAGTAGTGATTTTGGAGACCTAACCAGATTCTTTTCAATCCTAGGAAATTTCAGATATATTCCTTAGATTCATAAAAAAGAATGGAAAACAATAATCATTTCCAGAAAAGTTCACATTTTCCTCTATGAGAAAATTATGAAGAAAAAGTTTAGACGTCAATCCAACAGATCTAGACCTTATCCTGACTTCTGGGGATCAAAGATGCAAACATCTCTATTAAAGCTTACAAAAATTCGTCATGGACTGGACAGACATTATAAGCCCACTTTAAATAGCAGTCTGAATGACCAAACAATGACCTGCTTCATAACACTTCTATGAGAAATCATAGACTGTTCCATTATCATTTTAAATATATATTTGAAGAAACTACTCGTGCATAAGTGAGAACAAATCAGACTTGAATTCCAAATGAGAACATTTTGATGGATGTAGCAGGCAATCATGGGAAGAAAAAAATTTGCTAAACACACATGCACCTCTGCTGCTTCCATCTTAGATGACTAGATCTCCACCACCCAAGGCGTGCGTTCTACTATGTGCTTGAAGTAAGTTGATATGAATGTGAGAATCCAAAGGATGCAAAAAGTCCTAAGGTTTCTGCAGCAAGAAAGAGCATGATCATTTGTCAACAACAAGGTGCATACTTGATATGGATGGAAGCCCTTTTTCTACCCCGACTACACTACTAGTATTCCAAACAAGAGAGATTGAAATGATATAAACAATAAATATGCTATAATATGAATGGCCATGATGTAATTTGCTCGAACTGACAAAACATTATTGACAGCTACTTTTATTGTTCTGAAAATATGGTGCATAAAAGAAAACAATATCAGAAGCTTACGGAATACTTCCTTCAATATGTATTGGGATGTTATGAAAAGAAATAAAAATGTGAGGTTTGGTCAAGATTTGAATTATCAATTATTCATTCGTAAAGAGTCTAAATCACCTCATACCCTCACTCTTATTTTATGATATTAGCATAACAATTAAGCGATAAGGCACTACACTAGAAAGCCATTCATCTAAGCAGTTCAAACTAGTTGCCAGTGCATTGTGGAAAGAAAAAAGGTGAAAAAAAGAGAAAATAGAATTCGGAATGTAAACTTTTGAAAATGAGATGAATTGAAGCAAGATTGTCGCTCTTGACTATGTTGCATATAGATGGAGTATTCAAATAATTTCATAATTGAACAGACTCAAGATCAAAGTCAATTATGAGAAACTAGTTAAAGAAAAAGAAAGAAACAATTTTTAGCGTGGAGACATATACATGCATGCTGACACTCAAACACGCAGAAGAGATTTTTGAGATTCCAATCTTCCAAAATAATTCACTAAATCCTGTCCACGAGGAGATTCATGAAAACTAAAAAATATACGTGAAAAATGAAAGCTCATGTTTTATTCAAACCTGTTGGTCAGATTTAAGGTGAACAGTTTCATTTTTATTTTTTTTTTGTAATTTCATAAGATAACCAGATTGGTTTAGAATTGAAATCTTACCACGAAAATCCTACAATGCACTAATCCTGGGAGAACCGAAAATAACCCCACAAACCCTCGTCATTGAGGAAACAGAAGGGCAAAAAAATCATCTTTAAACCCCTCTATTTAATACCAACCCGATACTCAAAGTAAGGCATTGGATTAGTTTTCTTGATAATTGGGAAACACAAAACCCATGCACAAAGTCAGAGTAAGAAGTTATCTACAACCCAGTATTGGAACCCTAACACGCCAATCAAACTAACTAACAGAAAGACTCGGTCTTTCTTCTAAATTCTAAACTTCATAAGTGAAAGATAAACCTCAAAAATCTTAAACTACAGCAAAATCTTAGAGCACACAAGAAAAGCAAACTAGTTTCAAAGACAAAAAATAAAAGATAAGAAAAACCAACTTTACGGGGCCGACTAAGTTTCTTCGAAATCCCAAAAAGCAAGCGAACTGAAAGATCTTTAAAGATCTCTGTGAGGATACCTCTGAGGGACTACTCAAGCAAAATTTTGAGAAAGAAAAAAGAGTTTCTGGGGTTTATCTTTTTGGTTGCTTTATTTCCCGCCGGGAGCGCTTGTTCTGCTTCAGTTGCTTTCTTTCGCTTTAATATTTATAGTTTTTGGAGTTTGTAACTGACATGAGTGGCACGTGATCCCAGAGTCTCACAAACATTTTCCATTTATTCAGAGTCTATTTCCCCCTTTTTTGGGCACTAGATATGTCTTGAGTTTTGGAAAATATTGATCATTACATTATGTCTCTTTCTTTCTTTTTCTTTTTTTCATTGGTTAAGCATATGGCTTAGTGGAAACTCATATTACTTAAAACCAAAGAGATCTTAAATTTGACATCCAAATATCTCCTTTACCTAATAAAAATAGAAATGACGATTTAAAGATATAAAATATCAAATTTAATACCTAACTCTTAAACAATTAGTAACCAATTACTAATTTATTAACTATTACACTTATTTAAAAAGTATTCATAAGAGACTGAATGAATGTAAAATCTCACAATCTTGATTGCAGATTTTTTTATTCCCCTTAAGTTGTTAGGCTATAGATTATATATGAGTCCCTTAAACCCTAGGTGTTTATTTTGATTTTAAAAATGAAAATGGAAATTATCCCTAAAGCAATGAGTTATAAGTTGGTGAAATAACATGGCTATAGTTTCCATGAACTAAAGGTGAACAATGGACCTATATGCTTGAGTATTTAAGGAGACAAAGTTTCATTGGAAACAGTTTATATCTGCTGGAATTAAATCATTGAGCTTGGGATTGTCTGTTTTGGTTAACCTCATTTACAAGGATGCTTTTGTGCTTTGATCAATCAAATTGCAAAGGTGCTTGCATCATTGGTCACTTTATGTTATGTGTTGGAAACTTTCTTTTCAATTTCTTTTTTTTTTCTTTTTTTTTTCTTTTTTCTTAATCAATAAGTTATCAAAAGTTGTATTTCACTTTATAAGTATGGTACGCACATTTGGAAGTTTGTTTCACCATATTCGAGATGTCAAACTTTTAGTATAATAGTTCATAGATTTTTTTGTCTTTTTTACGTTAAAGGGTGTGTAGGGGATAGTAGGAGCTATTAAACCTAAAACCAAGGTCACACTAACTCCAACTAATAAGTGTTTCTTGACTTGTAGATATTGTTCTAAACCATGTTAACATAGGATCCAAATCACTTGTCAATTAATTCAATAGTGAACAAGAAAGGATTCCAATCGTAAGGTTTGAGGTTCGATGATTTATATGTATGAGTTGGATTATAATATTAAAAAGAAAAAATATTTTAGAAAATAGGATCCAAACAATTAATTCTTTTGATGATCAAATTTTAAAAAATGGAAATTAGTCATTTTTAATATGGTATCCTAGTTTAAATTTAAATATAACATTTCATTATTAGTAAATCATACCAATTTTTTTTTTAACTTAACATCTCTTTTTGTTACAATTCACATACCCAAACTCATTTATTCAAAATGTTAAATCCTAAACTTCACAATTAAAGTTTCCACTAACTCAAAAATAAACTACCAAATTAAGTGATAATTTAACCTTATCACTTCATCACTTATAAATTATTTTTTTGAATAATTTTTCATACTCCAAATAAAGAGACATTAAAAAATGATTACTTTACATATCAAATATCTTGGCCAATATCTTTTTTACAGGTATGTTATTTTTGTAAGAGAAATGAAGGATGTTTAGTCAATTCTGGTTAGCTCAAGTGGAGCTATTAAGGGACTTCTCACCATTGAATTTAGGGTTTGAGACAATATTCCCTCCCTTTTATCTGAAAATAAAAATAAAAATAAAAATAAAAATAAAAAGATGGAGGAGGTTCTATTATGTTCACTCAACATGCAATATATGTGCATTTTATGCCAAATTTAATGTGTCGGGGGAAGCCCATATAAGTTGAGAGTGATTTTTTTTCGTGATTGGTATGGTCCTTAGTTTCATCTTTTACCTTTTTCTTCAAGTTCTGATGGTAGATCTCTCACTTAAAAGTCTGAAGTGTTCTTGGACCTGCACCATCCAGTATACATGCTTTTTAACGTTCTTACCTACTTAAGATTGCTTCCAAGAACCCCCTTAAACTTTTTTAAACTACAAGACAAATAGCTTTGCTTCCATATTCTTTTTCAACTTTGTTTAATTACGTGACCAGGAAGCTTAATCTCTGGGAAAATCTCTTCACTCTCTTACACAGAATTCTGGGTCAAAATCCTCTCCCGCACTAGTCAAATACCATTAATAGGTGAAACTGTAGCGGAAAAAGCTACCAGCCCCCACAAGCCTATAAACAAAAACCCAGCAACGCTTTGTCATTGTTTTCAACCGAAAACCCATCTCCAGAAGCTCCCAATTATTTCCAAAGCCTGCCTGGAAAACTATGCATATCTAAATGGGGTTGCTCACCAGAGCTCTCTTTCTTCTTTCTGTTTCTCCGCTCTCCTTCATCGCAATCTTTGTGTTCTTTACCTGCGGTGTAATCGCTGCAGAAAACACAAACTTGGTCTACAAGGGCTGTGCAGACCAGAAATTCCAGGACGCAAATGGGGTTTACTTGCAAAACCTCAAGACCCTTTTGTCTTCTCTGGTTTCGCAATCTTCACAAAAAAGTTTCTCCACCAGCACCTCCGGCGACGGCCAAAATGGGATCATGGGTCTGTACCAATGCAGAGGGGACCTCACCACTCCCGACTGCTACAACTGCGTGAGCAAGACATCAGACATGGCGGACAAGCTCTGCGGCAAAGCAGTGGCAGCTAGAATCCAGCTGAGCGGGTGTTACCTCCGGTATGAGATTTTGGGGTTCAAACAAGTCTCCGATACCGAGCTGCTGTACAAGGTGTGCGGGTCAAATCGAGCAACGGAGGCCGGGTTTGAGCAGAGGAGGGACACAGCTTTTGACCTGGTTGAGAATGGTGTTAAGAGCGGGGGCGGCGGCGGCGGCGGGTTGTTCTACACCGGAACCTACGAGTCGGTGTACGTATTGGGCCAGTGCGAGGGCGACTTGGGCGCTGACAGTTGTGTGGATTGTGTGAAGGGGGCAGTGGAGAGGGCCAAAGCCGAGTGTGGTGACTCCATCTCTGGCCAAGTGTATCTCCAAAAGTGCTTTATTAGTTATAGCTATTACCCAAACGGTGTCCCCAGTACATCTTCCTCGTCAGGTAACGTCTTTATTTATACTTGATGTTCAAGTTTATGCCCACTTTGGCCTACCAAAGAACTAATAAAGGAATATGTTGAAATATGTACGTTATCAATATATTAATATGTTGTATCTATCGTACTTAAAGATATATATATATATATATATATATATATATATATTATAATTTAGTAAAGGTGAGTGTGAAAAATTCTGATGTGAATTTATAGATCTCTTCGGTCCTAAGTGACTGAACTCCAATTGAATCACATGCTTACCCACAAAGAAAGTCAATCTTTTTTTAATGTTAATTTATAAGACAAATATGATCTTTTAACATGAATCCATATTTCAATTAAGAAATTCCTTCACTCTGAATTTATACAAAGAAATATATCAAAATTTTATATCTATTTCACATTTATTAATATATTGATCTACAAGAGAAAATCAACCTTTTAATATGAACCCAAGTTTCAATTGAAAAACCCCTTTCAATTATGAACCAAGTTTTGATAAAAGAAGTATTAAAGTTTGATATATATATATATATATCACGTTATTTTTATATGTTTCCTTATGTTAAGATCATATTTTTGTAAGACAATAGGTGAACTTTAACATAAAATAGTATTAAATCTCCTTTGATTGCACCATTGGTTATTGGGTGGAGAAAACGAGAAAGAAGAGTGGTCTTTCAACGTTTGGATTAGTGGGTCTCCTTGTTCTATGCATAGTCTTATGGTGCGAGGGTCAAAAGCCTTGAAACCTTTGATATTGTTTTGATTGTGTAGGGACGGGGCAACGACACACACAGAGGACAGTAGCTCTTGCAGTAGGAGGTTTGGCAGCTTTCGGTTTTGTTATTGTCTGTTTGTTGTTTCTTAAATCGGTGTTAAAGAAACCAGGCGGTAAGCGTGGAGGCTGAGTTTGTTCCCACAAATATTACTATTCCTTGCTCTTGTGCTTCACATCTTTTCTCAGTTTGAAGTTTCCAATACTCGACGGTGGATCTAATTTTTTTGACGCTAGCTTTTTCCTGAGAGAAATTAAAGTAAAGTTGGGGAGAATTTTATTGGGAAATGTGAAAGGACAAGATACTTGTCCCCCCACATACAAATACCACTAACTTTAGCTGCACTTCGTTCAATGTGAATCAAAATACTTGATCCCTAACGTTGCTTTGTGTGGGTAATTATGATGCAGCTTTCAATCACAAAAAAAGGCCCTAGTAAGTGGACTATTAGAACCCCATTTCTATCACTCAATCTTCCTCTTTATAATTTAGTATGCAACTCCCGGTTGCCTATCATGGAGATTTGAGATCCATCTTTTTTTTATCTTTACATGTGTCACGTTCTCTTTTTCTTTGTTCCCCGCTGGTCCTATCAATCAACATGGCTGTGGATTAGATAAACACAAACAATAATAAAAATAAAATAAATAATAAAAAATTACATGAGTCAAGAAATAAAAAAATCTATCGCAGGAAGTAATTTAAATTTAATATTTTGAAATCTTATATGTTCTCCGTATGGAAATTCTTCCTTGAATTTTTCTCTCTCTCTAATCACTATAACGGTTCACTAAATAATATAACACATATATGGTTTTACAAAAATCATATTTATAGGTAATATAAAAGAGTTCTATGTAGAAAAAATATTATTTTATTCTTAATTTTAGTTTCAATTTCATACCTAACAATCGATTAATCAATCAATCAATCAATCAATAGTAGTTGTTTGTTATTATAGATTATAGATAATGACTTACATTTAACTTAAGATTTTAAAACATTGAATGAAAAAAATTATCTCTAAATAAATCACTATTCTAAAGTTATTATATTTTTCATATAAAACTTAATATGCTTCAATACAAGAAAACAAAAACTTTTCTATATGAAAACTCATATTAATATAAAACTTATAAAGTATTAAGTAAAATATTCATTTTTTTTTTATAAACTAGATTTACATACTATTATATTTTAATGTAGTACTTATCGGTTGTGTCATGCTTTTCTTGGTAATTTGTGATTGGATTGGAGTCTTTGCTGTTTTCAACAATGGTTACCTCACTCTGCAATTAAGCAATGAGATGGGCCATACAAATATGGTCTCTTTTGCATTAATTTTTATTGTTTCTTTTTTGTTGGGGTAACGAGGTTTGAGAAGTACACTATAAGATAGTCCTCCGTGATGGAGTGGGTATCTTATCCCCAAAAGTCCTAGCTCCTGCGTGGCAATCATTTTGAGATCTTTTTCATTTCCCAACAACATCGTAATCACCACGAGGATTGGAACCACTTCCTTTCAACCTTGGTTAAACGTTTTTGGTAAGTAATCTCAGCCAGGGTCATGCCGACGTCGTTTGATGTCATGGGGTAAGGTCTTAATCGAGAAACAGTGTGTGCTTAGAGAGAAGCAAATTAGTAGGTAAAGCAGGAATAGACTTCTAGCCAACTTTATAATCCTAGTGGCCACACTGATCGATCAAAGACATTTAATTTAAATCTACCAGACCACCACCCTCCGGAGATCACTCTTAAATGCTGTCGGATAGACATAACAACATTCTATTAGAAAAGTATAAAATATTGTAACAGTTTTTTTTTTTTTTTTCATTTATTGTCAAGTGTAGTGTTATAGGAATTTTTTTTTGTTAAAAATAGATATTTTCTTATATTGAAAGTACGAGGATGAGTCATTAAATTTATAAGTAATGAGATTTTTTTCATCACTTAAAATTTTAAAATTAACCTTCACACCCTAATATGATATCAGATCTAAGGATGAATTTTTGTCTTATAATTCCTTATATCTCAAAGTTGGATTTTACTCCACTTGTAATGTTTGTGTCAACATACAAGTGAAAAAAAAAGTATTAAAAATGAGTATTGTCTAACATTAAAAATATAAAAATAAATCATTGAAATTATAATGATAATATTTTCTTATTTGATGTCTTAAGATTTTAAGATAGATTCTCACATTCTAATAATTTTATACTTTTCTTCGTTCTAATTGAGCCAAACCTTTTTGAAAAATATGATATTTCCCTTGTTGTGAAAATAACACAAATAATGCGACAAGCACTCTTACATAATATGTTAAAAAGGATCAATAATATTTTACAGAATTTTCCAAACTATTTAACCTACACATGAAATCCCAAAACTCTAAATGATAGTTTTATTTTGACGGAGAGTACTACTTTGTTATGGAATTAAGAGGTGATAAGATTATTTGACAACTTATATAGGGTGAAGATGAGAGTCTGGACCCTTGAGCCAAAATCCGTGGCTGGTTCTTTAGGCCTAACTAGGGTCGAAGAAGACTGAAGTAAAGATCCGGGCCTGGGGCAGCTTTTGGGTCTAGAATCAAGGGCATGGCATGACGTTGGGGCGGGAACGTGCTTGGGTTGGCTTCCTTCAAGGCTCCATCTTGTGCAAACAAAGCTTATAAAAGCCTTTCTCAAAGATGATGAGTTTTGTCCTTTTCTTCCCGCAGAGACTTTACAATTGATGGATTGATTTTATAGAACAGATTCACATTATTAAGGAAAGCTCTTGTGATGAAGGTTAAATGTAATAAGTTTTTTTTTTTTCCTTATTCTCTCTTCTTGAGCTAGCTTTTGTGGTAAATATAAGCTTTGTAATATAATGTTAGAGCTAAATCCTTCCTAAGAAACTTATAAATATGGGTAAAGCTTATAATCTTCACAGTAAAAATGTGTTGAGGTCAATGTATCACTGAGGAAGGATCATAAATAAAGTTTTTATGTAATAAGTGTCATTTTTCTTTGAGTTAGCTTTTGGTTTAGATATAAGCTTTGTAACAATTTTATTATCTTTAAAAGATCTATTAATGATAGGTGTAACAAAATAAGACTGACAAGATATTGGATAGCTTAAAGAAAAGGGATTTTGGTGGAGGGAAATTTTTGATATGATAATGATCTTATATTGTCTTGATATAAGAAAGAAAGACATTTTAAACTTTAATTAAATTTTCAATATAAATAATTTTTTTAACAAGGTACCATAACTTAGGTTTAAGAAACATTATCCACGAATGAGGCTTATAACTCAAATTGACTTGTAAGGGATATATTAAGAGCAATTTGATACAATTTTATTTTAAATTAATCTTACTCAAAGATTTTCTTCATATGATAGAAAAACTCTCCTAAACTTTAGTGAAATAAACTTTTTAGTAACTTTATTTTGCTTGAGTTGACAAAAATGAGAAATGAGCTTACTATGTGTATATAAGCAAATTATTTTCTTATCATAAGTCAATTTTAAAGAGAAAATAGACTTTTTAATAATATATTTATTATTTTTTTAAAAATTACCATCATTTTTAATCATGCTAAAACTAAAAGGGGCAAAAAAAAAAAAAGGCCTAAAAAGGAGGAGACTTCTCTGTCATACCCTCTATCAACATATATTGATCTTATGATTTATGAACTGGTATTCCAGACTATTACAAATCAAAATTTTTAAAACTCTTTCACCAAAATATTTTTCGATCAGGAAAATGCAAAAGGTCTGTACAAGTGCGCCCTCCGTGCGCCCTCGTATTCTTAAAAGAAACATGAGAAAGCACACGTGGGCCAAACGACGGCGTTGTAGGGAGTCTGCTTCTTCCCTAATCCTCCAACTATCGGCACCTCAATCACCTGGGTTTTTCGAAGGTTTAACGAAACCCCAAGATTCAGCAAAACGTCTGTGTAAGTCCACCATGAGGAAAGCTCGAATCTCACTTCTCTCACAACTCTCTTCTTGCAAATCCAATTCCTTTGCCCCTCTTCTTTCCAGGAATTTCATATCCGATCCTTCTTCTTCTTCCTCACCGCTTCTCTCACCCTCCCATTTCAAGCCCTGCGCCAAAACCCATGGCTTATTGCTCAAGCCCAACCAGTTTAGGAGAAACCCATTTCGAAGTATGGACACCCTTGTTGAGAATCCAACTCGGTTGTCCTCTAGGCAGAGAAAACTTAAGGAGAAGGCGGAGCTTGAAGAGGCTTTTGAGTCTGCAACAACCGCCGAGGAGATGCTCAAGGCATTTAAAGAGATGGAGTCAAATTTTGATGAGCGAGAGCTTGGGTTGGCTTCCTTGAAACTTGGCCTCAAACTTGACCAGGAAGGTGAGGATCCTGAAAAAGTTCTATCTTTTGCAGATAAAGCTTTGAAAGCTCTTGATAGAGATGATCAACCGTCTTCTATACTTCTTGCCATGACTTTGCAATTGATGGGTTCTGCTAATTACAGCCTGAAAAGGTTTTCGGATAGTTTGGGGTACCTTAATAAGGCTAATAGGGTCTTGGGTAGGTTAGAGCTAGAGGGTGCTAGCGGCGAGGACTTTAGGCCCGTGCTCCATTCCGTGCAGCTTGAGCTGGCCAATGTGAAGACTGCAATTGGGAGGAGAGAGGAGGCTCTTGGGCATCTTAAGAAGTGTTTGGAGATTAAGGAGTTGACTCTGGAGAAGGATAGCAGGGAAGTGGGTAAAGCAAACCGAGATTTGGCTGAAGCATATGTTGCACTTTTAAACTTTAAGGAGGCGTTGCCATATTGTTTGAAGGCGTTGGAGATACACGGAAAGCAATTGGGACAGAGTTCAGTAGAGGTTGCATACGATAGGAGGATTCTCGGGGTTATCTATAGTGGGTTGGAGGAGCATGAGAAAGCATTGGAGCAGAATGAGTTGTCGCGAAAGGTTTTAAAGATCAGGGGTCTTAGTTCTGATTTGCTCCGAGCGGAGATTGATGCTGCTAATATGCAGATCGCACTGGGGAAGTTTGAAACTGCTATTAATACTTTGAAGAGTGTTGTACAGATAACAGATAAGGACAGCCAGACTCGGGCGCTTGTCTTTATCTCGATGGGGAAAGCATTGTGTAATCAAGAAAAATTTCCGGATGCGAAAAGGTGTTTGGAGGTTGCTTCTGGAATTCTTGACAAGAAAGAGAAGTCCTCACCAGTTGAAGTTGCTGAGGCATACTCAGAGATCTCAATGCTATATGAGAATATGAATGACTTTGAAACTGCAATTTCATTGTTGAAGAGATCGGCAGCTTTGCTTCAGAAGCTCCCTCAAGAACAGCCCTCTGAAGGAAGTGTTAATGCAAGAATAGGGTGGTTGCTTTTGTTAACAGGTAAGGTAGCAGAGGCTGTTCCTCATTTGGAGTGGGCAGCATCCATTTTGAAGGAGAGTTTTGGTGAGAAGCATTTTGGAATTGGGTATATCTACAACAATTTGGGCTCAGCATATTTGGAGCTAGATAGACCTCAGTCAGCTGCTCAGATGTTTGCAGTTTCCAAGGACATTATGGATGTATCTCTTGGTCCTCATCACGCAGATTCAATTGAGGCATGTCAGAACCTTTCAAAAGCTTATGATACCATGGGAAGGTATGATTGCTTTAACTGGTCTTTGGTATTTTTTCCAAAATTGTATGAAATTAAGTTGTTTGCCTATGGGATTGAATTATATTTCTGAATCTCTTCAACAGTAGGGTTACTTCTCTGATGCTGAGTAATTTAGCTGCTTCTTTACCTTGAGGCATTTATAAGAGAGACAGGGACACAATACAAGCCTTGTGGGGAATAATTATTATTAATTATTCATCACATAAGAATTATGGTTCTGTTAAAAAGTACCATTCTTGTAAATTCTCAACCTCTATGCATGGAAATGTTTTTTTTTTCCCCTATATTTACTTGAATCTGTTTGATGTTCTTTCTTTCAAAATGTGCGCACTTACCCTTCCTACGCTTCTTTCTCACTGCTTACCTGGTTTGTCTTCAAAGGTCTGTATGTTGATCAGCAAGAAATTTGGGTTCGTACTTAGACCCGTCAATCTTGCAATAGGGGCAGTCTTGGTGGATATTACAGCTAAAGATATTCAGAAGTGTATCTCTTGGTCTCAGATTCCAGGAAATAGATTTTTGTCAAGAGTTCTGGACCGTACTGTTTGCTTTAGATGGCCTGTTTTGTGCCATTCTTATATCTACTGCAATTGAATTGTTTAATATAATATGGGTTGTTGGCCTGTTGGATGGCTTTATTTTAGCACCCTCTGACTAACGATTTCCATCGCTTTCCCATTGACCACTTGGTGTAAATTTATACACATGCGCCGATGTGAGTGGCTGTCTGCATGAATATATTCATCACGGCAGCAATTAAGTGAGATAAAACAAACTATAAGTTGAATTTGTCTTATCTTAAGCTATTATGGATGACGTTCTTTTTGGTTGAGACGTCTCTCTTGGTTTTCACAGCTATGCTCTCGCAATAGAATTCCAGCAGCGAGTAATTGATGCTTGGGAAAGCCATGGCTCAAGTGCAGAAGATGAGCTCAAGGAAGCCCGTCGACTTCTTGAACAGCTGAGGAGGAAAGCCCGTGGTGCATCAACAAATGAGGTCCCCATGAAGGCATTGCCCCTGCCTCATAGTAATGTCTCTTCACGGGCGCCAAAACCTGATATTCATGGGAAAATTTAGAGATTTCCTATATCAAGAGATATACTTCATAGTCTATCGCATTGCTGCATGCTTACATTTTTGTACGCATCAGCCCTGAAGTGGTAAGGGAAGTTTGTTGCTATTTGGACTTGTTGAACGAATGTAAGTAGCTACTCATTTTAGCCTCCGTGCTTGATTATTTGGAGTTCTGTTTGTTTAAAACCACATTTTTTCCCCATGAGTAATTGTGTTCTCTCTCAAGTGCAAAACTGAAGGTTGTATATGAGTCCTCCTTTGTGTGAGAATTTTATCATATCTAAAGTGGGGTTAGTGTAAAGTTCTGTTGTTATGGAACCTCACATAACATTTCATGAGAAGGTTTTGCAGTTGAGCCTGGCTGTATCAAGAAGGTAACATTTTGATGTTCATTGACCTGATGTGTTATATCACGGACCATGGACCATCTAAAACATAGCCAGGCCCGTTTATGAAAGCTTAATCATTAGTGTTTATGAGTCTCACATCAAACCAATAACAATAGTTGCCGGGGAAGAGTTTCCATTGATATCGGATCACTCCAAAAGAAAGAATTTCTCGTTGTGCTTGGTTTTACATTTCCACTACTTTCTTGCCTTTTTGTTTCTCTGTCCCTTGTGGCAGTAATGGATTGTATGCCAAGCAAGCGGCAATCTGCTTTTCATTATTCTTGTGAGCCACTGATTGCCTATGATAATTTTGAGAGGTCAGAAAGATACTCATGCTTTGTATTTTACATGTTGTTATGATGTTTTTATCTACGAGACCTGGTTTCTACACTTTACACATGATGTTGTCCACTGATACATGTGTCACATTCGCTTTATTATGATTTGTCGCCTTGGCATTGAATTTTGAATGCCATTCCCAGTCTGATTCCTTTCAATGTTAAAGGCTGAAGCTCTCATGAGCTTGGCCTTCTTTGATGACGACTTTTGCAAGAAGGCAGTTCCAGAGCAAACTAAATAAAAGCAGGCAGTACATGCGCAAGACGTGAAGGGATTTGCAAGAAGGCAATCCCATTCCTGTCTTGGAAATGGTGTGTCCAACACTAGTGAAATCTAGACCTAGTGTTATTTTTGAAAAATGAAAGATATGTTACCTCTTTATAAGCTGAAGTTTGAGAAAGAATGTAAGTTTTAACATAATATCAGAATCCATATTTAAAAAACAATATTCTCTCAAACACAATGCAAGAGCCACGGTCTATATTAGTTGTAAGGAGATGTGTTAAGGATAATTTATATTTTCGAAATGAAAGATATTTCACCTCTCACTAATACAATATTAGAATCTAGATTTTAAAAATAATATTTTTTTAAATGTGACACAAGACTCATAGTTAGTGTTAGTTAGAAGAAAGTATTAATTAACAGAGAAGAAAGTATTAATTAGAAGAAGTCATGTTAAGAATGAATAATTAATTTTTTATTGATTAAATATTACTCAAAAATATTTTTTAATATGAGAAAAAAAATTCTATTTTTGAGTTATTGTTTTGTAGGATTATCCAGAATTTAGAGTGACCTCTAATCTTTTACTTTTGGCTAAAAGAAAATGACTCCTGACCGAGAGCAGTAACAAGACGCTGCCAAAATTCAGCAGAAAACTTGCCTTTGTGCAACTTGGCCAGCATATCTATCATTGCTCCCAGGATAAAAGATGTAAAGCTATTATTGTCAATGAAAGCTTTCTCAAGCTTTTAGTTATAGTTATCCATTACCTTCCATTTATTCCTGCCACCTCTCCATCTCTCTCTGCCCGTGTGTGGAAACTCTTGATGAGGTAGAATCATTATCATTCATGAAGGAGCTGGAAACAGAAACAGCCGTCCACGCTTAGTGGTTAAAGTAATCATTCTTCAGCTCATGCCTACATTTTAGCGATCCGGGTTTGTCTGAGTGTTATCATTCTGTATTCTGTCTACCTCATCTGTTATCTTTCTGTAACTATTAAACAGCCTCTTAAAAGTTCAGTATCTCCAGCCAGAAACAAGAAATAAAACCCAAAATAGACATTAAAAAGGAGAGAAAAAAGAAAAAAGAAAAGAAGAAGGTTTATTCTCCCAAATTACAAGTCACACTCAGTAGGAAGAATTGCATTTCTGGATCCCCTGCAATTTCTAAATGGGAAGAACAATCTTCGACCTCTGCTGTCACAATCTCCACTTGTACTAACCTCGCCCTGATGTCTATTTTGCTGAATGATTGCTTGAACGGTTATGTAAAGCTGTTGATCAGCTGCAGAATCCATTGAGAAAGACCTCCTGATGGGCTGAATGGAGAACTGATCATCTTTCTTTCGCACATCAATGCACTCATCTCCCATGATCGAAACATGGTGGAACTTTCTTGCTTTTAAGTTTCCCAGCTTCTTTTCTAACTTTCTTGGTGAATGGCTTCTTGGCCGCACTGGAAATTCTACCGAATCATTTCTTTCTATTTGCCTCTCGGGTAACGCAGTTTCATCTTCTCCCCCAAGTTCAATTACCACAAAGTCTTCATCACTACCCATGAGGCTTCTGGACAAGAGCTGAGAATCCTGTTGGGAAGAGCTTGGTGCCACGATATGATCAATCCGATAGCAGCTTGTCCCTGAAATGCTTGATCTGCAGAGAGGACAATTGGCATTGCTCTGAAGCCATATGTCAATGCAATCCAGGTGGAAAGCATGACCGCATTTGGGAAGAACTCTCAGCATATCCTGTTCTTGAAACTCACTCAAACAAACCACACAGCAGACGCCTCTCGCCTGATCGTCTCTTTTGAACTGAAAAGTTGGAATTTCACGAATTACCGATTCATCAAGCCCACGGTTCCACATTGTTGGAGAGAAAGCTATAAAGGGATCTTCATGTCGTCGGGATTGCAGTACAGAAATCCATCGCCGGACATTAGCTCGATATCTGTTTGAGCAGCACTTGGTGACGAAGATGTAGTAACTAACTAGCAAAAAAGCCGTGGCCATGATGCATAGTACAGCAATGGCTAATATCGGAAAAGCAGACTCTGAAGTCGGCGGGGCTGGTTGATAAACTGGGTTTCCATGGTTCTGAGGTCGAATGTAGTAGAAGTGCTTCCGGTTTGGTGCCATCGGCAGTAGTTTGAACGAAAACTTTTGAGATATTTGGGGCAGAAATGGAGAAGATATATCCTTTGACTAATGGTTTACAAGATCTTGGATAGAGAAACTCAGAAATGAATCAGAAACAGGAATTTATATTCAGAAAGAACTTGAGTGAAGTGACAAAAGCTTCTTGGCAAATCTAAGTGGAAGAAAAATGTGTGGGGCTTGAAACTTTACCCAGAGATTTACTTGAATATAAAATAAAATAAAGAACCCATTTAAATGCATTGCCTGAAAAACTAAAGGAACATGCACATGTGCTTCTTTTGTAAGCAAAAGTATACATAGGTTTGATTAATGAATTAACCAACTATCATAATTTTGAACAAAAAGATACGTATCAGTGAACCCTTACAAAATTTATTTATTTTTCTTTAAAATTGGTTGATTAAAGAAGAAAATATTGTCATAGATAAGGAGTATAATAGGTCAATATGTTAAAATGTTGAAATAAATTTCAATGTAGAAGTATCATATCATGTTAGAATGCTTATGTCTTCTTTAAAAATTTACTTACAAGATAAGGAATACCTTCAGAGATAAAAATTGTGTATTATTTAGATAAAAAAAGAGAGGATTTGGAAACTTAGAGAAAGATTTATATGAATATAAATATAAAGAACCACCGAATGCATGCATATGTGCTTCTTGTGTATGCATTTCCATTCATGTAGATGGGTGTTGGAGAGAGAAGACAGAGGCTTTGACTTGAAAACAGTTTAAATATCAGAGAGCTACATGAGGGTGCTTGAACTTGGCTCTCTTTATTGTATATAATATGCTTAGGGTCGGTCGAAGATCTTGTACTGTTCATAATAACAAACGTAGTGGAACTTGGAGACCCAACAAGAAGTTGCTGGAGCCCTCAAGCCATGTGATATGGCCCCTCCCCAGGATCAGCAAGGTGACAAATGAGACTTTCTTGACCCTTTCCCACATTGTTAGCACCTCTCTCTGTCACGCTACTGTATTTTGGCTTGGGACCTTTAGGTTTTAACATGAACTTTTGTCATGGAGCTTGAAGAAATATCTTTTACTGGGATATGTCGAAGTTCATGTATAAACTTGCACTCTGACATTATATTAAAAAGCATACTCTGTCTTTAGAATGAGCTCATAAAAGAGAAGAATACTCCCACTTATGTTAACAATTACAAGATATATATTCGGTTTTCAACAAAATGTAGAAAGGAATGGACCCAAGAGAAATTGAGGACTCAGAATGTTAACGAAACATAAACTAACAAAAAAATCATTGTTAGCAATGATAATGGGAGAGGATTGACCTGCTTCACCTCGAGCTAACATAGAAGCCATTAAGAAGTTGATGGTACAAACGTCAAACTGTGAAATTGGGAACATTGGTTTCAGTCCGTTTTCATTTTCTAGAAACTCCTGTTTTGATACTTTGTTTCAGAGAAATAGAAAGGAAAAAAAAAAACCAAAACAGGAATTCATGAAAAAGAATTATAAGGCTTATCTAACGAAGGTCTTCCATGAATTATCTTGTAATTACCTAAATAAGTAAAAAAAAAAAACAAAATTAAAGTCTGGTAGCTACCACTTTTCCTGAGCATCATAAGGCTGGTTTCGACAGCCCAAAGCCTACTTTCATGGTCCAAAGCAGCCCATTTCAGTAAAGGTGTCTGGAAACGGAGCAGTATGAGCTTAAACACATCCTTTTACCGCTCCTTTTCAGGGGTTTCTTTTTCTAGTGTTTTTTTCTCTTGACTTATCCCCATCCTCACACCTTCTAGTCACCCGAAACTACTTTCAAGCCAAAGAGAGAGGAGACCCTCAAAATCTCAGATAACATTATTTCTTGCTAGAGGGTTACACCATTAGTGGGAAAGAGCTTTCTTTCTGGCTTATGTGGGTAAGTGCACACAAAACTGTGTTTAGAATAGAAAGGAAACTTTTTGCCTTAAGAGTTTGTGGTTTTAGATGCAGGAATGGGTCTCTCGCAAACAAGAGAGGAGGTTGGTGCAAAGGCAGACAGATAACAAAAGTTTAGTGGACTAACACGTGTTGGTTTCAAAAATTATGTGTATAGATTTTGGAATCACTTAATTGTATTCTTAGCAATATATTTGCACCAAATTATTGAATATGGTGTTTGTTAGTTTTTTGATGACCATTATTGATTTTTGATCATGATAGATCATACAATGTTAAGATGAATATTGTCCTACATTGAAAGCGTAAGAATAGATCCTTAAATTTATATGTAATAATTTTTTTTTATCTAATGTCTTAAGATTTTATGATGAACTCTCACACTTTAATATATCATATTAATAGTTTACGAATACATTAAACATGGATTGGAAGCCACAATTTGTCTGTACCAAAGCTTTGCTTGACAATTATTCATAATAGTTCTATTTTTCTGCCTGCCAAATCTAAAGCTTCTAACAACTCTTACTTTCTTTAAACAAAGTAGTTTCCTATGTTTTTTCCTTTGCTTGATGGTGTAAGATCTTTAGGTGAACTTGTATTTAAAATATATATATACCCAATTTAATATTTAAAAAACTTAAAATTCAACTTAAAAACTAGATATATTGTTGTTTACACGTTGCATCTCTCCATCGTACGCCTTTCCTCCATAATATTCCGTATTCCATTTTTAGGTGCAAAAGGTGTTTCCTCCTCCTTTTTAGGTGACAATCTATTGTATGTGATACCCCCGAAGAAAAGGGAAAACACATAGAATCTAGCTGGTTCTTGCCTTAATTTTTAACTAATTATTGGTTTATTTAGTCCGTGTCCCAATCACCACTTTTTCTCCCCACAAGCTTCGTTTCGACTGGCCGAGCAATTGTGATTGTCACTGTTTTTTTCTATTTAATGTCATGATTACTAATATAAGTCTATTCACGGTGACGATGGAATTTTTGGAAACATGCAGAATAATATAAAGAGGTTACAGCTTTTCGTTTCGTGCTTGTCCCATCAAAACTCAACCGAAGCTGGATTTGTTATATAAAAATGAAGAAGAACATGGATTCGCACTAGTGTTTCTAAAAGACCACACAACTTTTCTTGGTTTTAATTTGTTTACTCTGATACCAAATTTTGATGCATGTGCATCAGTGCATGGCTGACCATAAAAGGCAAGCTTGAAGGGATTTGTGTATTTGTTTATTTCCTTTTACACCGCAAAGTCAGCCTTAGGAAGCGCGTTCTTTCCCTAGGGCAGACCACTCTTATTTATTTATTTTCTTTTCTTTTCTGAGAAAGCCTCTCCTGTGATCCTTCTCATGGGACTATGCATGGAACAGATAAAGTTTTTTCTTTTTCCCTTTTAAGTTAGTCAAAGGAGTAGCAGAATTGGGTTGAATTTGAGACAAATTAACATGATAGATGAAGTTGAAAGTACTTGGTAAGTGTTGTTTAATCATGTTAATATTGCAGATTTGGTGCTAATTTTTTCGTGCACTTGCTTCACGAGAAATGCAAATTTGGTAGTCTCTTATTCTTTTTGCTTCCTTTTGTTTGTAGTTTGGTGGCTTATAATTCTTCATTTTAAGTTACATAGATCACTAATATAGTTAAATATTGGTTGTTTCAACATCGTGGGTATCTTAGTTTAAATCTTTCTTAAATGTCTATGTATTCCTTTTTTTAAACAACCAGTTTTATTAGAGGAAACTGAAATTTTTGTAACATAGTATCAAACTGCAAATTCAAGTATAACAACTAATTATGGACTAGATTCCCATGATACCTTTACTCCTCTCATCAATTGGTTCATGTTTCAGGTGAGAAGATGTGTCAAATAATAGTTGTTTTATATTGCTAATATATTAACTTAGAATCACCCTTATAACCGAGAATCCTCCTTGAGGCAGAAGTTAATCATTTATAACAACAACAAAAAGAAAAAAAATGAAATTTGAAAACTTGTTTAAGTTCCTTCTCTTCTTCCTCCCTTATAAATCAATTACTTGTCTATTTATAGACATCATGGAAACCTTCCTCTATTACATTATTATCAGGGAAATATGCCAGAATGTACTTATCACCAGGACTTAGATGACTCCCATTACACACACATAGTCCAAATTAAGGAGTCAGTAGATTCTTTTTGATGAAAATCAATGACTATATATCACTGGTGTCAACTCACAAACACTTGCTCATATATTTGAACTTTAGATTAATGTACTCCATTGTATTGTTCGTAACGTATTATACCAAGAAAACACAAGGAATACTAACTTTTTACAACGAAGAATTACGTCTAGTGCCAAAGAAACAGCTCCTTCTCTTGCTTTTAACTCTGTTCGGAGCTTATGTACTGCAGAACTAATTCAGTGTTCGCACCCCTACGCAAGAAGTTCCTTTGGAAATCCTTAAATTGCATGGCTCTATAGAGTGGGGGATCGCGTGCGTTAGTCAGAGCTTTTGCAGGTTCTATAATGGTCTCATTGGAAGGATAGAAGAAGAAGGCTGCGGATGTTCGCGCAACGCTTGAATTTGTGACTGCTCGATGTTCAGCACCTTTCAGCTTCCCGTTGCTGACAATCTAAGAAAGCAGATATGAAGAAATTTAACATGCTTAGGCCTTTTACCAAGATTAAGAAGTTAGATTACTTAGGTGGGATTAGAAGATATTCCTTGGTATGAATTAAAGCAATTAATAGGTAATTCTTTTGCCACTGGGCACCATGAAACTTTCTTCTAAGCCTTTTTATTTTTATTTTTCCAATCATAATCGTTAGAAGAGTATAATTATCATATCAAAGTACGAAACTACAAAAAAAAGCACAAATGGGAAAGATAACGAAAAGGGCAAAGATGTCGACAAGAAAGGTTGAACATGCAAGTTATGAGAAGGTATGGCCATGTACCTGTAAAACATAGCCTACGTTGACCACGAAAGAATGAGCTAGAGGCTGAACCCCAATCCATCCACCGTCTTTGAAGACTTGAAGGCCGTTTTCTTCTTGAAGTAGTATGGTGATGAGGCTAGGGTCCCTGTGTTTGGCTATTCCCAAGGTTAAACTTGGGTCTGGGCATGGTGGATAGTGATTAACCAACAGTACAGGATTATCACTTAGTCCCCCACTCAAATAAGTTTTGCTGAGTCCCAATCCCTCACAAAGCATCTCCAAAATTTTCTGTCCCAACTTTCTCAACTCTATGACATATCCCCCAATAACTTCCCTGGATATTTCCAATAACAGCATGATTGGTTCCAAGAAATCACAAAGCGGATTATTGCATGCAAAGATTCAATCCTCAGATATCATATTTAGATGACAAAAATTCTGGCATCATTTGTATGACTGGTTTTACCTGTATCTGGATGGCTTTTCAGGCCAAAATTGCACGCACTCCTCTAATGGAGAACAAGGGTGTGTTAGTGCATCCCTCCAGTAGTGAACCTCCTCAGCTGCGTAATTTTCACTGCTTGAGTAGAACCTGCAGCTTCTATTAGGTTCCTTGGAGCTTTGGCCAGCCTTGTCCTTTGTAGGCATGGCATGGAATTGTTTCAGGACATCCATTGCATCATCCATTAACCTTTTGGAAACTCCATGATTTATGGCCTGGTTTACATTCATGAAGGGGTAAAGAAGATAAATTGACTCAAGAAAGGAACATACGAATTCCAGTGAGAAAATAACAACTGATTGATCATGTAATCACTATTCATAGAAGTCACTCATAACTGGAACCAATATCAAGGTTCTGTGAGTCTTGGGAAGACCCTTAAAACTACTAAAAGATAAATTCCTTTTCAAAGAACCAAGAGAAACTATTGCTTGTGTTTTCTGTGAAGGTAATGGAAGATAAAAAAAGAGAAAAAGGAGGAAACAGGAAAGGGAACCTGGAAAAATCCAAACTCCTCCGAAGCTTTCATAATATTCTGAATGATTTGGGTTTGATCATGACCCTCGAGATCAACAACAGGAATTGTTTTGCCCGTTCGAGCGGCAAGCTTCCCGGGTCTTTTCTCTGGTGGGTGCACATAAGATTCAGGTACGAATTGAACATTAGGCCAGCTTGAAAGAAATTTCTCATCCATGGTTTCCATGTCGATCTCTGCAGCAGAAATGGGCTTTAATATTGGTGTAAAGCAAGAATGATTGATTGGTTGAACATGGGTCATTAGTAAAACGATTGCAAGTTTGCCGCTTATTATAAGCCATTCACATGCATGGACAGTCGAAACAATTATTATAATAATCACAATACCATGGACGGAGTTGTATTACAGAAGAAGAGGTTTAATTTTCTAGGTAAATTGAGCTCTTCGAGAAGGAAGACATGCTTGAAAAAGCTCCTGCTTGTTGCAGAAACGTGATGAGATTGGCCAAGACTACTGATTTTGTTTTTCTGTCAAGGAGAGGTTTTGTTGTTGTTTTTCTTTTTTAAAACAAAAGTAACAATCACTACCGACAGAATATTAATTAATACCCATAGAGTCTTCTGTGATCATCTGGAGGAGGAAACGAGAGACAAAAAATAATTGCTCGCGTACTTGCACCTAAAAGCTGAAAAAGGCCAGCCTAATTTAAAGCTTTTGGCTTACCAAAATGTTGATGCCCATCTTATCTATAAGATAGTGTGCAGGATCTCATGTACAGATTAGAAGCAGACCCGAGCTATATTGTATATTGAAATCAAAGTTGACTCGTTAAAAAAATACTAAACAATTTGGTCTAGATTCCTGATGATTTTTGCATTGGTCGCCATGATATTGAAAGTAGAGAATACTGATTCCTAGTCATTGTGATAATGCAAAAGGGGGTGACCTAATCACTACGGCTATATCACCATCACGATTGTTTAATAGCTAAGTACTTGAATGGGATGTCAAGGAATGAAGAACCATTCTGTGTTGATTTCATATCTGTGATTAAAAAAGACTATATAAATACTAAGAGATAAGTCAATAGTGATATCCCCATTGTTTAGTAAACTTCCCAGAAAGATGCAATGAAAATCATTCTTCTTATTGAAAGATAAAAGAGGATGAGACCCGGAAACAAACAACTCCTAGCAAATGAATTTGTTTGTACATATAGGTTGCTTATTATAGGAGGCAAGCCTGCACAGGATATTTCAAACTTTTTCCCTGGGGTCATTTCAGTGACTCCTCGTTCTCATCAGTTTAGCTTCCAGATAACACAGCCTAGTTTGCTTTTTAGATCAGCATCAAGGCCAGCAAGGAATTTGTGGCAAACAGATTCATTGTATGTCCTGCTTAAAATCTGTGCCAAATAGTCAAAAGAGACTTGAGGAGCTCAATATGTTGTGGTTTGTGTAATCCTTAGGGGGAAAGAGGTTGTTTTGTTCCATAGTATATGCTTGGAACTATTTTATAGGTGTAGGGGTAGCCCTAAAGTTTTCTTATAAAACGACATAATTTTGAGTGTGGTTTAGTTTATCTTTTTTCCTTTATGAGATAACATCATTGTGATGTGTGACATCATCGTTATGTCTCGGAAGCTTAACCGTATGTAATTAGGGGTAGAAGAATGATAATTCAAAGAGATCGGAGCTATTGTCGGAGACAGTAGACATAAGACTTATTGTTTGGTCCGCCTAAATCTTGTGTCTTGTGCTGTTTGGTTCGTATTCTGTTAAGTGGTTTGTTTCTGTCACCTAAAACAACGTTCTTCCATGCAAAACCAATCCAGAGAGAAACTAATCCAGCGAGGTTGAAAGATCTCGAAACTGTAGAGGATCTAATCAGATAATTACCTTTCAGAATATTTTTCCATGTAAAGAGATCGGATGTTGGGTATTCACAGGCTTTTGAAGGAGACCAGCAAGTTGTTTTGGACATTTTGTTTTCTCTTATTCTTGAAGTTGGTTACTGGATTTTGACTCCGTGCTGCTTTACATCAGAGGCTGTTGTTCCGTTGTAAAGCTTTTGGTGATTAATTATGTAATCTATCTCTTTCAGGAAATCGTGGACGAACAATAATCATTACAAAAAGAAATAATCCCCTGCTAAGGCAGCGTTTTCTCGTTTGCTATCCTAAACATTGGCTTAAAAAAAAGAAAGAAAGGAGAATCAAAGATCGATATCTTGTATGAAGGTTCGATTCTAACATGTAAAGGCATCATGATCAAGGCAATGCCATGTCCTAACGTCACATTCATGTAATCTTTCTTCTTCTTCTTCTTCTTCTTCTTCTTTTAAAGTAAAATTTGATATTACAATAACCAACATAAAATGGTCAATCTACAGGTTATTAGCTTAATGGTTAGTTATTGACCACTTAGGCCCTAGGTCTTGAATTCAAGACTATACTCCCAAAGTCCCTTTACCTAATTTTTTTTTAAAAAACTACAAAATAGTTAAAGACATATCCTTATGATGGGATCATATATTGCATTATATTATATAAAAAATAATACTTTTAAGTCTTCAAGTATACTAAATAAAAAAGTTCTCAGCTATTTTGAAGATCTTTTTCAACACAACAAAATTTATCTATTATAATATCTTAATAGCTTTAAAGTTACATATTTAAGAATAATATCCATGCAATCATGATTGGTTAATATGAACTAAAATATCCATCTTGTAATTTCTATACATCTCTAGAAAATATTATGATAAACTCTTTATGTTAGGATTGATAAAACAATTAGGTTAAAAGGTATGATTGTAATTGTGGACTTTGGGGTTATGTTCTTGTTGTGGTGGGTTTTTCTAGTAATATTTAACTAAGTTTTTCATTTATAGTAGGTTTTTTTAGTAGTATCTAATTAAGATTCCTTTAGGGTTTTTCTATAAATAAGGAAAGTATAGAAAAACCTAGTGGGGGTGAGTAGAGAAAGTCTCATTGGGGGCTAATTATTGGAGAGAACTCCTTTTATGGATTCTAATTGATGAGAAAATCTATGAGATACCTATTTGAGAAAAGGGAAAGTATGAGAAAATTTAATGAAAAGAGACTACATGAAATGTAGGACATTATGATGTTCTGAACCTTTTAAATCTGCTATGTTTGAGTGTGTGCATTCTCATAATTGTGTATTTAATCTAATCTTTATGTGGATAAAGTAACTTGATTGAATTCCCCTAACAAGTGATAAAGGGCTAGGTGAGGTCTACAACAAGTGGTATCATAGCCATTTGAATCCTTAACAAGTGGTACGATGATTGTGGAGTGTGGAAGGTCGGGACCATAGATAATGGATTAAACACAATGAACACAATTAAAGAAGCAAATAGGTGTTTTGAGGTGAGATTTTCTCTTTCCTTAAATTTAGTTTGATTTTAGATGATATTGATATAGATCAACCAGAATATGTTGTTGGAGTAGTGGTTTAAGATTTGCAAAGTACATATCTATGTCTTTTTGTTTAAATCATAGCATTTATAAGCCAAATTGGAGATTGTTATTGAAATGCATGATATTTTGGAGATGATTGGTATTTTCGAGATGTGAAATTGATGATTAGACTAATTAGATTGTTTATAGTGGTTTTGTGAATTTTTGGTTAAGTTGTTACATTAGATGACAAAGAATGGCAGAGATATTAGCATTTGAAGATAGAAACTAAAATGGATGGTTTCGATATAAATTTGAAGATTTACTTCAATTTGTCGCATGCAACAGCAAAGTAAAGATGCTTGGATGATCTATGGAGGATTTTGATTCCAAGCTAAGTGTTAAAGTGGCAAACAATGTTAAAGTTTCGTCAGAAAGGTTAGGCTGAGTTTGTGATTTTTGGGTGATAGCTAAAAAACCAATTGTTGAAGGTTGATCAGTGATGACAATGATGGTAGATAGTAGATTGACAAGTTCCAATTGGGTTCATGGTGGATATTGTGTTGATTAATGGTGAAAGACGGTGGCAACATATATTGGGTCATTGATCGGTTAAAATTGGGTTAGGTGGACTCAGGTTGTAGAAGATGTAATCCCACGCATAAGAGACTCTTGTGAGATGCTTACTCTAGATGTGCAGCCAGCGCATGTAAGGTGCACGTGTTAGATTGGAAAAAAAAATTGGTTTTTTGCAAGGCTACAAGGGGAGCATTTTGATGACTTTGTTGTTAAATTGATGATTGAGGGGGAGTTTGTGATACTTATAATTTTCTTGTAGATAGAAAAGTAAAATTGTGGGTATTTCAAGTTTGTCAATATCTAAATGAGGTGTGGAAGGCTTTGATGGTTGATTCCGAAAAAGCATTAATAATTTTGGATGGAAGGTAAATTCTTCAATAGATGGATTCCAAAGAGAGATCTCAATTGTTGTGGAAAACCCATAATTTCTACTTTTGTTGATGGCCTTATGGTGGAGGAGATACTTGGATGGAATAAGCCCATGATGATGTGCAAATGCCTATAGAGAAACATGGCTTAGGAGAGGTGTAAACTAGAAAAGGCTATAACAAAAGTACCTAAAGAGGTGTGACCTAAGAAAGGTGTGGTTTAAGAAGAAGCAAGAATGGTACAATTCATAAAGGCTTATTTTGAAGAAAGCTTAACTGGTCTTTCTCTATCAAAAAGACTATGGTTATAGAAGTTAAAGAGAGTTTTCTCAATCCTTTTTTGTCCAAAGACTGTAGTCATGGAAATTGAAGAGCGTTTTTCCATTTCTTTCTCTTTCCAAATATTGTGGTTGTGTAGTTGATATATTTGAAAAGATTTTCTATACTTTCTTATAGTACATGGATGTTGCACTAAATTGTACAAAGAGAAAATTATTATGATTGATAGAATAATTAGGTTATAGGATATGATTATAATTGTAAATCTTGGGGTTATCTTCTTGTTGTAGTGGATTTTCCTAACAGTATCTAGCTAGAATTTCTATTATCTAGTTGTAGTAGGTTTTCCTAGTAGTGTTTAACTAAATTTCCTTTAGGATTTCTTTATAAATAGGGCAAGTATAAAAAAAACTTAATGGGGTGAGTAGAGAAAGTCCTCTTGGTGGCTAATTGTTGGAGAAAACCCCTTTTATGAATTCTAGTTGATGAAAGAATTTATGAAATACCTATTTGAAGAGAATGAAAGTAAGAGAAAACCTAATAAGAAGAAATTGCAGAAGACGGAGGATATTATGATGTTTTGAACCTTTTCAATTATTGTGTTTAAGTGTGTACATTCTCATGATTGTGTGTTTGATCTTTATATTGATGATGCAACTTGGTTAAATTCCCCCAACACTTTAAAATTGGGATGTTACTCATACATCTTCTATGTCTTCCAAAGAAAAAAAAATGTCTTTCATATATATATCTTCAATGTTGTATTTAGAGATTTTAACAATTTAAATAACATTAATATCATACATATGTTTGTGTCTATACACGTATGCTTACACAAATAATATCTTGGTATTAAAAAGAATACTATAAATTGTTATTGAGCTGTGAGCGCAGAGTCACCTTCACCATTGCATTTTGAATATAAAACACGGAAGTGACAAATATGACAATGACGGTAATCATAAAGATTGAGTGCATAAATAGACGTATTGGGCTTGGCTGTGGTATTATTGGAGACAGTCATCCTAACTAACAGTCAATAATGTCTTCTAAATCATCTACATGCTCATATAAAGCATTCAATGAGTAATTTGAAGCTAGGGTATTAGTTTAGTCTAGATTCAACTCGAATTTGCATTGACCCACCTTGGGTAGGCCTTTTTAGATG
Organism: Casuarina equisetifolia; assembly: GCA_028551475.1. NCBI lineage: Eukaryota > Viridiplantae > Streptophyta > Magnoliopsida > Fagales > Casuarinaceae > Casuarina > Casuarina equisetifolia. The sequence continues at coordinate 13,333,084 of CM052359.1, forward strand.
AATTTAATATTGGGTCAAGTGGTATAAAAAAACTGAAATGGGATTAAAAAGGTACCCATTTTTTCAAATTAAGGATCGTTTATCGTTCGTTGAGTATTGATACTAGTTGGCTAAGCTGAGAACCCAACCAAAACGGACGAAGTTTTCATTCAAAATAATAGCAACTCGTTGATTTTTATTTCATTTATTATTAGCACGTCCTTGATGCATCTGGATGCCTGACTAATTCCAATGAGTAAGCTTCCCCCCACTTTCTCTTTAAATATGTGAAGTCAACTTCTTACAAACATTTTAATGGCACTTCCCCATGTTTGTGAATAAGAAACAACATTCTAGGAGCTTGTTCATCGTAGATTAAGGTTGCATTCTTTCGCAGTTTTAATCTAGGAAAGTAACTGTGTCCTGTGACGAATTGGATGGAGGAAATCCTTAAAGCCAGGTAGGTTTTCGGATTCTTCTTGTTCTTTTCCATCCTGTTCCTTAAAATGAGCCTCTCCTGCAAATGAAAACGGAGTACAGCTCTACTGGGTATGACAATCCACCTCGTTTCTTTCTCTTATTAATAATTAGTTAATAACATTAAACTGCTGTTGAAGTGCCAATTTCAATGACCATATTTCGTCATCCCATACATCACCTCTAGTCTTCGGCTATCGTTTCTTTATTGCCACTCCGAAGTTTCCAGGCATTTGTATTAAATATCTCCAATTTTCTATGCTTTCAATCATGTGATAAACTTCCGACGCTACCTGATGTTGATCTTCATGTTGTGCACTGTAGGTCTTCTAATGGTGGTAAGATATAGAAACATCAACTTATTTTATTTGAGCTGTTGGGTCTGCTTGATTTGAGCGGCATCCTTACAATATTTGGCTAGTTGGAGCCCTATTAGGGGGCTTTATCTTTTTTATTTATTTTTTAATTAGGGAAAGAGGTGCTGAAGAAAATGAGTGTTAAGCCTGAGACTTCCTAGATAAAGGAGGCCTATGGTTGCTAATAGTTATCTTGTTAAAAGGTTTTCACGGAATTTGGATTTTTGTGCATTCTTATAGAGGAAGTTTCAATAGTACTAGTCTAAGAAGGAAAAAAAAAAAAGTGACATTCATATGTATAGAAAGGTGAAATAATACCAAAGGACAGGGTACATATTTTCTGAAGTTTTTCGAATTTTATCACTAAACACTGTTTTGGAAGCAAATTTCATGCCTATCTTTCCCCAAATAAAGATAGAAGTGAAGGAAATAAAAACTATGAACTACTAATAAAATATAACTAAAGGAGGAATTGCGGTGATGTCACTTGGTTTGTTACCTCCGCCATTCATTTGGTTTGGTAACTTGATGATTTGTTGAAATAACAATTTTTCAGAGTGTTACCAATCATGATGTTACACCCGAGAAAGTGCTAACTCCCAATACTTTGCAATGTTTATAAAGTACCTTTCACAATATAAGCTTAATCTATTGTGGGTCAGCATTAGGTATAGTACTGATACATTATAATATAATATTATTTTTGAAACAATTATTGGTCACATCTACTTGGTACACAAATGGCTAGTTGTAATTAAAATACCTAACTAAAGTTCATCTAGAACCCAATAACAACACATATAGAACTACCTAGAACTTAATTGAAAATATAGAGCCCATGGGTTTCACATTAACAATGGATCAAATTTTCTTTTATCCGGTTTGAATTGTTCCTTAATATTGGATTATTTATTTATTCTAAATGAAAAAAAGCTCATGTTCAAGACAGTAATAGCTTATAAACAAATAAATTGTATTATTTATTCAAGGAAGAACGTTAAAGTTAAATCCATTTAAATGCAATACTATCTTTATTGTTAACCATCCAATTTAGTTCAAATTATTTAGGGAAAACTGCTTCTAAACCAAGTAAACTAGTCTACTTTACGTAAATTTGCTTTCACATCGAATATAAAAATATGCAATTTTTGTCTTGTATTTTTCCCCTAGATGCTGAAAAAAGTGTTATGTTTTGTGAGTTCGTATGTACATAATTGGCTTATCAACATAAATACATGAGGTTGTAGGGAAAAGCTTTTCCTCTGTCTTGTTTTTCGTGCGGTTTGTGTGCCTGGTTGAGAGTGCCCCAAGTTCGAGTTGCATGCATTGGATATCGCACTTTCCATCTGTTTTGCACAAGTCGTGGTAGGTGTATCACCTACTCGGCTGCAGTATTTTTTATTTTCATTTTTACTTCAGTAAAAGAGGTATTTCGGGATAGAGTGTTCTAAACCCCAGTTGGAGATTTCTTGGTAGCAATACTTGAGTCACTAGCCAAGTAACAACCTAGTTGACTGCTGTTGTTTAGCTTGTTTGATATTTTCTTGTTATCATTGCTTTGGATTCGGATAACTTCCTATTGCAATTGAAATGTGAGTGAACGTGTTGGTTTTGAGTGAGGTTCTTCCAAATGATTGATGCAGTCATTTTCTTTGGTGGGTTCGGTTGTTGTCTCTGTTGAGTTTCTTGTCGTTGCTGTTATGGTATTTAGTGAATTTATCTTGGTGTAACGTTTTGATACCAATTTCTAGAATTCTTTCCGTTCTTTTGAGTTTTTCGAATGCACGATTGGTTCATATCGAATTCAATTGATTGATGCAATGGGCATGTTTGTAGGAAATTCTTAGCTTCGTTTGAGAAATCTGTGTAATAAATCTTTTGGTTTTGTCCAAATGCATGCACTGGGAGAGTGCTACATAGGGGTTGACATCTTTTGTTGGCTATGATATGATAGTTGTGGGTCTCTTTTTTAGTCACAACATGCGTCAGTTGTGTGCAACTTGGTCATGATTGATGTGTTGTCTTTGCACAATAATTGGAACAAGCAATGAATAAAGTACAGTGAAAGATGGGTAGACGTACCATTGACGTTTGGTCAACAATTTATACTCGCTTGCTCAAGAGGGGTCCAACAATGGAATATGTGCATCTATTGAATAATTTTACCAGTTGTTAGGCATGAAGTTAGCATTAGAAAAGAAGGATCAAATGAGAATTTTGTTGGTTCACATTTGTCTGACAGTTATTTATAAGAAATCTTATGTTTGTAGTGTCATCATTGGATAAGTTGTTTATACCAAAAGAAAGAAATGAAGTTTTTAACAATAACAATGCACCTAACTTGTTTTTTTTTTTTTCTTCCTTTTTTGTTAGGTGACCTGATATTTACTAAGTTCACATTTTTTTATAATAAATTCTTTAAAATGAAACACATGCAGTTTTCTTATTGGTCAATTTGAAAGAGGAAATAAACTTGTTAATATAATACCAAAATCTAGGTTTACGACAGCATTTCTTGTGTATGACAGGAGACATATTACCACCATGATGAAGTTTGTAATTCCCACTAAGTGCAAGAAAACATGTTAAGAACGTTATACAGACTATCCTATAAAGAAAAATATGTCATCTCCATCTAAACTAATTTTTAAAAAATGAATGGGCTTTATTAATAATAATTTCCTCCATGCTGGCAGACCGTTAACTGTTCCATTCACTCACCTTCTATGCTTGGGTTGGAAATTTGACCTTCGGCATTCCCTTCGGGCGATCCTGAAGTTCCAGCGGGATCATTGTTTCTTGGATAACAAAAAGGAAAGTATTGTAAATCTTTGCAGTGAGTGGATTTCAAACAGTTGGGCTACAAAGGATTGTACCAATTCACTCTTCATGGTCTTTCCCCTAGCTTTGTGGAAAAATCAGACCATAGCATGGATATACTTTCTTGTCCCTCCCCACCTCCAGAAAGGAAAAGAAGAAGAAGAAGAAGAAGAAGAAGAAGAAGAAGAAGAAGAAGAAGAAGAAGAAGAAGAAGATAATCTTAAGCTTTATGTGAGTCTGTGCTGCAAAAGTTTTCAGCCTATGGACCGCGGCTTCTGGTCTTACATGGCCTGAGGAACCCTTGGGCTTTGTATGCTTCGCATATCTTAAGCTTTCATATTGCCTTGGTTCGCTCGCCTGATTGAACTGTTAATAATTGACGTACCAACGTACTTTCTCTGTGCATTTCTTCCCTTTAATTCCCATGATTCTTTTTGTGCTTCCCGTACTTCTGTGTCTTTCTAGGAACAAATTGCAGGGCCTTCGGCAGAGACCAGTAATGCGGGCATAACAGTAATGTTTTAGTTAATTTGGTTCTTCAACAGGACTTTTTTCTGGGTAGATGCTTTAACTTCAGGTTTTCCCTATCAAAATGGCACTGAAACGTAGACAATGAATGAAAGTTTTGCTCTGGAGAAGAGATAAGACGCCTCCATTGGCAGGACTAAGACAAGCACACCGATCTTCGGATGGCTCATTTACTGTCCGTTTCTTATGTGCATTTCAGATTTATGCATACTGTATCTGATGTCAGGATGAGATTCATGTCTACATGATGCCTTACTCGCACGTTTTTTTTTTTTTTCTCGATGTCAGATTTTGCATAATCACTAGTGGTGCTTCTTTTGTTATGCAGATGACCAATTGCATGCACTTTCTTAGCTGCTTTATGAGGTTTCTTTATCCTTATTAGTTAACAAATGTGAAGAAAAGAAATTGGCATTATTGAAGTTGCTTTACAGGATGGATTCCTCTTTTCATAGTCCATAATAAATCACACTCAGATCTGTCCATAGGTTAGACCTTCTTTCACTGAATCCTTTTAGTCATTTGGAATCTATATTTAGGCACTTTGTAGGTTTAACCTGTAGCGGCGTCTTTAATTGCAGATCCCATCATCGAGATGTCAATATCACTTTTTGGAGAGCTGTTGTTTGTGAATTCTTTGCTGTGTAGATTATTATATTGTACAGATATGAAATCTTAGTTTAAATAATGTAAAGAACGAATGTTGTTTCTTGTGGTGTGGAGATGATATGATTCTTTGGATACCCAGCTGGGCAATAATGCTCCTGCCCAAGCGGTAATGAGATCTATACTTGTAACTGATCCACAAGGTTAATCCTAAACCACCTTGAAATTGATCTATAAACTGTAAGTCATTCATGGCACTGCCATTTATGGGGTGGCCATTTCATTTCACACTGATTTTGTTGCTGCAGAAAGCTCTGAGACACCAAAGAAATAGACAGATATTGCTGTGAAGAGTTGCCAAGATGATCAAGAAACTAATTCTATAGGGAGAAAAGAGTGCTTTTGAAAATGCATGTAAAACCAGATTGTTCTTTTCATGGAGGCTCCTCTCGTCCAGGTCAGAGCATTTTTGTTGAATCAGGTATGCATTACCCGTATCTTGGACATTTCCTGTTTCCATTCATCGAAACAAAACGTTCCTCATGCATTGTTTCGTTTGCGAGACAAATTTTCTTTTGCTCAAGGTTTTGTCTACCCTATTCAAAATGAATATCAATGATGCAGGATTTGAATGTTCCGATAAATTGATATTATTAGCTTTATTAGATAAGTTCATGGTCTAACTTAAAATTTAGCTCAAAATCATAAGACTTTTTTCATTTAACTTCATCCTAAGAATTTAAACTCTTGACATGTACACACTCTCCCATACACCAAGTGTATGTGGACTCAAGGTCACATGGAATGAAGTAGATTTAATCTAAATTCTTATACTATGTTAAAACAAAAGTCTCACACCAGTTTAATTATATGCAAGAGCTGAAGCAATAGATGCACTTCTGTTACATTTGTACTGCCAAAATTCTAGGAAGATTAATTGAGGTGTTTTCTTGGAGAATTTCATCCTTTGCCTAACTATTTGTAGGCAATGTTCTCTAGCCTCCCTGAGTAATTTAGCGTGAGATTTTGGGCAGGAAGCCACTCTTTAGTTTTTCCTCACCATTTCCACCAATATATGGAACAATGACCATCATTACTTTGTTTTCCAAAAGTGCACAGTTGCAGGGCAGGACCACCATTGTTAATTAAAAATTATGGTACAAAACTATCAAAAGATTGAATTGGCATCCACTTGATAACCTACAGATTTAGACCTTGAAATCACTGATAGGACCACCATTATCTTCTGCGCGTGTCGTTTGGTCTCATTGTTAATCAAGCAATTTTTACCTTGGTATATTGCGGACTATGATAACCTTGAAAGCCTGTTGTTTTCAGTCATAACAACAAAACTAAACTGCACCTGCAACTGTTGATCCACCTCCAGTAGTATCACCATCACTTTCTTGCAATTACTGCTGCCACCTACATTGCCCAACCGTTTATGTTCATTGCTAAAACCAAATTCCTCCTTTTCAACGAGCATTTTACCATATTGAGTTGGGCATCGAGTGGTCGTGGTTATATGTTCTTAGTTTTTGTCCTATTTCCGTGCTAGATCTTCCATTAATACCCTTGCATACTTGTAGTGCTTCATTTTAATGGCAGCACTTCGACATATCTTGCTTCATGGCCTTACTGTTAGAAAATTATTTTTCTCCTTAGATTGACTTCAAAGAAGGGGATACAAATTTCAATTTGGGGATACTTTATAAATATGATTTAGGTAATGTAGGACATTTCATGTTGTTCTTAACATACTCCTTTGCATTTTAAGTTGGCTATAGGTTCCATGTCTTGGGATAAATACATTCCCTTATGATGCTTCTTGAACCTAGGGTTTGACATTATGTTAGCAAGCCTATTTACTTTTGAAATCTGGTTTGTGAGAAAATAACATGTATTTTATTTTAAAAATAATTTACAAATAAGATTTAGATAATATAAGATAACTCATGTAATTTTTAACACTTCTAATATATATTACATAAAATGATGATGACTATGTTGTTATTTCACTTGTGCAATGATATTTTTCATTGTTTTAAAAGACTGTCCATCAATCTTTCTCTAATCTTTCATCATCAATAAGTAAAATGTGCCATTAACAACACAATATTTTTTGATCAATTACCTAGAAGCCAAATGATCTTGCTTTGACAGAGTTCTAACCCATGCCCAAAGGGATGATCAGTCATGCTGAGGTAATAGCGTGACCTTTGCTATTCTATCCCATTGCATTACCTTTCCGTACGACTTTGACATGATGTGACACTAGCAAAGATGATGAACCCAACCTTACCCAACCTTACCCTTTAAGCTGTTATCACAAGCATTATTAAGGCATCCAAACAAGTGGCCCCTAGTTCATGCCATCATCTCCTTAATCACCAAATACTTGGCATCAAAATTCAATCTCCATCAAAGGGTCTCTTTGCACGTTCAAATTTCTCCCAATCTCCTAATCTCCACCCACCTAGGTGCATTTTCTACGCTCAGTATAAATGCTAGTGCTGCGCTGAGACTTGTCCACTCAGCTACATGGAAGAAGATCCCAAGGGAAAGACGAAAGAAGACGGAGAAAAGGACGTCCGGTACAGAGGAGTTAGACGCCGGCCGTGGGGGAAGTATGCGGCGGAGATCCGTGACTCGACGAGACGTGGAGTCCGGCTGTGGCTGGGGACTTTTAACACCGCAGAAGAGGCTGCACGGGCTTACGATCGAGCTGCCTTCGAAATGAGGGGCAACATGGCGATTCTTAACTTCCCAGATGAATATCCGTCGCCAACCGGCGTTGATTCTCCTCCTCCTTCCTCGTCTTTGCCGTCGCCGTCGACGTCAGCGTCTTCTTCGCAGGTGGATAGAGCTGGGATCGAGCACGGCCAAGAAGTTTTCGAGTTCGAGTGCCTGGACGACAAGCTGCTAGAAGATCTTCTTGATTTCGAAAACAAAAAGAAGAAGTGAGCTCGCTGCGGACCTTCAGAAATTTGGGAGAGGAAAAAAAGAAAAAAGAAAAAAGAAAAAAAGTTGAAGCTTCTTGTACTACGGGGATGTGGGGACTTTGAGTTCTTTCCATCCAATAAAATGGATAGAATTAGCTGCATTTCTGTCAGGTTTCACATTTTTTCTGAGTTCTGTGTGTACAACGTGAAGGCTTTTTTTGACATTTTCAGAGAATTTTGCGAATTTCACTTGTGGCTAGGAAAGGCTGCTTGTCAAATCAGAGCTTCGAATGCATTGTGTATGGTCATAGTCTACGAGCTTAGTCACTGTGGGGGGTCATTCTATGGTACTCATCTTTTGTGGTACGGACCCACATAAATTACAACCATCTTATTTGAACATAGTCGGCAGCTAAAGAACAGAAAAAAGGAAAAAAAAAAAAAGACCATTTGTTGATTGACTTTCTCGTGGTGGCGTCAATTTTGGCAGTCCATTAACAGTCGTTCAATCTAGGCAGCTTCACACTTTTGTGCTTATCTTGTTCTAGAATGATCTATTAAGAGTTGTTACATATTTGTTTTGGCTTTGGTTAGGTTAAGAAGGTTGTTTTTCTTCTAACTAAAGTTGACTAATAAAAAAAGAGAATATTTTCATATATAAGTAAAATTATAAATTAGTATATTAGTAACCTAAAATATATATTGAATTTCAATATACGTTTTCACTTTTAAGTGAAAAAAGACATTTATCATAGACTTTTAACAATTATAAAGAGCTAATGTCAATTTATTAATAGCCAAATAAAATTACCAGCAATCTAAAAATTCTTTTGGTTAAAACATTTTAGGTTCAACAATCATTTTTGCTCTGAATTTGTTTAAACTAAACATAAATAAATAAATAAATAAATAAAACTACAAAGGGCTAAGGCTTGACCCTTCCCCTATCTCTATATGTTTTGGATAGGACTCAAAAATTTCAGGAATAAATTTGTTACAGTACAAATTTAACAGAAAGAAGAAGAAGAAGAAGAAGAGATATATACCGGCATTCATTCTTTTCCAGCCACATTCAGAAACAAAAGTGCAAGAAACCCCAAAAGAAGAAATAAAAGTAACAACATCAACATTCGATAACATCAACTTCAACTTCAATTTCGCAACTGAAAGTAAAATCAGCCAGACATTCGTTGCTCCTCCTCCTCCTCCTCCTCCTGGGTTTCAAGAAGCTCCTCCAGCAGATTATTGTCCAGATATTCCAACTCTATAACTTCGCCTTGATGTCGAGTCGACGAACCCTGTTGGCCCAAACTGCTCTTGCCGGAAGCGCCCCGAGAGGAAGATAAGCTAGCCGAAGGCTTTGAGTAAGAGCTCGGGTTTTCGTGCCGGTGCTCGTTTGGGAAGTTGAGGATAGCTTGACGGCCCCGGAAAGAGAAAGCAGCTCGGTCGTAAGCTCGTGCAGCCTCTTCGGCTGTATCGAAAGTTCCCAGCCACAGGCGAGCCCCATTTCTCGAAGGGTCACGTATCTCCGCCGCAAACTTCCCCCACGGCCGCCGGCGAATTCCTCTGTAGCGAGCTTCTCTTCCCTTGTCTTCGTTCCTCGCTCCGTTGCCCTCCATGTCCGTTTCCACACGACAAGTAGCCGAGGATTTCTTAACGTCTCCTGTGATTTCAAATTTGGAGGCAACAGCCAACATGTAACATGTTGGAACATTAGTAAGTAAAGTAGTATTTATATTGTAGCTTTTACCAATAATTGAGTCGTGTTTGACGGTTTAGAATTTCCTTCTGCCGGGAAGCTTCCTCAAAGCAGAACAAGGTTTTGATTCTTCTACGATAATAAGTCAATGGTAATCCTTTTCAACGTCATTGGATTGGTCATCCTACTTTTTTTATTTTATTTTATTAAGCCACACTTCTTTTTCTCTTTTTGTTCTCTTTTATTTTTCTCTAATATTAAAGACATAGAAAACACCGAGTTGTCTTGACATAGAACATGTTGTAGGACCACGTCGGGAAGAATGCTCCGTGGCCTAATGAGCCAGGTTGTTTTGTTTATTGATGAGATGGACGGGTTGTGAAAAAGCTCGTGGGATGTAAGAGATGACGGCAGTCTCCATTCACAACTTAAATATTAAAGCAGTGGCGGGCAGCACGGCTTTTTGAGTATTTTGTTAGGGTTAGAAACTTAGGGTTATATATTTATTAAAAAGTAAGTTTGTATTAATAAAATTTAGTATACAAAAATATAAAAGTATATTCTAACATCACAAAGTAACAAAAATTATGAAAAGATAAAGATTATATAACTTACAATTTTATCTTATAATGTTAACTATATCTATTCATGATTCCAAATTATTGGATTTGGGGTTTGATATACAAGTTCACTCCCCTTTTAACTAACTTAATTTTTTTAATTAAAAAAAAACCTCTACTTTATAGAGGTTATAGAAAAAGTGTTAGAATGTCTTATATTACTTGTATTATGCTATGAAATCATTTATATATAAATCATTGTTTAAGTCTTGGGTTCAACAACTTGTGGTCTTAAACCTCTTTTTTTAAAAAAAAAATAGCCCTTTTAACACATACTATATGAAAAAGTATCCCATTTGAGTCTCTAAAGAAATGGAAAGGGAGGGGGAAAAGCCTCTTAAGGAAACTAAATGTTCATGAAAGAGTAAAACTGCCGATCATGGAAATTCTTTGATCAAGGTGGCAAATTTCCTCGATTCTCTCCTAGGGAGAAATCAATTGTGTCCACTTTTCACATCACATTTTGGGGCCCCTGAGCACCTGCTCTTGGGTTGTGTCATCTTGCAGGAGCTGCTCCGCGAAAATCAGCGTGGTCTTTGGACTCCTAACTAGCTCAGGTCCACTTTATCCTCAATCTTGAGGCCTCTACAAATCTGACAATGACTCTCTCCACTTCAAGCTTTATGCTCGGAACTTTATAGACATCTTATGGCATAATTGCAAGGAGGCTACCATGACAAGAACTTCCCCGAGTCAATGCACTTGGCCTTGCTCATTTGAAAACAAAAAGAAAAAGAAAAAGAAAAGCTTGGTGCATTAGAAATCAAGCCGGACAATCTTCAAACAAGCTTCCATCTCTGGCCCTCCTGTGCATTTTTTCTTTCCAGATTAGATTTGATGTTACATTTATTCAAAGCGAAATGTGTCATTTTGAGATACATTTAGAAAATAATTTTTAAAATTTTGTTGGCCCTCCTGTTATTTTGTTGGACACTCTCCACCAATCCTGTTTATTGTCTATCAAAGTGGCTGTGGGAGAATTTAAAGATTAACATAGTTTTTTAAATGTTTTTTTTTATCTAGAAAATAATTTTTAAAATTTCTTTTTTTTTCCCTTTCAAGTCAACTTATGGCGATATAAGTAATATTTTTATATTTCATAACATATTATAAATAATGCGAGATATTTTAATACACTTATTTTGTAATCATCACGCAACAATGTTACAAATTTTATAAATGGTATTATTATAAAAGTTTTATTTTTTTATAAAAACATTGATTATGAATTATGGGATATAAAACAATTTTATTTCTCTAAATAATAAGTTTTTATATTATATCTCAAAATTCATTTTATCCTTAAAATGAGTGAAAAATTTAAAAAAAAAATACTTTCAAGTATTCCATAATAAATTAAAAGTAATATGAGATATTTTAATAAATATGTGTATGTACTGGCTTGACATATTTCCTAGACAAATGTAGTGAAATTTGAGTTAAAAGTTTAAAAATCTATCCACTTTTCTGCATACTATCAATAACAAGAAGCATGGCCAAAGTAACATTTTAAGTTCTTCGAGATAAACCATATTCTTTTCTTAGCTTTTGAGTAAGTCAAGTTTTATGCATATCTTTGATTGTCAATATTTAAGTGGGTTAGGTTTTTATGCCCTACTCATCGTATTTTTTATAAAGTTTGATACTTTGCCTAGCTTCACTTATAATAAGTAAATAAAAATACTGATCGGTAAGAGGCTCAAACATAATATGCTCGTTAGCAACTTCATACGCAGTGCTGAAATATGCAGATCAGAGCGAATCTTGCAAATTATGTCTGGACCCTCATTTGAACGAAACCTTCAAAATTAGCGTGCATATCTGATCTGTTTCAAGATCGTTCACTTGCTAGATCAGAATATTGTATTCAATAATCATGTACGTCCCACTTAGACCATTAACTCGTTCAAATATTGACTATAATTTTTTGAAAGTCTACGCAATTCTTTTTTTTCACATTTTTCTAGACTTACTTTAAGTTTATGACAAAGTAATATTCTCTAAACATTTCTTGAGACCATAAATAATTTTTGGGAAGATCGTTTTACGTGTTCTTGAAAGACAGAGAAGAAAAGAGGCTAGCTATTGAGCCAAGATCACTTAGAAACTGTGTCTGTTTGTACGTGAAGAATTCTTTTGGAAATAAATTTAACTTTAAAATATTTTCTACAAAATTAAAAAAAAAATTTCCTTTCTTGTTTGATATTTTAACCTTAGAATATTTAAAATATTCTTGTTTGATATTTTGGTGTATAGTTATTATTTAAATTTGTTTATGTTCTCTGAAGATCAATTAAAAAATTGAAATTTGTTTACCATATCACAAATATAAGTGGGCATAAAATGATGTTTTGTCAATGCATTTAAATATACAAATCATATATTGCATTTGCATAACCACTTACTTTTTTTGCAGATTTTTTGAGCGATTAATAAGTTTCATGAAAAGATACATGTACTTTGACAATCTGTCATAAGGCATAAAACATATTCGATCATTATCTTTTTGTAGACTTTAGATTTGATTTATTTCTTTCATCTATGCTTGTGGGATATAAAAAAGGAAGAAGAAGAAAGCAAGTTAACAAGCACACCACATAAAAAACACATAATAAAAAAGAAATTATCCCACGCATAACTTTTCATGGTTTGGGATGAATTCCCTTCATTCATTTTTTTTATACATAACTTTATTCATTTAAAAATAAGAGAATATAAAAACTTAAGAGCTTACACTAATATTATAATTAATTAAGAGAAAATTAAGTTAAGAATCTTATAATTATAACATAACAAAATATTCATTTGAGAAAGTTTAATGTTCTTAAATAGAGAAGTTTTCCTACATACTACTTTCTTGATTCTAATTAATAAAATTGTTATTTCAATAGTTTTATTTTAAACTTTGTTCACTTTTTTTTTATTTTTTAATTTATACTCATGCACCATCAAGGGGTCAAAACCTTGGTTCCAAGTAGTGTTTGCTCATCCATTGAGCTTGGCAATTGTCAACATATTCCTTCTATTCACAATACCAAGTAGCATCTATGTTTTACTATGACACCAAAAAGTGGATGAACAATTAATATTACATGGAAAAACCTCTAATTTGTTTTTCTTGCAGCCTTCTTTTCCTATATTACCAGGTAAGGAAATAACTATTAGATATCACTAAAATGTACTCACTGAATATGTAAGATTGTTAATTTACATGTTTGCCTCACTTTTATATAATAAAAAATTAATCTAACCATATTAATTTTAATTTTAATTTCTAACAAACTCAAATATAAAAAAGCAAAATGAAAAATTAAGGACTATCCGAGACTGAAATTCTAGTGACTTAGAAAACATGTTTTCATTGTGATCCACTGTAAGTGAAGTTTGGTTTGTGGAGCAACACCCAAAGCACTGACAGATTCACGCAATTGAATCGAGATGAAGTGCTTCAACCACCTCGTATATTTGTAGCTTGATTGGTCCAACATGTCGCTTTTCTTTCAAAAATCATTGTTCTTCAACCACTTGAGTGTAATGTATAACCTTGGTTATTGCTGCAGACCCAGCAAGCCTCGTGGAAACCGTCCAGTCAGAAGAGCATCTGCACAGACGACAAACCCCCCACCCCCCCCCCCCCCCCCTCCAAAAAAAAAAAAATCTGCTCAAGTTTTCCATCAGCAACTTGCAGGTTGTCTAATCGAACAGATTTCCTCCTCCCTTAGTTTTCCAATTGCATGTTTCCATTGTCGGTATGGATTAGAGTTGAGAAGAAGACAGACCGGAATTCCTCTGATTCAATTCTTGTGGGCATCCTTTTCTTGAAAAAATATTTATTGACTTATTTATTAGTGAAAATCTTAATATGAACAACTATATATTAGGCCATAAATTAAATAGTAAAGTTTACTTACTTTTATCAATATGATGCAGTCCTTATTAAATAGGAAGTCTCATTCCAAGATAATGTTTCAGCAGGCAAGTAAAGCTGCCTCAGCTTCGTTGACATTGAATTTTGCAGTTAAATGACCCTGAACAGAAACGATCAGTACAATTCTAAATGCGGCTATCAGCAATGTGTTTTTATGAGACCATTTTAAGAAGGAAATAATTTTTTTACATAATAACAAAGTCTAAATTCAGAACTTAAATTTGATATTTTTAAAAGTTTTAGTAGAAGTTTTTGTAAAAATTTTAAAATTTGTCAAATGTAAAGATGATGTTATAATCAAATAATTTGTATTTTCTTTAGTGATATGTAATACTTGACATTTTATTTAAAAAAAAAAAAACCAGGTATTACACTCACCGAAAAACTGATTTCCATTCACTTGTTTCAAAGGAAAAATCCTCTAGTCAGCTTAGGCTGCCACTCTTCTTTAGTTTTATTCGTTCTTTCGTTACCATCTTCAACAAAAGTGGATTGCCTGGATCTTAACGTATAGTGCTACCTTTTAGCAGCTTTTCTCAGGTAGTAGTTTCACCCGAGTGTTCTATGAACAACCAACAAGAAATGTCGCGTCCGTCATCGTCAGAGTTGAACAACTTTCCCTGGTTTCTTCGGTCCTTTTTGACTGCCCACTCCAGAAGACCCTCTCTTTCTCTCACGCAACTTCTGGTGAACCGCGGTTTCATGTTAAATGTACCTTAGTTGATGTACAGATTCCTTAAATATGAGAAACTGTAATATTTTTTTAAAAGTAAAGTAGATTTAAAAGTGAAAAAAAAAAAAGAAGCATGCTATCAGACCCATAATCTAAAGTAAAAAATGATTCTAATACTGTTTGAAAGTAGAGTAGATTAGACTAAAAAGTTTTTTTTTAAAAAAAAAGGCTAACAGATCGATAATTTAAAGTAAAAAATGATTCTAACACTGTATATCAGATAACCAAATCCATAGAAGATATGATAAATATAATCTTTGAAAACGTTCAAAGAGAAAGACAAAAATAGGGATAATCTTTTCAAAGTCATCTAGAATGGCAACTTGGCAATGCTTGAGAGAATGCAGTGCATTCAGGCGGGGCATCAAACGGCCGGAGGCCTTACTTAGATTTTGTTGTCCCCACAAAGAGGGATTAAGTATAACCGTGGAGAACTTGGAGTCAAATTCAGGATATGATAGCTTGAATTGAAATATTCAGCATGAACTTGTCAGGGAGGATGTAACTTGGAATGATGAAGAGAGTTGGATTCCAGGTCACCTTGTACTTTCTTCAAATTGATATGATATAAAACAAAACTATACATGAACCTCCTGGCATAAAAAGATAAAAAAAAAAAAAAAGGTACCATTTTTTACGTTGGAACATCGATGAATAATCAACGTATGGCAGAATCAAAACAAGTCACTTTAAAAAGGAGCCAAAAACGACAGAAATGACAACAATATGGCTTGTATCTTCATTAGGTGTTATTCAATGTTGTGATCATATGAAGTCGTAATTTTTAAAATGGATTCTCATTGGAGTATTATTTTCATAATCGGACTACAATAACCTGTGACGAGATTATTGAGACAAATATAAGTCTGTTCTCTAATAATTACAAGTTTGGGCATAAACTTGAGTGCTTTTGTGTTTCTCTTTTCATAATGGATTTCGGATTGCTTCATGGTTTTCTCTATCCACATCGAAAGAGCTTTGACGTAAACTTAATGTATTTTTTATTACTGCTATCTTGGGGCTTGGCTAGCTTCTTGTGTAATTGTCCTTTACTTATTGCTTGAGTGTGGTTATGCTAATCCTAAAGGAAATCATTAAATTTAGGGATTTATATGACCCACTTAAGGGTGACATGAGACAAAGACAACTCAAAGACTAAGTTCTTG
Source organism: Casuarina equisetifolia (assembly GCA_028551475.1). Lineage (NCBI taxonomy): Eukaryota > Viridiplantae > Streptophyta > Magnoliopsida > Fagales > Casuarinaceae > Casuarina > Casuarina equisetifolia. Next base: position 13,348,938 of record CM052359.1, read on the forward strand.
GAATCAGAAAGCTCGTAAATATGAAGCTCGGAAGAAGTAATAATAAAGATCCTAATGGATGTTTTAAATTTAGAAGTTAGTCAAGGGAAAGAAAGTTAGTTGCACAAAAAAAAAAAGAAAAAAAGAAAAAATGACGTGGAAAGGAAAAGTGGGAGAAAAGCCAATTTGCACGGAGAGATAGAGATTAAAAAACAAGAATAAAAATTATTGTCATTCACTAAACACCAATCAACCCTTCCACACAAACAATTTTCAGTCATTGAATCTGTCCAACGAACAGAGTCTTGATGTCTACTGCTTCTGGAGCCCATATTAAATATCCGTCTAATCAATAACGACGGCTTAGCCCTTTTGTTTCCTTAAGGGAATATTTTCACGCCTCTTAATCTGATTCATGGGAAGTTCAACCCTTTTGTCTCCATAACAGAAAAGGGATCAGTAAAATGTAAGATTATTGATTGTAATCAATGCAATTTATAGTGAATAAACTCAGTAATTGTTGAGAATTTATCCTTCTTTTTTTTTTCTTTTTTATTTTTCCTTCTAAATCCTCACACTCTTAAGATATCTTAGGCTGAAAATCACTCAGTGTGACTACATTCCCACTTAGCTTCTTTAACCTTCTTGTACATAAAAACTTAATTTCCTTTAAAAGAAAAAAAAAAAGAAAAAAGAAAAAAGAAAAGGACCGGTGAGTGGTGGCATGTTTATACTGGAATATGGAGGCCAAGATACCCTCTGGCTTTCCCACCAGATGCTTTCTGAATGTATCGCCACTGTTGACCAGATCAATGACAGTGAATTCTATCAAGTTGGCTTAATGGGAGTTATCAAATGTTTCTTTCTTAATGGATGAGATGGATGAGATGGATGAGATCAGTTCTCCCCCCCCCCCCCCTCTTTAGACCCACTAAAATATTAACTTATTCGAATACTAAAAGCCCAAAAGAAAAGTCAAATTTGTTATGCATGCAAGTTTGTGATCCCTTTCCCTTTCCCTTTCCCTTTCCCTTTCATGCTTGTTTCATCCAGAAGAACGAAGTAACTTCAAGAGATTCATGCACTAGCTTGCTTATCTTACAAATCACACGTGGGTTAATGAGAGATATAATCCTGCTGTTTACTAAAATAAAATGCAAATGGGATTTTCTTGTCGAGCATAATATAAAGCAAGAGACAACCCAAGAATTGATTATCGAAAATGACAAACCAGAGAGAACATTTTGAGCACGTTAAATGCCCACAACATTTGTTGATGTGATAATAGAAAGGATCCTGCCGAGCCACCTTCCCATGCCATTGTTCAACTCAGGTACGGGTTCATGCACCCTGCCCAGAAAGTGCTTCATATTCCATGGCCCCATGCCCAAAACTGAGTAATTGCGTTACAAACATGTGGCCCACCACCAAACCGAAAGTGCACTGGAAAATTGTGCAAAAGCCATAAAGATTGATTGTTCCTCCTTCTTCTTCTTCTTCTTCTTCTTCTTCTTCTTTTTTCTTTTTCTTTTTACTCTCATGCATTAGGAATTGAAAATTTGAGTCATGGCCATTATCTTAAGATTTTCTTGAACTACTAGAGGTTTACGTTCAAATTAAGTTTAAATGAAGATCTATTTTACTCGTGGATTAGATGCATTTTTATTGGAAGTGTTTCCTTATATTTAAAGTGAATGGTATGTTAATATCTAATAATGTACGTCAAATTAACAAGATATTAGCCTATTATATTCTTTATATATAAAAATATTCTCATTCTTATAAATCAATTTCAAAAAAGAAATTGAGCTTACCAATAATAATCTTTTTAACAATAAACTTTAGAATTTCTGCTTTAATCTCTAAAGCACAGAGTGAATTTGTTTGTTTATTTGCCACAAGTTGATTCTAACTTTCTAGGGGCTTGAATACGACAAATTTGCATACAACAAAGGATGGCCAAACCTAAAAGTATTCTGCTTATTTTATTCATTTATGTTGAAACTGCCTGCCCTAAAATGACATCATCTACTGTTAATGCCTTGGCAAAGAAGGATCGATTGCACGAGTTTGAAGAGGACAAGGTCGGTGGTTAGAAACCACACACTTGTGAGGCTATTTATAAAGAACACCAATGGTAATAGATACATTCAAAGTGCAAGGACTAAGATCCTAAGGCCCTTTCATGACTAATGAAGTTTTCAAACTTTCGTGACTAAGGCTAGATTTGTTGGGTCCATACGTGCGATTTAAAAATGTATAGAGTAGGCAATCAGATAATCTTGTTTATTTAACAATTGACCGACCTAACCAAACAGTGTCCAATACATCAATTTCTTCGTTTTATAATCGTGATCAGGACTAAGACATACAATTATCCCCACATATCATAACTGGGTAATTCTTTTATCTCTTCTAGAACTCTTTCTTTCCACTTACTTTTTATCAAGATCGATCCTTGCCATTATCAACGTATGGTTGTTAGAAAATTTATTGTTATCTAAAATTTTATTCAAAAGTAGGGATTCATATTCCTTATATTATGTTCTTATATGTGGAGGTATTCTCCTCTCTTTATGAATCAATTTTAAGAAAGGAAATAAATATTTTATTATGGTATCAAATCTAAGTTTTAAGTAAGTTGATTTTTTTATATTACTTAAATGGTGTTAAATTGTATTTCACATTTTTAAGGAGTTCATTAGAAATTCAAGTTTTATCTTCTATTTCTTCACTTATAGGAAAAAAAATTCGTAAAAAGTATTATCCCACACTTAGGATGAGGGGCATAGTAAGTTTTATATGGAAGGTATAAAAGTTTGAAAAATAATTGATAAACAAATGAGTTCATCGACTTAAAACTTGAGGGGTTTTAAGTTTGAAGTAAATTATTTTTTTAATAATTTTTTAACACTTTATTTATATATTGAGTTAGTTAAGAATATCTTTTCAAGGCCATTTATTAAAAATCCAGTATCTATCTTATATTAATATATTAGTCTATTATATTTTTTATAAATAAAACTACTTCCCTTTCTAAACAAAGTAAATTTGAACAACAGAAGTAGGCTTAGGTTTTGACAAACTCAATTTCTTGTGATATGCTTGAAATGACTGCAGACAGAGGCCGAGGTGGAAGATTGTGAAAAAGCAGTCACGTTTGATTATGATTTGCCGTGGAGGTCCAGATGCAGGCCCTCTGTTTGGGCTCTGTCAAAATCATCAAAGAAAAGGAGAAAGAAAGGACAGCGTGCAAATTACTACGCAGTGACCTCCGAAATTAGAGACAATTTTGTTCAAAAAGTAAAGACTCATTCTTCTGAAAACTCCGTAACTTTCTATGTTTCACCTGGGCCTTAATGAGCGTTGCTCTTCCTTTGAGAGGAAGGACATGAACCTTATCACATATAAGATGTTTAGCATGGGAAAAACATGAATTTAAAGTTAAAGCACATTCGGGTCGCCTTACCATGCATCTAGACCTTGTCGCGGAAACATGCGCTGTCTTCTGATGGATGGTATTGACTCGGATTTTACTAGTGTTGATTGTTCAAGACATAGAAGGTACTACGAAGTTCCTATCTGGACGGAATCTAGAGATTGTTTCTAGTTATGCGGCTGTGAAAGTGAATTTAATTAATAGATAAACTTTTGATCCTTAGACTAACTTTTCCGGTCAAGCTTTTTGAGCAAGAATTTTATGTGCTTCTTGGCTGCAAAGACCATATAGAAAAACTCATTTCCTCTTTTAGAAAGAATCAACTTTAACTTAAGTAATATAAAGCACACTCTTTATAATATGTCAATGTGTCTTAGAACATAATAAAGATTTATTTTTTTGATTAGTGAAATATGTTAAAAGACTCAATTCTTCTCTTAAAATTAACTCATAAAAAGAGAAGTATATATTTATATATAAAGAATACAATAAGTTAATATAATAAAAATGTAAGATACATATCAAATATCAATATGTATTTTTATCCTAAGCATGAATAATACCATGTTAGAAGGTTTATTTATTTATTTATTTATTAACATATATTATCAATGTAAATCATACTTGTACTTTCAACAATATACTCCGTGATCTGTGGGAAAATTAAATTTGCTTACTAAAAGAGCTCTCTAGTTGTGGCTGCCCACTGATCGAGTTACTAGAGAATTTATGAACACTGAAATGATTGAAAGTTGTGTGCCACGTTTACGTAGTTGCCAGGAAAGGCACCCCCAGAACCAAGGGGTGCAACAGGGACAAGGCGGCATCCTAACTGTGGTTAAAAAAAAAAAAAAAGACATGATCATCAAAGACGTCACCGAATATGCAATTTAAGTCCAACCTCGCCGCCGCTCATTTGACCCACGTGCCCAAATCACTCTTCCCTAATCTCCTAATAGGACATCTACATTAAACTATGCTAAAATCTTGGGACATCCTCCTTACCCAATAATCTTACTTTCAACTCGCATTTGTTAATCGTATTCATTATTTTAATGTTTCTAATTTTTTGTCCATTCAAAAATCCCCTAACCATTTTTTTTCTTTTTTCTTTTTTCTTCTTCGGTATTTAAAGGGTTGGGTGTTCAAAATCTTACCATACCAACCTAGTCTCTCTCCCCACCGAACTCCTAGTTCACCCACCAAACTCCTTTAGTTCAATTCACCTCATCCTTCCAATTCCTCCATGGAGTCTTGCCTCTTTGAGTACCAAAATTTAGGATTCTCACAAGAATCCTTCTTGTGGGATGAGCTTCTTCTCCACCATAATTCCCTTCCCTTCAACGTCAATGACTCCGAAGAAATGCTACTTTTGGATGTCCTAGCCGAAGGAGCTAAGGAAACATGGGAGACCAATTCCCCCACCGCGTCGGTGAAGGAAGAGGAAGTCACTTCTGACGCCAAAGAAGAAGAACAACTGTGCAAGAAAGAAAAGTCCTACAGAGGGGTTCGACGGCGGCCGTGGGGGAAGTACGCGGCGGAGATAAGGGATTCAACTAGGCACGGCATCCGGGTATGGCTCGGAACCTTCGATAGTGCAGAGGCGGCTGCGCTCGCGTATGATCAAGCTGCATTCTCAATGAGGGGGACGTTGGCTGTGCTCAATTTTCCGGTCGAAGTGGTCAGGAATTCACTCCAAGACATGAAGTACCGGAGCGAGGAAGGGTGCTCGCCGGTGGTGGCACTGAAGAGGAAGCACTCCATGAGAAGAAAATCGATGGCGAAGAAGAGCAAAGGGAAGGATACGAGGTCGGAAAGTTTGGTGGTGTTGGAGGATCTTGGGGCTGAATATCTGGAGGAACTTTTGAGCTCGAGTCCATCCGAGAGTACTACTACCCATTGAGTCCCTTTTTTTTTTTTTTTTTTTTACTTCATTTTCTTGTCATTCCTTTGTTTGTTCTTGTTGTTTTACATCCTCCTCCTTCTTCTTCCTGATTCCTGTATCTCCGTTTGATGTAAGTTAGGAACACATCAATTTTGTGAAGATTTGACGGGTGTCATTTCTAGTACTCAATCCTTTGGTTTTGTATAGTTGAAAGAGGTAGGATTGCAATCAAATTGCATTGTTGTGGTTATGATACCACATGGAAACTAGTGGTAAAGGGAAAATCTTAATTTTCTATTGTATCTTAATTGTCTTGAATCACGTACAAATTTTGTTTTTGTTTTTTGGTTTATGTTTTATGTTTTATCCGTTATTATCTCTCTCAATCATAATAGAAATGTTTTGTCTCTGCATTTACAAATGCTTTACTACTTGTATCATTGGAAAACATATTCTCCTTCAACCCTAACCCTATGATGCATATGTCAGCATCTCTAATGCCGAATAGTCCTTTTGGCTTCATCATTTGAATTTTGTTCCTCTTTCTTTAGTCTTTTCTGCCGGTAGCCTTGCCGGGAAAGCAGGCCAGCTAACGAGGCACAATGATGCCGTGAAAGCATAAACTTAAGCATCTTTTGTTTTTTTCCTAACAACTTGTGTATGCTTTTTTCTAATGGATATGTCTTCAATCTTGATCGTCGAAAACAACTTGTTTCTTTCTATCCAATTGAGGGCCAACAGATATGCATCTTCCATCCCTAGATGCCTATGACATGTGAATAGGACGTAGCCATATAGGAAGAAGATCAAACCTTGAAGGAATTTGCGTGATCGTTGAAAACCTCCTTTCTTTTTTCTTTTTTTTTTTTTCTTTTTAAAACTTGTTTGTGAGGAACAAGATAATATTTGTTATCTTATCATGAAACGGTAGGGGAATCTATGTATATGTTCAAAGCTCTCTTTTTTTAAATCTATCTGTAAAGGAAGAGGGTTATATTTTAATATGTAGAAATTTTTTTATAAGAGCTTGTTAGGAAAATTAAATATTCTAACCCCTTTCTTGCGGTCAACATGAGGTGAAATGGGCTTCATAAGTATTATCATAAGGGAGATTATGCACTTAAACCATGGACAATACGAAGATCTTCATTATAAAATTTGATATTATATTAAAAACTCTACTTTTTCCTAAAATTAATTTGTAAGAAAAAGATAATCTTTTCATATATAAAGGATTTTATGACAAGTTATATAAGACATTCTAAAAATCTTCAATCTTGCATTTCCAAGTCAAGCTCAAAACCATTTTTAGCATTAATAAAAATTCCCTTCTTGTCTTTTCTTTATCTCTTTTTCTTTTTTTATTTGGTAAATAAGAGTATGGGAGAACTGGATATTAAACCTAAGACTTTCTAATCCCAAACCCCATGAGTCGTCAACTGAGCTACATGCATGTTCTTTTTTCTTTTCTTATTTTTTTTTTTTCATCTTAGTTTTGTCTGAGTAGAGAACTCTAGGAGGAATGACTCTTCCTCGAAGGATTTGACAGTTGGTTCAAACTGATGTGCAATTGAAAAGAAAAGAAAAGAAAAAAACAAAAAAACGTGCAAACTAATTTTTGACTGCGCAGATGGATCTGCTTTATTTTGTCTGCCTTAATCATTGCAGCCTAAATTATTGCCTGCAAATTTGTTCATCTTTTGGCTTTTCTTATCGGCAGGACAGACTTTTGAGAAAAAGAAAATCTGATTATTCTTGATCCACCAGCTCCACCACCGGTGACAAAGAATACTGAAGTTTCGTACCATCACAATATTAATTATTATTAATCACATCTTGGAGTGTCCTGGGCAGGGAAAAACAAAAAAGAAAGAAAAAAAAAAAGGAGAAGAAAAGAAGTTACAATGTTCAAAAGAAAGCATATTGATAGCCTAAGGCCTATGGCCTATAGCTACTCCATTGTCTCCTAATAATTTTGATATCTACCAGAACCCACCACACTTTCCTTAGAATACTGAGTAAGCGTGAAAGCTCTTCTCCTTATCCTTTTCGTCCTCGTCCCACCCACATTATCCAACTGGACAACGATGGTAGCCATGTTGAACGAAACTTTTATTTTACAAAATGAAAAATTATTAGTGAAATTTTTACATTTTACTTTTGAAAAGAAAGTAATTTTTTTTTTAGTATAGTATCAAAAATCATAACTTAGGCTGGTAAAATTCACGTTATGGTTCAGGTGCTAAGTTTCTCTCGAAATATTATTTATGAACCCTATACTTTATCTTATAGTTATTGATTCCTAAATTATTCGTAACTAGCTTTAAAATTATTTCACCTCTTTTAAATCTATTTAAAGAAGATGTTTGGATGTGATTGAACAACTTTGTCACAAAAATTTTAGCCCATCCAGAAGGTGTACAAGTGTACTCATAAAAGAAAATTAAGACATCAGCCAAAAAACCATTAGTCAATAACACCAAACTGAAAAGAAAAGGATGCCTCGATAAATTTCAACCCATTTTGATTGATTCTTGGATTTGACAAAAAGAAAAGTGACCCACAGAAACCTTACTCTTTCCCTATATGGGAAAAGCATTAAGCCCCACCACTGGATACTCGTGCCAAGTGGATAGGTTAACAAAATTTGCCATTTGAAAACAAGCCAAGAACAAAGACAATAATAGTTTGGCTTTCCATACAGGTGTTCACGACTTTTATAGGCGTTTACAGTGCCCTATTATGGTAGAGTTGCTGAGTAATCACCAGACTTGTCAATGAGCTATCACCGTACGTATGAGACTGTTCCTGGAATCTGTGAGCCTACAGTGATGTGCGGCATCATTTATCATTTTTAATCTTACCCCTCTTTACTGGGTGGAGTCTTGAAAGATATCCTACTAATTATTTTATCCATGAGGAAAGAAAAAAAAAAAAGAAGTTTGAACCAAAACCTTTGAGAAGAGATAAATGTATACTTGTAGCCTATCTTTTTTCTTTTAGGTTAGGTTAAAAAGAAGTTTGGAGGTTCTCCTAAACACAAGTTCTGACGGTCAATATTTAACCATTGGATCACTAGTTTATTGACTACTTATGGCCTAACTAGTATGGAGAAGAACAAACTTGCATTGTTCAAACACCTTTATTTTTCCTTGGAACTAAAAATTTGTCAAGTGTGTAGTCAAAACTAAGGATAAAGATAAAATGATAATTCTAACAATTATAGTTTCTCCTAATTGCCTAAAACCTTATATGTGTTGTGTCATTTAGTAAGTCATCGTAGTGAATGTAAAGGAGAGAGTCTTTTGACAGCCTCCTTTATGTATGAAAACCCTGTTAATCTTGCAACAATTGGTATCAAAGTTTTATGTTTTGTTTTGTTTTGTTTTCCTTTTCCTCTAAGCTTAGTAATTTGTACATGCTTATTACTTAGGCCTCCTCCTGTATGAAGGGCGACACCGACAATCAATGCAGGACCTAAAGAAACAGCAAAACACAGAAATTAAGGTGCTGAATGCATCAACAAAATTCAGAGATTTTCTAAATCATCCCTCCAACTGGAAACATCAACTGCAGTGTGAAGAATACATGGTTCATTCACATACAGAATATCACAAACCATTAATTACAATATCCATAACGATAAGATTACAACATATGCAAAAAGAATAGACACCATATTAAAAAGAATTAATTGCGCAACCGCACTCAAGGATGAAACTATAAACAAAATTCACCATACTTTGTGGCAATAGTCACTGTTCTACTGGTGTTCTTAAAATCCAGTAAACCATAGTAATAGATACCACAACAATTATGGCTTCTTGAAACCACCCAACCAGACGCAGACGCCTTTGTTCTTCTAGTATTAGTCTATGGGGAGCAAGTTGTGACATCTCAATCAAAAGAATAAATATCAAAGAAGCACTAAAAAGCATTAAGCCCAAAAGTGTGCTCTTCTCCTGGTTCATGGGTTCATTGAGGACGGAAAAGTAAAATATTTCTGAAGCAAAGATGCAGAATCCAACAACGAATTTGATATTTGTACCGAAACTAACCCTTCTCGGCACTGTTCTGCATATAAAGTAAAAGCTCATGCCTTTAGACAGAGACTGAAAAAATTAAGCCAGATCAGGTTCACTGTTCCTTTGCAACCCCAAACTAATATCAGTTACCCTTCTAATTTTGAGTATGTCATATATTTTTCTACTATTCAAATAGAGGACCTCTCAAAATCAAATGCCAATTGAAACAAAAGAAGAAATAAGCATCATAATTGCAGACCTGGGAAGCCTCAAAGTGACAGTAATAATATCTCCATCCATAGCATCAGAAATCTGTCATTTAAGAATTAACACATCAAAAAGAAAATTATTACAACAGAGTACAGATTCCAAAAAATAAAACACGAATTCATAATGTAGTTGGTCAATCAAGTCGCTTCTTTTGGCGTTCACTTCGCAGAAGCAGAGGATTGGTTATTGATCCACTCAAAATGAAAAGGAAGAGCACCATTCTTTTTACAACAAACTATGAGAAATTGAAGCCACAAACAAACCTTAAGAAGCATATCAGGTAAATTATTTGCTTTGAGCTGGCCATCGACTGAGGATCTGAAGAAAATTAGTGACAGGGAAGTCAAAGAAAGAAACATTAACCAGAACAAAGATCCTTTGACATTAAGCAAGAAAGAAAAAGGCAAAGTAAAGAGGCACTTAAACTTTCCGAAGCAGACATCCAAATCTTATTATAAACTATAGCAGATGTTGATGTGCTAGGCATTTGGTTAAATTACAAAAGATGAATACCAAATCCTCACATGCAAATGCAACCATACCATTCCCAGCCTAGCTTCCCTGTCTATCAAGCCAAATGTATATATTCTCATCCAAAAACATCCTTGCATTTGGACAAACAGAATCTCCAGATATAAAGGGCTAACCTAGGTTATGAAATGGAATTGTTGCCAACAATGTGAACAAACCTTCTAAATCCTCAAATCCATGTTATTTAGGTCAAAAGCATGTATACTGGGTTGGATTATACAGTGACAACACCAATGGCAAAAGTAAGAATGAGCATTAGCAGTTGGTTTCATCAGTTGAACTATCAGTTGAAACCCCAAGTAACCTACATGTTGAATCATACTCCCTCTGTTTAGCAGCCTTTGCTAATCATTTGAAGAGAGATTTTAGATATCAATCAGTAATTGGATGCTGATTTAGGTATTCAAGCTGAGTCTTATACAATTCCATGGTGTTGTATAATCTAAGTTCTTAAATCTGAATCACTCCTTTTAAATCAAGTAGTTGGAATGTTTTCATATCCCTATTGAACACTTCAAATCAAATGGTTGGGATTTAAGACGTTTTGACAGAAATGACTTCCATTTTAGCAGTTAGCAAGCAGTGTCTAACCTCCAGGACAACCCAAAAATGGAGCAAAACACCATTCGGAAATTGGTCTCTAACCAATCAATAACAACACGTTCCAAACTTCTTGCCTACAGTATTCGAGCCACAAAGTCTGTCCCGCTAGCTACGATATCCAGCTGCCCTCCCACTCAATTGACACACCACTAGTTGATCTCCATCAGTTTGTAATGGCATCCACCCGCAACCTTTCCCTACTGTAGTGACCTCTTACGAGGTTGAACTTCATCGGCTGGTCAGTTTCTCCACTGAATCACGCATCTAACCTGTCTTATCCAGATCATTATAGCAGACTTCTGCCAGTTCCAAATTCCTAGTCCCTCTTTATCTTTTATCAACCAAGAAAAATCCTTTTCTGTTTTTGAATTCCATTATCTCAATTCCAGTTTCCTTCTATCTCAATAATATCAGATCCCATTACACCTCAATTGAAATCATACAAGATTAAACCATTTCTAATAGCAGTTGTCCTCTACTTAGCATTTTGACTTAAAAATTTTAATGGGAAAATTATAAAGTCATCTCTTAAAAACTACCTCACTTTCTCCACACAAATGCTACACGAGTCCGTTTGTGGGTCGACCAACCAAGGACTGGCCTTTGCAAATCTGAAGGGAAAACGTAAATATATGCCTTATTTGGATCAACTTGAGAACGAAAGCTACAGACCTCTATCAAAACCCTCCACCAATATGCTAAAGAAGGCTTATGTTGAATGCTACATTAAATATGCGTGAGACAGCAAAATTCTTCAGGGCGCATTGGCCCAGAACATTTTTTTCAGAAACCTCAAAGCAGCCAAGTAATCTCTACTTGACCGAGAAGGAACCACCGAATTCACATAATCACACCGCAAACTGCCCAGTTCCAGAACAGAAACAAAACACAAACCGTACAATTCAAGAACAGATTATGTGTGTGCTTGCTTGTTTGGGTGGGTGGGTGGGTGGATGGTTGGTCGTCTTACCTGCAAGTGATTTTGTTCTTCTTCTTCTGTTGCTGCTGTTGCTGCTCATCCATTTCCACTGTCCAAGTGGATTCTGAAAGGGTTTTTAATTATTCGCGCAATTATGCGTGAGAGAGAGAGAGACAGAGAAGATCCATGGAAGCTAATGATCGCTGATCAAAGGAACCCAAATGAGACAAGTTATCTCAAGGATTTTGGGCAGATTTATCATTCTGGGTCAAAAGAGTTAAGCCGATTGAAACCCGATTACGTCAGTGAGATAACGTGCTTGCTTGAGTTTCTAGAACTAAGCGTCTTCCTGAAGTTGACGAAGAGTAAAATGGGGTTGACAGTTCGGTCAACTGCTTCGTTAGAAATCCATGCCGATCAATTTCTCTCTTTTCGTCCATGATTCTTGAGCTGGTAAGAATCGGCTTCTCCGTACTCGTTGATTTCTTCCTTCTATCCATGTCTCAACGGTGAGATTTCTGACATGTAAAGGTCAAGCTAGTTAACTGCGAAACCTTTCGGATTGTCCAAAGTTTCTGTTCTGAACCTCAATCCTTGCCAAAACCCAAAGAAATTAGTAGGAAAACGGTGCCATTGGGGAAGGGTGGGAAGGTGTGCAACTAAGTTCAATTTCTAATATAAAAAGTTTAGTTAACATTTATTTTTAAAAACCAACTAAAAATTTTATCTTTACAGTGTAGGATTCTAAGGTTTAAGTTAATGAGATTTTAAATATATATTATCATGAACTTTGATATCACAACAAAAAAAAAGTTTAAAATTTAACTTGAAATTAATTCGTGAATTAAGGGATGAATATACTTTCAAATATTATCCAATAATTCTAATAATTTAGTATCCTTGATAAATGAGAATTGTCACTAAACCATGTAAAATATGGATTAGATAATTAATGAGGCATCACAATTATTAAAGTGAAAAAAGTTATCAAAGAAAAAAAATTATAACAATTTCTTATCATATACAAGTTTCAAAATAAAGAATAAATTAATATTTCATAAATGTAAATATCAAATAAATAATAAATTTTTTATAAAATATATTTATTAGGTGCATTGTTAGCTCCAGAATCATCTTAATCTCTAAACAACTAATGCTAAGAAGCTCATTATCCTAAGTATGGTTTGACCTACAAGTTAATGGGTGAACTATACGCCTATGCAACATATGAAATTTGATAAGTTTGGTAGATATGAACATTGGCAAGCATGCACATCATCATGCTACAAATATTTTAAGAGCCCTTACCCTACAAGTCCACTAGGTCAGGGATTCAACAAACCCCCCTCCCCCCTCTCTCTCCCTCTCCCATGTGCATGCATTTGAAAATAAAAATAAAAATGCATGCACATCATCATATGGCCTAGCAAAATCAACTCAGTTTCTTGAACATATGCATGCTACATCATCAAATGGGCAATCTAAACTCCACAATAGATCCAAAATCAACACATTTTATAGACCCTCAAGCAGTTCCAATTTCAGCAAGACGGGTCCATGAGCGACAAAATCCAATCACAAAACTTTACCTCACATGTTTAAATTAGGCAGGATAAAGTTTAATCAACCTTCCCAGAACATGCAATCATGGTATATTCATGGCATCATTCGTCACTCCATTATTATATGTAATTCCCCTTTGTTCGAGGTTGTTCAGGCTTATTTCATGGAGTACATGGTTGAAGGGATTCAACCTCATACACTTTCCGGAAACCCCGAAGAAGGTAGGGGCGGCTATGGACCTTCTTATGAAACTTCCAGGGAGAGATTGTTCGTGCAGTCATGATGACGAGATGTGGGTTGAATACTTCAATCCCAAAATCTAATCATTTTGAAGATGGGTTTTCATAGTTAAAAGTAAATATAATTAAAAAAATATATATTTTTAGATTCTATTTAGAATAAAATTAGAATTAGAATACTGTTTGATAGTCAAAATAATCGAGTAATGATTGTAAGATTGGCAACTATTAGATAACTATTCAAGATTTTTTTGGTCACCAAGTGGCTTCCAAAAATTGACTATTAAAATTTATTAAAATTAACATCTAATTTGTCAAATTTGTCTGGCAATGGCCACCATATTGACAATGGACATATGTGGAAACCATTGTATGATTATAAAGTGAGTCTCAAGCCTATAAAATATTTATACAATCATAGACTATTTGGCAATTATCATAGGGTAGCCATTAGGCCTGTTTTAGTGACCCCTAGATGATCGTTTAGCTTATTTTGGTACTCATGTTGTAATCATTAGACTTGTTTAATGGCAATATAGTGACCACTGAGTGTCCTTCTAAACCATTAAGTCTTTATTAAAGCTATCTAATGACTGTTATATGGTTTTTTGTATAACTCACTGACTATCGTGTCACTCTTCTAATTATAATCATTGTATTTCTATAATTAATTATTTTGCACACAAAAACATATATTAATGATCACTGGTAATTTAAATAATCTAATAAAAATTATTCATATTTTTACAAAATAAATAAATAAATAAATTATGGTCTATATCATAGCTTTTTTTTATTAGAAAATTTTTAGAGATTTTTTATCCTAAAACAACTCTCATATTTTGATTATTGTAACGGTTGGCCAAATAATTTAGACAGTTTCTCAAAAGATCATATTAATTGGCATCACGAAGAAGATTTAATTGGTAAAGCTACAAATTTTACCATTGTGTACAAAATTACTATTTTGCTCATACTCCTAATTTTGACCATGAGATTAACAAAACCCATATTTTTGACACATAATTTTCAGAATACTTTAAAACACAAAAGAAGAAGAAGAAGAAGAAGAAGAAGAAGAAGAAGAAGAAGAAGAAGAAGAAGAAGAAGAAGAAGAAGGAGCAGAAGAAAAAAGTACTCTTAAATGTACAGAGAATATATATCGTGGTCACTTTTTCTCGACCACACAAGATTCCTTTGCCACATCTCTAAGCTTTCGTTGTGAACAACCCATGTTTGTCAAAATTCTTTTTCTTGTTTATTGCGCCTCTCAGTAAAATTGCCGTTCACCCACTATAGAGATCTTCTTTATGATTCGTGATTCGTGATTCGTGATTCGTGATTCGTGATTCGTGAAATTTGGATGGAAAGAGAATAAATAAATATAAGGATTGATAGTAAACTCAATTAACTTCATAATTATACAACTTAAGAAAGTTGAAGTGGTCTCGTGAATCTCGAGCCACCCAATTAAGGTGGGCTTATTCTTCGCCTTCCTGATGAGTAAAACTAGGGTCTCCCTTTAAAAAGGTCATAACTTGAACTTAACACTTTTTCCCAATTGTCCCCAAACTAATTATTATGTCAGAGTCACTAGTACTTAGCGGTTTTTAGCCTGAGGCACGTCCACTCACCGTTTCATCAATCATTGCAAATTCTATTCTGCTAATTATGCTGTCTGAGTTTGTGTTCACCATTATCAGCCACTTCCTTCACTCGGCAACCTTAGTCATCTTTGGTTTAATTTTTTAATTTTAGATATGGTTTAGCAGTCTTACTTTTCTTGCCTATCCTGTTTCTTTGCACCCTTTGTTGCTAGACAAGAATACCAAGCATGATCAGCATGCTATATCATGTCCATTTTCATGTCAACTATTTCATGTCACTTTTTTAACTTATGGTGGAATTGGGAAGAAAGGGACTTTCTGATATATGATGGAAAAACTTATACTTTTAGATGAATAAAATTTTATTATAATTTTAGAGTTTTTCTCGTAATATTATTCAAGAAGCCTATAACTTCACTGTAGAGTAAGAAAACTTAAAAAATCTCCTATTACTATTTGAGTCCTTTAGATGTGAACTTCCTACAAATAATTCAAGTGCGAAACTTAGAACTTCATTTCTCATGAAAAATTATTATCTCATTCTTCGGCGGCGAAAGGAAATTAACTTTCCAACACTTTTTATGAGCTAGTGCTCTGACTTAAACACAGTCTCTTAGTGGTCCGTCCATTAACCAAGGACAACCCAAATCCTGGTTCCGGTCTTTTCTCTTTCTAGCGAGAGATTTTCATAGATATTTGAGGAAGAAAGTAAACAAAGGCACCTTACAACTTTTGAAGGCCGATTCACTGCATTTGTCCTTTTCAAGTTTCAACATCAGGCTACCCATTTGGACCATGAACACAAAGAGAACCCAAGCCATTGCACCAATACTCTTTCCCACGCGAAAAAACCAGGCGTCGGCACTTTCCAGGAACTACATGCTACTCCAAAATCCAACTTTGATTGTTCAAGACAGTAAAGCTTTCGCAGTTATGGACGTTGGTGTCCTCTCACTGTGTTCCCCACTACAAAATGGACTGGACTGTTCGGCCATTAGAGTAGCTCAAAAGGTCGATTCAGATTTTCTTTTCTTTTCTTTTTAAAGGTGAAAGTGGAGCTTTTTCTTCGCAGCCCTCGAAGAAACCACTTCTTTAAACCATGGCCCTTGAGAATGTGGAGTCTCTTGAATATCAAAGTTGCTTCAAAAGCACCACTTTGAAGGGACTAACATGGCCGTCATGATTTCTCCCTAGACTTCCTACAATAAACCATCCTTCCCCATTACGCATTTAACCTTTAGTCCATTTTTTTTCTTTTCAATATTTTTTATTTCCAACTTTCGATTTTATACAACAATATACTCTACTAGGTTATCAACTATCATTGTCTACTAATTTATTTATTTTCATGTGGGAATATCATGATGATCATCCCAACTAAAATCTACGGTCCCAAATTATTCCTTTTTTAAAATATATATATAAAAAGACAAAGATTGATAGTGACATTTGTGACGTCCAACCTTGACCCTTGGATTCCATTTCAATATCATCCCAATATTTTAAAACCAATGATAACTTAATTTGTCTTAATGATAATGATCGAGGTTAGAGCTTTACAATTTCTTCAGTAAATATATAGGACGCTGCGACTCGATCAACAAAATCAGCGTCTCATACGTAGGAAAACTAAAGTCTTCCTGTTCTCCAAAGGCCGTGACATTCTAGAAAACGTTGTTCTTATAAAACTCAACAATTTTCACTACATCGTAACTTTAATAGAATATATGTATATATATATATATATATATATATATATTAACCACTTGTATGTGTTTATGGCTGGGGGAAAAGGGAGTTTCCCTCTATAATTGGTGTTATTCTATTGATATTTTACTATTATTCAGTAAAAAGTGCCAGAAGCTTGAGATTGACGTTATAGCCCTGAAATGAAGCGAACCACGTAGGTTGTAACTAGCCAGGGTCGTGGAGTTTGAGAAGAACAAATGCTACTTTGTTCAATGGGGCCAGGAATCGGTCCTAACGTGTTGTTAGCTACCTAAAAATCATATTTTATACCTGCGGTACCGACTAATTGTTCGATTACGGTTCAATCCAGGTTGCTTAGTTGTTTAGTTCTTTAATTTTTAAAAACGGCTCGATTTAAACGATTCTAAGCATAAAAAACTCTCTAGATTAAAGCGGACGAACCATGTTCACATGAATACATGTGAGCGGCTAAAGTGTTAGCCGCAAGAGATGGAATTACAAATAAGGCTTACATCTAATATTAGTATCTATTGAGGTTAGTTCAACGGCTAAATATCAAGTTTAATGTGACATTGGAGTTAGCAAATTTTACGAATAAATAAAGCTTAATTAATTCGCAAGGGCCTTTGACTTAGGCCACGTTAATGGTTTACATTATGAACCCCCTCTATTATTGCTCTCTAATGTTTATTATAAACATGTGGCGTGAATGTGTAAGCACAACAAATCTTGGCATGGGATTCGTTTCATTAAGATGAGTACCCTTTAGACTAAATTAAATGAATTTTTAAGGTAACTTAATGATGGCTTGCTTCCTATGAACCGCCCCAATTCAAAATTTGGGTCAAACCGCCCCACTTAATTGACAAAATGATTTGGTTTTGAGATGGTGGGGAAGCTCCATTGTCAAGCCCACAAAGGGACTATTTTTAGGTTGGACAAAAAAAAAAAAAAAAACAATGAAGTATAACCGATAATGTTGAACATGATGTGACAAGTTTTATTATAAAATTAATATTTAAAAATATTAAAATTTTTAACATAATATCAAAATTTAGTTTCAAGTATGCCATCTTTGTACTTGTAGACAAAATTATTATAAAAAATATATATATATTTCTTATGACTAGGATGAGGGAACATGTTGAAATGTTACATCAATATTGCTTATGAATCATCTTTATAGGAAACAAGGAACCTCTACATTTAAGTCTATTTTTTTTAGAAAAATTAAGTTAGTTTTAAATGTATTATCCCTTCACTCATGGATTCCATGATAAAGATTATCTTTTTTCTAAAGTAAAAATAAAAAAAAGTTTCCTATGCTGATGTTAAGGGATATAACATTGGAAATGCTACAACATAAGTATGAAATTTACCTAGATATTACTTGCTCTAAATTTAAGTCGACTTTTGAAGAAGATTAAGTCTTTCTAATACGTAAGGATTGAGCAATCTCGTGTTACTTGGTCTTCTTGCTGCCCGTGCATCGAAAGCTACCTCGGCAGCATGCTGTTTCCTGGCAGGCTACGAATACAAGTCAACGAAGATGGACATTGGGGTTTTCACATGGCGAAGGTCGGTCAACGTGCAAGATCATGGAGATCATACCGACAAGGCGACGAAAAACGCTAGTTGTGGACCACCCCAAGTTGGACAAGTTGGTCGATGTGGGATGGTCAATGCGACTTTTCAGGACCATGACATCGACATCCACCTTAACATCGACGATGAGCTTCTCGGAAAATCAACCCACCTATTTTGACAAACATTTTGAGGGTCTGGAGGTCAACAGCTATATAGCTTTTCGTCTTTATCTTACAAGAAAAAAAATAAAAATAAAAATAAAAATAAAAAATATATATATATGCATTTGCCAGGATGCTAAGAGGCGGAAATGTTTGAACTTTTTACGAGTAAATGAAAGGCCCATGTAGATGTAGGTGACACTTACGTACTATATAAACTATTTAGAAGACGTAAGTTTGGCAGGGGTTTATTTTTTTCACCTACTTTTCATATAAAAAATTGCTAATTGGTGTTTTGTTCACATTAGATGGGAAAAAAAAACATTTCTTTACAATCAATTGATAAATAAATAAATAAATAACTTTGCATATAAGTGATAGGAGCTCATGCTCTATCATTAGACCAAATGCATAGCTTATCCTTTAAGAACCATATCACTTGAAGAACCTTGTTCACAACATGCACCAATAATCTCCCTCCCAGCAATCTACTAGTGCAAAGGGTTAAAGCTTTTATGAAGTTATCAATTTTTTCCAAAAAGGAAGTAAACACAAGGTCTTTTACCCATATGCCCCCTTGTCTTTTCCCAACGTGTAATCCATGGGTTGCTTTTCCCTCTTCTTCAAGGCGCTCGAGGGAATGGACTTCCATGGACGTTCAAACGCGGGGGAATATTGCATCACATCCTTCGCGTCTCGCATCGCATCGCATCGCATCACATACCTCTTCTAGTATGCTCATCAAGTGCCAGGCGGGCTGGTGCCCATATCGTGTACCCGCACTCTCTTGACTTACGCGCGTTTGACGCAACAATTCCTCCGAAGACTCCATGCTTGTTTGGCATTGCCGAGAAAGTGGTGTTGTCACTTCTCGCGCTTCACTTGATTGGCTTCTAGAATATATTATATTCAGTTAAATCTTGAAACTTTTTTTTTTTTTTCTTTCAATTCACTCAAAGTTTAGCTTTCCTTTCCTTTCCTACCTACCACTAAATGGAAAATGAAGGCACTACATAACGACAATAAATCAGGTGGAAGTTCGCATCAAAATTAACTTATTTTTCAAATTAGTTTTTGTGAAAAGTTATATGTTAAAAGATAATACATACATATAAGAAGAATATCAAATCAAGATGTTAATAATGTGATATCTATGAGTATATTGTTTTTTTTTTTTATCTAATATCCTCACTCAAGAGATGATTTAGGTACAGTTTGACATTAAGCAATTAGAAAAATATTTTAAGACTTATAATTGTTAGTGTTAAACAAGTTTTTTGAGATGAAGTCTCACACATCTCTTAATGGCATCAAGAGTAGTATCAAAGCTATTCTTTAAAAGCACCCTTTGAGACACTATTTCCTTAGGGCTAGGACTTCTTGGTTGTGTGTCAATTTCATAGGATCAGTGCCTTTTATGATGGTGCAAAGCCTATACTGATGGAAGAGATGACTTGGACAAAGTTTTCTCTACTTTTGAACGAACTTTTTGGAATACATGCTAAGATAGGAAAATCATTACAACTTAATTTCCAAAAGACAGAATATTATACTTAACATATGAATTACCTATTATGTTAAAAGTATTTATTATTTTTCTTAAAATGAATTATAAGCTAAATTTTATTCAAAAGTCAACTTAAGAGTAATGATGTAATTTTTATTTTTAATAAAAAAATTTCAAAGTAAGATCTAAACGATATAAAACTTTTATTATATAGTTGTTAACAAAAAAAATAGTATCTTCCATGCAAAGAGTATGATGTTAAAGTAAATGACAGCAGTTGGCATAACATTTTTATTAAAAAAAAAAATGAAGGTATCGATTTGTAAGTTAATGTTCCCACGTGAGAGGGAAGAAGCAAAAGACGTAATTCGACAATCACGGAAATATCATGTTCATGAACATAAGGCCAGGAATATACCGGTGAGATTGTTTTTTAAATTTTTTTCTTTTTTATTTTCCTTTCGGGGACAAGGGTCTGAACTGGTGATTTCTTGTGTCTATAAATACCCCTGCGGATCATCGTTTTTTCAACAAAACAACACTTCTCTCTCTCTCTCTCTCTCTCTCTCTCTCTCTCTATCTGTCACTTCTTCCTCATTTGGTCGCTCTGTTCTTTTAGGAAGACAGAAACAGGTCAGTGATCCTGAAAATCTCTACCTCAACATGCATGAATGTAAGGGCTGCTGATTAAGAGTATGTTTCATACCATATCGAGTGTTAGGATAATGTTTACACTTTGCATGAGTTCTTCTGAAACTGTGTCTTGCTTCTGGTGAATCTTTTGGAATCGAATCTGGCAGAGACCAGAACCGGGTGATGAAAAATGAAGTAATAGGAAACAAAAGATTACTTTTCTCTTTTTGGATTTTTTTTTTTTTTTTTAACAATGGCGACAATTTAGAGCTGTTTACTTCTTTTTTTTTTCTTTTTTCTTTTTTTTGGCGTTTTTAGAATATGATTGAGAACCTATTTTCAAGAAGGAAAGGAAAAAAAAAAAAAAACAACATTTCCAGTTTTTTCTTCTTATCATTCCAAAACTTTTGTCTGCGAACCCCAAGAAATTGTAGAAATCGGTGCTCCGAGTTACGAGGCAAGTTTTTATGCATCTTTTTGACTTTTTTGGTTCATAATTGGAGCTTTCCAGACACTTTACCTTCAATTCAACCACGTATTTCATCGTCTTCTCACCACCCAGCTGGAATTCGCCCTCTGTGGTTCAACAACCACGAAACATGAAACCATCGTTGTAGCTTTGTCAAATCTACCCCAGTCTCCATATCTGAACAGCCTGTTTTCTTTAACCCTTTATTTTTAAAATTTTAGTCCTTCTCTAAACCCCGCCGTGGTATATGAACTAGAGGCTTCTTCTTTCTTTATGTTGTTATTCTTTTGATTTTTCAAGAGTTACGGCTGCTCTGTTTTCTGGAAGGTTAACTTTAATAGAACGGCGAAGTAAGCTTTCCGTGGCCTCGGTGTTCACCCTTTTCATTTGCAGCAATCAACTATGTTCATGGCTTTCTAAGTTTCCAAAGAGCGGAAGAAAAAGGGGAGCAGTGAGGAATAGAAAGCAGTTATACCTACTCCGTGTTGACTTGAATTTTGATTTCTTCTACCTTGAATAGTATAGTAAGTCATAAATTTGTCCTTTATTTCCACACGATCGTGGAAGTTCATGAAAGATTTCTTTTCTTCTTCATCATCATCACAGTTGTAAATGATTTAATCCTGGCGCAAAATATGGGTGACCTCTCCAATTCGACGGGTCGGTTTCTGGTTTTTATATCTTGTGGTCCCTTACTGCTTGGATCCTGGGATTTTTTTAATTAACACTAAGAAACAAGGCTATTAATTATACGATGGAACCTCCCCTGGTTGAGAACTTAATGCATCAAGTTGTTTGAATTCTTTACTTCTTTTGTTTAGAGGTCTCACAGCTGGTGGTCATGCATATGAACTGACTCTTCTTCATATTTGCAGAGAAGACAGCTTGTGAAGAAGAGAGAACACAGAAATAACACCTCCAATTGAGCAAAGCTAAGCATGGCAAAGGACAATTTACAGGTGCTAAATGCACTTGATGTAGCGAAAACACAATGGTACCACTTTACTGCAATCATCATTGCTGGGATGGGCTTCTTCACTGATGCCTACGATCTGTTCTGTATATCGCTTGTTACAAAATTGCTTGGCCGCATATATTATCATGTTGATGGTGCAGAAAAGCCCGGCACATTGCCTCCCAACATTTCAGCTGCTGTAAATGGTGTGGCTTTCTGTGGAACCCTCGCCGGCCAGCTCTTTTTCGGTTGGCTTGGAGACAAGATGGGCCGGAAGCGAGTCTACGGGATGACTCTTATGCTCATGGTTGTATGCTCTGTTGCTTCAGGTCTATCCTTCGGCCACAACTCAAATTCTGTAATAGCAACGCTCTGTTTCTTCCGGTTCTGGCTCGGGTTCGGTATTGGTGGTGACTACCCGCTTTCCGCCACCATCATGTCAGAATACGCTAACAAGAAGACTCGCGGTGCCTTCATTGCTGCAGTCTTTGCCATGCAGGGTTTCGGAATCTTAGCCGGTGGTATATTTGCGCTTATTATCGCATCGGCATTCAAGGCGCGGT